>JAHFWJ010000671.1:0-683035 GCA_028555115.1 Himalopsyche japonica
TTTGCAGGAAATATATGGACGGGATGCAAGTCGTTTAGCTGTATTTATGGGAACAAAGAATGTTGCAGAAGTTCAGTTATTCATAGAAACTGAATATGGTATAAATTTAGAAACTTCTGTCTCAGAAATGCCCTCCCATATGGCTGACCACATAACCCAAAGCAGTGCAAAGGAAAGACCTTCGGGATTCGATTATGGAGAAGTGTTGACCGATAATGAAATACCAGCCTCTATTGAAGAAGTCATATCCATGGTTAGCACAGCGGAACCGACTGTCACAGGAATCACCAAACTTAAACTAAAAAGCAGTAATAATAGCTCAATGAAAAAAGATCCAAGAAGTATATTAAGAAAAAATTACTCATCATTCAATGAAAACTCAGGAAGAAGCTTATTAAAAAATCCTATTAAATTGGATGTTACAATACCTGAAAGCAGAGACAAAATGTGTAAAAAAACACCGAAAGCGCAAAGTATTAATTTGTATGTAGATACCAGTGATTATCAGCAACCTATTAAAACGACAACTAAAAGAAATGTACAAATTGTGGACTCTCGATCAGAAGTTTTGAAAAATGGTGACTACATGAATGATCCAAAAATTAAAAAGCTTCATATGTCTCCTGTCATTGATAAAAATAGCCGTCGGCAAAAGTCTAATGATTTTGACACTCTCAGATTTGATGATGGCGTTAAAAAGTCCAAGTTCAACATTAGTTTGACTTTTAATAAGAGCGATGGCTTGAGCAGGTTGGGATTGAATAATAAGAAAAAGAAAAGGAGTCCGAATGGTCCCAAACGGAGAAACAACAAACTTAGACTGTTGGTTGACAAATCTCCTATCGCCAAAGGACATTCGCCGATGATGCAGATTGTGACTGGCTCTGGACAAGCTTTACCGTTGAGTGAAGGAGAACAGGTTGTGAGTATTCCATTTCGCCAAACAGTCTTTCCTAATCTAGCCATTCATCTTATGCTATACCGTGATTTTATCTAGTTTTCAACAAAGTCTTTATATTTGATTAACAGTGATGAAATCCTCTGTTTATCAAAACCTTAAACTACTTCGAGGGCTTGCGAAAAATGCTCTATTTTATTTGTCGATTCTGTAAACATTAGATAGGTGTTGTAGTTGTGAATACTTTTTACTTTATTCAAACAAAACTGTGGAATGTTAAAACATAGTCTAGATTTGAATTGTTAAAACTATTAATTGATTGGATTGACATTTATTTGGTAGAACTAAAATAACACGGTGAAAAAATAGCAATGTATTTTAGTTCTACAATTTTTTTTTTATAAGATATAGTTGATAGCTATTTTGGCTCACGCCATCATCGGAACTATTCTTTCACTGTGTTTTAATGGAGTTCTATCAAGTAAATGCAAATTCAATCAATAGAAGTCAACTATATTGCTATTATTTCACCGTGTAAAATTATTAATGTTATTTCTGTTGCATCCGTGTGATAGAATGCCTGAAGATGCCGAAAGGCGAAACCATGATCATTAGTGACAAAACATGTAGAATTGTATAAAGTTTTAAAAATTCAAATTTAATATTGAAACTCCATCAAGCACATTCAGTTGATATCAAATAATTTGGATTGATTATAGAGTTTTCAACTTGAAAAATTCTAATCTATATATCTAAGTGTTATTTAAAACACTAAATAAAAAATTATTAAATATTAAAGATAGGGGTTGGTAGTTTTGTCATTTTTTTTTTGTTTCTCACGAGTATTATTCTTTCCAGATCAAGTTGGAAAAGCATGTGGATTCTGAAGCTGATAGTGATATTGAGATTGATATCGGTAGTGATGATGATAATTCTGTGACTGTTGTGCCACCCAAATTGAAAATAGATATACCAAAATGTGTGAAAACAGAAGTTTCACCCCCCGTACGAGAATATGTCAGTAACGCCTCAATCCCCGAAAAGAATATGGGCGCATCGCTTACCGAAGAGTTGTCTGATTTGTTAAAGTCTGAAGAGTGTAATATGAAGCCTTTGGAAATACCGGATGATATAAAAGATTTGATGACTCTGATAGAAAGTCCTCAAGAAGAGTTTTTGGTTACGACTGATGAGATTAGTAATCTGGAGAAGTTTTTATATCCAGATTTCTTTGAAGGTATGAACACAAGATTAGTTTTAGACAGTGAGAAACAAATATGCCTTGCAGATTTTTTTGATAGAAGATTTATGTTCACAGGCAGACCTGCTAAAACTCCCGAGCGTTATTTGATGATAAGATCGCACCTTATAAACAGCTGGCGACAGTGTCGACCGTACTACCTGACAAAGACAGCCGCACGACAGGGCCTCAGGAATTGTGGAGATGTTAACTGTATTGGCCGAATACACACAGTTATGGAACAAATAGGGGCCATAAATTTTAATTGTGGTTAGTTATTGAAAATAGTTATTTCTACAAGAAAGAAAGACAGCAGCTTAGTAGAGATTGCAAAGTATTGATAGTTAATGTGGATAAATATTATATTTTCCCTTCGCATGTGTTGTAAAAATTATGAATGGTTCGCATATCCAATGCGTTAGAAGTATGGTTTAAGTGTATATTTATTTTATCTCTTTACAGAACAAACATCATATATTCGCCCATTGAGCCTTTTGCTGTCAAGAACGATTCCTGCCACGCCTGCACTCATACAATCTTCAACCATCAAAGTAAAACATGCTGAGGACGTATTTAAGTTTGATGTTTCAAGACAGAGAAAGAAAAAAATAGTTGTTGTAAGTTTGCTTTTTGATTTTTAGTGGTTTTCTTTCTTTGGGTATGATAGATTGTAAAGTGTTATTTGTATTCCCTTCCAGGACGGTGATGGAGGTTACACGATAACCCACAGCGAGTTTGGCGAGATTTGCGAAGCTGTGTCAGAACCCAGACAGCAGCGAATATTGAAAAAGAAGCCTGTCACGCTCATGTATTGCAGAAGTTTTACAGAAGATCACCCTGTAAGTATTTTTATCAAAAATTATATGGACTTTTGCATTTGCTTGACGAATCAATTTCATGGACCCATTATTATTTGTGCTACAATTTGCAGTCTTCATTAATATATTATGGTAAACAACCTGTCCTGCTAATGATGGTACCCATCACTGCAATGGCAATTATTTAATATTTACTATTTATTACTATATTTCACTCTGAAATTTAGTAATAAATATTAAATGCACTTTTTTTGTAAGACTTTAAGATATTAAACTGAAAACTAAATATTCTTATGGTTTTTAAGGAATAATATAGTAAATCAGTATAAACATTTACGAATAGCAAAGAGCAGGTGGGTAAATTTATCTCCCGAATGAGACAATTGATTTTTTGAAGTCTGGATACTGGAAGCCATAGAAAAGAATATTTATTTTATTGCTTTTATTATATAATTATAACTGAAAAATTGCCACAGAGTTGCTCCAAGTCTTGATTGTTTCATCAATATTATTTTTATTGACTTAGCTAAAATTAACTGAAATTTTTTTTATTATTTTCTAGGCCCCACATCAAGTTCATATATCTCTGTCAGCACTGATTCTCATGGATTTTCACTCGCACACTTCTCGGGCTGAAGTAATGGGTCTATTAGGCGGACATCACTTGACTGAAAAGGCTGGACAGCTGGTTTCCATCGAGCGTTATATACCGTGTGATAGTTTGGAGAATAGCGGGACTCATTGTGATATGTGTCCAGGTAGATTTCTTTTGCCATATTGCTCTACTTTGATATTGTCTTGAAAGGACCTGGGACCTTCTGTTTGATATGTATCTTGTCATTAGAAAGAGGAATGCTGGGAGGGGCCAAACACATCCTACAATTAGTAACAATACATGGAATAATCAAAGTTATTTTAAATTTTATATTACTCTTACCATTAGGCTATGGTGGCCAGTTACTAGTTTATTGCTTTATTTCAGGGTTCACTATTTTAGGTGTAAGACATGGAGGAACTTTATTTATTAGAATATATTTCAACGTCTATACAATCTAAAAATTGAAAAATTAATTTAAAAAACAATATAACATTTTTTTTGTTTACTATTATGAATTGTTTTTTTTTCACTCTCTCCAGTATCCCAAAGTGCAGCATCAGAGGCGTTGGCTTGTGAAGGTTTAGAGACTGTGGGCTGGCATCACAGTCACCCACTCTTTCCTCCGCATCCGTCGGCTCAAGATATTCTTTCGCAAGCCGATCTTCAGTCAGCATTTGCTGCACGACCCTTCTTAGCTGTTATCTTATCACCCCATTGGCCACCCGGAAGGACAGCTTCACAGTATAGGTATAGATTTATTAAGTGAAGTTGATTAATGACAATAATAGTATCATAGAGATATTGGAACGCTAGGAATGGGAAGAAAGCCTTGGATTTTTTTCGATTTGTCTGTTCTCGTAGGTCAGGTCTGTGGTCGAGTTGACTATAATTACAGAGTATGTGGATCCTAACGCCGTTACAGAGTTTCATATATCAATTTACGGATTTCTGTTCAGACATAAATATTTGTGATATTTAAAATAAAATCCCTTCTACCCAATTCTTATAACAGGGTATACAGAGAGCGATTAGTTATTCAATCACTAGTCATGTCTTCATTCTATCATTGTAAACTCAACTTGGTAACAATCGGTTCTTGCAAGAAAGTTTTTACTTAGGTATCTCCACATTGAGAGAGGATGTGGTTAGAATAAATAGGTCTGCTCTCAATGTTGAGCATATATACTTCTAATAAAACATTCTAAGAGAAGGAGCTTATTGAGAACCGGCTATCAGTTAGTTGTTAAACCTCCTTTCGGTGAAGAGGATAGAGAGTGGTGTCAAAAAAAACAATAGTAGTTATCTAATAAGTCTCTATATGATCTGTTTCTTCTGGATTGGTTGCTATGGAAAAAATTATAAGGCATTTATTATTGATTTAAGGATTCTTATTAATCATCAAGTTTTTATGATTCTAGTTAACATATTTGTTTTAGATATTTTTAATATCAATCTTTCATTGCAGTGACTGACATATTTTGAATGAAATTTTACCAACAGATGCATGTATGTGAAGAAAGACTCCAACAGCGAGCAAGATGTGGCATTTAGATTTAAAACTCACCTGAATTGCGATATCAACAATCACGTGGATGTCAAAATGTTGCTGGCGCACATGGAAAAGATTTGGGATAAAAACAAGAATTCAAGCGGAAGCTTCTTGGTGGATATGAAGAATGATATATGCTCTAACGCCAAGATTCCTTACCTCGACAAGGTTAGTTTTAAAGTAAACAATTTCTATTATATTATTTTTAAAGTCAAGCAATCATTGAGCTTGTGTATGTGTAATGGATTCTTGATCAATCACTTACAGCCAGGCTAGATAAATGACTAACCATTCCCATGGTAATAATAAATTGTGAGTAAAGATCTACCATTACAATTTATTCCAACAATAGTTGGAATAAAAAAAAAATGAGTACAGGAATAGAAGCTTTTGATCAAATGCATACATGTCATGCAAGTTATTTTTTATTAGTAATACTGAAATGCAATAAAAAACAATTTGTGAGAATATGCATAAGGTTATTCTAAAAATCTGATAGTACTGTGACAGGTAAAGTAATAGTATGAGAACAATACTGTTATCACTCAAGTAGCCTCTGTAAATTTAATCCAGCAGTATCACAAACCATTTTAAGTTATTCTAATGGTTTTTTTCTTCAAAAATTTGTTGAAGTGGAATATGTTCACTTTGGTAAAGGTTGATTTATAATAACACTAATATGCCTTTATATTTTTAGTGTATATCCAGTATAAGGCACCATCTCAACTCAGCAGATACCAAAATAAACATTTCACATTTACAAGACATCATCGAAGGAATCAGGAGGATTGTCAGATAGCCAGACTTGCATTATGTAAATATTTTTGTACATATTTATTATATATAGTATTTATTATAACTATAAGCTGTTGTAAATAATAAAACCATTTTCTTTGTTGTATTAAGTATAACATATAATTTAAGAAGTATTTTTAAATGTCTGCACAAATTGTAAATGGTATGCCTTTTTAAAATGGATAACCGTTATTACTTTACTAAATATAAATATACCATATTTATTTGGAGATTGGCAGGTGTATAAAATACATTGTGTTAATGTTATTATTGATTATTGTTGCCATTATTTTCTTTTTTGTTAAGTGTTATGTAAAAATAACCCCAAAATGTATCTCATTTTTGGTAAGTTCTGTATGCTTAAAATCATAGAACATATTTACTTAATAGTTAGAATTGTGGCAAATCTTACATAGTAACTGCAAAAGACCTGACAGTTTTAGGGTTTATAATGGCCGACTTGAACCAAAAGTTATCCACTGTTTTAATTTTGAAAATTCATATTAATCTGTAATATGTACCTGAAAAATTCAAAATTATGAAAATACACAAAGAAGAAGAAATATTTATTTGGTTGCAATGGTGCTTACTTGGTACTCTGTTGCACAATCAAGTTCAAGTAACTGTCAACACTATTTTGCAACATAGATTACCTAAACATTGTATTGAACATTATGTTCAAACAAAAAACTGAAGCTCAATAGAAAAATGACAAAATCTCTGAGAAATACTTGAATGGTAGAGGAAATAAGATGAACATGCTTTGATCAGTCATGGGCATGAATGGCCTGAAAAAGCTCCAACTAATTTTATTAAACAAAAGATAAAAATTGCATCTTTTTCCTATTGTTTTCCAGTTATCAGGTGGCTACCACCAATTGTTACAGTACCTTCTCAAATCATTATTTCAATTCATACTATTTATGTGGAGAGCTAGTCATACTAAATACATAAACTTTGTGGTTAAACCTGTACTAGTGTTGGTAAACGCATATATTGGAGAGACACTGATTATGTACTGATTTGTTAGGAATTACTTTTAAGTTTATGTGGAACCCAATATTCCCAAGTGTTTGTTGCAAACCACCTTATGTATGTGTAAACTTCTTCCTCAGTTAACATGTTAAAGTAATACTTAGACCAAGTGATATTTACTATGTCAATAAAAAATCTTTAATGGCAGTACTAACTTACTGATTTATAAAATGCCATCTACTCTGCTGATTTAGCCTTGTTATTCTTTTTGAGTCAAAGTTTTGTGTTAAGTATAAGTAATAAAGGGTCTTCGGCTATAATTAGTATATTAAATATTCCATTAAATATGCATTAATAATTATAATAATAAATAATTAATTAAATATAAAATTGTGTGCATATTTTCTTTTAATCTGAACACTATGTGGTCGGGCCCGTCGAGCAATATATTCAAGCCTGTAGCGGGCGTTTTTTGCGATTAGCGAAAAAAAATATTACTTTCTTAAAATTGACACGACTTCTAAATCAAACAATATTTTTGAGTGAAATTTTCAAAAAAATGATGTGACATTTGATCTTTAAAAATAAATTATAAACACTCTGATTACATCTTAATTTCATTATATTTCTAAGCTGAATATAAAAACCTATTCTTAATTATGTAAATGGCACTCCACATCTTATCAATATTAAATTTTTAAAACATTCTATGTAAAAGATAATATATTTATTCTTACTATATAATTATATAATAAATAATATATACTTGCAATCCCTGCAAGTTTAGAGCCACTGGAAGTTTGAAATCTGGATTACGTAAATTGAGAAACATGCGTCTCCGAATAGGAACACTCGGGTTTATAATAACTTATGAGTTTTATTGCCACTTGTCAAGAGAAGGTCTTTGTCGAATTGCCGTGCGTTTTGTTTCACGCTGAAATACAAGCCTGAGAGAAGACGTATCCCGCAAACGACCGACAGGATACAAAAACGAATTTTATCGGGTTCCCCAAACAAATGACAGCCCGCAAAAAACGAAATATTTCGTTTCCCGACAATAAAGTGTTAATATCTCGTATTGGGAAAAGTGCTTGCTCAATTAAGTTTTTTTGGAGACCAAATTATGTATCACCCAGGGCCAGTGATGATTATTATCATACCATACAAAGACAATTTAAGAGATGTTGAAGAACACCAATTAAGCCATAGACATGAACATATTTCAAATGATTTCACTGATTATAGGTTATGACAGGAAGAAGGCTGTAATTTTACATGTCAAGGTAAAGAATATAAGAAATAAAAACAATAATTATATTCAACAATTATATTTTCATTCTAATATATTTATAAATAGCATAAAATAACTCATTCACTTTTACTATAAATAATATTATTTTGTGTAGGCTGTAATATATTACACAATAAATAGTTTGAACTATTCAAATTCACAATACACTTCAATACTTTTCCATGAATAGTTTAATTGATAACTTTTGATGGCTTCTTTCTTGTTCACTAGATTTTTAACAACTAAAAAATAATTATAAATGCAATAAATGAACTAGAGTAAATTGAGTTATTGAAAATAGCAATAACATTGCTGGGTGTCGTAAAATGTTTCTGTATCCTCAAAAAAAAAAAAAAAAAGATTTTTTTTTCTATTTCTACTATCAATAAAAGGGTTTCGGTCATATTTGGTTATATTCAACGAAAAAAAGTGGATTTATGTTCCTGAGTAAGTAATTGAGATATGAATATGACAATAGATTTTATTTTCTTCAAAACCTTCATTCAACATAGTATTGTTTAGACTATGTATGCGGTGCATATTGATGTGTAGATGTTATTTGCCAATATCTCAAAATTACATTTATTGGAGACGAATAAGCAGACATTCAAAGGTCTGTGATTTTGAAACTACGTTAAGATCTTTGTGACATCTTCTTCGGTTGGTGTTGGTGTACCATGGAGAACAATTTCTGTACTAGGAGCAGTGAGGGTGAATATCACAGGAAGGTTGGCCAACCCAGGGTTTCCATTTTTTTCTAATAGCCTAATCCATGATAATAATGAATCTCGAGAAGATGTGCCTGTTGAATGAAAAACAAATGGTTTAAATAAAGAGTTATAAGAACACTGTTAATTCGTTTGTTATAATTAAATTCTTTGATTTCTAATATGGATGTTTGCAGGAAATCATTTTTCTCGGGTATGTTTAGTAATTATGCATACCTGTTGCGCAGACAGCTAGAATAGTTCCATCATCTTGCTCGTGAGCTGTCGGGGCCAAGGCAGGTAGATGTGCTGATCCAAATGTATCGCTTACATTCAGATTTGATACATCTGTGAAGTCAACAATGTTCTATACATTAATAGGCATTTAAAAATGGTATGAATCCAGGAAAATTCAAATGTTTTGTCGGTTCAATCCCTCATAAATAAAGTGAGCATATGAAAAAAATTTATCTCTAGAAATTTTTGCGACACCCCTGTGGCATGGCCGCAGCACACAGTTTGGGGATCACTGGGTTAACCTGTTCCCCGATGAGTCAAATAAAGGATATTCTGACTTTTAATATTTCAAAAATCAATTCTTATAGTAGAATTGGGTGTTCAAACTTAAGATGACTATCAGAACAAATCAGGCTTTAATACAAAAATAAACTTTTACAAGACTAGGTTTAACATTGTTATCTCTCTTAAATTTTAGAGTGCCAATTTTCAGCACAATGCTGTCTCAATAGTTGAAACATCAAAAGTCACGTCAGTTGAGCATAAGTAATATTTTATTCTGTTCACAATTTGCTGCTCAATAAATAGCAGATTGTTTATTACTATTAAATACTTACAAGATGTCACCTAACCTATGAGCTTTTTTTGTGATCACTTTAATCTGAATAGAATTCAAGTTTTTTAAGATAGTAAAACCAGTCTTGTAGCCGAGTGGTAAAGACTTGAGCTATCTTCTTACTCAGTTGAGTTTGAAACCTGTTTCGGAAATTTTCTATATTATTTATGGATTTGCCTCCAAAAGGTGTGAATGTTTTTATTCCTCTTTAGCCATTTGTTTTCTATCATATGGCTTCTTCACTTTTCCTGAACAAAAAAGGTCAGTCAGGTGACCGACAATTTTTTTTTGGCACACTTTATGTTGAGATTCAACATTTATGGTTTTCATCAAGAGCAGATATGGTAAATTCTTAGTCTCAGAAACCCAATCTATCATTACAACTAGAAAGTACTGAAAAACCTCACAGAGCTGATATTTTATATAATAATCACGAAAAACTTTTATTATTGCTTTTCAAATGATATATAATATTAAAGCTCTTCTTAATAGAATGGTGCTCGAGGTTACAAGGGCTTAAACTAAAAAAAAAAAAAAAATGCTAATGTAACATACATACATACCATCTTTATCGATTTTTTTGAAATTTGATATCCTTACTGGACCTGTTAGTGTAAAATAAGAGACACACTGATCTCGGAGATAAACAATGAAAGCACCTCTGACGATTAATGCATCAGTATTGTGAACAATATTTTTGTCTGTTTCAGAATTCTGTTTCTTGGCAATTTCGGCTTCTTTAGCTAATAACGCTATCTGTGTTGGACTTTGAGCTGATACTATCCATGTATCATCCAAAGATTCTTGAATATCCGTGGTCTAGAATTTTTTTAAAAATGATAATGTTATCGTTAGAAACGTGGGGTTGGCATAATAATTTTAATATAATTCAACATTAAAAAACCCATTGGAATTATGTGCTGATTTTGTTGAACAAAAATGTTTAAAATAATTTAAAAAGTGGTGTTTTTATGATTTTAGCACTTGATTATTAAATCAGTTTTAATAAGGTATTGTTTTCAAGAATAAACAAGTATTGAAAATAACACATCAAAGACTTTAAGGACAATGGATATTCCCATTAATCACACGTAATCATAGAAAATTGATTACAGACTATCATAGTGACTCTATTATCAAGGCACAAGGTTAATACATTTTTAACTTATAATGTGTGCAACAAATGAATTTTATGGGGCAAACATTAGTAAGTATATAAATCAGATTTTTTTTTGTAAATGAAATGATTTCTTTTATATATATTTACTTCAAAGACTTCTACTTTCATGTCAACATCTATACTTGTTATTCTTTGAATGGCGAGTTTGGCAAGCTCTTGAGCATCGTCAGGTAGATTATCGGGTATTGGCCACGGACTGAGGTTTTTGAACTTAGGCATCCAATACATCATACGCCAGTATTTTCTCAGTGGAATTCCTCGTTTACCAAATATGCTCATTAATATATCTTGGGTTTCCCTGTCTGGCATGACTCCTAAAACAAAAAGATTATATGTAAGTGGTGGCAGGAAAATAATTTCATTTTAAGCACTAAGGCCACAGTTCACAAGAGTTAAATAAAGAACAATGTAACATTTTAACATTTATCCTTCTTTTATTTGGAACACATCCTATTGTGTAAAAGAAAATTTTTTCTTATTAAATTGCAGTTATTATCTGAGAACCTTTTCTATGATTTTATGAGTTTTATCTCTTTTACTTTCAACAATTTGACCACAAAGTTGTAAATAGGGGTAGTGATACTTATTATAAATATGGCATACCATTGTCTTCCATTTGTTCAAGAAGATCTACTCCGCATTGTTGTTGCTTAGGGTAGTGCAAAAACTCTGCTTGTATAACATTTGTAGGAATAAATCGTCCTTTTGGCAGTACTTCCAATAGACTTTTATATGCCTCCAAATCCTTCTGAACGCCGAAGTCTTTCATGTTACGAAGAGCAGCATATATAAATTCAACGTGGCCTCTCCGTCTAATATCGTTTGTTTCAAATAACTTAATCATATCTAGGTATGATTTCTTGTCTTTCTTAGCTACTGTTTCAAAACTTTCAAATATTATAACAGCCTTTTCGCTTTTATCAGCAGCGTTTCTAACACTTATAAATTTGAAAGATTGCGGTCTTAACAGATTACATAAATATCTCAAAGACATTTTTAAGACTGTTATTCAAAAAAGGTAATATATTTCAAGTATCGTTGCTCCTATTATTTTCACGGCATAACCTAAAAACTACCTGTGATAGTCACGATTTGTTAACCTTATATAAATTTATGGATAAAATTTCATCGAAGAATAGCGTTATAAAACCACAAAGAAACTACTGTTAGTTTAGTATTAATTAATAACCATTAAATCCTAAATGCATGTATTGTAATTGACTATGCCGCACCAAATTTGAACCTTGCATAAGCTTTTGACAGATTTAGACAATAGACAATAAACACTATACATATATAAAGTAAAGACAATACTGTACATTATCAATATGGATACCTAAGACTATTCCTTTTTAAGTGCTTTTTTTGCGTAGCTTTACCTTATTGATAATCCAAAGAATAGAGGCCAACTTTATAAATTCTATCACTTTTTTAATCCTAGTATTAATAGTAAAATGATATTGTGTAATCAAAACATTATAGTTATTATGTTGTAAACAATTGTGTTTTTGGAATAACTAAAAATCCTTATTGTTTGATACCAGAATACTTTTTCACCATGCTTGTAAAAACGTTTGAATTTATCTCGCCCGAACAAATTGTGATGAAAATATTATCCAGACAAAAAATAAAAGTTTCCATAAACTAATTAATGATATTGACTGAAGGTGCTTGATGGAATTTCAATGTCAAACATAAATCGTACAAAGCTGTAACAATTCAAAATTTTCTTTAAAATGTTTTTTATACACTTAATAAAAATTTTATAAATATAATTCATGCTTCACATATATTTAAAATTTTATGCCTATCTTTATTTAGTGAGCGAAATAAATAAAAAAATTAAAAAAAGTTAACTATTATCAGTTAAATGCTCGCGATGAGCGAAATTGAAATCAATCATAAACAAAATTGTGGAATTAGTAGAAGCAACATATGCTCTATTTTTTGGCAGCAAAATCGTAAGCAATTTAAAATATATTTAAGCTCATAAAAGTTTTGGAATATTCTAAATCCTACCATTCGAAATTTATATACTGTACTGTTTAAATACTGTTATAATAAATATTATATTTTTATGGTATCATTGGGGTATTGAAATTCATATACTTTTTTTGTATATTTAGAAAAGAGAAAAACTTAATAGATTACTTGCATGAGCTTGAAGCAAGAAAGAAGTTGAAGCTATCTTCACAATATTTTTTAGTCATAATACTCATAATCACATTTTGGACGCGGTCGCCATTATAGTTTTTCTAATAGTACCATTATCAAACACCCTCAGGCGATATCGTAAATTACATAACATCATTTTTTTCGGATGACAAGAAAATTTTTATTTTCCATGCAAACCGTAAAAAATGACGGACTGGGCTTAAAAATATTTGTTGCCTAGGGTCAAAGGGTGCTCAACCACCCAACGCAAAAATAAATTTGTCACCCATATAATTTTACTGAAAGTCCATACATATTGTGCCATCAGTCCGCCATTGACAATAAACACATTTAAATATGAAGATTCCAACTGAATCCAATAAAACCACACAAAGACAATAAAATAGTTAGCTAATACACATTAGCATTAATTCCACGGGTAAAATTATAAAAGAAGTAGGGATTTTTTTATGTTTGATAATGGAGGGAAAAGAAAACATTTTGAATGCGTTTTTCGGAAATTAACCTGTATGAATATTTTGTTTTTATTTTTCTGTTTACATAATACTAACGAAGATTTGTCATAACTATAAATTTAGACAACGATAACAATAATTTGAATTGTTAAAAATGTGTACGATGCCACAATTTTTGTCACTCACGACGTAGAAATATTTTAACAGTACATGTTTCTCCTTTCTACATTTCAAGGCATTCTGTATCACGGATGTAATAGAACTGAAGATACTGTATACCAGTACTTCCCAAACTGAGGACCGCATCTTTTTTCATTTTCGGCATATTTTTTTAGGGATGGGGGCGGGGGTTCCTGAACTATTTTTTCAGGGTTAGGGAGCCGTGGCATAATTTATTTCGGGAAGCACTGCTCTAAACGATTATAAACGACGTGTAGAGTTGAAATTTTTATAATAATAACAGGATCAATTTTGATTAAAAAAATTGAAAAGTTATTATTGAATATTCCTCTGAGTAGTGAAGACACTGAATTCGAAAGCAGAAAAATAGTCCCAACATACATATCATTACATTTTTTATTTTTTTGATTCATTTTATGCTTTTGAAACGCCTGACAAATAAAATTAAATATAGCCGCTGGTCAACATCAAATGAAACATTTGAGATGCTGGGCATGGTCGGCTGTGAGTTGTGATCTCTTTTCTCGTCGAATTATTTTCGGGTGACTATCAAAATATTCATCTTCATTATTCATTCAAAAAATTTAAAATTATTACAACCAAAAATTTATGCCAATTTTTACTTCTAAGTAAAAAATAACGAATTCGATTCGTTTGTTGATTTTACAATAACTGAACGTATGTTATTAACACATTTGCTGGCTTTATGTGTTATTTAGAATTTATACTTGAACCGCAAATTTATTTATTTTAGTTCTGTGTATAGATACTGCTATATAATTTATTATAACAACGTCATGCGATTTTATTTCAATAAAGTTTTCTCGCAAGAGCCCAGCTGGATTCTAAACCCTTCCCAGAAAGACAGAAGCAGAAAAATAGGAATGGGACGAGTTAGGGGTCGCAGTACAATTCGAATATATTATTACCGATATTGCGATCATAAAAACTGGTATTAAAAATACCATAGATAATATAGAAGCAAAAACAGTTAATTGTGATCAGGATATAAGATGTATATAATTAATATCAATAATGGTTGGCTGTGCGATTAAAAAAAACAGTAATTGTGTATATAAAAAAAAACCAGGTGATTAAAAAACATGTTTATGCGTGTCCTTCGTTACCCTAACAATTTTTTTTTCAATGCAATGATCTGTTCACTAAGATTTCAAACAATATCGCAAAAGTTGTGTATGTGCAATGACATAAGCATTGTTGCATAGTTTAAGAATAATAGAATAATAAAGAACGCGAATTTTTTAAAAACGGAATTATAATGAAAACTTGTAGAGCCGCACTACTTCATATCAGATATTGCTGTGATAAATATCAATACAATTATCAAAAAATGAAAAAACAATAGGTTTAGTTGGGACCGCCAAATTAAGCAAATATATTATATTAACCTACCGGATCTTTCGTGTTAATAAAAGCAAGCATTTGAGATGCAACGAATATGTGTACATAAACCTACACCCAAAGCTCGATGTTAATGTATCGGCGATTAATGTAACCACCATCAAGGGATCTCTACGCACCAAGAATCCCACGGAATCCTATCGGAATATCCAACCACAAATCCCAAAGATGAAAAAAATCAAAAAATCATTGGTTTCCGTATTACACAGGACAAGACAATATATACATAACAAAGATAAACAACGCTCATTGAAAAAAATAGTACTTGACAATTTTACAGTAAAAATATGTATGATTTGAATTTTACAACACCGGTATCTTGGCATTACAATAATAAAAAAAAATACCGGGATCCGGGTTTCGGTAATAGCGGTATTGCAATCCCTGGACAAAAGTGGCATGGCCATCTCTCTAGTCAAAGAAAAATTGAAGCTTACTGAAACTCTTTCTAAAACGCTAGGGCCGTCAAATAATATATAAGCTGCATAGACTAAATTTATACGAAGTATTCAAAATTAAGGCACTTTATAAGACGGTCCCATAAAAATATATTAAAGTTTTTTGGCTTATGCAAATGGATGCCAGTTAATTGAATTCAAGAGTTTAAGTTTTCAAGTACCAATTTCTTTTATTTCCTAGAAATGCTCTTTTTGTTGTATCGAAATTACTTGTTTCATTCTTTCCTCTGATTTTTTTTTTATGACTTTTCTTTGTTAAATAACTTTTGCAGTAAATTGATTTATTAAAAAACAAACAAAGGATGTATTATTGTAATACAGAAAAGTATTCGGCCATATATATGTTAATATTTATTCGAGTCGTAAATGATCTTGCGAGCTTTTCCTGTTCGGATATTTCGAAATCGAATCTAAGTTTGGAATAATATATTAATTAAGTACTTTTTCGATCGATTTGTTGATTTTTGTTCGAATGTATGGATGGTTTTAATGTTAAGGAGTCTATATGCTCCACATTGAAGGCGTGCATGATTGAAACAGTATTAGAAGATGAGTAAAATAACAATAACAAAAATATGGATTCATTACAATGATCACATTGTGTCAAATGGTCACGAGAGAAATTATGCTCAGGATGATAGCACTATCCAAAATACTTACCATTGTATGTATTATATTTAGTGCAAACTTTACGCGAAAAAACAAGAGTTAAAATATCTCAAATGCAAACTCTTTTATTATATTATATAATAGTATTCGACACAACTTTATTTATGTATTCACATCCTGTGCGACCGATTTTTGCAAACTTCTTACCCAATTTTACTAGCGAAATTTCTGAGCACATTTTCTGCCAATAAACAGTTAAGGAAGGCTTGTAATATATTTTAATCGGTTTAGATCATCAGTTGATAATGCTCGCGATGAGCGAAACCGGTCTTGAGCATAAAATATACTGTGGAAATAAGTACAAAAAATATATTTTTATTATTTAAAATATCATGCTTTTCCATTGATAAGTGAAAGTTAACTCATTAAAAGTGACTGTCGACAATATATATATATATATATATAATGATTGGAATATCGTAACATTTCGTCTCATTCAAAAAGTGTGAATCATACATAAATAAATATTCTTAAGTAATAAAAAATTTAGAACCCTATTTAAAATGATTTTATATCAACATTAAAAAGAGTATTAGAGGTTTTTAGTATGAAAATCAGTGCTTTAGAATTCACCATAAAAGAAATTTCAATACTGTACAAAGAACGAAAAGTATGCTTCGTTTAGTAATTAAATGGTAACGAAAGTATCCTCTTTGGACGTGAATTATAAATAATTGATAACTGATTCGAAACCTACTAGTAACTCGATAGCCCTACGCTTCCAACTCAATATGGCGGACAGGGCTAACAACACAAGTTTGAAAGGCTAGCACGTTTACAAAATAATAAAAAAAGTGTGGGAAGAATGATTATATTATATAGTTTATACAGCTAACCCGTGTTACCTGAATGACCTTACCCGAGTGAATTAATTCAGATGGTTTTTTCATTTTATAAATGAAAATACATATATGTATATCTAGATATTATAAAAATATACTCGCATGCACTCTTTGTAATCCGTCTTTTATAATATTATATATATATAAATAAACATTGTTCGCTCTTAATGGAGAGAGTACGGTTCAAAATGGAATAATTAAGCTTCATAAAATATGTTTGCATAGAAAATTTTAGTATGTAGTTAAATATTCCGATGAGAACATGGCGTCCTGAAACTTTTGAGCTTTTATAAGCTTTTGAAAAAATGACGAGTAAGTAGTGAAATATATTATGAAAGCATTTTTTGTATTATAGCAATATTTAATTGAAAAACTACGATATATTCAGTGGTGTAACTGAAGGAGACATATGACAGCAATAATATATGAAGAGCTATTTAAAATGATCACTCAATATTTTTTTTTCTTATAATGTAATATTAAGCTCAAATATGAATTACAGTAAAAATTCGCTTGACTGAAATAATTCTGTCAATTTTTCACAACTATCAGGAGAGGTAACTGGCAATCGTTATGCTATATATTAGTATTCAACAATTACTGTTAAAGTCATCATACGAAAAACAGTAAACATTCTCCGAATCAAAATTCATACAATAATAAAGTTGCACGACGTCAAAATGAAAAAAATACAATTTTATTTTACTAAAGTAAGAAGTAGTCGTCGTAATGATAATCATGAAATTCTTTCTGCACAATAAAATTATCATCAGTTGATAGTGCTCGCGATGAGCGAAACCGGTATTGATCATCAAATATATTGAGGAAATAGTACTAAAAATGTGTTGTTACTATTTAAAAAATCATGTCTTTTCATCAAGAAGTTAACACATTTAAAGCGAACGAAATTATAATGCATAATGAATACCATGTTAGTGTCACCACATCATTTAAATTGAAAAAAAAAATCATTTTGAATATAATAACCATATTATTTTGTGATTTATTTCTCAGATAGTCAATAAATATCTACGTATTTTACAACTTCTCCTGTCAAATAATACTTTATTTTGTCAATTAATTTACATTTTATTGATTAAATTGGCATTTACTAGATAGAAATTCATTATAACACGGTGAAAAAATAGCAATGTATTTTATAGAACTAAAATACATTGCTATTTTTTCACCGTTATAATCTACATTTTATTTATTTAATGAAAGTTTTATTTGAAACAACCAGAGCCTTCACTTCACATATTGAAATATGTTCAAAGTTTGCATAATAAATAATATTATCTTCGCCATCAAAACATGTTGCTAGTTTTATTAACGAACTTTTTCACAAATTCCGTTACAGCTATTAAAAATTCTTTTAATTCAAAGAACACAAAATATATACGTAAAATTTACATATATGCATCATTTTCTGCGAACACTGAGATAGTTTAATGATAAGTAACACGTCGTAGACATAACATTTGCGTAGCGTCTACGCTAACATCATATTATGTACGCCGTAGAGGGAATATGTAATAAGCGCAGGCCGTAGACGCCCGGGTAATGCTTGTATTTAACTGCCAATTGTATACGTGAAAGTAAACAAACCATTATTTGTTGTGTAATAGATATGTCATTTAAACATTATTACATTTCAGATATTATCTGCTAAAGTTTTATGAATATTAGACGGTAATTTTTTAAAGGTGTTAACTGTCATTTCTCGGTGGAAAAAAATGATATTTTCACGATATTATATATTTAAGATTAAAGCCTTATTTTCTGATCGTAAAAATTTTTGAAAGATACAACACAAATTAAAACAAGGCTATTTATGCACAATTTTGAATTAATAATATGCAAAATCTAAGGATAATAACAATAAATCATACAAAATATAACTACATGAAAGGAGATTGTTGTCAAGTAAGATTTGAAGGATTCATTAAAATTAAGTACTAATTTAAAGTCCATTAAGAGTCCAAAAATAATAAGTGTTGAGCTTTGTTATGGAGATTGTTAGTAGGTAAACGAATCTAAAAATATATCGCTGATTATATTGCGTTCTATGCACGAATAATATTTGGACAACAATATACAATATATGTGGTTTTATTCTGTAAGACTTCCGAAAAGAAGACAAAATCTTCCACGGAGTGACTAATCTATCGATGATTGCAACTTGACTGGCGTGAGTTCACAATAGCTTTTGACGGGTGGAGAGATTTCTTCGAAAATCAGGATCAACATGAATTATCAGCCAGTAAAAAAAATATTTCAGTTAATATATAACTTCTCTATTTGCAGTTTATATCAATGAAGTATCACACAGCGAGAAAATTTTAAGCTACATACATTTTAAATGTAATTCTCTAACTTTTTACAGGAACCCTTCAGTGCAAAGCAACCATGTTTTCAGCTATTTCTCTTGAGATATAAAACGAAGCCTTAGGCTGACATGCTGTGAGATATATCTAGCCATATTCAACTAACTATACAAATATCTGTAGAGGAATCTGCTGATTATCTAAGGCACATCAGTGTCTTAGATAATAATATAATAAAGATCGGGTAGTTTATACAATAACATCAATGAATATTTACAAATGAAGCAGCCATAGAAGATATGTTATACTTCGTTATTTGTTTATGGAACACATATTATTTTATAGCAATATATTTTGTGAGTTATGTATTCATATTTTAAAGGTGTATTTATTCGTTTGACAACCGGTTTCCTGTAAAATTCTATATGGTACATTCAATAAATTAGGTTAAAGTAAAAATATTAAACCATGTTTTACCAACTTAGGAAGTGAAAATTAATTAAAGTAAATTTACAGATTCATTACTCAGTATTGGTGAATCTATCGTCGAAGCCACGTAGCCGACTTGGCAATGTTAGTCTAAGCGTTTGTTCACACCAGGCTAACCTAACCTAACTGGCAAGACACGATTAGAAGAAGAAGCGATAGAATAGCTAGAGTTGAATATTTCAACAGAGAACAACAAAAATTACTGTCGAAGTGAGTTTCAATGACAGTTCGAAAACGAAAATGGTTTCACCGGTGAGTATTAGTAAAAATACATTTTAGCTAGTAAAACTATATCTATAAGTGAAAACGTACTTGGATGTGATTTCACCGCAACGCTAGTGAAAATATATTTTTACTGGAAATATACTTTATCTGCAACATAATTATAAATTAAATAAATTAAGTCTGAGATTGATTCATCAATGAGTAAAACACATGACAAGTGGAACAACGCAATTAATTCTAAACTTAATATTTAGAATAAATAACTGAAAGAAAAGGTGGAAAATTGATACATAGAACGCGAAGAAAAATTGACGGTATGAAATAAAATGATTTTTTATTTGGATTTAAAAATGCAAATATTCAGAAGCTGGAATATCATCGGTTTTCTGAAACAGCGCATAAATTAAAAAAAAATATATTTTCCAAAGCGTGGCGATCAAATGTCATTTACCATCTCCGCTCCATGGACACTGTCAATTTTTTTTATGCGAATGAAATTAATATGATAAATTTAATTTCATAGTTTTCGCTATGATATCGTCATTGGGCACTTGTGAGATGATAAATTTGTTTGCGTTCTACTTGCCAATATTGTGTGTACTGCACACTAATGACACATGGCGGTGGGATCACGAAATTATGCCATATTTAGAAATAGTTCGGTATCGTTTGGCAAATATTGTTTGATCTCTAAGTATTGCTTATAAAATTAGTAAGAATTTGCATTTTGTGAATGGTTTTATACGAAAATAAACATACACTGTATTCAAATAAGGGTACGTACTGTAGGCGTCCTGGTATAATTTAAATATTATCATAGAAAGAGCCGAGGAGGTCAGCAGGTGTTACAACTTACAACCTAAGGCATAATAATATTATAATGTTGTCAGCATATTCATGTTTACATTATAGTATGAATAAATTATTTATATAATGGATTTGTTGACATATTGTCTGGCATAAGTTTCGTTATTTCTTGAGGAATTTTTCTCACCGGAAAAATCGTTATTTTTGACTCCGCATTATTATATATATTTTGCATGATTCGATTTTTAAATTCTTGATTAATTCGGCATTAATTTCATGCATTGTAAAAAATATCTATGAATCAGGCCTCAAATATTGTCTTTGAAGATATCGTGTTTCTCATTTTTTTTTTATTAACAAACAATCAATAATCATAGCGTATTTCTCCGTGTCTTCTTACGTTTTCTTTCTGATCTTATCAAATGTAATGATTGCAGGTTTAAGTCCCCAAATATAAACTGTTAAATCAACGTATTTTTGTTGTTAATGAATTTATTGATCTACCAAATTATTAAAAGATGATCTGGATAGATTGCTTAAGAAACAATTGATTTTTTTGCGATATATGTATAAGATAAACGACCAAACCGAAGCTAACAACCAGTAATGTGAAAGCGGTGATTATTGTGACACTAAATTACGTATCCATATTATCAATATTAAAATAAAGTAAAAAATATGTTTCCTTAAAATGATTGACATATTACAATCTATGTGTGTCTCTCAAAGAACGTGTTTTCGTTTCAAAATCGTCAGATATGGAAAAATAATTACTGTTATGTAGAAACATTGTATGAACATTCTTTTATAAAAAATATTTTCTAGTAAAGCGTGTTTAAACGGAAAACCGATCTATCTTCCTTTAGTCTCTTATGTATCCTTTTTAAGATTTTTCGCAAACTTTTCCTCAGCAGGTTTTTATATTACAAAATGTCACCCCATTCAACCTGACAGGCGCATCATTGGTCTTACTTTACATAATAAAATTGAAAACAAATTAAGCTCTGCGATAATAAATCGATATTTAAAGTTATGATTGAGTGGGGAAGTTGTTTTGGAAGTAGGCAACATTGTTTGGTACAATAATAAAGCAACCCGTGACACTGTTCGTTCGTTACAAAATCAGCCAACAGAGCTACGCATTTATTCCATTTTTGTTCGTAAAAAGATTGCGTCTACTAAATTTATTTTCAAATAATTGTTTTACTGACTGAAATTAATTTATTAAACTAACAAATTTATGAAAAAATCAACGAACTGAATGATAGATGATTACTACAGTTATGATTATATATATATATATATAATTGTATAAAAATAAACTAAAAGAAAAATATTAATTTAGAATCGTTGTAATTAAGTTTTTTTCAACACGACACGACGAAATTCTATTACACGAATAACATAATAGAGTTGGGTTGTGATAGACGAAACATATTAACACTTGCAATGTTTCAACAATTTCAATTTGATATTAAAATTTCATAAAAGACCCCAGCCGATATCGTTAATTTTATTGTATTTTTATTATTCGTAAGATATTATAATTTATTTTAATTATATAATTTGAAAAAAAGATAACCGCTTTCAAGTATATGCGTTTCGATTGTAAATCAAAATATACGTGATACAAATGTCAACGGTAGACAAATGCGGTCCATTCTTGTATTAAGTGTGGTTTTTCGGTAAATGCTGTAATTTAAATAATAATTTATAAACTTTCTACATAATTATTTTTTCTACATGTGCTATTTACTAAGCATCTAAGGCCAGTACAAACCATGCCACCATTTCAATCAAATGTAATTTGCTGCGTTTAATATGATGCAACTGTAATTGGGATTTTTAAAATAAATGAAACACCGAAATGTGATTCTTCTTGACCACATGCGTTGCTGTCCCTGATCTCCTAATAGAGCAATTAAAATTAAGTTGGTATACGAGGACCAGCTAATATTCAGTCATTATATCTGTAAAACGAAAAATGAAGATCGCCATCAATGAAAAAATAGTTCACAAATGTATTGAAAAACCATAATATGATGTTAGCCACATTACTAAAACCAATCGAACAGGCGAATAACCAATCAATGATCTTAAATAAGCAAAAAAACAATTTAATGGTAGTATGTTTACACGATATATTTACTCACTCTACAATAAATTAACCAACGAACAATGAAATAATAATTCTATAGTTATGACCGGAGGAAATGTGTGTGAAAATGTATTCACTAGCCCGGCCCACCTCTCGGACACAAAAGGTTGAAGAATCGCAAAATTTTCGGCTGGATTTTGTTTTCATGAAAGGGAGAGACGACCGCTTCCCGCATTAGTCAGCCGGGCTAGCGGCCTGCCGTCGGCTGCGGTCACCACGCCTCACCGCCGCCCTGAAAGGGTTAGTTTGTTTAATTCTACTTCCATACGAATTGTGCGTATGATGAGGTATTATAGGCGCTTGCTTTGCCGCGTGCTGTAGTTTTCTTTATATTACTGCCTTGAATAAAAAAATCATATTCTCGAAAGCATTTAGCCTTAAGATTTCTGCCATTTATACGTAATGCCAATCTCTAAACCAAATGATTAACTTTTTTTTTTTTTGATCAAAAAAAAATATATTGTGGAAATAAGTACTAAAAAAATTTGTGTTTTTATTATTTAAAATATAATGCCTTTCCATCAAGAAGTGACAGTTAACACCTTAAAAGTGACAAATGATTAACAAAAAGATTTTCTTACTTGGTTGTATAACCAAAATTTCAATTTATCAATTTTTTTTTTCACACAGATTTGGAATGGCTTAAATGGATTGGTGCCCATCCGATCATAATAATGATACGTTTGCAATTTAGATTTCAAATTAAAATTCTTCTTTCCGTATTATTTTAATTTATTTGCGACGGTGTATCCGAGCTATTGTGCATTCAAACTAGCATGAAAACTATACATACAATTCCGAATACATAAAAAATGAGCAAAAAAATACTGATTAAATCTAACCCGTTTAATATTTAGACTCTCGTTTGTTACAAGCAACACATATGCTGATTCTTCTCATATATTATATATTCTCGCATATTAGAATGTACCCTGCCGAGTTGCTTAAACATATTCCAACACCAAATATTTGAAATTGAATATGGAAATCTTCAGGCCATATTTTAGCACAAAAACTAGCTTGAAAAAAAAGTTCTGACATTTTAAAAATTCCTATAGTTTGAAAAGTATTATCTAACAATGTATTGCTATAGTTGTCTCAAAATTTGTGCCGAGATTAAAAAATTAACATCTACCCAATGAAAATGTTGTTTTGTAAATATATTGAAAATAGCCGAAATAGCTATCAACTATATATCTTATAAGTTTTGTAGAACTAAAATACATTGCCATTTTTTCACCTTGTTATTTCGTAAATATTATTTGCGACGCGTATACAGAGAAAGATTATTTCTCATCCCTTCTGGCAAAATGCAACCCTAGCCCGAGCTGATACAAAATAATTTATATGAATAATTTTAACTCTTTGAATACTGTGGGGCGCACGTGAAAATTCACAGAGAACTGTGGTATGTACACTCCATAGTTTGTTTCGCTTTTCAGACATGTAGTATTATTATTAGTGCGTATTAATCTTCTACACACGAATGTTTGTTTGGTTTACCTTGCGAGTTATATATTTACACTAGTAAAATAACATGTTTTTGAAGTATTGTATCCTTAAGAGAAGAATTTCGTCTAAAATTTGTATAGGTTTACGAAATTATTTAAAACATTCTATTCACTTCAAACTGTGGTTGGTATTCGAAGTGTTTTTTTTTTTTTAACAAAGAATAATTTGTTTGTTTCCGTAGTGTAAACTGTAAATTATTGATGACAAATTTAATTACAATTAAATTCGAAGACATGTCAATTTATTGTCTATAAATACAGCATTGTATATGAAAAAAAAAACAGTGAGTACCCAGAAAGCGTTGCAATGCCTGTTTATTGAAGCGCTTTTGAATATACAATATTTTTTGTGTTCCGTCTTCTGCGTACACGAATAAACTAGAAGGCTTTACGACGCGTGAGCAGGCCACATAAAACTGTTCACATGAGAAACACTTCTTAATATTCCAGTTTATCAATAAATAGTGTTCGTGATGAACGAAACTGATCTTGATCTTAAAATTATACTAATATAGAAACCTTGGCGGGCTTGTGCGTAACAACCTGTCGTGTATTGTTGCGATCTCAAAGTAAGGAAATTCAGGGAATTCGTTATGATAACTAACAATTTAATTGTTAATAGTGTCGTTGTAATTCTAATTGTTTTATAATTGGTGGGGAGAGGATTGGGGAGGTAATTGTATGCTAAAAACCTTTGCGGGAGTGTACTCAATAAATTTTTAAAGTTTTATATTGATCGGATGAGTGGTATAGTAATGCATAAATGACAAACAACACATGCACAAATTTTCATATACATATCTACAATAGATTATAAAAATGAGACATTATTAGGAACTGTATAATTTTAAATAGTAAAAATATTTGGAAATTCTAAGTTTGATCAATATCCGTTTTAAATAGTAATCCAGTAACACTACAAAAATATATCTTAATAAATCGACTAAGAGTGTTTGATGAATTCAGTTCAAATTTAAATTGTTTATATTCTGAATATTTGATTTGTCACGCATGATTCGCATCTCGATATTTCATAATCTATAGGAATTGCAGTATATGGACACACACTTAACATTTATATTGTTTAAATATACGACTTGATGGGTTGAATGCCCGAAAATAACGAAAAGCAAAACCCGGGACATGGGTGAAAATTTGTGGAAATGTGTAGAGTAAGAATGATTCAAATTTAATGAAATTCATGTTATATTCAAATTTTGAATTACTTTATTGCTAATATTGTACATCTTGCTTAATGATGTTGTGTATGGATTTCTTTCTTTACCTTTCAAGTGTTAACTTCTCGACCGAGGAAACGACAAAAAGCAGTTCGTTGATGTCATAGATGATATTCAAAATTATAATATCATAGTTTTATCACTTAATACTTTCGCAGGCAAACTAGTTTTAGTGTTAAAATATTACATTATTTATTCTGATATTTTTTATAAGGTTGTGTAACTCGAATACTACTTCATTAATCGTCGATATATTCGATGTTGGAATATCCTTTACGTATCCTAGCAGGGAACGGATTGAATAATATTTAAAATTGAACTGACCAGAAAGACTTTATTTTTATACTTTACAGCTCTTTTTGTCAATTTTCTTTATCTTCTAAAATAAAATTCTTTTAAACCGTTTACTCGCGAGTCCTATCGTCATTGAATGATTTATAATATTATTAAACTTTTGCTCGTTTTCCTCGCTTTAAAGCTTATTTGAATAAATTTTATATAGTATTGGATGTAATAAAGCATAAAAATAGCGAAATAAAAACTGAAATTGCTGTGCGTGGTATCTATAAGTAAAATACTAAACAATTTGCTTCTCAGAAAAATAAACAAGTGACTCAATTTACACTTCTGTTTCTTTTTGTAAAGTTGGCACACTCTTCCTCCTTGAAGGCCTCCATAAGTAATAAGTTGTCACTTGTTGTAAATAGATTCATGTTGATCCTCTTATAAAATTATTCACAAACTTCCTAACTGTATTAGCATTTCATTGAAACTTTATAACTAAGGATACATTTTTCTTTAGACGCTTTGCGTACCGAAACGAAAACGAGAGGCAAATAATTCACATAATAAATGTGTTTTTCACAGTTGATAGAGCGTTACTTAATCGGTAATTTAGAACAGACATTGGCACTCATTTCTGGGATTTGGAAAAGATTTTTTATTGCAAGTCGTTGAAAACGTATGCCGCGCATCTACATAAATTTTTCGGCTCAGTACTGACAAAAAAGAATGTCTAAATTTACATGCAATTGATATAATATCGTAATGAAGTGTTTTAAGGGAAGTTTTTCTAAGTGACTTGCTTGTGACACAGCTGCTAAACCTTATTTTAAATAAATAAAAAAAAGATTGAAACAGGAAAATACAAGTGCTTCGATAATCACTATCGCTACATTCTGTTTTAAAGGATCAGAAAGAAATTTTGGACATTAAACACAAAAATGGAATAAAAAAAGCTGTTCGTAATGTTGTTTTATGTTCTGAGATTCAGAAAGGAGAGCAACGAAGTTGAAACTGATTGTTTTTAGAATATACTCCTTCTTAAATCGCCAGATTTTGCTGGAGTGAGTGACTTAGGAAATTGATGTATTATATTACAAATTTTTGAAACAGATTTAAGGGGCGTTTACACGCAATCGCTTTCAGAGACAATTAGGTAGTGCATGTGCATTAAAACAAGAATAGACCGTGCTACGTTTTTTTTAAAGCACATCGAACACAAATCGCGCGTGAAATCTTCTGAAGATAAATCCAGCTATTGACGATTAAGTTCGAAAGAAATAACTGATGAAATCGCTTTTAAGGTATTCACTGTCGTCACTTCTTGATGAAAAGGCATGATATTTTAAATAATAAAAACATATCGCGAGCATAATACTCGCGATGAGCGAAACCGGTCCTGATGAAAAATATACTTTGGGAATTAGTACTAAAATGTGTTTCATTATTTAAAATATCATGCCTTTCCATCAAGAAGTGACAGTTAACAGCTTAAAACTGAAATCTTGTTTTGTTAACCTATCGATACGTTAACGTTTTTTGTCATGTTGATAATCTACTAAACTGATAATAGTGTTCTTAAAAATAATTTAATTTGGTTTTGAGAATTGTTGTACGTCAAAGTAAAGCAATCTGTTTGTATTCGTTAATCTTTATTCTGGAGTGCATAAATATATGAAAAAACAAGTCTCATGTAACGAGTCGAAAAAATTCTTGTAGTGTAAAAACTGATATATTCAGATTGATTTTATATCTGCGCAAATTGGTGGTCTTTTAAGTATTAGAAGAAAATTTCAGAATTTGCGTTACCCAAGAACCACAAGCATTTAATTCGAGGGTTGTATAACAGTGCATCTACTTTGCCCGATTAATTTAGTGCCGGTAAATTTTCAGTTAGCGTGCGGAGGAAGTCAGGGCCCGAAATGCGCAATACGAATCGCAATTATCAGGTAATCCGGCATGAAATAAAGACCTGCATCCGCGGTGCCCGACGGGACAGGGGTGAAGGCGGAATATGTCAGCCGCACTGCGTCCCGACTTAATGTGGTCGCCGCGTTGCCGAAGGGAAATATAGGTGCCGTTAATAGGGACTGTTATGCCGGTATTTTATATCAGACACCGGTATTGCAAATATAAATACCGCTAGAAATAATAAATCGATGCTGATAGTTTTATGTTTCATTTAAAATATGGATACAAATCATTACTTGATAACCAACCATTTGATAGTCACCTGGAAGCTTTTGACAGATTTATCGAATGTAGTAACAGCTTGAATGAAATTAAGACCAAAGTGATGAATGACCAACACCAACTAATTTTTCCGGTTTACGTGTGTGTATAACACCGAAGATTTTTTTTCTTAGGGATAAAATTGGGCATAATAACAAAATAACAATAATTATGACAAAAATAAACAGTAATAGTTAATACATAATTTAATAAAAACAATAAGCATTATTTTTTACAAAATGGCGATAATAACCAAATCTGTAACAACAAATCATCTATAGTGTTGACAGATTCAGGTACGTCTATGTACACATTTCAGAAGACGGGAATGCAGAGAATACAGAGCTGTCCATTCGCTTAGATTCATTTATTCAATGTGAATCATCTTGGACTCAAAGCTGTACTCAATTAAACGCTTGGATATTACTGTTACCTCTTAAAAGTATCAAATTATGGTACCTGATGACGATAAAAGCAATATTCTGAGCTTCCATAATATATTCTTGCGTTAGTGGCCATGGAGAGACGTAGAGTCCGGCTGTGTCACAGATGTCTTCGGAGAGCCTTAATACTGACCGTCTTTTTATCCGACCGTTGAGATTCTGGTGTTATGAAAGAATGTAAATGACTGTCAACCAAGTAGTTGTGGTAAATTGTGAGAGGTAACAAAGCAACTGGATCCTGACAGAGTATCACGGAGGTGCCGAAATCAAAGATGAAAATACAAGAAAAACAGTATATTAAATTTAAATCAATTTTTAGTATAAAGTTAAAAAGCTAGTTCCTTAACCCCGTTGAATTAGAGATCATAAAAGTTACTGAGGTTTGCTGATAGATTAAACGCTTGTTAAACAACAGTAAGTAACCTTTTCAATATACAGTAATATTAATCAGTATTACACCATGCTTAAGGTGTACACTGTCACTTCTAGGTGGAAGGTCATTACATACAATTTGGATTATTGCTAGAATAATCAACTGATAAAATACAAACCATATTGAGAGTATTAATATAACTTGAGATTTAATTATTACCATTAGTATGTTACAAATCAAACGGTCAAATTAGAATCCCGGATTCGGTAATACCGGTATTGCAGTCCCTAACCATAAAGCAGCCGCGTTGCGAATGGCCAATGACTGCACGGGGATTCGTATAATACGTTTGTTTTTTTTTGTGATGTGGATTAATCTTCCTTTAAACGGGTTTAATGCTTCTGAGAAGGGTGTACGCATGTGTTTTTATAATATTTTTACGTTTTGGCGCACACTGTCCATATTCAATAAGTGTTATAGCTATTTTAATTGACTGAACTCAATTATGACCGAAGCATAGTATTTAATATAATATAACAATACTGAAACAACGACAAACCATATTATAATATATAATTCTAGTAAATTAGCAAGTCGTTATTTTTATCCTTCAATTGAATTAATTTTAACGTGTTAGCTTCTTAATGGGAAATCATAATATTTTATATAATAAAAACACATGTTTTAACACTATTCCTACAAAATACTTTTTGACCAGGACCAGTTTCACTCATCGTGAGCATTATCTGTTGAACGCTAAATTTAATCACTTTAATATTAATTAATGATTAACTGTCACTATTGATGGTGATGAATTATATTATTAGAAGTTCTATTTATCGAAAAATATTTGAGAGAAGTCGTCGTTGATGTAATTGAGAGAGGTGGTCCGCACGAAAGGCTTTATATAGGGTGTTTTTTAGATGTATAGAACTTTGAAATGGAATAAAACAAAGATATATTTTTTTAAATATACATGAAATTTACTTTATAAGAAAGATAACCTTCTGGCATTATAATATAAATATAATTTCTGGTATATGACCGCCACGGCTAGCTCGGACATAGTTTAATCTGGAGGTCCAATTTTCGATGACTTTTTCCAACATTTGTGGCCGTATATCGGCAATAACGCGGCGAATGTTGTCCTCCAAGTGGTCAATCATTTCGAGCTTATCGGCGTAGACTGGCGACTTCACATATCCCTACACAGAAAAAGAGACTAGCGGCGTTAAATCACACGACCTTGGAGGCCAATTCACGGGTCTGAAACGTGAAACTACGCGGTTACCAAACGTTTCCTTCAATAAATCAATTGTGGCACGAGCTGTGTGACATGTTGCGCCGTCTTGTTGAAGCCACAGATCCTGCACGTCATGGTTGTTCAATTGATGAACGAAAAAGTCAGTAATCATGGCTCTATAGCGGTCACCATTGACTGTAACGTTCTGGCCAGCATTGTTTTTAAGCGAGTACGGACCAATGATATACTTGAAATACGTTGAAGATTTTGAATATGAAAAAATGATGTATTTTTTATATAATTTCCTTATGCAATTTGCTTAAGAGTAAGTAGAGCAGTGTAGAGGGCTCACTCATGTCCACCCGAAATATGTCGACATTAGAAGAATGTTGGCAAATTTTAAAGTTATTTCTAGTTTAATCGGTAAGCTAGTTCGTAATTCTGGAGCAACAAGCAATTCATGCAGAATAAATTGCCCGAGGAATATTATGCTTATGAACACAAAATAAAGAATTAATTATGTAAGTTCGCTCAATTTTCAATATAAACAGTAATTATATTAACACGGTGCCAAAATAGCAATGTATTTTAGTTCTAAAAAAATATTTTTAACAAATATTCATGATAGCTATTTCGGCTCACGCCATCGTCAGAACTATCTATAATTATATTATTCTTTGAAACTGCTTATATAAAGAATTTATGAAGCTTATATATAATAACGAAATATGTTCACGGATAAAATGTAAGCTTAAGCAATGTAATAACCGGCTCTAGCGATGATTTTTGAGTACTATGTTCATAATATAGTAAAGCTCGGGTTATATGAAGATGTGATGATTAAAATCAGTTCTCTGCAACCTTCGTTATCAGTCATCCCTAGATATTCGTAACACTGCACAAGTAAAAAAGAACACAGAAGTAACTTATATTTTCCTTTTTAATTTATATGTATATCAAAGATATTGTATATTGAACAAAGTAAGAATTATATAGATAGGTAAAAGATTCACATTATCTGATTTTTTAGTATCACTAGCAATAAAATGTTGCGAAGCGATCGATGAGTATTGATGATGATGTAAGTTAATGGAATGTAATTTAATGCACAATGAGTTAAATTGTCTATAATGTAGAAATTTTTATGCATGTACGTTTGAGATGTGGAGCATATGACTTCTTGATTGAGGTATCTCAACAGAAGTTTTTATTTGAAAACAGATTTATTAAGTTGATAGATCTATCTGCAATAGTTATGAAACCGCTCTGAATACGAATTATTTTTAAGGTCGGATGTGCTGCAGAGAATTTTTAATCACTGGAAATATCTATGCTTTAAACAGCTTTCCATATAATTTACGATGTGTTGGCTTGGGCGAACTAAAGTATCAGAATTGAATTGTTGAAACTTTTCATGTGCAATTCTATTACATACGTGTAGTAGAATACACGAAGATGCCGAAAGGGGGAACCCGGGTCGTAAGTGACATAACATGTGAAATTGTGCAAAGTTTTATAGAGTCATAAATTGATTGAAAAAAGCTAATAAAACAATATAAAACAGCTCATAAATTTGCAAACAATCCTCTCTAATAACTCTTTAATAGTAAAAATATTTTTTTTATTACGTATTTCCACAATATAGTTTACAATCAGTACCGGTTTCGTTTACCGCGAATATTATCAACTGATCTCATCACTTTTCGAGCAAAAATGTGTTTTTATTATTTAAAATATCATGCATTTCCACCAAGAAGTGACAGTTAACTTAAAAGTGACTTTTTTATAAGCAGTAAGCTTTGAACCGCAATGAAAAATTCGACATTACTCACGATTTCGAAATCTTTATTATAGTTTGCTAATTTTTCATAAACGTATTACAATTGACGAACATAAATTTTCCATTGCAAAAGTGATAATTATATAATTCCTTTTTCATTATAGTGATGATAATATTAAATCTATGTTTATTGTCATTGATATACTCCGAAAATGAATTTTGTCGAGAGACGTATATTATATTATGTTCTCTTCTATTCTTAAGTGAATTTCGTAAAAAATGGCTCTTCCGGTATATACGTACGGATATACGTATAATAAAAAAAGTAAATTACCCTTTGTTATCAGTTGATGTTAACTTGGGGAATTGTAAGTACTGCAAGGGATTTTTTATACAGAAAACGCAGGGCAACATAAAAAGTCGTTACTCAAGCTTTTTCAGAAAAAAGCTATTTGTACGTACTTTCAAGAAGGGTGTAATTAAAATGACGTATAAATATTATGAAGCATTTGTCTCACCCAGCAATTTTTATATATCATTGAAATACTGTTATATTAAACACGTATGTGTGATTTTTTTTATATATTTTTATACTGTCACTTCTTGATGGAAAGGCATGATATTTTAAGTAATAAAAACACATTTATTGTACTTATTTACATAATACATTTTTTGATCAGGACCGGTTTCGCTCATCGTAAGTATTATCAACTGATAGAATACAATTTAAAAACAAGTCTATTTACACAAAAAAAATAATGAGTTAAAGGTAGCAGGTATACAAAACCATGAGTTCATACAGTATTAATAAAAATAATTAAAATTAATTTTAAAATGAAATGTTAACAATCTAATAAATAGTTTTCAAACAAAATTAAAAAAGTAAACGTGCTAGATATGATGTCGACTGATTTTGATGGAATTTCAATATCAAATTAGAATTTTTGGATCTTTGTATAATTCCACAACTTTGCTAATGTCACTTATATTACTTATTTATTTATTTGGTAAATACACGATAAAAAAATTAAGAATAATAAGTTTATTGCTTTTGCGACGTTAAAATATTTGAACATTTAATCTTGGAAATAAAAGAAAATCGATATAAAAAAACAAAAAATAAGGATAGCAAGAAAGTCAACCAAACAAGTTCATGAAAAATCTAATTTAATACATACATTGAAAAATAGTATTCGCCTCAACTCACTTTCGTCCACATGGAATATTTCGATATCCGAAAGAATACTGTTGAACATTGTTAATGCTCTTACCATTGGAAGACTCGTTCTACACTTTGGAAGAATAAACAATTAATGTCCACGATTTCTTAAAAAGTTTTCCGGAACAAAAATTTTGATATTATTAAGGATGGTAGAATTATCATTTTGGCCTCGAATGAGTCGAAAGAAATATGCGGTAGATAAATTTTTCTTCGATTTTTCAAACTATTAAAAGTGAGCATACCTAAAAGAAAGTCAGATGGATAAAGCCACGGATAGTATCCATATGCCCTCAAATAAAGAAGTCTGAAAAAACTCTTCTGAATCTTTTCCACCATGAGGGCATATAACAACCGTGTGAAAGAATGCCTGAAGATGCCGAAAGGAGGAACCCGAGTCGTGAGTGACAAATACGTAGAAATGAACAAAGTTTCAACAATTCAAATTTCATTTTTATTATATTATTATTTTATATATGTTTTCCTTTGATTATTTTTCCATTTTGAACATAAATATAATGCTTTTTATGATAATATGATACATTTTTTAACAGCGTGTTTGAAAAACGCAATCAGAAAATTTAATCAACATATATTAAAAATCCTAAATCACTTTCATACACTTTCAAATCGCTTACTAACTTAGTTTAATTTAACATTAATTATATGATAGATTTGTTTTACGCTATGCCCACTATCGATTTATTAATTTGTCTAGATTGGAATAACGTATTTTAACAGCTGTAAAATTGTAAATAACGACTGTCATATGTTGATAAATATGACTGGATCATAAGTTTACGTCACTTAAAACATCGTTCTACAAAAAAGCTCAATTCATTGAGTATGACGATTTTTATGTACTTTTAAATTAATTTGTTTTACATTCGTGTGAGAGAGTGACTACTATGATATTAATTCAAAATGTAGCAGTAGCAGAGCGCCTTTAGTAAAATCTCTTCTCACTCATACGTAAACCTTTTCCCACTAATTCAAGCCTTCCTGATCCCCTCAATGGCCGGTGTAAATTATTACAAAGGGTTTATATTTCGCCCCGATTAATTATTTGTTTGCAAACAAACAAACCGAAAAAATACGTTAGCAGATTAAATTTATAATACGTGAGATGTACACGCATTTGCTAAATGTATAATTTTAGCGAGCCGTTGAAAATTTTGTATATAAGAAGACTTTATAGTCGTAGTTTAAAAATATCGCCACATTGTTGGCAGAGAAGTAAAGGTATGGGAAGCTTTTTTAGTATAAGTTCGTATGGTTTTTGCTCTTCCGACACGAAAAAAAGTAACGGCGCATGCCTTATTGTTTGTTTGCGTTTTTTTTGCGGTTTCCTCATCATTTTCACTTGATTGAATACAACGTCAATTAATGTGAAGACAAAAAAGAGCATGTACAGTATTTAATACTTAACGCGTAAGCACTTCCGACATGATGTATATGTGATTTTTTTATATGTGTATTTATATTTCAAATTAGTATATCATTTTCGTTATTACCACTATTGCTTTGACTTTGATTCGTTCAAAATTTAACTATCAATACGTTTAATATAAATCTTTATTGGAAAACACAAAGTTTTTTTTTTATCAAAATGTCGCAATTAAGCAATCGAATGAACGAATCTTTTGGAAGAAATCACTGTGGGCAATTGATTTGTGAATTGTGTTATTGTGATTTGTAAATAATAATTATTGAATTGGCATTTACTTAGTAGAACTCCATTATAACATGGTGAAAAAATGGCAAAGTAGTTTAGTTCTACAATTTTTAAAACTGATATATGGTTCTGGTGATGGCGTGAGCCGAAATAGCTATCAACTATATCTTATAAAAAGAAAATTGTTAAACTAAAATATATTGCTATTTTTTCACTGTGTTATTTCACATTCTTTATAGAAAAATATAACAGCTTAAAAAAATAGTTATTGACTAAATCATAGGTTCCCAAAGTGGCCCCCTGGTAAGCTCTGGGAAGCAAAAAAAAGTCAGGATGCGCTAATATTTTTAAACTTATAAGAACATTGTTTGATAAAATTTTATTGCAAATAAAGAATTGAAAAATATGAATATATTGGTTCATATACAATATTTGGTTAATTTTTCTTATTATGATTATTTAATAAATATTAAATACTTAACAATTAAAGTATTACGCGTAGTAATAAGCGTATCTATAACTCTATAAATAAGTATATTTAAAAATAAGTTCACTACATTTTTCTGTTTTTTTTTATTTAAAAAAACGTAAATTTCCAGGAGGGGGTACTTGTGCAATTTTGTGGCTAAAAGGGGGTCGTGGATTAAAGAAGTATAGGAATATATGAACTAAATGAATGATGAAAAGAGTTTAAAAATATTTATATAAATATAAATGTGTGTATATTTAGTGGCAAGTTTTATTAAATTTCTAACCCCATGACTTTATGCATGCCATAACATACTTAAAAGTCCCGTTCAATTAGAGTTAACGCGTCGCTTTTAGTACAGATAAATTTTCCCTTGTTTTATATTGTAATAATAACTTTAAATTACTGTCACAGGATATAGGCAGTTAAAAGATTAAATAGTTTATGTTACGCGTAATAAATATATACTAACGGAATATTCTATTAGGTTGTAATACAATAGTAATGAATTAGTTTAAGTTAAATTGTGATTTAATGCTATAAATACATTGATTCTAACAGGATAGCCTGATGTTCATTGGTTCTCATTTTAAAAAAGATTCTGAATTGGGGTTAATGAGTTTTTATTTTAGCTAATTTTGTATCACCAAATAATTATATATTTTTGAGACTTTGTATAATATGGAAGAAGCGGTAGTTAGCTGAATTTTCTACTAATAGGGTTGAGGAAAACAGTCATAAAAATCGGTTAATCGGTTATACGCACGATAGGTGTTGCTGGCAGCTAATATTTTGTCTGGCGGAATAATAATCTTTTTTTTTTCATTCATCATCATCATCATCAGCCGGGGTCGATCCACTGCTGGATGAAGGCCCCCCCCTGCTGTTTTTTTTCCAGGGGGGTTGTTTGGACATAGCAACACCACGCTGCCCAGGCAGGTTGGTGTTCGGTTTTCTGTCTGGGTTTCCATTCCCCTTTTTTTTCATTAGAAATTTGATATGTTTGAACTTTGTAAATGTTCGCATTTTTTAACACTCACACATCTTCAAGTATTTCCTCACACTAATGCTATAAGACTGACATATTGTAAACGATTTGCATCGGGCTTAAATAAAATTGCACATGAAAAGTAAAAAAATATGAAGGCTCAGAATCAAAAATGTTGTCTGAAGGTATCGATAGACGAAACCCGGGTCGTGAGCGATAAAACACGTGAAAATGTACAATCTGGTATTGAAATTCCATCAAGTCGATATCATGAAATTTATTTTGTAGGAATAGATGTATTTGGAAAAAAAAAGTCAATTTCAATTCTATATTATTATATTATAATACCAATTTAAATTTTGTAACCGCTGAATCCATCGAAAAATCGTTGTATAAGATTAATGCAAAATTTTTGTCACTGTTTTTACATGATTTTCGTGGTCGTTTAACGTGATTTGGAGACCAATATGACTTTTAACTTATCGTCATCAAACACTAAATGCCATCCAGTCAGTGAAAAATCCACAAATCGAAATTGTTTTAACCAACTCGGTGGTAAACGAAATTTTATGACATCTACTCCATTTACATCGCAAATGTGTTTTGTTGCCACAGTTTCAATATTGTCTTTACGGAATTCATACAGTAAATGTACATCATCTACCTATCCCCAAATGTGATAAGAAATTAGAAAGGAAACATCCTTGTCATATACAATAAGGTTATTAAAAAAAAACAGATGTTATTCATCAGTTGAATATATACAATACATCAGTCCTGATAAATATGCATTATATTGTTTTCATCGTATTATAAAAATTATCAAATGATTTCGAGACAGTGAAGTAAAATTATGCTTTTAAAAATATCTCAATTCTTAAAAGTTGTAGAGGCTATTTCCTTTTCAATCCCTAGTGATAAGACGGAGGCACATTCAAACTAAACAAATGTGCCGAGATCCCAAATAGGGCCACAGGTGTCCATCGGCAATTATTGTCAACCCCTGTCCTGAAAGACTTTGCCAACTCTCTTGTTGTCAATAGACAAGGAGACAGTTTCAATTGTCTTTTAAAATTTACTTGAGACGATTTATAAATTGCCCAAAACGGTTGATTCAATTATTGACGTCGTCTGAATGGTATGAGAGACTTGAATCCAAATGGCGTGCGGAATAAATTTATGAAAAAAAGGGATGGATTCAAAATCATTCATATTTACTCACTGCCCAATTTTTAGCAAAAACAATACACAAGGCTACCCTGGATTTTTATACCATTTCCTCCCCCAGTGAGTTGCATATTACTATATAGTATCTAGTCAAAATGAGAATTCTGCCATCCTTAATAATATCAATTTGTGTGTTCCAGATAGTTTTTTAAGAAATCGTGGACATAATTTGTTTGTTTCTCCAAAGTGTAGAGCCAGTCTGCCAATGTTAAGAATATTAACAATGTTCAACAGTATATATTCGGATGTTGACATATTTCATGTGGACGAAAGTGAGTTCAGACAAATGCTATTTTTTCAGTTAAAGTAGATATTTCATGTGCTTAGTTGCTTGCCTTTTTTGCAATCCTTGTTGATTGTTTTACTGTGTATTTGTTGTCTTTCCAACACTTTATATTTAAATATGTTAACGTTGCCAAAACAATGAATTAATTATTTGTAGGCTTTGTACCGTGTAGTTATAAAAAGAAGAAAAAAAAATAACAACATTAAAAGAAATCTATAAACATTAACCATGGAGCGTAAAATTTAATGAAAGCTTGACCTTTCCTTTCTTGGAATCAGTATCTATATCAAAACCATTTGCGCACAAAATGCAATTATATTTTAGGCTCAACTTGAAGTAATAGCTTCTAGAAAATGTATAATGAATAAATTAATACACATTTGTTATTCTAAATAAGCTTACAGATTGTTAAAAAAATACTACTTTAAATATCAAAAGATATTCTTTCTAGATTGACGCAAACAAAAAAAATATATGTTTAAGAACACAACAATTTAGTAAAATATAACTTACTGCTTAAAGAGTTAATTTAATTATGTTGTATGTAGTTCTATTATTTCAAAGAAAGATGGCAAAGATGAAGCGTGAAATTGATTTTACCACCGATATAAAACTGCGGTACGCTTGTGTTTGTATTTCCAATATCTGTATACAGTAACATTATATATATACTAGATATTTCATGAAAATAAATATTTGGGTATCACATACTTTACAGTATAAAAATGAAATATTATATCATATTTTTAAAAAACCTTACTTATTGTTTACACTCGCTAATTGACTACACGTGCTTAAATGAGTATTATTTTGTATGCTTAATAAATAAAAACAAATGTTTTTATCAATGTACAAAGAAAATACAACCCATATTTGTTATTTTAAATAATATTAAATAATAAAAATACATTTTTGGTGCATATTTCCAGGATATATATATTATGATTATAATCTCGTTTTGCTCATCGCAAGCATTATGAACTGATAAAAACATTACGCCATTCTATCAAAAACGTTTTAAATAATAAAAACATATTTTTGAGTACTTATTTCCACAATATATTTTTTGATCAGAACCAGTTTCGTTCGTTGCGAGCATTATCAACTGATAATGATCTTCAGTTGATAATGCTCGCGATGAGCGAAACCGTGTCACCGTGCAAATCATGTCTTTCCACCAAGTGACAATTAACACCTTAAAACCTGTCAAGAATTGATATTTAAAAACTTAAAAGTCATATTTGTCAATTCAGGAGTGATTTAGACCGTGCCAGCCGAGTCACGAAAAGGGTATTCTAACTACAATATTTAAAAAAATATTTCAGCAATGTCAGTGCCAACCAAACTGTTTTTTATTTTTATTTAGCCGTTCAGTGTCAATTTTCAATACATTGCAATCAGCTGTCTCGACAGTTGAGACTTGAGCAGTCAGAAGGTTAATATAATAATACGAACGAATAATATTAGATATTTTAACATTAAAAAATGCTCGAATGTTTGATTGGCATCCCTAGTGATGATACTCAAGTTTTTTTTCTATGGTTGGGCTACTAAATTAAAAAGATATGAAAGTATAAAATATTTATAATATAATTCTATGGTAGACGAGCATTTTGTGGAATTCACGGATTGTTTACATGTTATCTTTTTTCTACACATTTTATTTCGTAGGTTAAACAAGCGTTAAGTAATAGTTAAAAAAGTAAAGACCACAAACATACCTTTATATATTAAATTTAAAAAAAGCAAAATGTGGAATGGATAATGTCTTTTGGTTTAAGTTGTATGTTTGCACGAAAACGCCCCTGGTGAACGCAAAACAAGAGTGGGTATGTTACCCGTTCCAAATTATTTGAGAGTCTAAAACTTTTGCAGCGGTTATTTATTGAAAGCCATTTGTTTGGGATTGTTGGCAAACTGGTAAACCTAAGTATATTAGGTACTCGCCAAAATTATCATTCATAAAAAAACGATTCATCGTTTTATTTATTTTATTTCATAAAATAATGTCCATAGAGAGGAGAAAGTGAGAAAACAGTTACGAATAATTACTAAAGAGACTTCTTGAAATATGATTTGAACAACGTAACAAAATTCTCAAAATAGTAGATTTTCAGTTTAGACAAGTTGATTCCATAAAGATGATTGAAATATTTTATGATTTTATATATCCAGAAAAACTCTAACCAGAATTCACATACAATAGCTATAACGAAACGACGAAGATTCGTATATAATATAGGTTGAAAAATGAATTTCAAGTGCCATAAGCTGATCGCTATTGATCGATTAAACGGTCAGTATGAGATTCAGGTGACCTGCATGGTGTAATTAAATTAGTGTTCCGTATTTATTTTTTTATAATTTTAGGAGTATATCCCTCTAAAATATATTCGTTTAATATTTGAAGCTATTGCTTGAATTATAATGTGAAATTTATTCAAAACAATTAAATTTATTATTAAGACGGTAAATATCATTTTAATTCTAGCAGGTTTCATTCACCTTTCGGGTTTTTTTTTATTGCATTTAAAGAGCCATGCGCGGAAAACTTCAATATTTGGTTTGGTTTTATCAGTATATTTTTTTGGTTAACGAAAACCTTTTCGATTGTTGCAGAGATTTTTAGTTGGGCGAGAATATGCGGTTTTATCGCTGTCCGTAATTCTATAAAATATAGATAGTATATCTAAATAATAATATGTAAAGCTTGTAAATTAAGTCAACAGAGTTCGTTCTTACCTATTTCTAAGCCTATTAAGTTAATGTATTTTATTGGTTTTGAAATGTTTTCAATATTTAATCAAGACTTAAGGTTTCGCAATTCAAAAGTGATTTATTCTTTTTAAAATAATAAAAATACAATATTTAGCACTATTAGTAAATGGTGTATTTTAATTATTTAAATATAATGCTTTTCTAGTTACAGTTGGCACATTATAAATGATTTAGTCGTTGTAAACAATTAAAGATTTTCTCCTTACTGATTTCAAAGATAAAACGTCGATAAGTAAAGTAAATGCATACATATGTGTGAAAATATTATAATAAAACAATATATTTCAAATGGAAAATTTTGAATCAGGAATCCTTTGAAAGCCCGCGAAAAGAGAGTTCGATAGAATGTTTCAAAACTCAGTTTAAAGCAAATTTATCAATTCACGGCTGGGTGATTTCAGGAAAATTTTTCATCCCCCAACTTGATACCGTTCGTCCTTTCTCAACCCTTCTTGCCCAGTGAGATCCTTCTCCTTCCTGTCCATTTTGTGCCTTTTGCAAAGATAACGATAATTGATGAACTAGATAAATTAATTATTTAAATTCATATCATTAACGTTGGCTTCTGTTGTAAGTCAATAGAGTGCAGATTAGCCTACCAAAAATATAGAATAAACTGGATGAAATATCCAAATGTCTCTTTCCTATTTATGAAATTTTTTAGATATATTATGGATATTTTTTTATAAATTACCGAAGTTAAAACAATAATTTATATAGCACGTGTTTAATTGATGGCAGTCGGTAACATACTACATATATCCCGACAAAAGTCACGATGAAAATTTTTTTGTCATATTGCTTTTAAATAAAGATAAAGCATCGAATATTTAAAAAATGAATATGAAATAAATTCAGTGATAATTTTATCAACATTTATTATAAAAAAATTCCCACGGGAACTTAAATAATAACTCAGTAATTATTAAAAAAATAAGACTGCGTGATTGAGCAAGATAAATTCCATATTTTCCCCTTTAGAAGTAGGCAGGGTTAATTAAAATATGTCAGTAGAAGACACGTAACTTTTTGTCCGCACTGTTTTCTGGACCAATTAAACTATGTAAAAAAGATTGATAACATAAGCGCTGTGGTGTCATAAAAAAAAATACGACTCTAACAAAAAAGTTTAATTTTGACAGGTTTTTCTCCAATCTTTATTATGTATTAAATTAAAGAGCAAATTTTTAATATTATACATTTTATAAATTAAAACAATAGAATTTCAAACTTTCTTTATTTTAATTTATTAAAAAAAAACATTGTTTCTTTTAATTCTGCATTCGTAGAAGCTTTTAAATTAGAATAAAGGGTTTTTAACGGTGTTGCATGATGACGATGATAATTAATGTGTTGATTTATCAAAGCTGCCTGCCATCGTTTCGTTTCCTACTAGAAGGCATTTTATACGAACTGTTCATTCAAACAGAAGATTTTTAGCTGTATTCATTTCTTTTTCCCTCAATACGGACCAAACAATGAGTCAATATAGATCACAGCCAACAATATTCATACGTTATACACATTCACTATTACGTAATTTTTAAAAATCGGTTGTTTTTAACGACTCCGACTGTACAGCCCTAGAAAATAATAAAGAATTCTATATCAATGTTTACATGCTAAAGATTCGAATGAAAAATAAATGTATGGGCATTCATTCAATAGAGAAAGACTAACAGCTTTTATTCTCACTGTTATTTTAAGCAAGACGAAGCCGCCGCACGTAAACATTGAAAATCACCTCAAAATAAGTACTGAATCTACAGAAAGTTGTGTCTAAGCCGTTTGTTATATATATAATTCACATTTGAAGAAGAAACCATGATTGATGAAGTAAAATACAGGTAACATCACTGTTTTCGAAGATTTTTACGAAAATTTCGGTGGAATTATTAACAGGGCTGGATTTAGTGATGACAATGATAGCATCCCGGTAAACTTTAATTTTTTTCGAGTATTTCAATATCACAATATGTATTACTGTAAAATTTTATTATTTAAGTATTGAATACTGAGAGCTCTTTCTCTATAGTCGTACTTATTTTCACGAATATCACTCAGCCACTGAGACTTTACTCAATCAACAAGAACTGGGTTTAATTCCATGACAATCAAATTAACTTGTTTTTTAATGAAATTTGGTATCGCTTAATTGAGTGTTTCTGATATTTTTTCTTCTTGACTTTATCTTGAGTTTGAAAAAAATAATTCTCATTTAATTTTATACAATGTATTCTAAAATTCAACGTATTTGGCGTTCACATAGTAATGTCAGTTATTAAAAACACTGTCAGATATCAGATTTCAAACACTAGCCACTTAATTTACAATAATTAAATTATTGTATTATATTTAAAGCGGACATATAAATATTTACAAAACAGCGGTTTTTATGATTAATCTAAATATATTTTGAATAATCGTTTTACTGATATACTCGTTTGGATTAATTTGTCCAGTGCCACAAATTATTTTTTTTTATAACCGGTATTTATTTTATAATACCGAAACCATATCGGTAATTAATTTCTTCGTTTGGTGTTGCGATCCTTCACTGGATTCAAAAAAGTGGAAGAAAAACAAATATTTTATACAAAGTAATTATTGAAAATAAATCTCCATTCTATATTTGTCAAATATATTATGGAAATATTATGCCAAACCACAGTCGAAATAAGACGTTTTGGGGCCTTTAGGCACTCACATTATCGGGAACTAAACGTGTCTTAGTATCAAATTTCGCTCATTGGCAATATGAGATTTTACATGCGTTTAATTGTGTGTATAAAATACTGTACTTCGAAACGATAAATGTCCCAAGCATTCGAATTTTGCAAATATATTTTAAGCGTTGCATCAAATAAATATATTTTGGTTTTTTTTATAAATCCATCATGTATGTAAGATTCGATCATTTGAGAATATTTTACCATTACGTGGACTTGACGACGTTTGTTATCAGTAAGCACTAATGTAAAACTTCATCTAAATACTACAGTTATAAAAGCTTTTAAAAATACTCGCTATAAATTAACTATTGTAGTTCTGATCAAAATGAAAGATTGTTTGATTTGTTCAAAAAAATGTTTTATATTATACATATATTGTTATTTTTATTGATTCAATTGGATAGTTCAGACGAGGGCGTAAGCCGAAATAGCTATTAACTAAATATCGTATAAATTGTGTAGAACGACAATACATTGCTATTTTTATTGTGATGAAATGTAATTCATTAAACCACGACTCTTTGATATAGTTTGTGGACTCCTGAACCCTTTTAATTTGCAGTGTACCTTTTAGTGGACTGTTTCAGAACTTTGCAATAAGTAGTTACCGATTCGTACCCAACTAACACTCCGGGAGTAAACAGACCTGTGTACAAGTAAGTACGCCCTGTTTAGCTGACACGTGTTGAATTACAAAGTCTACAGAGACATGGGAAGTTGGCTAACTCCTTCCTAATGGCTACAGAATGTAATGGATGATCAAGTGAAGAGGATTTTAGTTTTCAGTGGCGCCCGTGACGGAGGGCTCCCTTGTGAGGTGACCCCACAAACCGCTGCTGATTAAACAGAGGATAATGCGTGCTATCGTGGATGCACATCATTTTAAAATACATTTTTTTAACCTTTCTAGGAGTATGGACGTACTAGTACGTCGGGGCAATTTTTTTGTAAAGGAGTATGGACGTACTTGTCGTATATGTCAACAGTTATTGTGATAATATATTCATTCATATGTGTCAATGGTTTGTGATCCCTGGATTTTGCAACTGGTTTTATTACGATAAAACTTTAAAACGTAAGTTGTATTTTCTTAAACAATGATTTGATTAAAAAAAATATGTAAAAAAAACTCACTCCTCACAGCACGGTTAAAATTAATTAGTTACTCCTGGAAAGGTTAGGGAAAGTGCTGTTACGAAAAAATATTGGAACGTATAGAGACGTATAATAAAAACATTGCTAACATCTATTAAAAAGCGGATTAATATATCTCAATGTGCATAGCTCATGGCAAAAAGTGTTCCGAGCTTTCATATATCTATGTTCAGCATCTTTATTTTATGATCGATATATTAGCAAGGATATTATTGTATTATACGTCGATTTTTCAGTTTATCACTTCACATCAGATCATTCATTACGGCTTTTTCGTACCAAAGTTGGTTTAATGTCAATTTCGAAAATATAATCTAACCACCGAGAAATTCTAGGAAATTGACAATTAACTGTAGAACCAAATATATATATTTTCTCTCGAAAAACAACGTAATTATATTGTGGTTTGGGTGCCAAAATTTATTTTCGTTTTATAATTTAAATACACAAATATTGTTAAAATTTAAAAACAAAATTAATTTCTACATCAAATTAACGTCTTAAAAGTTGAGAAGTTTCATTTTTTGGAGAACAATTTCTGCGCTAATGAAAAACAGTGTAAAAACTACAATGTATTATTAATTCTTAGAACAATAAAGTTTTTCTTCCTCACATTATATTTCAGTACTGAAAAGTTTTTGCTCTTAAGAACTACCCGATACTGTATCATAATTTGATATTTTTTGACGTGATTATATAATAATCACTAAAAAGCGTTTTGAATTAACCGGCAGTTAAGTGTTACATGAATCTGTCTAGAGTAGAGGTTGATTAAATAACGAATCTATATGGCATTAAGATTTAGAATAAGAATATCAATTAATCATTTTCAATAGTTAAATATCTCAAGCAAATTTTTTACTAAAACTACACAACTTTGCCATATACAAATATATTAATAATAATCGATTTCGGCTAATATTATATGTGAGATTATTTAGAGCGCCAATGGAAAGAGTCGTGAGATGCACCGCAATTTTGTAGTTCGTTCTTTTGTCGCGTCAATCTTTGGCGCTGAGCACACAACTGCACAGCTTCCCGTCTGTTAAAGTTTTGGAAGCATTTAATGTTTCACAAAGTAAAACGTCCAACAAGTTCTTTCATCTTTTGTGGCAATGTTGTGGTTTACAATGCTCGTAAAATAATAATGAGATAGTGCCTTTGGAAAGTGTATTAAGGAAGCTATCAAAAGCTACTCTAGGGTCGTTGTGATTTTCTTTTACGTTTAAAGAGTTTTTCAATAGCGACGATAAAAATTTGTTAAAATGTAAATGAAACAAGTTGAATGTGAAATATTCATTTTTTCATCTGAAACTATATTTTACAGTATTTAGTGTGGAATATAACGTCGTTTAAATGTCCGCCTTTGCTTGGTGGCTAGTATTCGGGAGGTTCAATTTTCGATGACTATTACTGAAATCTTGCTGAACTCGTTGGATGGCTTTTGTTATGTTGATTTTTAGTGCGTTAATTATTTGCAATTTATTTGCAAAGGCTTTCAATTTAAGACAGCCTTAAATGGAGAAGTCTTAATGGGTTAAATCGTACGAACTCGGTGTTCTCAAATTATTGTACTTGTGCAGAATGTCCATCCAAATTTGATAACTTGCACACGTTGTTCAACGTTATAACATTTTTTTAATAAATTTGTGTACTCAATTAAAAAATAAAAATAATTTTAATAAACGTACCTTAACAACCTGGCTGCTAAAAATAAGCTTTCCCAATGAAACACCTTTATAAGAGCTTTTCAAATAAGTAATGCTCTCTTTTTTGCGTTTTGAATGATGAGGGGTTGCTAATTTGATTTTTTTATTTTGGATTAAAACGTTAGTATTTATGTATCCAAAAAAAAATAGATCAGAAGAAAAAAACTTTAATTTATAAAATTTACCATTTAAAAGTTACAGTTTAAATTGTTGAAACAATGTAAATTTCCATATGTTTTTTCATTCACAACTTGGTTTTCGCCATTCAGTATCTTCAGGATTTCAAAAAATTTCATCAATAAATTTTGTAAATAAAATTAGTTCAATTAAATTCAATATGTATTCTCAACGAACAACTTCACCTTCATAATACTCCCTTGTTATATCCCTTACGCAAGGTTAGTTCAATGATTAAATATAACACTATGTTACCTGACATTTAATCTCACCACAACCCAACAAATAAAAATAAGTAGATATTTAAAAAAATAATTCGTCATTTTGGTAGCAAAGACAGTCAAGCTCATATTCCAGTAGTTATTATTTTTGATTCTTCTTATTCTGATTGAGATCTTGAGACTGACCATAGATTTTTTCTAATTACCATAAATAAGATTAAATTGAATTAGCATTCACTTCACATAACTATAATATAATATAATATAATATATCAAGAAACTGTAAGCAACATAATGTGTAATATAAAATTCAACGAGAATTTTCTAATATTTATTCACAACGCCACCGTCTTAATACATATTATTTGAAATTAAGTTAGCTTCCATAATGGCGTTGTTTACCCGTTAAGTAAGATGGTTTCGAGAATGAACTTATTTTCCTTTATAACATACGTTAAATCAAAATACTTTTTAACCCTTTTATATTTGAATTCTTAAAATGGGAGTTGGACCATGAAATGAAAAATAATTATTGAGCAGCATTTTAAATAATATTTTATGAAAATTTTTGTGTAATCTGAAAATTTTACTATAAATAATTACTGCATAAAAATCTGCAATTTTTATCTGACATGTGATATGCTATCACGAGCATTGTATGAGGGAAATAATAATTAAAAAAATATACCGTGAGATCTGCAAGCTAATGAAACGTCAAAAACATATTCAATAAAATTCATGCTTAAATTCAAATTGAAAATAGCGCGTATGTTTATTTTAGCAGTATCGGATTATAAAAAAGGACGAAATAAGAAAATATGGCCATAACAGAAGCAATATATATACTAAAAGTTTTAATTTTGGGAAGACGCTTTGGAAAAAATATTAGTATAATCTTTATGAATATGGTAATAAATGACTTTTATCATATTAATAAACAATCTTTTGTGTTAAGAATTCTTAAAATTGCAACGCTGATAAATCGTCAGGTGATTACCATCAATCAATGCATGCAATTAATGCATACTAATTCAAATGATGAATTTATTTTCAAGATTAATATGTTTAAGGAAAACTGTTTGTTGGTTCTGTACAATTACACATGGTTTGTAGCTCTGTCTTGGGTCACAGAGCCCAACTAAATTCAATGCGTTTACTAAACGAGCAGCCAAACATACTTTGCTATATATCTTACGAGATATTAGTTCAATTGGTCAACAATCTGATTTAATTCACCATGCATTTTATTTAAGCAGGTATATTTTCTTATAAAGCTGCTTAATTTATTTTAATAATGGTTGATTATTGTGAAAACTTCTAAAAAAACAAAATCATAAAGCCGTATTGTTTATAAAATGATCTTTTTCAAATTAGAATTTAACGATTATCAAAAAAATATTTCAGAAATATGTCTATTCAACTCCCAGCATTAAAGTCTATTTTTTTGTAGTTTCTTTTGTAAATAAGAGATGCCCACTGTTAACAGTTAATGACTATATTTCGATTATGAAGACAAAACGATTGAATAATATATTTTCCATTAAATTTGAATTATAATTCTTTCGTTAATAGTGTAATATAACATAACTATTTTATTCATTTTTTAAACAAATAGTGTTTACACATAAAATAGTGTTTATACTTATGTACATAAAAATGGTCATCAACTACTCGTTTTATATATGTAGAAGAGATGGCGTCTTAATGAAGGTGTCCCAAAATATATTTTTTCTACAAAAACTGCTTGTTACTTAATCGGTAATAGTTGTCACTCCATTTCGTATTTAGGATGGGTTGTGTGGAAATGACTTTTTATGGATCACAAACCCCATTGCTTTTCAACAAGAATCCATGGATTAATTGAAAAAATAACAGTGCGCTCGTAAGATACGTAACACAAGACCAACGACGTTAATCACTACAGTATGGATACGACATTCGCACTCTTGTTATACCGTTTATATATTATAATATTTGTATCACAGAAAACAGAACTGCGGCACGTTGACAGAAAAAATGTAGACATCTTTCAGACAGTCTTCAATTTTGATCGATTTTATGATTAATTTATTCATTTAGTATTTGGAAAATTAGAATGTTTATTTACTATCCTTTTTCTAGCCAAAATCTCGATGTCAATAATAAACGTGGAACAAAGGTGTTCAACGAGAAAAGGATTGTTTGTAAAATATATGTGCTCGTACCGGAACCAAAGGCAAAATGTTCCAGAATCACGTCTTCGCCGACAATGTAATAAAATAAAGTTAGAAAGCGCGCTCTATGGATTGTTCCCAGCACTCTACGCCTTTCTTTAGCGCACGATCGTGATATTAAGATCGTATTGTTTTAAATAATACTCAAGGCGCTCAAGAAAATGTCAGTTTTTTTATATTGAATATTTTTCGATCAATAATGTACGTTTTATTCTGTAGAATTATTGCCGCTGTATGATTGGGTCACTTTTTTCGTATTGTCGATGAAAATACATTATGAAACATATTTATTTTGTGCAAAATGTTGTCTATTTTTTTTTTTTTTTCAAATATTATCAACTTATGATCTGAATAAAAATGTTGATGAAGCACGAAAAAATTGTGTTTTTTCGTTGTTTTCAAGATCCGCATTAATGATCAATTTAAGCACTAAATAATATTTTATCAACTGTAAAAAGCTCAAAAAAAGAATATATGTAATAATTGTTTGAATTATGCATTTGCTTGGTAGAACTCCATTATACTACAAAATAGCAATGTATTTTAGTTCTACAAAATTAGCTGAAATAGCTATCAAGTTCTGACGATGGCTTGATGATTTGTAGAACTAAAATACATTGCTATTTTTTTCACCGTGTTATAATGGAGTTCTACCAAGTGAATGCCAATTCAATAAATAATATGTGACTTATTTAAAAACCGGCGGAGGATATGTTAATGTGTTAATAAAATTTTATGAATTCACGTAAAAAGAATCTTAAGCCTACAAATCTTTTCAACAAAGAGAGTCCATCGGTGAAAACACAAAACATAACTAATATACTTCAAATTGAAATAATTAATATAATACAGAAAAATAGCGAGTTTAAATTTCGCACAAAACTGGTAATGTCGAAAAGAGGGTTGTGTATTCTTTTCCTTTTTTTTTTTTGCAAAATTATTGTATTATTGCTGAAAGCCGCTGCGACGTATTCAAATAAAATTTTATTTTTCAGCCGTTTTGTATTTTTAAAAATATTTTTGAACAAAGCGCTATTATCCCATTGTAATCCTGCGTAATGTATTTTTATTTCTGCTAATGTACCTACAACATCGTCTGTCTACGTGTACTTTCAGATAAAGATGATTCCTATTATTTTACCTCCGCCAAAATGGCGTACATGTGTAATGATACATGCTTGGTTATTATAATGGAGAAAATATAGTATTTCATCCGAGTTTGTTGGCTTTGTGGTTTATATTGATATACATTACAATGCCAGGTAAAATGTTTGTTTAACGAAAACTTTCATGAATAAACATAATATTACAATGTTATATGAAATAGATTTCGTAAAATAAACAATTCGCCAAGCTCTAAATTACGGTACACTCGTTTAAAAAGTGTATTTCAGTGTAACCATAGAAGGAGAAGTTTTTCTTATATGTCAAATGCAGTGAAGTTTTAATTAATTAGGATTTCCTAACGGTTTTCCTTCAATTTACCTCAACGTTGGATAAGTTAATTATTAATTGCATGTTACATTATTTGCTGAGTTACATCTATTGAAGAACTTTTTTTCAATCACAATATTTTACATAATTTATGATATCGACTGAAGGTGCTTGATTTGATTGATTTTCAATATCAAATTTGAATTGTTAAAACTTTGTAAAATTCCACATGATTTGTCACTGACGACTCGGGTTTCACCTTTCGGCATCTTCAGGCATTATATCACACGGACGCAACAGTTAGTTCAGTTCGTTGTTAATGACAAATCATGTGGAATCGTACAAAGTTTTAACAATTCAAATTCAAAAAAAACAAAATGTTACTATGGTTTTTTACAGATAAGTCATTATTTATATACAAATTTTCATTGATTGATTAGTGTGTGCTAATATTACCATAAATTCATAACTTTTTATTTTATATCCCCAATAATTAATTATTAACACACAAATTCACACAAATAGCTTTGTTAAAAATAGTTTTCATTAAATGCTTAGTTACAGAAATATAAAACAATTTTTTTTTCGTCGGTTCTGTTGCATCCGTGCGATGGAATACCTGAAGATGCCGAAGGGCGAAACCCGGGTCGTTTGTGATAAGACATATAGAATCGTACAAAGTTGCAACAATTCAAAAAAAAAATTTTTTGTAAAAAAATATTTGAAATAAAAATAATTTGTAAAAAATGTCTCATAACATAATAATGCCGTTATTTTACAAACGTCTTTTGATTGCCTTGATAGAGTTTTGGTGTAATATTTTTTTTTGGTTCAATGACGATTCCGTTGATTTCGATTAAAGGACACGATTCAAAGTAAACAACCAATTAAAATGTGTAGAAAGGCAGAGAAATATGTCCAATTGATATACTTAAAGAACACTTGAAAGAAAATGTAGGCCCTATCATTTTAATATGATCGTAACAACCAACCTGTTTACAAGAAGATTGTAAGGAGGTGCAATAAGAAGTAACGCGCTGTATAGATACGATATTACCGCCTGAAGGTAGCACGTTTCAATTGCTGTTGTTATTGATAAATCTAATGAAATGTTTATGATTATATATTATTTGTCAAATATATATGACGATAAATTATTATACGTAACATTTTTATAACACCTGTAGTTCATAATATAATATAAAAAAATTTTGAAAAAAAAAAACAACAATAAAACGACGACTATAAACATTTTTTATGTATCTTTCAATTGAGAGGTAAATAAACATGACTCTAGATAAAAAATGATAGTCGCCAGTTTTTGTATGTGTAGACGTCATTGTATATCTGTTTAATTATAATTTACTAAGTTTCCAACAGTGCTGTGTTGACAATGAAACTTTGACGTCACATTTTTTACGAATATGAAGATACAAGTATCTTCGGTACGTCTTATACAATGGGAGTTATGTAATAAAATCAGTGATATCCAAGCAATATTTTTCTGATCATAATTTTTGAATGAGCAGTATTAAATTTGTGAGCAAAAGAATACCAAAGTATATTTGTTAATGCAAGTAAAGTTAGAATCTCTTGTGTGACATTCTAAATATTAACCTTAAAGATTGGTACAGTCGCCAATCTTTAATAGGAAGCTTTGTCAATAAAGAAATCAACCAAGTGTCCAATTATTAAGGTGACAAATCATTGTCACAAAAAATCTTCAGGATTGTTGAAAAACACGTACATTATATTTGTTTGACAATGTGAGAGTTAATTTAAATACGAAATGATTTTTCACACGTATTTTTTCCTGATAATTGTGATCGATTAAAAGCTTTCATTGAAAGCTTTTTGTTATTTGACAAGAAGTCATTAAATATAATATTATTGTATTCATAATCCTCATAGCGCTTTCATTTTTATTTAAGCTAAAGAATTTCGATAATGTTATATTTCGCTAATGTTATTTTGATTTATTACAGAATAATATCTAGATCAATTAATTGAATTTACATTTTCTTTTTAGAACTCTATTATAAGTTGGTAAAAGAATAGCACTGAAACGATAAAATAGACAAATTTTGAATAACTAAAATACATACCCATTTTTTCACCGAATATCTAAATCTATATTTTTATATTATTTGTTAAACTGTTAAATTAAAATCTAAGTGACATAACATCATATTCCGATTATCATAATTAGGATAACACATACGATACAACATGATAGGCTTCTTTGTAGAGTCGCCATTATAGTACGTGATGGAGGATAACTATACAAGATGGTGGGAGGAAGTGGTCGTTAGGTCGTCACGTCCGGCGGAAGTTGTCTTGCGGAGGCAGCGCCACCTGCGCCACTGCTTCTTAATTCGTTTATTTATTTCAAAGTGCCGAAGTTTTCACCTATTTCGCGAACTGAAAAAGTCGCTTAACAAGTTGCAACATTCCTTCCGCAGATCTGCCATGTGCATACAGAATGTAAATTATAACCAAAGTCAGAAACAGAGATAAAATTAAGATTTCACTGAATATTGACATGACTGTAGAGATAATAATAGCAATATTAGAGATAAAATTACACCGTCAATTCAAACCCTAACATGCCGGGCACGAATCTTAATATCACGTTTCTAACATAAAATCCAGCACGGAGCACGTATTTTTATTTCTTTGTGCCAAAAAAGTTCTATTTTAATTTATATTTTTTTTACAATAATGATTTTTATAGAACTGATAATTAAAATTAAAGTGTGGAATTCTACATTTTAAACTGACTTCTTAAGCATAATGCTGCAATTATTAACAGCTACACTATATGATATATTCATTACATCGCTGGAGTTAATTTTGTTTTTTATAAATTTTTTGTTTTTAAAAATAAATTTTATGGCGAATACGAAAAGTCAACTATACAAGATGTTCAGAAAGCAAATATTATATTAAAAAGTGTTCAAACGTAATTTATGACCTAGGAAATTATTTTATATTGGTCAATTCTTAATGAAGAAATTTATTTATTTCATTAATACACGTTACAAAAAGTTACAAATTATAAGTTTATTGATTTTACAACGCCAAAATATTAAAAAATGATCATGGAATTAAAGAAATAAATTACAAAAAACAAGGAAAGTTCATATAAAATGTCGAACATGTCGACGTCCGTAGCAATAGTGTTGAACATTTTTAGTGGCCTTACCATTGGCATCCCCATTGGCAGGCTGGCTCTACATTTTGGTAGAACAAACAATACATATCCATGATTTCTCAACAAAATATCCGGAGCATATTAATTAATATAATTAAGGATGGCAGAATTCTCATTTAAGCCACATTCAATCATTGTTTTATATTAATCTTCAATAAAGACAGTTAATTTTATGGGTGGTACAGCTCCGTTTTCTTCAAATATGATTTGTGGAACACATAATTAAGGCTATATTTTTTTTACTTGAAAAAATATTGCTATGTGATCTTTATAAAGGCAATGAAAACAATATATATAACCTTAAATATTTTTTTCTCAGTTTGGTACTGATTTTTCATATGAAATATCAGCTAATAATCAGTTATAGAAATCAGAACGGACCCAAGCCGGGCTTGTCTATGTAATTTATTTTCCAGAAAAATATTTCGGAATCTGTTCGAGTCATGCGGCAATGGCTAAAAAAATGGCTGCTTCAAAATAGAAACCCATAACGCAGCCATACAAAATTTAACTCAATGTTTTTTTTTAAATTTATTTGTGTGATATCGGTTTCGATATTTGCAATATTATTTTTTGTACAAAATGCCGGTTGTGATATATTATTCTAGTATTGCATTACAATGATAATCTCTCCGATATATATATAAAATAACGGAAAATGAATGGACGATTACTATAATTTTTATGTTTATTGACAAACAGAATTGAGTCATATACTATTGTAGCCGAACTGGTGCTGTATAAAATTATAATGAACAGAAAATATGTGCAACAATTTACCAAATTTAATCTATGGTTATATTGACCCATGTTAAGCCTTCTTTTCATAATTTTTTGTAGAAATTTGCCGAGTAAAATTATATTTTATTCGATGAGCCAGACGTCTAAAAACGTCTCACGAACATATCCTAAATATACAAACAGAATAATTAAAAAATATAAAAACGGCATAAATTTCAGATGAAACCTCGGGCGGCCTCAATTCAATTGTGGATTGTTTTTTTATAACAGCGAAAAAATACTTTTAAGTAAATATTTAACGTTCTCTGATTTAAGTATGTACTCAGGTATTTTTTCCCAAAATAAAATATCAAAATAAATCCAGAGTGTAATCTAGATGTTAAGCTTTTAAAAATATGTATGAACTTGAAAAAAATATGTTTTCATCAAAACAATGCTGAGCTGATTATGGGTCTTTTGTGAATCATGTGAATAATATAACTTTTTCATATTTATAGATAGTTTATTCTATATGATGTATAACATTATATTTGTACATGATTAATGATCATTAAATCAAATAAATGAAAAGTTTAAGAGCTTTTTGTAATCAACTCGAGGAGAAAAGACGTCACTTATTCACGTAAAAGAAATCAAACATTCGTTTTTTTTATGATATCGACTGAAGGTGCTTAATGGAATTTCAATATCAAATTTGAATTGTTACAATTTTGTACGATTCCACATTTTTGTAACTAACGACCCGGGTTTTGCCTTTCGGTATCTTCAGGCATTCTACTACACAGATGCAACAGTTCTATCGATGGTGATGGGGATATTACTGACTTGGTAAGTTCTGTTGCATCAGTGTGATAGAATGCCTGAAGATGCCGAAAGGCGAAACCCGGGTCGTAAGTGACAAAACATGTGGAATCGTACAAAATTGTAGCAATTCAAATTCAAATATACTATTGAAAATATCTTATTAAATTAAAACAGATAGAAGGTAACCTAGGCAACAAGATAGCTTGCAAAGAAAAAATTTTAACCCGGCAAGTTGGTAGACATGACGTCATATAGCATTATTGTAAATGTTATGCTATAATTCCTACATGAACATACATGCGTACAATGTAACTTTTTTTTGAAACATAACTGAAAAAACTTCGAAGTTCTCGATAAGGATTCGAATTGTCTCACTTTTTTAAAACGACATATTAAAAAAAAAGTATTTTTCAGAAAACATTCCCCTCAGATGAGAGTGTCGTAAATGTGAAATACTCATAATAAGAATTGAAAAGAAAACAACGATCATTTTCTTTGAGCTATATTTCTTCAATCGACGACAACTTTTATCGTTATTTTTGTGAGAAAATGGCCAATAAAACTTGCCGAAATACTCTAAAACAAAGATTAATGGCATGATATCCACATTTCAAAGCTAATGACAAATATCATTTAGAAGACGTCATCATATTTTAATGAGTGTATCAAATATTTTTCATCTAAACTCTGTATTATTCCTTACGCATAGATAATTTAAATTTTAAAACAGATTTTACTTTTTCAGTTTTTATATGATAAAATGATGGGACACCATAGTCATTATATGTCTAAGCTAATATGGCTAATATAAAATCATAACTATAAACTTTGGAAAACAAAAATTGACTTTGAGTTCATTAAAAAACTAGCTATCAAAAAACATAGTAAGTAATAAAAAAAGTAGTAAGAAGATCGCGTTTTTAATGAGTAAACTAATCAATTTTATATATTCTTTGAGGAAATTCCACCACTCAAAGTTCATAGATAAGTTAATAAAATATCTTATATTTACTAATAGTTTTAATGTTATATATGTAATACTCATTTTAACACATTGTACAATAGTTTTATAGAGATAAAACAATAAAGCTCACGAGCAAATATTGAATTTCATGGTCAATTTATCCAAACGGAAGAATAACGTCACCTTGTGCGAAATTTCGCTGAAATATTAACTTGCTTTTTGTCATTTATATAACAAAATTAAAATTTGGTGTATACCAATTCGAAGTTTAAAACATAGTTCTTTTCAGGCATGTCGATGGTTGTTACTCCATATGTCAAACTAAATATTTAATGTTAAATAATTTGACGCAAAAATGCAAAAGATAATTATTTGGCCGAATCTATTGTCAATTGGGAAGAATTTTTTTTTTCAATTTACCGGAACAATAAAAAATTGAAAACTCCGATCAAAGTTTCAATTACGCCTAGCACGCATTTTTATTTTAAAATACGAAAACTTTTGTAGAAAAATTATGATAAAGAACACATAAAAGCTTACACGTTGGCAATTGAAAATGTTATTATTTCGCTCATTTCTGTCAACGTGACTGTAACATACTTTGATCTAAAGCAGTTTATGATATAATTATCCAGTTTTACAGTTTGTTTACGAAACCAAATATTAGATAAAGTTGTTTTTTTCGTGTTTATTAAATGTAAACGAGTAATATTTTTTAGTGGTCAGTTTTTTGAAGTCTGTTAGACATATCATTTTTTAATTTAACTAAAAAGGCTATGACGTCTATGAAGTTTTTTAAGATCTTTAGAGATGTATTAGGGATCCTTTATTTAATTGTAAAAATAATAAAAAATATTCCATCGAATAAAATCGCAAACCATAGGTAATAATTATGCGACACACAAAATGTGTTTTTATTTTGAATATAGCACGAAAAAAATGCATACGCCCAAATATGAAATATCGCCTGCCAATACCGTGAGCACAGAAAAAATAAACTGATTTGAAAAATAATTGGATTGCGTTTGCAGTGAGCAAAATGAAAAACAAAAGCAACGATATTAGTCCACCGATCGAAATTCGCGACGATTAAATTCGGCGCCATTTGTTCACTTCGAGGCTCGACCTTTCAACAACACGTCTGGAAAAAAACGATCGACATTTATTATAGTTTCACTAAAATCACAGGGTTGAGTCTCAAAACGATTGCCGAATGTATAAAAATAATTACTGAAATGAGGTGCTGTAGTCAATATGTAAAGCAATGTTTCTTTAACATTTAAAAGAGACAATAATTCTCCATTAAATATTATATATGTTATATTTATGTATGCATTTTCAATAAAGAATTTCACAAGGTTTTTATGATTGACTCACAGTATTATATATTGTTTCTTTGTGACATAAAAAATCAAGTCAATGTGATGCAATGGCCAACGTCGTTGGTTTCCATAATGTATCTCATGTCAGTACGATCAACGTTTATTTCACACAATTTATCGAAACTGTTTGAAGATATGAAGGTATTTTAAATGTCTGAAATTCCCTTTCCGTGTACTGTTTCTATTACTTCTATCTCTAGATGTCTTCATACGAGAGATTGAGTGTAAACTGACAAACTGTTTAATAAGTGTGTTAGTTCTCGTAGGAAAAACTTATGTACAGTTAGTTACAGATATATAGACGTCCACATGCTAGAAATTGAGAGCGGATGTGGATTGAAAATTACGCAAATATCGTATAGGGACTATTTTCCATCCCGCCCTCACGCTCAGTCTGATTAAAACAAAAAAGATGATGTTTATTTTATGTAGTTTTAAAATAAAAAGAAAAATGTTTCATTTAAATAAAAATATATTCCAATGTATATGTTAAAGTAACGTTATACGATGAAAAACAATGCAAGTAAGCGAGTCTATACACAAATTTTCGTAGTATCAAGCATTACAACATAAATACGATGCATTTTCCTGTATTTCAAGTATTTTTCAATTTAAAAAAATAACGCTATATATATTATTGAGTATAATCATGTATCAGTTTTTCTTACAGAGTGGTGTGTGGCCCTCCTAGCTTTTGTTCATTTGAAATTATAAATTTTGGGCCTGATCATAAACAAGGTTGAGTTTCACTGGTTCAGGTCAATGGAATCATCACAGGAATAATTCTAGTTATTCCATATTTGTAATGAAAGATTTATTAAGTTTTTTTTATATATAATACAATAATCACTGTGTATGCCATATATCTCGCCGCTTATGATTAAGTCCATATTTCAGTGAAATATAGGAAATTTTCAAATAACTCTAGCAACACGTTTTGTTATACACGATAGCAATTATATATACAACAAATAAATGTCATTTTTTTTAATAAAAAAATGATCAAGATTTTATAATACTTCACTATGGATATTTTATTGGTTATATTTTGCCTTGTCAGTACGAAATCATCTGCGATTAATTGTGATGTAATTGCCACAGCTCTGCAGAGCAAAAAACAGATTGAAAATGAAAAAAAAATCGGCCCCGCAGAAAGCCTGCTGTCCATGTTTGGGAAGCACTGGAAAAGATGGCGATAAGTAATCACGTTTCTAAAATTTGCGCAACTCTTGAAAGCAACGTTGTTTTAATATAATCATTTAATGAAGTTAAAGCACTGATAAAAAACGGCTGGTAAATATACGTCGTAATTAGATTGTAAGTCTTCATTAAATTTTCGCATGTGACGGACATTTCCAGTTTTTTTTTGCAATGTGTTTCTTTGTTTGTTATTAGAAACCCATAAAACAGTTAGTAATTATCGCGCGCTTACGAGGTTTTCGCTGCTGAGAGCGGTTCTGGTAATTGAGTTTGTATGGAATTTATGGCTTCCCCAGAAAAACATGAATAAATGTAACTCGTCCTAGATGTCATCCATCACAACACAGAATTGCCGTTTGCGGGTGCGGGGAGCTCTAACTACACGCCACTTGGAAAGTGTCTCGTTTTAAAAGATTATAGAACGCTATGAAAAATATAAAGTTAAGATGAATTTCGTGGCTAAAATCTAAATTAGAAACTTCTAATAGATAAAACAGTCACACAGAATTATCTATTAAGGTAAATATAGAACATACTAATGCACTCGAGTTTTTAGTATTAATTTTTAACTACGACAAATATTGGAAATAATTATCGTTGACAAAATAAATGATTTATTTCTCATATTATAATCAAATGAGGTTTAAACTTTTTTATGTACCGCAATTAAGATTCTAAGTGTTGTAAATGAAAAAAATAATTATTTAAAGCAATGTGGTGGTTTGAAATATCACTAATGGATGAATTGAGAACAAATTAAACTCATATTTTCCGTTAAAGCTCGTTAATCGAAACGCCATGCTGTATATTACTTACTAACACCCGTCATTTGTTTAATTTCTAAACTATGGTTTTGAAACAATACACAGATAATGTTTACAAGAGAATGGTTGAATGAATTGAATCGGCTGAAATACATATTGTTATAAAGTATATATTTTAGTGTCTTTAACATGGTTGCCTTCGTGGAAAGCGTTATGTATTTATAACCACCGTGCGATGTAATCAGGAGGATGTTTTGTTTAGTGGGATCGCGATGAGGGGATGTTTGGCACGGACCGGAAATTACAAATGTTTCACTTGTTTTGAGAGCACCAGAGTGAAGTGAGCAACTGATTGTCAGATGTGTCATGATGACGTCACGAGAACCAAAGGCAATCGACAGTGGTGTCTAATGTATGAATATTTTTTGAATCAACTTATTTAAATAAAGTATGTGTGTTAAGTTTAAATTTATTTTCACTCGGCGATATTATAAAATTGTTCATTAAATTTAAATAAAGAAGTAATTTTCGTTCACCTTGGCGCATAATTTCTCGGATTGTAATATAATATATAATATATGATTTCCTTCGTCTCTAACAAATAATGAATTAATATTAGCTTATAAAAGTACATTTCCAATCAAAACCATTCACGAGAGCGCTGACAATAGACATAACATAAATTATGTTTTAAACATGCTTGTTTATTTTTTCCGATTATTTATATGCCAACGGTGTCCTTTGTTGTCACTATTAATAATAAAATATTTTAATGTATGGAAAGCCATTTCTTTATGGAAATGTATTTATAATTATAATTGAATAATGAAACACAATATTTATTAAAATTTCCACATTATAATTAGTTAACAATTAAGATCAGGATCACGTGCATTCAAAATATTAAATTGTGAAAATATAACACCACGTTATGTTCTATAATTTAGGAAAAAATTGAATATATAATTAGATTATTTTGTGAGGCTACCACCGCCTTATGATATGTTTTTATCAGATGATACGAAACAATGCTTTAATTTTCTCATTGCAGTAATGAATAATAAAGCATATTTTAATGGTTCTATTCCAAAGAAACATGTAAAGTAGGGTAAAATTAAAACGCGTTGTCTTACTGAAGTAATTTAATTCAAGCCAATATTCCATAATAAAAAAACAGCACCTAAAAATCAAAGCAAAAAGAATATATAAATCAGCAGATTCACAAGAAGAAAAAGATTATATTCTATACGCTTTCTATCTATATTTAACCTTCCGCTACGAAACTTAAGCTAGAACCTTAGTTCAGAGTCCAAGATATGCTTACGAGCATGATTTTTTCACAAATGTACAATAGAAATATGTATCTAAAGAAGAAATGTTTCAGTTCAGAAATATTCAAAGAGAATGTAATATTTCACCTCTACGACGTCGTAGCACTACGGCAAGTTTGCTACGCAATTCGTAGTGCAGTCATCAGTCGTAGGTAATGTTGGCGTAGCTTTAATTATAACACCTGTTTCATAACGAGATTGAGCTTTTTTTTTTATAAAAGTTGACAAATAACTATTCACTGAGAAAACAATCGTGAAGAGTATTTGGAAAAATTTAAATCGTATTGCCTTATTTTTATTATGCTCTTTGCAATATAGTTGCTCTCCTGCATTTTTGGTATTAAAGATTGGTATTGAGATGATATTCTTATTTTTTGGGTTCGTTAATTTCCTTCGGCTTGAATTAATTTGCATTTGTTATTATTTGAAAAGAATCAACAATATAAAATTTTGAATGTTTCAGGCTTACTTCAGGGGAGAGTACTTAATACCCGATGATAGTTTGGTGAATTAGGTATTGAAAAAAACATATGTTAAAAATAATTTGCATTTAATAATTGGTAGTAAAAAGTTCTAAATAAACGGCATATTGTACAAATTGCAATACTTACCCCCCATCTTTATTTTTTGAAGCAAGCCATTGGGTGTTCGGCTCGATCTCAAATGAAATTTTTCATTTCACTTTCAGCTTTCAGTGTTGCCAATTTATAATGCGTGATAAATGCTTTGTTATTAAAATAATATCCGTTCGCAGCGGACTTTCAAACTTTCACTATTATTTATTTTACAGTGATTCCATCCACACTTCGACCTTAAGCAAGGGCGTCTTACCAACACAGCCTCATGGAGCAATAAAGTGCCCCATGATTTAGAGGTTGTCGACGATATTTTAATAACGATATTCATCATCGCAAAATAATTATACCATTATTTATTTATACAAAGAAACAGCGACTCGAACGAGTATTGTAATACTATAACGAATGCTAAAATCGATTATTTTTGCTGGATTTATAGTGAAAATGAAAACGGTCGTGTTTGCTCGTCCTGTTCAGCTGTATTTTTGAATAATCGTAATTTGCTTTTTAAAATATTTTTTCAATTAATTTATGAATTCTTGTTTTTAGCCACGAATGTCTGTTTTAGTTTCACATATCTGATCCTTAAGTTAACATGTTGCATATAATGAATAGATACTTACTCTTATCCTTGGTTTCGTAACCTCTTCCAAAAATACAATTCTAATTATGAATATTATATTTTGTTATTCAAAAAATTTCTTTTATGAGAATATTTTATGTTAATAAAATCCAATGTTTAGTATGAGTTTTAAAGCTTTAATTATAAGAAGACTTTCATCTTTTTTATTACTATATATTTACATAAATTTATTACGTTGCACGTTCAAGCATCAATTTGGTAAAAATTCTTTAAAATTCTAGTAACCTACCTACATACCTAAAAATGATTCATACCATAAATGAACATCCTGGAAGACCGTCGGGTACTCGATAGAAATGAGAGATTGTGGTATTTCATGAGGGAAGCGAAGCGCCTAGCGATCTATTTATCAGATAAAATGTATTGAAAATTATTGTTAACTTCTAAGGTGTAAACTATCATTTCTTTCAGGAAAGGCAGGATATTTTAAATAATAAAAACACATTTTTTACTATTTACACATTATAATTCATAATTACAACTTATAAAATCAGTTGATAATGCTTGCGGTGAGTGAAACTGGTCCTGATCATAAAATATAGTGTCGAAATCACAGAATGTTTTTTTTATTATTCAAAAAAAAAAATAAAGTATTGTCGCTTATCTTTGACATGATATTTATGTCTGATAAGAAAGATATTAATATATTCATTAAAATCGCATACAAAACATAAACAAAAAACATAATTAACAGTGTTGCATTGATTAAATTGATAAAAATAATTATAAGTTGGTTGTCCCACCTTCACCCGTTATGTGTATGCAGCTGTTGTTACACGGCCGACTTCACGGTGACTTGCTCAGCCGCTTAGTCTACGTGATATTAGGTATCCTGTTTATCTGAGTACTGAAAATCCGCCGTGGCGGAAGAGTTTAATGTGCTACGCGTTAAATCGAGAATGTCTCGTTCCCCGTATGATCTTGCAAATAAAATAATTGCTGAAAATTTGAGGCTGTATAAATTACTTACTTAATAGCGTAGTTAAAGGTTTACCAAACACACAATAATAGTAGTGAAGATAGCCGAAATGCATAACCCATTTAAATAAAGAGCTACCAACACAAGAAAGATGCATGTAGAAATAAAATAATCGTATAGTTTAGCCCAACGGTGAACAGCATTAATTATTTATGATCTTTTAGTTTCCAATATAATAAACAAGGGAATATGACAGCTTCTTGCCATATCTTATTGAGACAAGATTTATTTGTTTTTACCAATGCACACCCCCTTCGATACCAAGAAATAAAACACTTTTTGAATTAATAACATCTTATTTATTCAATCATATCACAAAATTTTAGTTAACATAAATGTGTGCTTACATTATATTCAATAAATATGATACAATAATAAATTATATTCTTTTGTTTAAAAGCATTTTAGTGATTCATATTTTTTAAATAATTACAATTCAATTTTTAAATTATTATTCACCAAGCTGTGTTTTTATAATATATAATAATATCCTACCCCTTAGAATTTTATTCGACTCAAGAAAAAATAATGTTTTTAATTAATTTAAATCATTATATAATATTTTAACGATTACGTTGAAGACAGATTTAAATTTAATTCCACTTAATTAATTAATAATCCATGATATATTATATTGATCATGAATGTTTACTATTTCTGGAAAGTAACTAAAAGTTCAAATCTGCTATACAATATATGTATGTTTAAATATACACATTTTTTAAGTAATATTTCATCGGAGATTCTGTGTAATCATATTTGAACGGAAATTACTTTTATAAATATATATGTGTGTATAATGTAGAGATTAGTAACACAATATGAGTAACAAAATGTTACTCGTGAAATTTTTAAAACTTTTTTCTCTACTGGTATGATACCATTTTGTAACATAACAATTTTACATAGTCTTATAATAAGTTGTACCACATGAATTTGTTTCTCTCAGTTTTCTCATTTTACTGCGTACAATATATACAACCAAATCAGAAGTTAGTTTTAAATTTCAAAATATAGCTCATGATTGGTTTAGTACTCGCTTAATATTACAGAATCAATGAAGATGTTTGAATTTAATTATAATAATGTTTTACAAAACGTGTTTTGTTTTGTAAAACCCTGGGTCTCCTGCAAAACTTAAACACTAACGCTCTTATTTATAATGCTTTTAAATAGCATGTAAGGATATTCAAAATAATTAGTAATCAGGTTTTACAAATTTTCAAGAATATCTAGGTTTATTTTTATTGAAAATAAGGGGTTGATATTTTTATATGATATATAGTACCCCTGCAAGAAAATCGTACAATTCAAAAACGCCTGTTTTTTAGAGGAGTATATAGCTAGATATGAAAAAAAAAATTGTATTTCGTCAATCCGAGAAAGTTAAAATGCGATATCGATTTAGTGTCCTTGTTATGCGTTGTAATACAGTGCAAAACGTGACAGTTTTAAGAGATATTTATATGTAAGTAAAAAAAACTTTTGTATTATATTTCGTTACCCTTTTCAGAGTTATTATACTGAAGCAGAAAAAATTTATTAATAAATATTTCAAGATTGATTGATTGAAGAAATGTGGATTTTATTGAAATATCGTTATTTATTTCATCATGCATATTTAGAGAAAAATATATTAGGTATACACATTGAAACTTTCAGTGTTTCAATCAAGCATCGATTTTTTAATGGATTTATAAGATGTGTTAATCTATTTTCCAAATCAATGATTTGTCATAAATGAAAATTTTTTCGAAAACTGACTCAATCATCGTATCGTATTTTGTTTTGTGACGCATAAGTAATGTGACATTTGGAATATATTGCGAGTGTTTTGTTGCGCCTTTTCTCATTGAATGACTGCTAATTTCCCCAAAATATTTCCAACATAAAATTCACAATTATTATCTGTATTTCCAAATTGGTTCAATCAAATGATGAATATAAAACAACAACTTAGTACATCTAAAATATAGGAACTAAAAATATGATAACTTCTCATTGAACATTTCGAGTTAATGGACATTAATATGTTTCACGTGATAATTGTTTCGAAAAACGTGATAGATTTATATGATATTCTTACAAATAAGTATTCAATGAATAGAAGGATAAATATTGGTTAATTATAAGTTACTTCTGTAAAGGTGATACATCAAAAGTTTACGTGTTCATTTAATTACAAAAGAGGTTACCCGGCTTCAACTAGTTTACATTCTTTGTCTATAAAAGACGAAAGAAATATTTTGGTAGCTCCATTATGAAACATATTCGTTATTTTCTGATGATATTTGAAAAAAATCAACAACATAAATATTCAAACTATGTTTGATTATTTAAAAGTGGAGAGTTTTTAAGTAAAGATATCTAGCGATATTAAATTACGATTGTAAAAATTCATTTCACATGGATTTTAGTCAGATATTATTAAATATAAAAATATGGTCACTTTTAGGTGTTAACTGTCACTTCTTGATGGATAGGCATGATATTTTATAAAATAAAAAAAACATTTTCAGTACTTATTTATTCAATATATTTTATGGTTAAAACCGGTTTCGCTCATAGTTCTGAGCCCTTAATTGAATGTTGATTTATTATAATGTTGTTTGCAAATTATGAATAAGAGATTAACAGAGAGAGGTAATACTTCAATTTTTAATTAATTTACAAGATTTTTACATAAATAAATATATTGTATGACTTTCTATAAAGAGCTTTCTTAGTTCTTGAACCAACGGTTTTGTATAGTTGCTAACTTTATTGATTGAATTGTCATTTACTTGGTAGAACTCCAATATGGTGAAGAATAGCAACTATACATATAGTTCTGATGAAAACGTGAGCCGAAATAGCGATTAAAGACATATTTTATAAATGCTGTAGAACTAAAATACACTGATATTTTTCACCATGATGATAACTTTAAATCAAAATTTATATAAATATACTTGCTTGAAATTTGTATCCTATCTGTGGATAATGCTCGCAATGAGCGAAACCAGTCCGGGTGATAAAACATATTGTGGAAATAAGTACTAAACAAGTGTTTTTATTGTTTAAAACAATGCGACGATTGAAAAAATACATGTTTAGAAATATGCTGTCTGAAAAATTATTGAAAAAAATAAATATCGAAGCTACAAAAGAAGAATGAACGAATGGTCAATTTTTAAGTCATCTTTTCTAGACAGAATATAATCATAAAATTTCCAAAAAAATTTACGATCATTTTTACTCACGTTTACTCAAGAATACATTCCTCTCGATATCTAACTACTTTTTTTGTAAACATTTTGTCGTTCTAAGAAAAACTTTGTAATCTTCCTTTGTATAAGTATTCATTACGTCATTTGTTTACATGAAATTCTTTTACACCCTTTTGAGTTTTCAATCTCGAATTATACTAGTGATCGTTATTTTTACGCAATAAAAAACCAAATTTAAAAGAAACGAGCCGGTGCAGTGTTCAAGATCAGGATATAAATTGAATAATTATTCAAATAATAGATTCTTTCAAATGAGTTTATTCCGGAAAACTAAAATTAAAAAAAAAAGAATTATATCATTTGAAGGAATGTAAAAAGCGCAAATATTAATTACAATTAGATTACAAGGAGGACTTACATAAATATCATATTTAATTTAATAACTTTATTCATTGTAAAAAAAATCTATTGCGATCGTCTCATTCTATAAAATAGCTAGTGTTGAAATTAAAAACAGGGTTGATGGTGTAATATTCAGAATGAATAATTGTTATGTAATATCTCATGTTGACAACAATCATACTAAAAACTTCAATATGCTTTGAAATGAAATATTTTTTTGATTTTAAAGATGATAAATAAAATATTTCAAAAACGATGGAAGATTGTTCCCAAGTATTTATTCAGTAAGTTGAAAGAGTAATAAATTGTATTTCAAATAAAAATATATGACTTTTAAATTAATTTTGAATTTAAAATGATTAAGAATTATTTTGGTATTCTCAAAATAAATTTATGCGCAATACATACATAACATATTTAGTATTATATCCCTGAATGAGTCTTTACCCATCGAACAAAATAATATTACGACTTTATTAGACAATATATTTTTTTTTCCGGAAGATGAATGCCATTAGCATTTTATTGATTGAATTGGCATTCACTTGGTAGAACTCCATTATAACACGGTGAAAAAAATAGCAATGTATTTTAGTTCTACAAAATTATTTTTAAAAAATATAGTTGATAGCTATTTCGGCTCTAACTATAGAACAGATAGTTCTGACGATGGCGTGACATACTTTACTACTTTACTAAATACATTACAATTTTTTTCACCGTGAAATAATTTTATAGTAAAACGCGTTATGATTACCTTTCTGGGTGCAGTTTAACAACATAAAACAACAAGGATAAACGTCATAAATGTATAAAATATACATTATTTTGGTTTACTAACTTTTCTTTTTTTTTCAACTTTTTCGAATAATAGTAGGGACAAAGTTCTATAGTTAAGACATTACACGATTTTACACGAGAAGCTTACAGCGACATTGTAAGCTTGTGTTTAAGGCTGTATTGCATGGAATTAGTTGGATATTTTTGATAAAAACGTAGAAGCTATAAATACAAATATTTGGAGTAACGCTGAAAGTTTTTAGTCGCAAACCATCTGGGACTTTCTGCTACGCCGAGCACTTATTAAATGTGTAAACTTTAATGCCAAAACTAACTATGTTTATAGTTAAGTTGGCTATAAACAAATCGTAATGCAGTACCATTCGAGTGCTTCAAAGTAACTCAAATTACGAAATTTTATTATATATATAGAGCAAGTAAAATATACTTTAAACCACAAAATAAATATAAATGATACTACACGACAACTTAAAAAAATGATAAATTGTTAGGTAATAAAGAAATCTACGGTCAATCAGATTTATTACTGACAAAAATAAAATTACTAATTGATTTATATATAAGTATATTAAATATGTACAATCTAAACACTATAAACACTTTAATTATTAATTTACCCTAAAATTATGATATTATATATAATTGATAATGCAATTTTTTAATAAGTTTTATATATTTTTTTAACTTAAAAAAAAAAAAATATTTTATAAGATTACTGCCGTTCAGACAAAAACGTAATTGGTAATAAAATTTTAAATATTACACAACTAATAGGTGATTATATGTAAAGACTATGATTTTAAATATCGGGGATGTTTTTTTTCCGTATTGTTTTTTATTATATCATTGAGTATTGTAGTATCAAGAATAATAACCCCCTTTTAAATATTTGTTTTTATACAATATTACAAAATATTTTCGTAGATTTTTTTCAATTTGATTTAAAAAAACATGTTGATTATATAAAACATCCAAAACAATATTGATATACTTTAGCATCTATGTGGCAATACTAATTAATTTTCTGTTAATATCAATGTTAAAACAATTTAACTTAAACCTTAACCTCAAAAATAGTGATAAAAAGTGTTGGTAATAAAAATAAATAAGTTATTTTAAATCAATTGAGATTCTTTATGTGTTTATACTGTGTACATAAATAAAAAAAAAGCTTTGCAAGCATTGCAAAACAGCGTGTATTCATAGAACATAAAAACTATTTTTCTTGATAGAATAGTTTTCACATATTTTTAATTATAAATATTTTATACATTTCCATAGCTATATTTAATTAAAATTGGTATTATATAATATAACTAAACGTGGTTTAAACTTAATTTCTTGTGCTGTGATACCACGTGAACCAATCATTATTTGACAAAATGGTGGATAGCGCCAGAAGAACTGGCATCAAAATGGCCGCCAGGGATGTTTGCAAAATGGACGATTTGTTGAGCTCCATCATTCTTTCATTACACTGTACACTTCCTTCGGAGAATTCACTGCAATGCGACTGTTGAAAAATATGCCAAATTAGTTACAAATCTAAATATTTCTATTGTGATGAAGTACAAATAATTGTAAATATGTTGTAAATAAGAATTATTCAATTACACCTATACCTCGCTATACGGCCGCTCTTTATACGGCATTTCGCTATAACGGCCCTCTTCAATTGAGGCACGTTTTCGATTTACGGCCTAAAATGTTTCGCTATAACGAAAAAAAACTTTTTTTCGATGTGTAGATAGATATACAATATATGTTGCCAATCTCGATGCACACTCTTTTCTATTTCCCCTTGTTTACTATGATCTGCAGATTACCATTTCTTCATCGTCTTTAGATTAAAGATGATGAACCATGTTACATATTTAAAATTTTTGGAACCGATCCTATTGAATTTGTATCAGGGGTTTGATTCCTTATACGGCTTTTTGCTCTGCGGCCAAATTTCGTGGAAGTATCTAGGCCGTAAAACGAGATATGGGTGTATTTAAAATAGTTTTATGCATTGTTTAATACAGAAATTGTAACAAATGTTGTAAAAATATTTGTAATTATTCTTTTATTGTTTTTAAATAAAGAACCGATCGTTAATACTTACATCAAGCTTAAATTTTTTACAACATTTGTTAATGATGATTGAAATTTTGGTTCAGAGTTGAACTGAACTTCTTGCAAAATTCTTAAATTTTCATTTTTTTTTTTATAAAATATGTTTAATAAATATTTAGTGATCAGAAGAATTAAATGGTTTCAATAACTTATTCGTAGTTTAATTAAGTAAAAATTTAACTTTTATCGGGATGAAAAGTTCTTATGAACGACACTAGTTCCGATGTACATAATAAAGAACAGAAGCCTTACCGTTATGAGAGAGTCTGCCATTCCATGAAGAAATTCTCTTGTAAAAGCAGCGGCATCTTCTCCACACTTTCCTCGGACAACTCGTTCGGAACAGCTCATATATTCTTGGAATGAGCTGAAATAAAAAAAATACATAATGCATAACTTTACGAGCCTTTTTTATTCTATTTTGGATAGGCAGGGAATAGTTTAAGAATGAAAAAAGATGAGGTTTTAATAGAACAATTCTTGTCAAGACGTCAATTAAGAACATGTTTTATATTGCAATATATTTAAGAATGAATGTTCAGTTTATATTCTCAGATTTTCAATTGCTTATTTGATGATACTATTGGCAACACAATTCATTATTTAAATTTACGTTCGTAAATGTCTTACGACGCGCAAAATACTTTGTTATTCATATTTTAGATACAGTGTGTCCTTGATTGATTCCATTTTGTAATAAAAAAATGAGCATCGATGACTGACAGGTCTGGTATAATAGCTGAATAATTACATATTGAAAACTTGTCAAACCTGTTTTAAGTTATTAAAATATAATAAGAAGACTAAATATAAATAAACTTTGATTTCATACTCATATTTGAAATAAAACAACAGTGAATCACTTGTTATGCTATTTGTTTTTATAAAAATGGTGGTAAAAACTACACGATTGATTTTGTCACTTTTTACCGATTAAATACATTATTCAATACCTTTTATTTAACCCTTTAGACGCTACCATATTCAACTCTTGATTTTTAACGACTATTAATTGCGTAACAATTCCGGTGAAAAATATAAAAATCAGTTGAACTAATATTGACAAAGTCAACTCCTGAATTCGACTTGAATGTGAATAACTTGTAAATGATTAAAAAAGATTAAATTCAGGAAATTAGATAAAAGTTTGTAGATATATTTGAATTTCTTTTAAATAGTCTTTATATATCCATAAATGTTCTTGTAGTAGCGTTCGCGTGTCTGCACGCCATGACATCTAAATGGCTAAGTCATGTCTATTCCTATTTTGAAGTTAATGTTACGCATAAGCTCAGTAGAAGTTTGATCGTATCGATAAAGTTATAAGTATTTAAAAATCTAATTCTTTTTTTAAATATAAGTATATTTAGTCTTGTATGAAGTGACAAAACAACTCAGGTCGACCCCATTCGATTTAAATAGCGTCCTAATGAAGTTTTCTAACTAGAATTGATCAAAACTGACAGTAGCATTTTCGCATTCAGAAATGAAACACCAATACACGGAAATTGATTTTTATTTTGTAAAATATTGAATACTTGTATATTTATATTAAAATCTATTGTACCTTGTACGTATTCTTGTACGTATTCAGATGCGAGATTTAAAATAAAGATTTCTATTGTATAATATTTTCAAATGGTAAATCAGACTATAAAACGAAATCTTGATATTTTTAAACGCTGATTAAAACTATATTATTTTGGATAATGTCAGGCTTATAATTTATCCAGATATGGCAATATATAATACGAGAGATCTTGTCGAATTTTCCCAGTCATGTCGACTGCATTCCACCGTTTAAGATGGATTATTTTTTACGGATGCCATTTTGGCGTGATTTAACGGAACGTCACTTGACTTTGACGGTCGCGTTTTTTACGGATGATTGATGACAGATGGTGCTCAAAAATCATAGAATGTTGTCGAGTTTTTGTGCGCCTAGAAGCCTCGAGCCACAGAAAACATGAAACGCGTATTATGTACTTAGTGACCTTCAAATTAATTGATGGCTTGAAGATTTTATGATATATCACTGATATTTATATTCTACTAGAAACCATTGACGAATTATTTATCTGAGAGGAACGTGTAGTTAAGAATAATACAAAAATAACAAACAAAACAAAGCCATATGTTAAAGCATTCTATTTTCAAATTAAAAAAAAATATTGTGTAATACTTTACCTACCTCACGCCGCTATCTACTAACTTCACGCGTATCATAAAAGATTAATTATTCTTAAAAGGAATGTTTAAGAAAAAATCCGCCAGAGTAAAAACGCCTTGAACTATTTTTTTAATTACCCAATTTAGTATGACAGTTCTGACTGACAGATTCGACTTACACTAGTGACGTTTGGAGAAGTTTCTGTTCTTTATTCAAATTTGGATTTTCCTGAACAATTTGATCGGTATACTTAATCATATTGGTAATTATGATAGAAGCGATATTTTTATAATTATGGGTATTTTTCTTTATTCAAATCAGTTGCTAATGCTCGTTCATCAGTTGATAATGCTCGCGATAAGCAAAACCGTTCCGGATCATAAAATATATTGTGGAAATAAGTACCAAAAAATGTATAAAAAACTCATGCCTTTTCATGAAGAAGTGATAGATTTTTGTTTCTTTAATAACAAAAAGACAATGCATAGTAAAAGAGCTGAAGTTTATAGACTAGTTTTGAAGAAAATTCTAAGCCCGAACCTATATATGAAGATAAAATGATGTCAAACCCAACACAACTTTCGGGATACAAAATATGTCACTTTTGCTATCATTTGGAAAACCTAGTTATTGTTGAGCAGGCGGAAATCAAGGCTTTCAAAAAAAATATATATACACAAATTCTTTCTCATTTAAAAGCACTGAAGCCACTCGATCACGCTTAAAATTGCGAGTGTTAAAAACCTTAAATTATAAATAAAGAAATTAAATTATCAGCAATACTCCCCATATAAAAAATTAGATTTTTAATTGATGACGAAAAATAGCAACTTTCACTCTATTCAAGATTACTCCAAAATCACGAAAAGTGTCACTAAAACAAATCGCAGCCTCCAAAAATAACACAAGCTTTAAACTCTATAAATAATATTTCTTTTTGCGTCTCATTATTTTAAAAGATAATTTAACAACACCGCCTATAAAAAATGCTAAATTTTATGTTTTTTTTATCTATGGTACTTTTACTAACGTAGACTTCATACTATCAAAACGCGGTTAGGTGGATAGATAAAAGTGAGTTACAGACATATGTATCTACGGTAAGCCATCGAATAATGGCCACACTGGAGGTAATTTGTCAGCCAAGAAGCTACGCTTCGATCAAGGTAACACGGCAATCACTCTTCACACAGGATGTGCATCCAATGCATAATACGAAATGCATATATAACACTTACGCGAATAGTGAAGGTGGAGTTGGTCTAGATAAATGCTTTCAGTTTAATTTCAACATAGAAGCAATATAATTTTATTTTGAAAACAACATAGTCATCAGAAAGACATTTTTTTCTTTGTCTGATATTTGGTAATAGTAAGGTAAATAGTTCCTCATTATTTAGATTCATGAAATGGTGGTTAAGATGTATCTGTTTGTCAAGTAGGTTTACTACTTTGGTGGGCCGTAATTTTGACAGTTAATACTTTGCAGTTATATGATATCATGATAACTTTTTAACTCTTTGGTTTGGTGCGTTGTACTTCATTGAAATGTGTTTCCAACAAGACGACGCAACTTAACATACAGGTAATATTACAATGGAATTACTAAAACATCTGTTCCACAAAAAAAAAACAATTCGACGGATATTTAAAGAAAAATTGTTGATTAATTCGTGACAAAATTAATGAAATACTGGTGGAAATGTGTGAAAATTTGGGGCGGATATTTAGCTGGATTTTTTTTTCATGAGTAATTTTGAATTCGATAAAACATTAAAGCCTTTTTTTCAGCTTATAAAAACCACACATAAACAAAGAAGTAAACCTTACCAAAGAACAGCTGTTGATCGATTTCAATAATATACATAACAACTAGTCTAAATAATAATACTATAGTCAAAATATATGTTAAAAAACATTTTGAACACATTAATTATAAATTATTGATTGAATTGGCATTTACTTGGTAGAACTCCAGTGCAACACGGTGAAAAAATAGCAATGTGTTGTAGTTATATAAAATACATCGCTTTTTTTCACGCTATTAATTATAAATGAATTAATTTGTTGAAAAAATAATTAATTAGAAGACGATACAGGCGCGTCACAAAAATAATTTTGTTTGCTTATCTTTTACAAATTATTTGACGTGAACATAATTTTGTTTAAATGAAATTAATACCGTCAGTTTAAAGACCAATATTGTTTATATTTCGACAACATCAAAAAGGTGTTCGGAAATGAACGCTAAAGATTTATCGCGAAATTCAAAGCGATATCCCAAAAAGCTTCTTCAACTGTCACGGCGAATTCAGAATATTGAAAACTTTGCAAGCTTTTCACGTCTCGGGTTACGATTTATGGCAATAGACGAAACACGCTCTGAACTAAAAGATTAACACTTTCAAAAAGTAGTTCACACTTTCTATAAAATATAATCAATTATCGTTACACAATTAATAGATTGTTTTAAAGACATTTCGATTACTTACTTTCGGAGTGTTAATTGTCAGTGCTTCGTGGAAAGGTATCGTGCAAATAAAAACAAAGAAATACAATTTATTAAGTACTATTTCCATGTTTTTTTTAAATGATTATTTTTCAAATAAAACATAAAAATCTGTTATGCAATCATTTGAAATACTATTTTTGAGTCAAATATTGCAATTATATGAAAACCTAAGAAACTCTTTTATAATTCGTACAAAATGTTCCCTCTGTAATCCTTTTTTGATACTATAGAAAGTATAGTACAGTTAACTCATAAAACGTCGTATGAAATGTTTTGTATACATTCAGGCTTTTTAGAAGAGGTGGCACGAACGGTTTCCTTTTTAATTTTCCAGCGCAAAAAGGAAAAAATTATGTTTCTTTTTAATTCAAGGGTGGCTAATATCCTCTCTTGGACACATAAATTATGTAGCCTTTATTAAAAGATTGATAAAAATTGACCCTTGATTAGAAGAGATAAAGAATTGATGTTGAACGATAAACTTGAAATTAATCATCAATTTCCTCCCAATATTGTTCAAATGTTATATATTATATAATGTATGCTTGTTTGTATTATATATATAATATATATGGATTGTTATAATTTATTTCCGATTGGATTGATTCAAAAATGTTTCATATTTGACGTGAACATGATTTAATGGAAATTAATCACAAAAATTCAAGCTACGACATCCAATACTGCCTGATTTGTCGTCGGGTAGTTCAATAAAAAATGGCGAAGTGTAAACAAATTTTTCTTTTATTCCTACACGGGAATAAAATATTCAAAGATTATGCAAACAAGGGAGAGATCAATAGGTTGGACATGTGCAAAAAAGTCGTTGAAAATAAAACGCACGCCATTCCAATTGGGAGGGGGTGGGTATTATTTACATGACCATTTCACAGTCCTGCCCGCGGGCCAAATTGGTTTTGTTATGTTGGTATACTATACAATGTTTGATCAACAAATAAGACAGCCGCCATTTTGTCGTCTCCTTTGGTTGGATGTGAAAATATTGAATTTCTTTTTATAGTAATCATCGATAACCTATCTAACGGTTACGAAAAAATTCGTCATAATGTATTATTCGTTACATATAAGATTTAAAAATATTAAAAACAAGAAGATTCCTTGCTGTACAAAAGACAATTAAATTAAATAAGAATGTAATATTCATTGATTTCCGCCACAGATTGCGAACATATAACACGTGAAGACATTTTGCGTGACACGCATCGTTTACAGAAATGTTTTTCCAAGAACAGTCAACTACCGCAGCGCTTGCATCTCTCTTATATGAAGTTAATTAGAAAAAAATAACTTTGCACATTTTTCCTCTCTAAGTATTTTGACTTAAGACAATAATCTCATTCAATAATATTAGAACTAACAAACTAAATCGATACGAAAGCTTATTTATGCTTAAATCGCACGTAATATGACTTTTCAATTTAATATTTATATACTTACGTATATACGTAGAGTTTATTTTAATAAATAATCATGAAAAAATGTATTTTTGTTAGAGCTGTAAATATAAAAAAAGACTGAAAATTTCTAGATATGATACGGTAGACTATTCTTGTTTTATCTATTAATAACATAGAGATTTTTCGTTTCAATTATGGCTACAACATAGAGAAAATAAGCAAAAGGTACTCACACACTGTAACTAGCATTATCGATATAATTTCTTCGTCAGTTCTGTTGCATCCGTGTGATGCAATACCTGAAAATGCCGAAGGGCAAAACCCGGGTCGTTTGTGACAAGACATGTGGAATCGTACAAAATTACAACAATTCAAATTTGATATTGAAATTCCATCAAGCACCTTCAGTCGATATCATGAATTATATTAATAAAAATAACACGGTGAAAAAATAGCCAAACAAACATAAAAGATGCAAACATTTAGGGCCCTGAGAAATGTTTGCATCTTTGTAGTAAGGGTCGGAGAATGACGGCTTTGGAACAGCTGGAAATCAATAGACACCAATTATCATAAAGGATTCTTAACGAACAAACTAACATAATAGTATCGCCACTTGTCCAGCCGTTGCACAAAGGGGTGGTCTGATTTACTTCCAGAAGGATCACTTCCGTCCCACATATAATCTTATTGTCATAGACACTTATTGTTTCATTTAGAATTTTGAAAATTTAGTGTCATTGTGTTAAAGTAACAAGCTAGGCCGTTGGAACAGGAGAGAGGATGTGTTGTGTGCCTTTTCTGCACAGCTATGTATAGATCAGCAAATGTTAGTTTAAGCATAGTTCTGACGATGGCGTGAGCCGAAATAGCTATCAACTATATTTGTTAAAAATAATTTTGTAGAACTAAAATACATTGCTATTTTTTCACCGTGTTATAATGGAGTGTACCAATTGAATGCCAATTCAATCAATTAATAAAAATACATTTTTTGTACTATTTCCATAATATGTTTTATGATCAGGACCGATTTTGCTCAACGCGACCATTATCAAATGATATTAAAGTCAATATTTAATAAAATTCTCTCTGCGATAAGAAAAATATTAGAATGGATAGGCGGCAAAATAAGATATTATAAAATATAGTTTTCTTAAAATAGGAATTAATATAAACTTGCTCCTAACTTTTTCCACTTATATTATAAAATATTATCAATTAAAACTTTAATCGCTCATATCTCACAACATGGCGTAATACAATTAGAGCCTTTTGAAAGAAAGGAACGATATTTTTGCGCTGTACTTTTCTGTTTGGACCGAGTTATCCCTTAGTTTCCTAAAACTTTGTTTTGTAATATTTTTTTAGTGCAAAGAAAGACTTATATGTGCTTTTGTAGCTTATTTGTTGGAGCAGTGGAACATCTGCTGCTTATGGAGGAAATCCCTCCAGACACCTTGAGTAATCGTACTTCGCAAAGGTCTCGCTTCTCAATGTCAGCTTCTAGATTTTAGAATAGTAAATGGTTCCTGGAAAAACAATCCACTAAAAACAATTATAAGTAGACGGATGGTTAATAAATCAGGTTTATTTAATACGAGGCTCTGGAAGTTTTTACCCATATCATATGTCGAAAGCAAATTAAATTTTAGAGAACTTATTTTAATCAAAATATACCATAAAAGCAATAATTACAACCTAAATCAGTTCTGTGGCGGTAATGTCGTTTCCACGTTTGAAGAGATCGAAATAATTTTTGTAAATGTAAAAAAATTAAGCATGATTGAGAGTGGGATTATTGTTTGGGCCCTAAGAAATTTGAAATATGCCTACATGGTGAAAAAGGTTTTTTGACAATTGACTTTCGTTTAATAGGTTGAAAACTCGAAGAGAAATATTCCTCGCCACATATTTCTTCAGACTCATACAAGGTCAAAATAAAAATACTACAATCCTTGATAATATTAAATTCCGGATATTTTTTTGAAAAGTCGTGGACATGAATTGTTTGTTGTCTCAAAGTATAGAACTAGTATACTGATAGTGATGTAAACGGTAAAAGCATAAACAATGTTGCTTCGGATGTTGACATATTCCATGTGGGTACAAGTGAGTTCAGGCGAATACCTTGTTCTTTTTTTAATTTCCTTGTTGTCCTTTTTTTGTCTTGTTAATTATTTCTTTATTTTTAAACATTGAATTTTGAAATATTTGACGTCGCGAAAGGAATATAATTATTATTTGTAATTTTTTGTAACGTGTATATACCAAATAAATAAAAAATAAATGAGCATTTTGGATTCAACGGCTAAATTGACATCTGTGTTGTAGACTTAACTATTATGAAGTAAAAGAAGAAGAATTGATTTAAAAAAGAAATATGGTTTTCACGCCGTCGATATGATTGATTCTTTGGTTGTTTGAATTTTTAAGCAAGAAATAACGCAGTGTTAACATAAATAAACGACACATACAAATCAATACTGTACTGCTTAAAGAAATAACCTACAGATCACATACAAATATTTGGTAAACTGCTTTCAAAGATACCGTCAAATTTGGCATATCCAAGGATTCTGGTCTGAATGATTTTGATAAACAGATATATGTTCTTTTTAAGAGAGGCGATAACTGTTTGATGTTGCGACAAGTGTGAATAGAACTATTTATTAATCAAGTGCTCTTCTACGTTGTAGGATAACTGGTGGCTTTTACCACAATATGAGCAGCGGGCTACAAGTAGAATGAAATATTTAATATTTTGAAAGGAAAATTTCTTCATATTTAATTGTGATTCCCTAATAAATGAGACGAATGAAAATAGTTGAGGAGATTTATTTTTTGTGTGTTTCGGACGTGGATTTGTCAAAATGTTTGAAAATGTCGAAGAGTTTTGCGGTATAGGTACGAGTTTCATGACAGATTTATTGGTACGCAATTAAATGTTGTATTTTTGATTTCAATAAAGCCAGTTACGAAAAGTTGAAATCGTAATGACGTTTGGATTTTTAAAATTGTTGGGCTTGTTAGATGCATGGTTTCGAAGCGACAGTCAATCACTCTAGTCAATCTAGCGAGCCTCAGATAAACGCGCCTTAGACTTGCCTCGAGTAATGAAAATAGTAATGAATATTTTTTACCAACAAACAGTTCGCATCTTCTCATCGTATTGTTCTGCGTTGCTTATATTCGCTGAAAGCTGCCCCACAGCTCCTTGGTATACTCCAGCACACTTCTCGTAGTCATGCTTGAGCTCTTTTAGACATGGAGCGTGTAGCAGGAATCTGGTTTGGTAGTCTCCGGGAGTGCATAGGTTTTCAACAGCCTTGCCAGTTCCTCTGTACAGCTTGTCGAAATGCTCCCGCTGAGTTGGTTTGAAACATCTCCGAGTGTAGGATTTGATACACTGAATGCCCGAAAAAAGATCACTGAGGACAGAAAGAAAAAGAAAAATATTATTCTACCAAAAAATTTCTAAAAAAAGTTTTTAAAAATAATCGCTGCGGAGGTGAGCAATACACAGTGAACACAATTCATTGGTTTTTATATATGAGCAAGTAATGTATGTATATCTAATATATATTCATGCTAGTGTGATCTACATAAAGAATATGTATAGACGACATGACTGGAAATTAACTGACTAGTCCATCTGGGTACAGTTTATTAGGTTCAGATGGGTTGGATGGAAATTTAGGTATGAAAAACACCTATGTATGACTTTAAACAGAATCAATCAATTGAAAAAATATTGTCAGTTTATGGACTTGAATTCGATATTCTGTGCGATAATTCAAAAGCCTGTTAGATTTGAGCGCTCTCACGCGCGATTAGGTGGTTTGCATGTTTTAAAACTACGACTCGCGTTGATAACGAGAACGTTAAGCACACCGTTTTTCATTTAAAATAACATATAAAACAATAACCAGTTAATGTCCAAATTTAGAAAACGGGGTTTCTTTTATTTTTTCTGACCACCAGTTTTAAAAACAGTCTCGAAGTAAAAGTTACAATTAATATTAGTTGACCGATACACTTAACATTAATTATCGATCTATCAATTAGATTCGATACCTAATCAATAAAATTTTTTATTTTTTATACCATTTGAATTCTAGTTTCAAAAAGGTTATAAATGACAAATGAAAATGAGCAAAAAATTAACATATTTATAATATAATAGATCTTACAATGTGACGACAAACATAGTAATTACTAAATTTAAAAAAGTTTTTGTACGTCTTTATAAGAATGTACACACCTGTATTATTATCTCAAACACTCTTTAAAAGGCAAATGTTATGGCGAATATTTCTTCCATATATCTATCTACAAAAAAAAACTTGCAAAAAGTCATTGAATCACGATGTATAATTTTTTTTAGAACTATTATACTTACATTCAAAGCAGATATTAAAATGTTTTTATTTACGATAATTAATAGAATATACAAACACTAACAGAGATAGGTTTATGTTTGACGTAAGATGGAATATGAATCCATCTATTTGAAAACAATATAAGTTTCCTGGTTGATCACCTAGTATATAAACACCATTAGACATGTATAATATTTGCTTCACACTCAGAACGAACATTATTTTCTTTAAAACTTAATACTATTTTTAATACTACTTATAAAGAGTGAATTTATTCTAATATTATATTAAAAACATTTGAAAATCCACCTGATATACTCGGCGTAGAGAGTAAATTGGACGAATTAAAAGTCAATTTAAATAACTAACAAAAAAAAAACTTTGCTGACTGTCATTTCTTATTAATAAGGTATTATATAATAACACGGTGAAAAATAGCAATGTATTTTAGTTCTACAAAATTATTTTTAACAAATATAGTTGATAGCTATTTCCGAGCCGTGAGCCGAAATAGCTATCAACTATATTTGTTAAAAATAATTTTGTAGAACTAAAATGCATTGCTATTTTTTCACCGTGTTATAATGGAGTTCTACCAAGTGAATGCCAACTCAATCAATATATTACATAATATTCAAATAATGAAACGAAATATTACCGTAAGAATTATCATCAGCTAATAATGCTCGTGATAAGCAAAACCGGTACTTATTTTATTAGTTTAAAACTGTGGAAATAGTTCTAAACGTTGTTTTATTATTTCAATAAAAAAAAACCAAAAAAGTGTTATTATTTCAAGATTGAGAAAGTAAGATATTTGTTTAACATATATTTAAAAATAAAATTAAGGCATTATCAATACAAGAAATTTAATTAAGAATTTGTTGGAATTAAACTTGATATAAATGCGTAAATACTATGCACTATATAAGCAATGATCTTGTATAATATTAACTGTTAATATCCAAGATTGACATATCTGACTTTGTTAAGTAGACCCAAATATTTTACGACATGAATTGAATTTAGTTTCACGAGCAAAAGAATATAGAACCATTGGCTATCCATTATTTTTGGGTTAAAAATGTGATGATGTTGGATATCTCCAACCTATAACTGAACTCCGTAAGGAAAACAAATTATCATATTATATTTTGTATGCGTAAGATTCTATAACGAAGGGTTCCGCCTGTGGGTAGATCTTTCCATATCTGTAAACATAACCTGCAAATAGAGAAAAAACCTAAAAATGGTTTCCCAACACCGCTCTGGGGAATATTCGGTGGAAATATACGTAATATTAAAATATAAATACATATCAATTCCCTGAATTCTTGAGATATTTTTTATGCAGTCTTTTTTAACCATATATGCTCCTCCAAACTCGATTTTACGTATTCAATTTACATTATAAAAGAATTTGAAAAGAAAATTTTCAAAAAATTAATTGAAATGAATTCTTTGCGATTCCGATAAAAGCACACAGACTTCACAATCTTTCCATCACACCTATCATATTATTTTAATTAGCGGCGAGTTAAATTTAATTATATATTCTAACAGAAAGCTTCTAAGAATGTTCCTAAAATCTTATTTCGATTTCAATTAGGTGCATAGTTTTCTATTCGTTTTTCAATAAAAATATGTCATTCGTTACCATTTTTCTCTATAGTTCTAGCTGTTAAGGATAAAAAAATGAATATTAACAATTTAATTTAAAACTTTTTTAATTTATTGACTGCAGTCGTGGTGGGTAGAAACATGGCATTAATTATATTATGATAAAAAAGAAGTTATTCGCCTCGATAAAATACTTTCTGCATTAGGCACAAATTGCATTATTTTCTAATTAAATAACTTTCGCGTTCGTTCGGTAGATGAACAAATGCATTATTATTTGTTTGAAAGTTGTAATTTTAACGTAGAAGCTTTACTCGACAGCAGTGATGAGCGCCGTTTTATTTTTGGCATAGAGCCACTTTTCACAACGTTTAATATATAATATTAAGCACCTCTTAACAAAGAAGGGATGATAGTTGTAACTCGGTTATATTTAATTATTTTTCATCGAATACATTTACGGACGAGATAACTGTTTGCTAATATATTTAAAAGTTGTATAGTTTTTGTTAGACGTTAAAATTTGTTTTTTAGGTTGGCATAAATAATACCCAAAGCAAACTGGAAGCATCACCGTTCAAGAGAGTAGCTAGTCAACCACAACGATTATCGAGAATCTAGCGTATACTTTATGAGACTTTGTTTTAACACATCGAATCCCGGAACCTTGTTTTAAGGTGACACAAGAACCAACGCTTCCCGGAAATGTGTTTTGACTTGATAGAACGGTCTTTTGAAAAAATACAACTTAGAGACATTAAACGAAGTATTTGACAAAGAATTTTAATGTTTTCTTACTGTCGAGACTCAAACCATTTCAAAACTGTCATGAAATTAGTCGTATTGATCATGAAAGTATTAGTTTCCATGATCTCAAAACACAATCGTTTCGCGTGCAAATACACGACACCATCATTCTCCTTCCTGGAGACGATATCAAAGTGGCACCGAGTCCACTCCGAGGAAAATGTTTGCAAGATTCATAAAACATATTGTTTGGGGATATAAAAACAGAATTTAATCCCTATGCCAGCAACAGAAAAAAATACCCCTGCAGAGCTTGCGAAGTGTGTGCAAACCAAAAATATAAATGAGACTCGGAACATGTCTGAACATTAGAGTATGACAATTCACATGGGACAGTTTCGATAATTTTATCACTCTAGGGCTGATGTTAATAAAGTTGTTACCGTTTAAGAAAGTTTCATTTGATTTTATCCAATATTACCATAGTTATAACACTTTAAATGATCACTTAAGAAAAACGCCATTTGTACAAAATGGGCAGGGCATAGGGGTTAGGTTTGCCAAATTTTGGCCGGGGCTGATAGTGTTAAGTATGTCACAAATAATAGATTTTATAATAAGATTTTCGCGAGTCATTAATAAGTTTTAAGTGAATTCTTTTGAAATTACCAATTGATCTATCGTCTCTGGCAAAGTTACCGTGATTCGTTTGAAGCAGTTGCAATAGGTGGGCATTAAGGATAAAGTTCAAAAGTGAACTATTCGACTACCAGAAAATCAAATAATCAGTAAGACATTTTCTTCGAAAAGAACTTTTGTCGGGAGCTTTGCAGAAATTCATTTTTAATATGAAGCTATCAATTAATGTGTGACATTACACTAGCCCGGTTCCACTGTATATTAACTATTTAATAAAACGAGAAATAATTTAGGTACAACTAATCCTTGCTGAGTTAGGTAAGAAATAATGCATGATACCATAATACAGCCTGCACATTACCTAACTAAAAACCAATGGTTGTCAATCTGTATTTAATATTAAAAAGTAACACAGTGTAAAAATGGAAGTATATTTGGTTCTGCAAAAAATATAAGGTATTTATTTAATGGCTATTTCGACTAACTAGATAATTCTGACGAGGCAGTAAGCCGAAATAGCCATCAAATATCCCTTATAGTTTTTTAGAACTAAAATACATCGATATTTTTTCATCTTGTTATAATAGAGTTCCACCAATTCAATCAACATATTTAAGGTTTTTTTTCTATAAAGCACATATTACTGTGGATGTCCACAGACACACGTTTTGTATAAATTCCTATTTTTTCTATAAAGAGCCTGTTTTCATAAATAATATATTGATTTTAAAGAAAGATATGGTCTTTTTTCTATTGCATGCTAAGTTTTTCTTAAATATTCGAAATATATTAACCATTAATATCACTGCTTTTATTCTTCTATAATTACAAATCAGACGGGATTTATACCGTGAATTTTTTTTTATATATCATAAAACAGATATCTTTGTACTTTTCACAATGTATTTTGTGATAAGGCCCAGTTTCACTTGTCACGAGAGCGGTGTGTGTTTTTATTATTTAAAATATCACGTCTTTTCATCAAGAAGTGACAGTTAACACCTTAAAAGTAACTAGTTACTTCGAGAAAATTCGGTTAAAGATTTTCGTCGTCATTTGTGTTTTCTCTAAACAAAAAGTCATCAAATATCACCCCGCACGCAACGTTCAAAAGCCCCTGCGAAACGGTCACCTTTGCCAGAAAAGGTCAAAACGAAAGCTCTATGTATATCATAAACGGAATACGAAGGAGGCTGTTTTTCTTTGCGTTTCCCACTTTTTCAGTTCTTCCGGCAGTTCGGGCCAGTACGTGGGCTCGGCTAGCATCGCTTATAAGTTGATTAACGCAAATTAACTATTTTCTAGGTCGCTGCTTCTCAAACAACTTACAAAGAAGTTTGCCTTTGAGTAACAAAATTGAGATCTAAATAAGATACTTCCACCTTGCGGAAATATATAATCTTACATATTTGCGGTTTGGTCAAAGCGAAAGAGCCACGGTAAGGCTTTCAAATATTATATATTATTCATATTTGGAAATTATTTTAATTTGTTTTTAATTAGGGTTGAAATGCTGAACTATATAAATAATACTGAATCCCCCAAGCGCGTATTATTACGTAATAAGTTAGTAATGTTTGTGTTTTCGCTCACTCCTCAACCAGTGTGAAGTAATTTAGCTGTTTATATGATATTTTGTATACACTCGTCCCTCGATTTACGCGGTACTCATTTTAAGCGTTTTCACTTTAACGCGGTGAGATTTTTTTTTTTCATATTCAAACATATTTTGTGGCACGCGTCACACAAACGCGTATGTTGCATCAGATTACTCCCACTTCTAGGACCAGACGTCTGTAACTTCCAGCATTGTGCATTCATTACATCCAGTGTTGTTGTGGAGTGCAGGTGTTAATAAAACTGAAGGAATATTAAAAAAGTATATATTATACATTTGAAAATTATTCAATCAATTTATCAAGAAAAGAAACACAATCTCTTTGGATATGACCATTCAAATAATCATGCTTTTAACTATAAACATATTATCGACTTATATCGAGCTATCAAATTTATTTCTTAATAAATTTCTCTTTTTTATACAGATATATGTGTATATACAATGTATTCGTTTTAAGTGGTTTTCTGGAAACTATCTTCTATATTGTAACTCTAAGTGTCGATTTACGCGTTCTTTCTTGGAACGTATCTACCGCGTAAATCAAGGGATGAGTTTAATTGACATTTAAAAATCGAATTATACGGTCTAGCAATTTTTCATGACGATCAGGTAAGTCTGTGGACAATATAAAATGATATGTTTTTTGGTTATTGTTACATTACAATAACACGTAAAAAAGAATTGCAATTTTTATTCTCAGTACGACCATAGTCTTCTTTTAATTAAATATTGTTTGAAAAATCATAAAACGTTAGAAGATTTCAACATAAATTATCTTTAAGTATTATAACTAAATGAATAAATCTTGATACTAACTAAGAATACTGAGTGTAAGTAAGTAAATGGTTTGTATAAATATTGTATACATATTGATTTCTTTGTTTATATGTATGTCCTGTATGCATTCCTATATTATTGATCCGATTGAGATAAAACATCAGGCGGTTGTTGTGAATACGCCCGGAAAAGTTTTGAAATTAAACCAATCATTAAATCAGGACCGGTGTCGCTTATCGCGAGCATTTACTTTTTTATTCGATTGCGATTGAAATTAAGTTGTTTTGCATACGCTCGATAAGGTTTTTGAATTAGTATAACCATTAAATCAAGACTTGTTAAGCATATCGCGAACACTATCAACTGATACATTGAACTATGCGAATATGCTTATCAAACGGATTTTCTCTCATGTGGCCTGCTCACGCGTCGTAAAAACGTCTGATTTATTAGTGTACGCAACCGACTAAAAGACAAATATATTGTATATCTAAAAGCATTTAAGTGAACCGAATTAAATCATTCTCTTTCTTAAAGTGGCATTGCAACGCATGATGGTTACTAGCTATTGTTATATAAACTTATGGAACGTATACATTTTGAACAATTGGTTTTTTAGAATATTTACCAATTTGCGCCTTCTGTTGACATCTTGATAATGTATTTAAATGCTTTAAAACATTGAATATTAATATAAATATATATATATCAAGATATCTCATTGTGCATATGTAAAAAAAAGATGATTCCGATGATATGATTATCCGTACACAGTTTTCGGATTGATAGTATCGTCAATAATTAAATTATATATTACACTACAATACTATAAGAAATTTAATTGTATTTTATTGATTGAATTGGCATTTACTTGGTAGAACTCCATAATGACACAGTGAAAAAATAGCAATGTGTTTTAGTTCTACAAAAATTATAGGATATATTGCTATTTCAGCTTACGCCTTCTAAAAAAATTGTCCTTTAATTTGAATTTTGAAGATTGATTTTTCAACGAGCGTTTGTCATTTATACCACATATATTTTTTCTATACTGCGCAATAAAATAATCTATGACTTATTTTGATAAGGTAACACTCTTTTTGTGTATACGGGTTAAGTGACATACATTGCAATATCAACTTCCGTTTGCATTTAAAGTAAAAATATATCAGTCGGTAAAAAGTTGAGACAAGCAGATGAAAAGAAAATTAACCAAACGAAGCAAAAAGAGTAAAGTGGCTAATGTTATAACACAATTTAATATTGTAAAGGGGTGTAAAATTAGTAGTGAAGCATTATGGCTGCCGTCGGTCTCGGAAGTCGAGAAGCGTATTTCCGTTACAGTTTTGGCGGGAGAGCGGTTCCGAAGCGGATTTCCGGCCGGTTAGAGATCGCCACGACGTCATAGCACTCTATAATGCACACACTGCACATGGTTCGTTGCAACAAAGGGATAACGCAGACTGTTAATATTAATATAATATTATATTCTGATGTTTTGTTTCAAGTCTACAACTGTAGACATCTGAACTATTTATTTTTTGACATCCATATTATTATCATTAATATTAAACACAAGAACTAGAATTAAATGCGTATGTATTTTATTACAAAAACAAAGGTTCCAATCCAAGTAAAAAAATTATAGTATAGTATAAATATATATAGGTGTTAAGTGTCACTTCTTGATAAAAAGGCATGATATTTTAAATAATAAATGCATTTTTAGGCACTATTTCTACAATAACAATATTATCAATCCTGATCATGAAATATATTATGGAAATAGTACTAAATAATGTGTTTTTATCATTTTTTATTACATGTTTATGGGTTGAATTCAAACGGTTGGTCAAATTACAAGAGATTACATATGGTGGGAAAAAATCAAATACAACGTTTTTACACTGCTTATCATGAATTTGAGTCAGCAAATTTTTAAACAGCAGACGTAGAATTAAAATATTAGACAAATATTGAAAAAGGTCAGTTATTCAGAGGCACTAAAACTGTCCTAGAGGCAGTTCACAAATTTGATAAAATAATGAGGATTGCTGGAAGTAAGAGACAAGTAGCTGTATAGATCAGTGTTCTCCAACCATGGATCGGTGCCGGACCGTAAACATTATGCCAAATTTCAAAAAATTTGCCAAACAAAAGTATTAAATCTAGGATTTTATTTCGCCTGCACATTTATTTAGATTTTTACTTATTGTAAAATAATAACAATCGGTAGGATGATGCGACACGAAGGACTTAATGATAAATGTCAAAGATAGCACTGCAGCATAAAATATTCAATATATGAGCAAATTAGTATAAATATATATATATATATGTAGTTCAACCGATTGAAAAATCGTATCAAGGAGTAAGGGTGCTCATCAAAAACGCAAAAGAAAATATATTTTAGACGCCAGGCCAAGAAGGAAGTGGAAGTGACTATAAGTTTTAATATTTTAATACTTGATAATGGGAAGGGTTACGAAACCTTTTCTATCTACGGTACGCCAATGTTTTTTCCAATGTTCCGCGGCGATTCATAATTAAGAAATATATAATCATTCTTTTGTTTCGATATAGCAAAGATGCAAAATTTTCGACCCAGCGTTCATAGTATAGAAGTGGTAGAGCAGTTGTCGATCACTACCGTATTGTACGGACATGCTTAAATGATAAATGTGTGAAAATCCTTGATGGTAAACATTAATGCTTATTTACAGTCGTGTTATAATAAATATAGATTATTAAATAATAATTTATCGGGAAGTGTGTATAACAGGCTATTTACGCTTAGTGTAGTTTGAATTTGTTCGAAACAAAACGGCATTATTTCGCAGTTTTCGCAGAAAATTGGAAATTATTTATCGATAGGCAAGCACAAATTCGCTCGCTAATTAGCTGACAATGGTAGCTGATTACTCAATAAATGAAGAGAAAACATGATTATTTTGGCGCAAAACTGAATATATCCTACCAACGTATCGAAAATAATAACATGGAACGGTCCAATTATCGATGGGCTCTTGATCACGATATTGTTTATGGGAAGTGTGATAAATTAATTGAAATATTTTTTTTGACAACAAATTTAAGCGTGCAGTTAGCATACAAAGATGTATTTATCAAATTTCAATTATAAAAATATGTGTGTATTATTATTCACGACACAGGTTTCCACTTACGGTATCATAGGCATTTTATCACACGGATGCATAGAACTGATAACGAACTGTAGTGAGTGAAAAAACTTGTCGATTGTGAACAAATCAAATTTGATTACAAAATTTCATCAAGCATCCTCAGTCGATTTGTTTTTTTTTTATCAATTGACGTAGTAAAGTAAAAGATGATCAATATAATTTTGTGGCATATATTGATATATATATTGTATACTGCTGTAGGTAAATGTGAATTTTTATGGAATGAAATCGTTTTAAATATTTTTTTAGATAGAGAGTGAAGATAATAAAACTTTAAAAGTCTTTCTCTACTAAAAGTCTTTGTGTTACGAGAAAAGATTTTTGATTCATTTATGAAAAATTAAATGATAAAAGTTGAATATTAATTAAAAACGCAATCGATGTCGAATTTATTTAAAATTGATTACATAGGGGTTAAAATACATGTTTCTTGCCAAACTAAGCAGTTACTATTGAATTTAATAATATGAAAAAAATTGCATTTTTTAAATAAGACTTATTCTAGAGACCTTCGTCCTATAATTTGAAACACGATTCATTCGTGTTGAAGTCATATCAAAATGGAGATGGATAAATTGATGTGAAAAACGATTCTTGCCGATGTACAAAGACTTGCAAAATAATAATCTGGACTCTCATTATTTAGCAACTCTAAAGTGTTAAAAAATATCTCTTACGTTATTTTAATTCCTCTCGTTATTTCCATTATGACTCAATGTTAGAAAACTTGTTTGAATTACTTAACTAGAGTTAAATTCTATTCCATTAGACGATTCCTATATTATTGTAAGGAAAAAGTCAAATAAAGACAAACGAATATCATCGTGTTACTTGTTACTGGAAACATATAATAGATGTCGGTGTAAGAAAATCAACTGTATTAATAAATAGACGGAGACGTTTACTCTGTGATTTCTGAATGTTTTGGAAAAGTTTAGCTTATAGATGACTATATTTAAATGTCTACACGAGGCTTAATGAATTGGACGTTGATTTATTGACTTGCACAAACCCTTCAGTTGGTCACAATCCACAAATCACCTCATTGACCTGACTCATCGAACTCGAGCGAGTCAACTGAGTCAGCTAACGCGACGTGATCAAATTTTTGATCAAACTGATTCGATATTCGTTCCGTTTGACACGGGTCGATCTGTCCGCAATGAATCAAAACAAACCACCGAATATTATGGCAACCAAGAATCGGTCAAATAAATCTGCACAAGAAAAGTGAAACCAGAGAGTTAATATTAATAAGATTCACTTTTAAGGTGTTAACTGTCACTTCTTGATGGAAAGGCATTATATTTTCAATAATAAAAACACATTTTTTTAGTACTTATTTCCACAATATATTTTTTGATCAGGACCGGTTTCGCTCATCGCGAGCATTATCAACTGATAGAATACAATTTACAAACAAGTCTATGTATACAAAACAAAAAATTAATTTGAGTTAATGGTAGCAGGTGTACAAAACCATGGGTACAAGAACTAGGAAACGATTTACATAAAATCATACAATATTGATACAAATAAAGTAAATTAGTATAAAAATTAAATGTTCACAATCACTTATTAAGAATTACAATTACAATTATGGTAAATCAATAAACCATTAGGAGCTCTAAACAATCAATAAGGAAGTAAGGAGTGGGAAATTTTTAATGACGAAAATAACCCACAATCACTACTTAATGGAACAAAACGGAATGGAGCGAAACCGGTCCTGATCAAAAAATATATTTTGGAAATAAGTACTAAAAAAATGTGTTTTTATTATTTAAAATTAATAAGATTTTTGTATTTAAAAAACCATTGCCTGAAAGTATAATATGCTATTTATCATTTTTGTGATTGTTGTTATACAGTCGCGCTTATTTCTTTGAGAAAGTGTATCCGAGTCCATCTCTATTTGAATTGAAATAATAGAAAGAATAGTTTATGGTATCGACTGAAGGTGTTTAATAGACTGAATTTCAAACTTGAAATGTTGAAACCTTGTACACTTAAGTTATGTTACTCACGTCCAGGTTTCAAATTTCTTAAATAAATTATAGAATTAGTAACGCTAGATAAAGCTCCAAAACATAACCTCTATAAATGTATAAATTTCTTATATAACAAAGTCGCCATCTGCTACTTAGCTACCAATTGCGTCATGTCGATTATCTATTTTTGAGGGTTCTTTAAAACGTACCTCTTGCAAGCTTTTATATATTTCTGGCGAATTCAACGGTGTATTAAACCGTTGTACATTAGCTTCAATCGCTTTCATTGCTTCCGGAATTATGTTGAGATAAATTTCCCAAATAAGGTTATAGATCACTTTTAATATGTCAGCTATCACTTTTTGGTGGAATGCCATTACATTTTAAACAATAAACAAATTTTAAGTACTATTTTCATAACACGAGAGAATTATCAATTGATTAGTCGACAATGCTCGCGATGATCGAAACTGGTCTTGATCATATAATAAATTGTGAAAATAATATGAAAGATGAGTTCTTGTTACCTAAAACTTTAAATACGGTATAGAAAAAATAAAAAGTTAAAACCTATACATACATCTTGTAAGTCATAGGTTCCCAGCCTGGGGGTCGCCAACTTATACCGTCAACTAAAAAATATATTTTTTGTATGCTTTTGGATTGTATGGGGGGTCGCGGGTCACTTGAATTTTATGAAAAGGGGTCGCCGCCCGAAAAAGATTGGGAGCTTATTTGGTGAGTGATTTGTGAATTCGTGTTTTTCTTAACTAATGCATGTTGCACAACCAACTTGCATTCGATTTCAATCGGTGGATTCTTGTATCCGTTGTTGTCAATGTGAAACATTTCGCTTCTGGAAGGACGGTCACCCGTCAATTACATGGTATAATCTGCGATGCGGCATCACTTTGGTCGGTCAACATTAGCGCTAACAGGGAAGCCGTGTCTCGGGAGCTCCCCCGGGATGAAGCGAAGGTGGTGATGGGGACGGACGGGCTTTGAGCTAATATAACATCCCAACACGGGCTCTCTGTTGACGGGCATCGTTGTTTTGATAACGCACTTTACTGTGGAGAGATAGTGGCGCTCTCTATTTATATAGCCGGTATTTGTATTGAATAATGGCTAAGTGGAATTCGATATTCTATTAATTTGAAAATTATTCGCTACCATTCGTTGTTTTATAGTCTCCATGACTTGTTATTAGAATAATCCTGCTACGCTCATAGTAGATTGAAGCTCATTTTATCATTACTAATTCGTAAATTTCACACTCACTTTTACCTTGCAAACATGAAACACTTCCTATTTTAATTCGCTGGAATTTTCATTCGTTTTGTCACTCACAATCCGGATTTCACCTTTCAGAATCTCCAGGCATTCTAACACTCGGATAAGAAGGTATTTCTGTTTATCAAATTATCAAATGATATAATTTATGGACTGAAGGTGCTTGATAGAAATTAAATATAAAATTTTAATTGTTACAACTTTGTACGATTCCACGTGTTTTGTCTCTAACGACCCGGGATTCGCCTTTCGGCATCTTCAGGCATTCTATCACACGGATGCAACAGAACTGACCGTTCTCGTACAAAGTTGTAATAATTCAAATTTACCAAATGATATTTTTATGGTAGTTGATTATAGTAAAAATCTCTAATCAATAAATTATCATTATAATAAAAATAAAATAGTTTTATTTCAGATACATGTATATGTAACCCCTAGCTTAAGGGCTCATATTTTCTTCTTGTACATAAGAGATGCAAACTGTTTACTGTCTGCCGGAAAATTATGTGAATCTCTTTATTGGAATACGACAGCTACTGAATGTAATGAACGAAAATGCTTCTATAACTATAGAATATGTTTTTATTAATGTAATAGTCAATACAAATATTTTTATATGCCCTATTTTGCGCTTTTAAGATTTTATTCATTTAGATTATTACATTATTGTCCCATAAAATATTTAACTACAGGTTATTTTTATAATAAAAATTTCCCACTTATTATTCTTCCCAGTGAGCCATTCACGATGGTTCTGATCTCTTAATAGATTATTGATTTTTCTTAATGTTATCTGCAACTTTTTAATGAGACACTGTTAAAATTTCATTTATATATTATTCCATTTAAATGTATAGTGTACTTTATATACATTGTCATCATGGTTTTCAAAACTCTGGTTTTGTATGTTTAATTCAAAATTTTGTTTAAATAGGCTTGCTTGTAATTTGTATCCTATAAGTTGACAATGCTCGCGATGAGCGAATCCGGTCATGATATTAAATATATTGCGAAAATAGTATTAAAAATGTATTTTTACTATTTTCAAATATTTTAGTAATGGTGGTTTAATTTTGTTTGTAATTAGAATACAAAAGAATGGTAGTATGAATTTTTTAATAAAGTAAAAAAAATCATCAACATCAAATCATATAAAAATATAAAAAACACATAAAAATACATAAAAGTCATATCATATAAAAAACACTTCTCTATCAACACAACTCGTTTTTCTATTTGAATATAAACGTTATATAATTGCTTTTGTTTATCTATAAAAGCTTAATTCAAGATCAGATTGTATTGCAACTTTCTCCCCAGTCTCGGCTAAGAAGTTTCAGTTATTTTTAAGGCATGCTACGACGATTTTAATATTTACTTATTACCCAAATTTCAATAATCAATAACGTGATGCAAGACTTATTTGCAATTTTAATTTGCTCTCCTACATTACCGAAGCATACGTAAGTTTCAATAGCTTTTATAATAATATACATAAAAATATTTAAAAATTCAAGATGAATTAAAGGAAATAAAATTTTGTTTTTAATTGAAAATATTCTTCATTAATATCAAGATAATAAAGTGGTGTAAAATTTTATGAATAGCAAATGAAAAAAATATTGACTTTAAATCTACAAAATTTTATATTTAAAACATATTTAGATATTTACGGAAGGGTAGTAACGAAGATAGTTTTTTTACTATGGAAAATAACAGTACTAATGGATATGGAATCCGGGAGAGTGTTGATATTAGATTTAAATTGCATTTCACATCAAAAAAAAGTTACTGTGATGTATAAATATGTTCTCTGAGTTCTTGGATGCAATAATAAATTTTTACGCGAGTAATATAATACACTATTTATGTGAATATTTTCTTTGAGCTATGCAGTTAGTATACGCAGAAATACGAGGTAATTTTCATCATCAACATGGAAATAAATTTGAAAAAAAACTACGGAAATGTATTTTTTTGTATTTACTGGCGCTGAGTAAATGAAAACGCAATAAGAATTTGATTAACTTCAATCAATATTCGTAAAAGACTTCATTTATACTAATAGCTGATAGTTTTAATTGGAATTCACAAATGTCAATCATCATATTGAGTTAATAAATAGCATGTCTTTTATTAATCCATTCTCGTATTATTGTTAACCAAAAACATGTTTTAAGAAGCTGGGTGCCATTTGGCGTTTTAAAAGTTTTAATTAATACAAAAATACTTTAGGCGACACGCACAAAAAAAAACGGGTAAAATCTTTGTTCAAAAAAGTAAATGCTGTTCCACGCTACATATTACATTAATGTTCATACTGAAATTTTTCAAATATCTGTAGAACAACAATAACATAAATGGCAATATACTCTTGAACATATATTGTATAATGTATTTTGCTAAAATGTAGTTTAAGGATGGAATTAAACTCGTTTTTTTATATGATTTCACTATACGTACATAATGGAATAGGCTGTACAAATTGTTGATAAAATAAATATACGAATGACATGCGGTAGAATTTTTCATGATACGTTATCCATCACTGTCCACGTGTGATAATAATATCACACCTGATGTCCCCACTCAGAGCTTTTACAGTTTCTACGTTGCAGAATCTAGATTGAAATATTAATGGTCTACGACCTACGCCGTAGACTCTACGATGTAAGTCACAGATCCAAGGAATCGCTACGTTCCATTTTATATGCAAATTCCATACTTCGATCGTGTACACTGTTGCTTGAAAGAACATACACACGAAGAAAACGTAATAAGATATTGTAAAGTAAAGAAAGAAGAAAGTGAGAAAGCTCAGGGTTGAGAAACGCAAAATTATCGATTCTTTCTTTATTATTTCTGATATCATAATGTACTTGGTTGTATTTTTTATTGAAAATTAGTATTAGAGAGTATTTACAATTTAATGTGCAAAGGATTTTTCATTATTTGGTGTATATTTTATGAATAACTAAAAATTATAATCTCAATTCTATATCAGGGTATAAATACCCTTTTTAAATAACATGTCTTTTTAGTTGATAATGCTTGCGACGCCGGCAAAACCGAATCTGATATCAATAATATAAAAATGAAGAGATTTGGAGCTATATAATATAAATACATTGTATACCTTTAACGATAGAATGTTTTGATGTTAACCGTCTGCAGTTATAATATTTAATTTTGTATTTAAACATTAACATTTCATGACTTATGGTTTCTTAACTAGAATATTTTTTTCTTTTATTTATTTGTTAATAACTTGACTAAGGTGTGAAAATAGTACCAAAAATATGCTTTTATAATTTAAAAAATTACGCTTTTCCATTAAAAAATTACAGCTGACACGTTAAAAGTTAACATATTTTATCGGTTGATAATGCTCGCGATGAGCAAAACCTGGCCTGATCATAAAATATATTGTGGAAATAAATACTAAAAATGCGTTTTTATTCTTAAAATATTTGTTAATAATTAGAATTAAATAATATTGATGTTCCCGTACGTATTGTTGATGATAGACTCATAGAATTATTCAATTAATTGAATGTTTTTAGTCAATTACAATGTTGGGCTTAGCAGCCAAGTATTGGGTAACTGATCCACAAGACACTGCTGGAAATCTTTTTAAAAGCGTTTATATTGTAGTTGCTCTTTTACAGAGTATGATCAGTTAAAAAAATAACTGGCGAAGAAAAAGACTCGTTAGTCGCGGATTTATTACGATCAACTCTAAAGCTTTCACACATCGTAGGCGTACTGCGTACACAGCAATATTAAGAAGAGCTCATATGAGTGCACTCTTAACAAGAGTGTTATTTTAGCTAATGTAGTGTACGGTATTCCCTTTAGATGTACAACAAAGGTGTTCGTTTTAGTTAAGGGTTGGCAAAAAAAAAAAAAAAATATTCTTTAGGATTAACTTATAATTTTATGCAGAGGCGTATTCCATCATAATACCGTACAACATTTTGCAATTAGTATTGAAAAACAAAAAAATGCTATAATTAATAAATAAACTATAAAATGATTTAATAATTAAAAGTGGTTACGTAACTATGTAGTAAACATATATAAACATAAAATTTGAATTGTTGAATCTTTGTGCGATTCCACATGTTTTGTCAATAACGATCTGGGATTCGCTTTTCGGTATCCTCAGGTATTCTTTCACATGGATGCAACAGAATTGATAGTTCGTCAATTCTGTTGAAGAATAGTTCAAAATTGATATTGGGATTCCATCAGCACCTTCAGCCGATATCATAAATTACACATAAATATCTACAAAATAAAAACAATCAGAATTAAGTTTATTAATCGAGGTGTATCAGCATAAGCTTTTTTCTCCACGAAGACTGCTTATTATTCAGTTGTTCTATTTCTCTTTTTTCAAATGAAAGTATAGAGATAAAGGTCAACACTAATTTATTTTGATTTTTTGACATGAAAATCGCTAATACCTTCAAACGGAAATCATTCAATCGGTTGAAAAAAATTGTCTTGTACTGAGATTCGAACACACGAGATTAGTATCGAAAGTAACGACTAACCCGATTAAGATTTGTACGATTTGAACTGTTAAGAGATATGCATATTAATTTTAATGTGCTATTGATTCTGAGTAAAAAGGTATAAAATGTATGTAATGTAGTGTATGTAATATTTTGTCAAGTAACCGACCTACTAACTAGTTATCGCTAAGCAATATGTTGTTAATAATCATGCTTCATTAGTGGCAATACAATGTACACTGGTAGCGATCGTAAATTTAAAAATCTTTTTTATTTTTTCTAAATACTCGTAATAATAAGCACAAGTTGTGGAAAAGCAATTAAATAATTCAAATTAAGTTGTTTGAGAGCTATCGTTAAAAAAACTTGTGCGCCTAATAGTGGGTAATTAATAATAAAGAATATTTTACAGTCATAATTATAAAAAAATATTAAGATGCTTTGCAATAAAATACTGGAATACGTTGAAAGAAAAATTTATAATGCAATTTAATTGACATAAAGTTTATTATGATAAATAATACGACGTCAAATTGATTTTATCCTGCTTCGATGAAATATTTTATTTTTCCTTATTTGAATTATTGCAATTAAAACAGTTGACAGCTTTATTTTAAAATAAACAAGATGTCCATTAAACAGGTTTGCTAGTGAATATTTCATCTGTCATTGCGTTGTTCGAAATACCTGCACGTTTAATTATTTGATTAAGGTATTCGGAAAAAATATTCCAACTGTCAATACTTAATACAAGGAAAATATATTCATATTTTTTTTTATTGTCAACATTGTTTTTCCACGTAGTGTGTTAGTAAATGTGACACGTTTTTTGTTTCATAAATATTCGGAATAACTGTGCCCAAAGGCTACTTATTACTTTGGTGAATTTTAATGTTCATAATTAACTTTAAAGCGATATTAATAATTGTTTTTTTAATAAAACAAATAGCTCATTACATTTAATTTATTTGTCATGAGATTTTCACCTCGCCATTAATTTTTAATTAGTTATGATAATTGTTACTTTTATTATCTGTGCTTTAGCTTCTTCTCGCGCTGAACCAAAAGGAAATCATTTCACCCAATTTTTATTTTATTTATAAATTAAGATATAAAATTATTGAATACCTTAGAAATAAAAAAAAAATTGTGAAACAGTGAGTTCACTTTTGAAGATACTTAATGGAAATGGAGGTTGTCAATTCAGTTTTAAAATAAAAATAAACTTTATTAATTTATGTCATTGGCTGAAGGTGCTTGATGGAATTTCAATATCAAATTTGAATTGTTACAAATTTGTGCGATTCCACACGTTTTCTCACTAACGGCACGGATTTCGCCTTTCGGCATCTTCAGGCATTCTATCACACGGATGCAACAGAACTGACGTAAAATAAACAGTTAGCATTGTATATAAATATTTAAGTCATTAATTACAGGAAAACACTTACCCCTAGGCAAGCAGTAAATTACAGCTAAAAAAAATTTAACAATATTAATCTAATAATACTTGAATGATAGAATGCCTGAAGATGCCGAAAGGCGAAACCCGGATCGTTAGTGACATAACATGTGTAGTCGTACAAAGTTGTAACAATTTAAAAAATAAACTTTATTGTTTATTAAGTTAACTATCAATTTTTGAAAAACTATACTTACTCTCTTCAAAAAAAGATAGGTAAAGCGGCTGAATAAAAACCTGATTTCGTAAAATAATAGTGATTGACGTAAACTATGAGGCGTCAATATGTTTTCTACATAGATCACAAATAGTTTTTTTTTTATAATGAGTGTATTATTTTTGTGGCAACCCTGTTTTCCAGGGCGTAGAGACGATGATAATGGCAAAAGCCGTGAGTTTGCGTGAAGTGTATGGACAATAGGATTTAAGTGAGATCCTTCGGGATCGGCCACTCGTGATTTGCCATTAAAGTTACTAACGATGTTTGACTCAATTAGAGAAGCTATGTGCTCCCTTTACACCATGTTATGTGTTGTATCGCATTCAGGGATGCCTTTGTTACTTTTAACGGTACACTTCGAAAGAACCGATTACTGTTTTTGAGTATCGATACTAACAGATATTTTTCAAGTGAACTAGAGTTGGTGGTACAAAAGTTACAGATATAATATTAAGAAAATTATTTTTGATCATAATGTGAAGTTTTAAAGTGTAAACTGACATACTTTATGATATCGACTGAAGGTGCTTGATGGAATTTCAATATAAAATTTGAATTGTTACAACTTTGTACGATTCCACACGTTTTGTCACTAACGACGCGGGTTTCGCCTTTCGGCATCTTCAGGCATTCTATCACACGAACTGACAACTGTCAGTTCTGTTGCATCCGTGTGATGGAGTGCCTGAATATGCCGAAAGGCGAATCCCGGGTCGTTAGTGACAAAACATGTGGAATCGTACAAAGTTGTAACAATTCAAATTTGTTAATTGACAATTTTTGGTGGTATTACATTTAAATAAATAAAGAATAATTTGATTTTTATAACTAGGGTATTTTAAAGATTTAAAAAAAAACTATTTCATGTTATTGCCAAAAGATAATGGTTTATTATGGAAGAGTTTCTCTATACTGAGAGTTAAAAATTTTCCGATTTTTTCACTAAGTCACCGGGAACTCTGTAGCCTGACAATTACTGTAATTTTTCTTAAAACATACTAATACAAATGTAAATAAATATGAAAATTATCTAAACCGATATTTATGGAACTAAACAATATAGAATACATACATTTCCGTATGTTTTGTAACCCACAACCAGTGTTTATGCCTTTTGACATAACCTAATATCATATCAATAGTTATTAAAGTTATTCCAGATATATATTTTTTCCTGTCTTGTATATGATCGATGCGAGCCGTCAATTATGTGTCAATCCTGTTGCAGCTGTCTGATAGAGTGCATTAGGATACTGAAAGATGAAATCCGGTTTATGAGTGACAAAGCATGTGGAAATGCAAAGTATTAACAATTCAAATTCTATCAAGCCTCAGCCGATATCGTAAATAATGATATGAAAGAATTGATGAGTTAGGTTATGATTGACTGCATACAGACCTAAAGGCCAACCGTATTGATAGATTAAATAGCAACTAAAATAATGAATGTTAGTATCGATACTTGACCAATGTAAAGTTTTTTTTTCAATATTACACATCCTTATTCATATTATGTAACGTTATAGCGTTGTAACGAGAATGGATTTTCATTAAGAGTAGGCATTTTGTATCTTCCTGGGAGACTCGCTCGCTAATACGTTTACTTAGTAAAGGTCACACCAGGCGCGATAATTGTTTTTTTTTTTTATAAATATTTTGCTATACCAAATTACGTGTAAACATCAGATACCAGAGATGAGCTGCTTAGGCGCGAGTCTGACACTCGATTTTTCTCTCTGAATCGTTCAATGCGATTGGGAATTCTATGGGACTCAGTGGTTTCCGCACTTCGGAAAGCTTCAATAAAAAAAAAAAAATCAATGTTAAGCATAATACAAATTTTCCGATTGGTATACTTTTTGTCGGATCGATTGAAACTACACTATTTTATTGCCAGGTCCGACGTGCAGTGGTCAAAGTCGTTTGGTTCAATTACGGTTTTCATGGGTTCGAACCCCAGTATGAGAAGTGTTTTTTTTCAATCAACTTCAAAAGTCGATTCTGTCCGAAAGCATGGTTTTAGTGATATCTAAAAAATCCTTCTTGCCAAAAGAAGAGGACGTAGCGAAAGCCGGTCGCAAACTACAAGTTATATCTTAGTTATTCATTCTATACCTACTCTCTTTGTTAAAAACAGCAATTAATAGCAAATAGGTGACAAGCAGTTTTCGTAGAACCATCTATTAAGATTCTTCTGTGAGGAGGCCATATGTTCGACATTCAGAGCTAACATGAATAAAAACTAGTTTCTTTGAAGGCATTTCCAATATATATATATATGTACATAGCCTCTCATGTTTTTTTTTGTAAATATGCCTGCTCGCAATGGGGAACATATCCTTAATGAGCTATCACTACGGAAGTTGTTCTACGGGAACTGCTTGTTACTCAGACACTGTATTGTCTTTCGAGGAGATTAAGAGTGGAAAAACATTGTTAGGGCACGAATATTGCACCGTTATTTATTTACTCTACTCTCGATTTAGATAATACAAACATTCATGTTTTCAAACACAAGAATATAAATAAATTGAAACTTTTATAAATGAAATGGAACCAGTAAGTACCGTAACGTGCACAACCGAATGTTTGATCATTCGATTACAGGCATTTTTAAATGGCTTAAATATTGTAATATATGCCGTAACATATTGGTTCTCTTGTTGACGACCTTAGTTTTATTTTGTTTAATATTGGGAGTAAACGATAATTAAAAAAATAAATACGAAATTTAGTAAGAGATATTGATATAATGTGTTAGGTGCATGAAGGGTTGATGACAATAGGGTTGCTGAGACGAAATCTAAGATGTTGCAAACAAAACGATTGTTCAAACTTTTCACCTGTAATTAAATTTATCGTATTGTCTCAAGACAATTTCCGGTTCCTGCAAGCCTACAAAGCTTGTAGAATTTTAATGAGATGGAGGCAAATTCGGAATTCGAATATTGGTTTGAAAATCGCATTTAACTTGCCAGTTTGTAAATTATATTCCCAATTCATTGCCGAGGTGATTATTTCCATCAATGGAGTTGGCATGTATTGTCAACTAAGAGCGAAATATTATAGTTTTCAACATGCAATAATGAATAAAATATTGCATACAAAAAATAATATATTGATTAATGACAATATTGCGTTGCTGTTTCAGCAGCAGAATTTAAATTTAAAAAAATACGGAAAAAGTTTCGTCTTGAATTGATATACATATTCAAGAGGTGGGGACTTCAAATTGTATGATATATATTTATTAATTGAATAATCTTAAATATGAAGTTTCTTGAATTATGTCGAACTGAAAAGGTTTAAAATTTGAACTGTTGCAACTTTGTACGGTTCAATATGTTTACATCATTTTAAACATATGGAATCACAAAATATTTCAACAATTCAAATTTGATATTAAAATTTCATCAAGCGCCTTCAATTGTTTTCATAAAAAAATATGAAAAGGTTTCATGCGGTATGTACCATAGATTCAACGATAGATAGTTCTTCAGTGTAAAATTTTATACTTAAGTATTTTAAAATATACTCATTTATTTACTGTATGTATTATGCGTGAACACTGAATCGGTCATTTGAAAATCACGTTATATTAATTGTTAAAACAACTCAAATGAAAAGAAAACATTTTATATACAATTCGAGCAAAGGTTTTATGTATATGAGATATCTTTAAAAATATTGAAAACTCTAATGGTCAAAGCTAAACGATATAAAATCCATTTGTCGTGATCTAGAATACCTGCAGAAAATGGTTGACAGCAGCTGTAAGCCTAAGAGAAATTAAACGAAATTCGGGATAAAAGAGAGAAGATTTATAAATACGGGTCTTTTCTGATTAAAATTACTATTTAGTTAACACAGAAGGTTTTATTGATATGGTGAATAAATTAAATTTGAATTGAAACGTACGGCGTACATTTTTTGATATTTTGGGATGAGACTTTTAAGTCGAATGACTAAAGCCGCTATGGGATCGTTGAGTCGATCTTACAAATCACAGTGAAGACATTTCAACATATGGATTTATTTTTTGATCAAACAAAAAAAATATTTGATACAAATAAAACTTCTGAATTTTATGAAGCAAACGCGTAATATGATATTTGATTCCTTTTTCGGAAATATAGAAAATATATTTAGTTTGAGACCTTTTAAGGGTTGATAAAAAGTTATAAACGTAGATAAAAATAGGCGTTTTTTGTAATGTTGTGGTAATTTAGTTTTCACAAATAGACTTGTAATTTTCAATTGTTAAAATTGATTTTAACAATTCTTAATAATGAGCTATCATTTAAATGTGTATTTTAGTTGTCATTTAGTTCTTGCCTGTGTGTCTATGTTTTTCCATTGATTAACTCCTTTAAACGATGGTAACTGGTTATTGTGTGTCATTTCAGTTGCATACGTATGCTTGAAGATGCCGAAATGCGAAACCTGGGCCGTTAGTGACAAAACATGTGGAATTGTACAGTGATTCAAATTCCATAAAGCATCTTCAGTAGATATCATAAATTATTTGCATAGAATTTTACTAGACCGATTGTTGTCAAAAGCGTATTAAAGGAATCACATAATATAAATTCAAACTCAGCGCCTAAGTGTTTGCATCTTTGCAGTAGGGTCGTAGGATGACCGCTTTGGAGCAGCTGGAAATCAATAGACATCAACTATCACAAAGGATTCTTAACGAACAAACTAATATATTATTTAGCCCATTGATTAAAGCGCTCCACGGGGGGAAGGGGTCTGATTTGCTTCCGTAATAGACTATTTCCGTGCCACATGTAAACATATTGTCATAGCCGCATTTTTTAGTTTCATTTATAATTTTTGAAAAATTAAATTGTATTACGAGAAAGAAACAAGCTAGGCCATTAAAACAGGAGAGAAGATGTATTGTGTACCTTTTCTACACAGCTATATATAGATAAGCAAATGTTAGTTTAAGCATAGTTCTGACGATGGCGTGAGCCGAAATAGCTGTCAACTATATTTTTTTTAAATAATTTGGTAGAACTAAAATACATTGCTATTTTTTTTTCACCGTCTGTGTTACAATGGAGTTCTACCAAGTGAATGCCAATTCAATCAATCAACGTATTAAACCGTTTTAAGATCTATCATATTTGAATGTATTAACTTGTTGATATTACCTAATAACTTAACTAATATTATAAAGTTAGATTAGGTTTGTGGCGCAAAAATCGAAAAATGTATTATAAGTTACATGCATTCTTCAAACAGGAACGTAAGTCAAAGATGGTTGCGTAGCAAAGAAATAAAATTTCTAATAATACTCAATAATTAGAGAAACGTTATAAATATGTGAATGTTAACATGAATAAACATTATATTGACATATTTTTTACAGATGACATTTATCCAATTATCAACACATCGATCAAAACTATACATGTCAAAATAACAGACAGGTGAAATAAGTAGTACGCAATTATTTCATTGTGGTGATTGATGAAGCTTCGATAGAAAAATATGTATTAATTGGAGAACCTTCTGTTGAATTCTATCAATTTAATTGCTTATTTTATATGCATGTTCAAAAGCTCTATTAATTTGATGTTATCTGAAATCAAATTATATTTTTAGCAAGTCACAGATGGTTATTTTTTGCATGTTCAAAATACATCGTGTGCATAGATCAGGTTTATATTTAGCTTCTTTATTTAAAGCTAATATGTTTTTTTTTTGTATAAAATATTGTGTATCAATTGATTACTTGGTATGCTAAATATATATATAATCCTAAATTTGGATTGTTAATTATTTTTACGATTCTATATGTTTTGTCTCTAACGGCCTGTGTTTCGCTTCCATCAGAAAGATCCAAACACAACTGACAGTTCACCCGAGTCGTAAGTGACAAAGCATATGGAATCTTACAATGTTTCAACAATTGAAATTTTTTGTTGAAATCCCACCGAACACCTTCAGCCGATATTAAAAATTATTCATAATCTTATTAGTTTTAATGAATAGTTTTTACAATCGAAATATACACCAAAACGAGTCATCCATTAACAATATTAATTAACAAAAATAAATATGAGATATAAATGGATATTTGTCAATCAAATGCATATTCTATCAATAAAACTATGGAAATAAGCTTAATGGTAAATAAATATGGTACTAAAAGTAATTGACGCATAATCGGTACTCAATAAAAAAAAACATTAGACAAAAGTCTATTAAGCATTTATAGACTTATATAGATCTCGTAACCGCCATCGAAACATAATATCATGGTATAAAATATAGACACCATAAAATGTTTCCATTTGTTCGTGGCGATCATTAACAACGAAGTGGTATATTGTCCTGCATAACAACTGGAAAAAAGCGTTTCATAAGCTACGTCATTTTAAAATTCACTACCATTAATCAGTAATTTTCCAAAACGTTCAACATTATAGATATTTGAAAATCAACAATTTCAGTGACACTGTTTTAATATTTCACAGGGTTTTAAATTTCAAATACATTTATCAGATTATAAAAAAGGCGGACTTTATGGTCGAATAGTTGGTGTATTGTGAGGGTCTATTATCGGCTCAATGATGTGAGAGATATTTCCATTCTCTGCTTTTGTTCATTGAAATTTTGGGACAGGTTGTGTAAACATTCCAGTTTTCGCCACACACGGTTTTGGGATTTGAAAGGATCCTTCCATTTTAAATTTTTACACTATAATTTCACTGCAAGTTTTCTTTAAAAAAGTCATACATATGTAATTTTTATCATATAAATTAACGCTTAGTCAATAATAAGAATGATTTTGATCGGCTTTAAATTAAAACTAACAAGCCGAGGAAACGTAATTATATGTTTTCATAAGAAAATGTCTCACAGTTTTCTTTTTCTTATCCATATATTGCTAACAATGTAGATTGGTTTTTAAAAGAGAATCACATGTGACTTGGTGAAACTGAATATGGTAAGCTTGTAATATATGATTATATACACCTCCACTCGTTATGGGCCGCCTTCCATAACGCAATACTAATAAAAAGAATCGATTTTACTCCTCATATTCTCGGCCCGATACAGAGCTGTACGGACCAATCGTTAAACCATGCACTATTGTGCTTAAAAGAAGAGAAAAAAAGAAACAAAAAGAAAATTTGACTTGCTCAGACACTTAGTTTACGTGATATTAGGTATATGTAGATTAATTTGCACGTAAAAATATATAATTTAATACAACTTATTATTATTTCACGCATAGCATTACTAATTGTAACACGTGTTTCGCCTCTTTCAGAGGCATCTTTATACTTACTAAACACAATACGTGGAAAAATACAAATTGTTTGAAATTTTATATAAAAATGGACTACCAAAAGTTACCGTCGAATACATTGAAATTATGATATCGACTGAAGGTGCTTGGAATTTTAATATCAAAATTGAATTGTTAAACCTTTGTACGATTCTATATGTTTTGTCACTAAGGACTCGGTGAAGATGCCGAAAGGCAAAACCCGGGTCGTTAGTGACAAAACATGTGGATTGTACAAAGTTTTAACAGATTAAATTATTAATTTAAACATTTTAGTTGACGATTATATTAAAAAAAAACAAATGTTCATAAATTAAATAACGAATAAAGAACAGGAAATTCTTTTTTAAAAAATCTCACTACAGTGCACTCTCGATTATCCTGGCTAATGCCGGGGAGGATGGTCACGGATAATTGAAAAACACGAATAATCCGAACCATCAATTTTTTATTTTATTTTCGAAAATAATATCATATACGCAACACATTTTTTTAACATATCATTTATATATTCATTATTTATCAAGAAAACACAAAAAAATACGTAAAAATATAATATTTTATCATTATAACAAACGTAGTCCTGAGAGCTGACAAATATAGGCAATAAATATCGAAATTGACAAATTTACTGCGGGCACTCGCGCCGGTTTATGCACTTCACTGGAAATGTAAATAGAAACGCATGTGGAGTACAAAGGATTTCAATTCTTGACTCATTCTAGTCCCATAAATTGTGATGTTTATTGCGGTATATGCGAACATTCATACATTCAAAACACACAAGTGGTTAAAAAAAAAAATCACCGATTAGTTACGTAAACGCAAACACATCGCTAAATTCATCCTTTTTTTTCAAACAACGCGCATATTCAAGATCGCAATTCATTAATATGTCTCATAATCGTTATAGAAAAAAAATCAATCAGATTATATTTGAATAAAAAATATTTGTTTTCAGGCACGAATAATCCGCAAACCGGATAATCCATACACGGATAATCGAGAGTACACTGTATGTAGATATTGGTTTATTGATATTTATATCTAGGCCCATCGTTATATTCACCGATGTATGGCAAGTCCATATTCTGGCATGTTTGAAGCGGTATCAGCCTTTTATCTATACAATGATGGTTATGTGTGACCACACGCATTATTAGTTGATACTCCTTTTGTTGTTTCATCAGTTAGTGTCACCGCTCTTAAGATTAATTGGCTCTGAAAGGACAGAATTTATTTTAAAGCGACAATGATCCCTTTGTGACTATGTTTTTTCAATATAAAGATCGAATTTTCTATACTGAAAATAGTAAACTAAGACCACCATTGGAATCGTAAAAACTTAACGATAAGAAGATTGCAGGTTCAATGTCGCTTTAAATATTATGTTTTGAACCTTTTGCCATGACGAAATTTTACGCAATGAAAAGTTATTACATCACGAGTAGTTATTAAAACTAGGAAGACGATAGGGTAGGTTTCACCCTTGTAATGGTTTAGTAGTAAAACCTTTACCTTGGCAATATCAGGTATATGTTTTTTCTCCTTTAAAGTGTCAAGTGTCTCGTATAAGTAAGAGATTTTATTTAAACAAATAAAAGAAAGTATCAGTAATAAGTACTTACAATTAATACTATGATTATCATGATCTCTTTCTGTTATCACGATTATTCTTTAAAGAGTTCTCTTAGTTAAATTTGAGATCATGGATACGGGTGCTTGGGAGTGACATAAAATATCTCGTCGAGCTTTTCGAATTATTTGGCACATTTGTAATTATTAGCTATATACTTATCCCTCGATTCATGCGATAGATACGTTCCAAGATAGAACGCGTAAATCGAAACCGTGTAAATCAAGTTCATACAAAAACAGAAGATAGGTTTCAGAAAACTGCTTAAAACGAGTAAATTGTATATGCGAAACACCTGCACTCCGTAGCAACACTAGACGTAACGAACGCGCAATGGAGGGGGTTACAGACGTCTGGTCATAGAATTGGGAGTAATCTTATGCAACATACGCGTTTGTGTGACGCGTGGCACAAAATATGTTTGATATTTAAAAAAAGGTTTTTTTTTTTCTGACCGCGTAAAATGGGTACCGCGTAAATCGAGAGATGAGTGTATATAATCTTAAATATTGAACAAAAATTTTTTTTGGAAATGAGATAACATAAAGTATTTATTTTATCGACTAAGGCTGTATGATATAACTACAACATAAACATAAATGTATACCGTTGAAATGTTGTACACCTATACAAGTTGTTTAATTACCGACTGAAATTTACGCTCAAATTTGAGGTTATTTGACAATTAAAATTTTGTGTACATCTACTGCTGTTTATGGGTAAATATGCAATGATTTATGATATCGACTGAAGGTGTTTGATGGAATTTGAATATCAAATTTGAATTGTTACAAAGTTTTAACAATTCAAATTTAATATATATATGCAATGTATTGGGAACAGATATGGTTGATATGAACAGATATCACTTTCATGGTGTTAATAATGACTTCACGGTGAAAAAAAATATTTAAATAATAAAAATACAATTTTTAGTACTGCGTTTACAATTAGAAATAATATATTTTTTTAATTTTATCGTGTAGTATTTCATTGTCATTAAGTTGAAATCAAAACTAGTCATTTATAATTAAAATAATAACGAGATTTCTGAATCCTATTTTCGCACGGAGAATATAAGAACCATATCTCAGCTGGTGTGGGTGGATAAGTAGGAATATCAAGAGTAATAATGGGTAAACATGCTTTGAAAAGGAATAGGTTTAAGTGGCGTAGTTTAGCAGTTGTTAAAATTGGGTCACATAGTCAAAAACTTTCAGATTCTGTGCTTAAACGCTTTCGTGAAACCAACCTGAAATCCGCTTCCTGTGGAACTTTTCAACGTTTCAAAAATTTTACTTTGCGCAAAACGTTCATTAGTTAAAACATCATTACCAGTTCAATAATAGTAATACTACCTACCGTTCATATTGGCTCGAAGCATAGAAAATTAAATACTTTGAAATTAAAATCAATTGGAAAATTAAATTGGAAAGCAATCGCTCAACTTAGAAAAAGTAAAGGAATTTACGTTACATTACTATAAACTACATAATTATTACACGGTGAAAAAATAGCAATGTATTTTAGTTCTACAAAATTATTTTTACAAATATACAATAGTTGATAGCTATTTCGGCTCACGCCATCGTCAGAACTATGCTTAAACTAACATTCGCTTATCTAACTGTTGAATGATCTTACATGTTAAAATGTACTATGTACATGTACTAAAACAGATTCACAATTCGCTAATCACGTTATTAATGAATCACATAATATAAATTCAAACTCAGCCCCTAAATGTTTGCATCTTTGTAGTAAGGGTCGGAGAATGACGGCTTTGGAATAGCTGGAAATCAATAGACACCAATTATCACAAAGGATTCTTAACGAACAAACTAACATAATAGGATCGCCACTTGTCCAGCCGTTGTACAAAGGGGTGGTCTGATTTGCTTCCAGAAGGACCACTTCCGTCCCACATATAATCTTATTGTCATAGACACCCATTGTTTCATTTAGAATTTTGAAAATTTAGTGTCATTGTATTAAAGTAACAAGCTAGGCCGTTGGAACAGGAGAGAGGATGTGTTGTGTGCCTTTTCTGCACAGCTATATATAGATAAGCGAATGTTAGTTTAAGCATAGTTCTGACGATGGCGTGAGCCGAAATAGCTATCAACTATATTTGTAAAAATAATTTTGTAGAACTAAAATACATTGATATTTTTTCACCGTGTTATAATGGAGTTCTACCAAGTGAATGCCAATTCAACCAATAAAATAATAATACATAATTATTACGTGGTACACTATTCACTGTTGCATTGCCCCACTTTCAGAATCGGATAGAGTTGGTTGAGAACAATTATTTATGATTGGAAAAACACGAAATTATTGCGACAAATTACCTGTGAGAAGCTCGACATGTTTAACGTACAATATAACACTGGACAATAATTTGTAAATAAAAAAAAATTCTTATAAAGAACAATAGTGTTGAACCACTGTTTTTAAAACATCATATATACAGTAATTAAATTCATTAGAGCTAAAATTGAAAAATGAAAAAAATGTTTTAAACAATTTTTAAATGAAACATTTGAAAGCTCTGCAATGAAGCTTAATACTCTGTAGAGCAGAAACGTAAATGACTCTAAGATAAGCTTTCGAGGATGAACTTTTAATTATATATGCTATTATAGGCAGTTTTAGTTTTGATAACTTTCATTTTAATTTGGATTACAACTACCTAAAACCCTTTCGTTATCTTTTTTCAGAAATCAGGTATTGTATTCACCTTTTTTGAATATGTTCACTACCTAAATCGGGTGTATGGTGTAGGAATACATTGAAGCAACAGTGAATAAGAAACACTTTTAAAATTTTGGTATATGGATGTTAAGTGCAAACAAAAATATTATTTACAATGCACGTAAAGGACAGATCGTCACTCACGCTTTTTGTTTCGTAATAAAATCGAATGTAATTCAAATCAGTTCGTCAATATGTGTTTCTTTGTTTAATGCCTAAGCTGCGTTAAGCACGTTTCATTACTCACTACTCCCCTGCATTACCAATAAGATTTTTGTGTGTAATAATATTCCTAATTCATAACATCCTTTTGAATATATCTTAATCATATTGCCATCAATAAAACCGAAATATTGATGTAAGTTTCCTTTTGGGTTGAATGCTATAATTTATGATATCGACTCAAGATACTTGATAGAATTTCAATATCAAACTTGAATTGTTTAAACTTTGTACGATTCCACATGTTTTGCCACTAACAACACGTTTCGCCTTTCGGCATCTTCAGGCATTCTATAATACGAATGCGACAGCACTGACGCACAATAAACAGTTATCGTCTATATACCAAAGGTATAAAATCAATAGGAAAACACAGACCCCAAGCAAGAATTTAATGACAGCTAAAACAAATTCAATAATTTTGATCTAATAATAATTAGCACAATTGCCTGTGATAAGTTTCTTTAACGATAAATACTAATCACAATAGCCTAAACCAAGTACTTAGCTCTAACTTTTGTATACAGCATTGCTGTTGAAAGTTATTTTATATATTAAGATTTATATTTATATCATATTAAGCTTAAATCAAAAAAAAAGCATCATACATTTCTTTCATAATTAAAGTTTTAAAAAGCCTAAAATCACGATACAATGAATAATGTAGTAAGTTTGTCTGGCATCATCTATACTTTTTTAAACATTGTAAGGTGTCTTCTATAAAAGAAGTTGGAAATATCTTGAATGACTTCACAGACAAACAATATTGAATTGTGAACACTTGAATCACTTCTTTCAATAGCAAGATAAACATATTTATACAATAGTGATGAACATATAATTCAATAAATACAGGTTAACTTGATTACAGTGACCGCTTTTAGGCAAACATTTATGTCACAATGTGATTGTTGAATTTTGCGTCAGTCAATCTCATTATATTTAACTAATTAATGAAATCTAGCAGCTTATGAAATCACGGTTGCAGGTACAAATTAGCAAATGGTTTTCCAGCCACATCGGCATTCGATTTCCTGTGTATTTGGCGGAGGTTTATGTCGCAATATTTATAATTATCTTCTAACAATTTTATTCTATTATTATCGATGCTGGTAGTATATAAATGATATTTTGGGTCCACTGATTAAAACACTAATAATTTTGAACACTACGCACCATTAAAATACTTAAACAGAATAGAAGATGTATTTCGTACATTTTCTTCGCCGCTATATACAGTTAAGTAAATGTACTTTAAAACATACTTCTGAAGAGGTCATAAGCCGGAATAGCAATCAACTATAAAACTTATAAATTTTTTATTAAATAAAAAGGTTGGGAGCCTATGTTATAGATTGATTGAATTGGCATTTACTTGGTAGAGCTCCATTATAAAAAAATGAATACTGCAGAACTGAAATACGTAGTACGTATACGTACTTTTCACCGTGTTAGTAATTTTATAAATTGTTATGTCCTAAATGACCTTAATGTATCAAAGTCAATGTAGATCAACGGTTGACGGCCGCTTCTCTAGATTTCAACTTTTATGTTTGAAAATATTCTGATTTATTTTGACAGCGTCCAAAATATTCGCTTAAGGGAACGCTTAATGCTAGACTACGAACTACAATTTTTGTTATTGTATGTGGAAAACTTGCATAGTATGGGATTTCCCCGAGAAACGATAGGAAACATCTTTAATGTTATTTTTATAAAATAAGATGAAAAACACGTATAAAACAAACTCCACATTTTATCAAGCTTCCATTATAGTAAAAGAAATGACCTATACGATACCCATTATTCTATTGAGTTAGCGTTTTGTATGCGGGCACTAACACGTCGCCGCCCTAAGACGCCGAAATTCACAATAATTTATGGCCGAAAAGAAAAACAGAACGGACCTCAAACCAAAAATAGTTTTATGGACACAGAGACAGATGGATACGGGTCACACTACATATATATTTATATTATTCCAGGATTCACTGGGAACGGGATTTTTGTGAGCGAATTTTTCTTTATTATTTTATGGCGAGACTTTTCATCGTGTAGGCTCATATATTGCCCTACTTCATACAAAAAAAGTCGAGCTTTTATTCAATTTATTCAATACAATATGTTAGATTGAATTGGCATTTACTTGGTAGTACTCCATTATAACACGGTGAAAAAATAGCAATGTATTTTAGTTCTATAAAAATTTTATAAGACGTAGTTGACGCCACCGTCGGAAGTAACGTCGGATAGTCTTTTATGATCATCGTAATTTGAGCGGGCCTGTTCAGAGTCTCTTGTATTATATATGAAAATCCTTATTTGACATGCATAGAATTGTCATTGTAGATTTTTTTATGTAAACATGTACAATTAGTATTTATTGAATTGGCATTTACTTGGTAGAACTTCATTATAACACGGTGAAAAAATAGCAACGTATTTTTTCACCGTGCAAAATGTTGGAGTTTATAAAATAAATTCAAAACAAGTTCTTTTCAGTTAGATGACAAAATACGATGTATTATTTGAATTGTTGAAAATTTGTACGATTCCACGTGTTTTCTCACCAAAGACACGAGTTTCCCCTTTCGGCATCTTCAGGCATTCCATCATACGTATGCAACACGCGATGAACAGTTAGCATCGAGTAATTAATTATAAAATCAAAACACAGACCCTACAGCCAGGACAATATAAAATTCAAATAACTTTCAATGCTATTTGATTTAATTATAATGACCATCAATTCGCTTTGATAAGTTCATAAACATGAAATACTGTTAATGAGCCTTTTACGAAAGGATTCTACAACAAATGCAATGTATTAAATTTAACCCACGAATGAATGAAAAAGTCACGTGACAAAATTAATGATTCGAGTTAATTAAGGTGAAAGATTTTTCACTTAAAAAGAGTCATATGCTATTTTATATTATTCATGTTAAAAACAAACAATGGCACATTACAAATAATTCGTTATCTGACAAATATTTTATACGAAACTTTTAAAAATATATAATATTGAAATTTACTTGAAGTAATAATATATGATACTGTGTTATTGTATAGTTAATTTCATCAAAATGGAAATTCGAGGAACTTGTCCGATAGCGGACATTTTTTGAAGAAAAAATGTTTTTTTTTATGGCGATGTAAATTTAATGAGAAAAAAAACGCGATTCAACGGACTGATATTTTATCAGTTCGTTGCATACTCAGTGCATGCATACAGTATGCAAAAGCCGGACTAGATCAATGAACAATTTGAGCGAGCTGCATCAAATGAAATTCCTCAAATGCCACTAGGGCAGAGACTACTGTAAGAGGTTACCAACCATTTCGAGTGATAGGCTCTAGAACTTAAGTCCTAAGGAACGTCTGATTTCGATTATTTGAGACGATTACTTCAAAGAAATCTGACTGCATGTACTGTTGTGTCCCATTCGCATTAAATGTTTAAAGTAAGATTCAGTAACACAATAGATTATTTTATTTGAAGAATTTGCATAGATTCAATCAGCAAATATGATACGTTTACGTTACGATAATTTTCCGATCTACGTATGTTCGAAACATATCACGAGAATAGACCTAAGTAGGAGATATCGACAGGCGATTATTCATCTATACATAAACTTCACAGGTAACTTTTGAGATTAAAAAAGTGTTGGAAAACATTTCAATTAATCATATAAAATAAGAACGAACACATGTTACATATAATGTTTTAAAAATATATACATATACTAGTAAAATATAATGTTAAAGTTTGAATTGGTAAAACGTGTGCGATTCCACATGTTTTGTCATTAACGACCCGGGTTTCGCCTTTCGGCATCTTCAGGCATTCTATCACACGGATGACTGAAGATATCATATCATAGAGTGACGAAAACCGAAACCCGGGTCGTTAGTGACAAAACACGTGGAATCGTACAAAGTTTTAACAATATATTTCAGTATTTTATGTGTATATTTTTTTAAGTTACAAAGTTTTAACAATTTAAATTTAATACTGAAATTCCATCAAGCACCCTCAGTTGATAATATAAATTATATTTTTAAAGATTTTATAATCAAGTTATAAAAAACAATGTGTAGGTAGAATAAATGAGCGGCATCCCAACAGCATTTTTTGTAATAAAACGTCATGTATCCATAATTCAGTGTAATAGGAAAATTGCGATGAAATGTAAATGTTATTAATCAATATAAAACAGTTATCAATCAATACGGTTTACTATCAAAAATTAAAAATGAAGACAACATGGTTTCTTTCTTTCGATAGCGAATATAATATACGTTTATATTGTTTAAAACATTAAAACGTAATTTTTGTTATGTATATACACTAAGATAATCAAAAGAATTTTAAGTTTTACTGTTTATTTCTACTGTTGGAATTTCTAATTTATTATTTTATATTCAACAGATATTTTAACACTAAGAATATGTATATTTTTGCCTCTTTTCTTAATGTAGTGGTAAGTAGTAAAAGTAAAAACTTTGTTATATCACTCACCTATAATACACATTCTAGTTTAGTATTAATAATTTTACAGCTAAAAAATTAAACAGCTGAAAGGTTAGGATAAAGAATCCAATTAACGATAACTTTGATTAATTTTTAGTGTGAATGTTGGAACAGCGGTAGTAAAATAAATTCATGATGAAATCTGGTAATCTACCGATTCGTGTATTATTAACGATCAAAAACTTTTTAAGCATTCCACACAATCTTGTCGAACTGATTATTATTTTCAGCATAAAGTTTTCTGAAATAATATTCACATTGACGTGTTTTCTGAAAATTTTTGATGGAAAAAATTGAAAAGATAATACATTATTTGAACTATACAGCGTATGTTTTATAGGAATATGGTCGAGGTTTACGGATCTCTGATAAAATATATAACAAAATTAACAAGGTTATTTATATGAAATAGAATGTTATCGATAAATCAACAAAACACACATTGAGTCAATTATGAAAGAGTTGAAAAAAATACGTAAAAACTGATTGACAAAAAAGAAGTTTACAATTGATTTGTGAGCCAAACAAATAATTTTTATAATATAATTATTGTAGTAATATATAAGTTTTGTAGGTAAGTAAGGAAGTATTATAGTAAAATATTCTTACGGGCAAAGCTTATCGAGTTCTTCTTTCCTGGAGACAAATTTAAGGTCTGAGGTATCCTGAAGGATTTGAAGTGGTCTTGCACATCTTGTCAGTTCTTGCTGTCCACAATCTTTCTCTGCAGCTGAGCAGATGCCTGTAAAAATGTAAAACAAAAGTTAAAATATTATTATATAGCGAACCTGGGTTCATCTAAAGATATATTAAATAACTGAATAAAGACTATCTCTTTCACAAATGCCGAGGAAAAGAATGTATACTAACTGTCCTTTTAAAACTTTCGTTTTTGACAGAGGGACGAGGTGATTAGTTCCCATTTATATTCACCGTGAATGCTGATATTGTCATATAAAATAAGCAAAACAATGTATATCAGCACACCATCGTTATTCAGGAGAAAATAATCAAGTGAAGAACATTACAATTTCCAATAAATAAAAATATATAACAGTAATTAATCGAGCTTCATACGTTCAATTGAAAATTGTCATTTAGCTTTTATAGTAAGATATTCTTTCTAGCCAACTAAGACGTCATTTTCATGCAGAATGACTTGGTATGTTTCTCTTGTATAACTTTCTGTGTCTTATATTAACCTGTTACTGTTAGTATTGTATAATATAAAAGGTTTTTTAGTAGTATGACAATGTTTGACAGGATTTATTCCATCATCAAATAACTGTCAGCGATAGTATATTTTTAAAGATATGCTTAAAAATTAGCTTAAATCATATTGATAATTGGATAATCTTTCATTTTCAAAATTGTATCATACATTTTATTAACATGTTAATTATACAGTTTTACGTGGAATAGATTTGAACTCATTCATCATTCACTAAAAGTACAAAACAAAATCAATATTAATATCAAATAACAAACATGAAACTTTATTCTGTGATAGAGTAGTTTATTTATAATTTTTCCATACATTTTTTTAAATTTGTGTTATATATACAGAATAGATAGGTGTACAGCCTTGATTTTCCTTAAATACTTTGATTTTCAAACACAGACACAAAAAATAAGGTCTGCGTTTTTATGGCCTCAAGAGGGGATTAATATAAGTTTCTTCGTGATATTTTTTAGCGATAACTGTTGTAGAAAGTTGAAATTATCAGAGTGGAGTGTATTGAACATCAAAAGTGTGCCATATTGAACATAATCGATATATGTGATTGAAAAAAATATTGTTAATACAATTATTCGAACTAGTCTACTCTGTCACGGAAGTCAACAAAATTGACGGACATGACAGTAAAAAATAGTCATGAATGAATGATATTGTTAAGAGAAGCAATCGGTAAATAGCATTTATGATTTCGAAATGGCAGCTAGAATCACATGTATTGTTAAGGATGAATTCTTATGACATAAACAAGTCTGTCTCGTCAATATTATATTTAAATGACTTTGTTATACCAAAACGTTTGTAGCTTGAATGTTAAATGTATAATCTAGATTGCGTAATTGAAATTAATGACAGATTCAAGAATTTGATAAGGGATGAATGGGTTGGAAAACGAAAGCACACCCCTAAATTCAAAAACGAAAAGTGTAGTTTATTTATTTAAGAATACCTAATATATATTCAAGCGTTCGGATGTATACTTCATGGGACACGGGAAGGCCTAAAAGGTCAGATAGTTATCCCCTTGGTCAAATGGTCGACATTAGATTTAGGCAAAACGATCCCTTCAAACGACTCTGGCGAGATCGAATCCATTGTGAGGCCGGAATTCTTTTGAGGGAAAACTACTGCCGAATGAATGAAGCGAATGAAGGAATGGACTGCCGGAAAACTACCGACGAACTAACTGGTGAAAATAGCAAAATGCCCGCATAAAAGGCTGCACTTTGCTGCCTCGAGGCGACCAGTGGTGTCGTCCGCGCAAGGTTTTAATCACCACAAAAAATTAATTTATTTTATTTATTGTGATAGAGTGAAAAATGCAATAATTTAGTACATAATGTTTTCATTTTAATTCACAATAACTGAAAGATATGCTTATAACGAAAAAACGATTCGGCGTCCTTCTTGTACAAATTCATTTATAATGCATAATTAAAATGGATACATTTACGTGACACGTCTTTTGGTTCTGTCAGAAGCATCTTTTAGATTGTTATATATACGACAACTTTCTTTATATTAGACTTAACCTTATGTCATTAATCGTTTACCTCTACGGACATAAAATGCGAATCTTTTCTGTCTCATTCTTACTCTGCATTGTAGGCAGACAGAGTGAGAAGACAATACATTATCGAATATGCGTAGAGCTAAAAGCGAAGTGTTAAGTTTTTTTTTTTTTGATTATCAATATCGTTCGAAATGTTAGTTTAGTGAGAAAACCAATCAGATATTTCTATCTATTGGTTTTCAATCTCTATGAGTATTTTTTTTTCAATCACTTAAATGAAAATATGTTAACGAACGCTACTGAAGACGTTACTGGACTGTTGAGATGAATAAATTCTCGTTTGGATACTAAATTTTATTTCAATCGAAAACGTTTGGGAAACGAACCTTAGTCAGAGTAATTTATTTTCTACGATGTTTGATGGTTTTCATTCGTTGGCATCGAACGTTTATAATGACACGATTTAAAATTATGCTATACGTTGTTGCGGGCACAAAATTTTGCTTCACTAACAATCAAAATTATACATATTTCGATTGAATAAAAGTTATTGACTTTATTTGGCTTTAATATTGAATAGTTTTCGAAAATATTTTATTACTATTTTGAGCAGTGTAAAACGATTTTTTCTGCAATAATCATATAGAATGACCAAATATTGCGGCCCCAAAGGTGGTAATGCATACGATATTTTATTACTTTTGATACTTACTGTCACTTCTTCTTGGACTTAGAAATATAACCGCAAACAAATACATTATATTTATGATCAGAACGGAAATAAAAAATTTTCAGTAAAAAGATATTTTTTCAGTTCTTTCATCTTTCTTTATGCATACCTGTTTATTTTTAACTCTTAAAATTTTGTGTGAATAATCTTGTTTGTAATTTGTATCAGTTGATAATGCTCGCGTTGAGCGAAACTTGTCATCATGTTTAATATGATAAATTGTCGAAAGAGTACTATTATATGTTTTTTTTACTATTTGTGTTATATTATATTATCCGAATTAATTATCGAAGAAAAAGCGCTATATCAAATATTAACTTAATATTAATTAATTAAAAAACTTATTCTGGATAGTTCTGAGGAGGGCGTAAGCCGAAATAGCTATAAGCTGTATGTCTTTTATTTCACCGTGTTATAATGGAGTTCTGCTAAGTTAAAGCCAATTCAATCAATCAATGTAATTAGTATTATTTCTACAGTAACTTTTATGATGAGAGCTGGTTTAGCTCAACAAAAAATTCATTTTTAATGTATTATATAATTAAAATGTACACATTTACGCCTGTTACTGTGTGTGACACGTCTTTTGGTTCTGTCAAAAGCATCTTTTAGATCTTTATACATAATACAACTTTCTTTAGTTGAATTGAAGCATTATCAGTTGATCAATTGATCGCGATGAGTGAAAGCAGTTGTATGATCATGAAACATAATGTTCAAATACTACTAAAAATGTGTATTTATTATTTAAAATATTATGCTTTCTCATCAAGAAGTCACATTCCACATATTAAGAGTGAATAATATCAACACAAAAAAAGAATTCAATACAACGATTCGTTATAAGCGATATATTATAGATTATTTACGATACTGTTGAAAAATTATTTTCTCTTTATCGTCATCGTTCTCTTCTCACTTACTCTGGTCAGGACAGGACTAACATAGATATTGAATCTCAGAAATCAGAAGCAGACGTATTTTATTACAATCTTGCTCCAGTGTAAATGCATTTAACGCATGCACACTGGAGCGAATTTTGCAGTTACACTGTATTTTTGCAAACGTTTTCAGAATAAAAGTGAATCTATTAATATAAATTTTAAGATTGGATGAAAATAGAAAAAATCTTCACTCACATATAATATTTTTAATGAAAGTTTAGTTATTGTACTAAAATTATCAAAGCAATACTGTTTTATTAATTTTTCTATCGATTTATGGGGTGGAGATATACTGTAGAATAAATGTAAATAGTGCTTATTTGCCTGCTGGTTATTTTTGTTTATTTAATATTTTAATTGGTGTATCATGGTGGTTAGATAAAAAAAAACATTAAAACAAGATACAATACGACGTCGAATGAGTTTTTATTACACCAGTAGAAAAATACACATTAATATAATATTATCAACGAACAACGTGAAAGGAATTTATTTAATTCGAATATCCGAAAGAAAAAAAAAGCCGGAAACTTTTGAATTACATATTGGAATCTCTAATGTTCTTACAACACTCATATTAAGTGGAATTATCCTTATATTTAATTTTTTTTTATATTTCGCCATTATAGATTATAGATTATAGTTTTGAGTGTACATTGGAATATAAACACACTTAAAAACCAGCACTATTCAAAAAGCTCTTTTCTGTTTACTTATTTTGTTGCCAAACTTTCAAGTTTAAAATAGTCCTACAGTGTGGCTGACAACATTATCCAGACGTGAACGAAAAACGAGATTACCTGATAAGGGAAATACCCAAACACTCCAATGGCGCAACTTAGGATACAGGAAAACAGGTATATAGAAAAAGTATAGGAATAAAGGACGAAATGATCCCTGTGCATTGGGCGAGTTGACGTATAAGATTTTTGAAGATTCGTCGTCGAAATAAGCTAAGGAAATTCATATCTTTCCAAATCAATATGATTATATTAATTCAATAATATTTTTGATATAATATAATCGATAGTATCGAAGATTGTACATTTGGTCGTAGATTTTTGATAATCTTTTTTATGAGTAACTAAGAAGATCATTCAACTGTTTATTGTGAATAATTTATACCAGCCTCTCGAAATATCACAATGTAATTTATGAATGAAGATTTTCGAAGAAAAAAATATTCACCCATACTTCATATAACATTGTTAATTGTATCCACAAAAATGTTGCGTAATACAAATATATGTTATACGTGAATAAAAAAAGAATTTTAATGATAAAACATATCTTTCATATAAAAAATGCAGAAAACCAACATTAACACATTTTTAAGCTTTAATAACATAACGTCGCAGAAGTTTGATAATATTGTTTTATCAGATATAATCAATCGTGGGGTGTGATTTTTTCACTTTTTCCGAATACGAACTCTTCTCCGACAGAGAATAAGCCGAGGGTAGTTTTTTTTAACTCTCAAAGGAATATACATTTTGGTAAGTGTCCCTTAAGTCTGCCAACGACGCTGGCTTGGGCTATATTACAGCGGTGGATAAACTGCGGGTCGCGACCTTCTCGAGGGCTAGGGATAATTATTTTAAGAGGTCGCCAAACTTTTCTAGTTGACACGTTTGTTTTATTATTTTGAGTGGATTATTTAAAGATATATGCAGAATTACCCTCGAGTATTTATATAAATCGTAGTGTCTTTTATGCATATAATTTAAAATAGTAAATATACTAGCACCTCATTTTGTTATAATATTTTTTTTATCTATCAGCACTGTGCTTACGCACGATGCGCAAACCCCATGAGTGAAAGTTTTCAGGTACTAATCCAACTCAGAGTATATTATTTACCAGAAAAGTTTGCTATAGCAAATTACGTTCTATTTGACTTTTTGCTTTGTCCGTTCTCAATATAAGTCGTGTGGGAACCTACCGAAATACAAAATGTATATTGTGGTATGGTTGTGAGTCAATAAATTCAAATAAATAAGTGAAAGTTGTATAGAAATATATGAAGATGGGTTTTGGTTTATTGCAAGTTAAAACACAGCCTATTGTGCATAATAAAGTTTCGTCAAATTACGAAATAACTAACATACATAATGAAGTTTTTAATATAATATATATATGTTCACATCAAGGTGATAAGGTAAAATATAACGAAATAAATGTCATAAAACGTATTGTGAAACTTTACTCGGTTTGAATTTATATATTTTATGAAATTAACCAAAATTTTATTTTAATCGATAATCTCTTCGGACATACTAATATGTCAATACAAGAAAAGAACGAGTTTTTTTTTAATGACATATCTTAGGCAACTTCTGTTAATTAAGAAACACGTCCCTTGGTATCACAATATAATGGGAGCTAAAAACGGGAAGAAATAAACATGTAGATCATTATAATGTGAACAATTATTGTTTTTTGTACTTTGCTGTGATTATCTTTAAATTAGAAATATGTCAAAATATAAAATATCAGCAGATTAAAAAAAAACTGTCTTCAGAAAACCGTGATAAATCATGTTTACTTATATGCTTGTTTCATATTCCCGCAAAGGCATATAATATAATGATATATGTATGTTCTAGAATATAATATCAAATATATTATTATGTCGCTCTTTGTTGCTCACTGTTGCTTGTCGTTGCTTATTACTCACAATGGTTAATTTAAGAAAATATTAGTACGAGAGTGTAGTAGAGAGTATATATAAGTACAGGATGACTGATTATGGCTTAATGCCTTGTATTTCTTGGGATATTGAATAAATATTCAAAAATAAAGTCTAGCCATAAAAAAACTCGGTTTCATCACGCACGAATACAATACAATGTGCCGCAATAATATAATGGCGTAGTTTAGCGTCCCTGCACTATAAAGCCGATCGTTACAGAATCCACTCAGCAGTTCTTGGGAGACGCTTTGCACAGGTACGAGTTCGCCTTAATTATCCACTAACGGAGTAATGTTGTTAAATGTCTCACTGGAGAAGCTAGTGAGTACATATCCACTAAGTCAGAGGCACGAAATATCAACAAGAGAAGAAAAAACAATAGAAAAACGACGCTTAAGTTTCGAAACGAGTGTTTCGAAAGTTTCATTGACAATGAAAAGTTTGTGAAACATTTTACTGCGTCTGGCAACGTTGTTGATATTTTTAAATACAGAAAGCAACTTTTCTTTGTGGCTGTGCCAACTAATTCATTGCTACACTATGACTTTTATAAGCTGGCCGATGCGTGAATGTGGCCATTAATTAAACTAAACTTTATCTTCAATCCTGCAAATGAGAAAACTATATCAAATGAATGCAACGTGGTCGGAATTATGGTATTCAGTTCAATATAGTATAATAAAAAAACCGCATGTTTCGATTTATGGTAATTTTAACCTAGTCGGGCGAACAAATTTATTTTAATAAATAATTAGATATATATCGGAATATTTTTAAGAGTAAATATAAAGTAACACATCTTGGGTAATCAGCCAGTAAAAGACTACTGAATATTATAAAAAAATATACGTAAAATTCGTGAGATATAACAATCGCATATAATACAAATAAAAATGAAAATGGGTTTGTATAGTACATGTATCGATTGTATAAAATTTGTTAATAGGAACTAATTTATTATTCTTTGCTTTTGAAAGGATTTTATTAAAATAACCCTGAAAAAATAAATACTTACTCTTTTACGCCCTACGTAGAAAATTCGGTTACTTTTTGTAAACAGCCAAAAAGGAAACCAACTTTTTTTAATGTACATAATTGAATCACAGGAAAACCTTAAAAAACGGGTAACATGTCTTATAAAATCGTTATCTTTTAATTAAAGTATGAAATTAGACGGAGTAATTAATATTTTGATTAAAAAAAGGAAAATATTAAAATTTCTTATGTTAAAAACTAAATTGAGCTTTAAAGTTTAATCTTGTTATAAATATATATAAAAAATACAACAAAAATACTCAGAAAAAAATTGTGGAAAAACCACTAACCAATATTAAAAATGGATTTATACAAACTTCCACTACGTTTTTTAAACCTTTTGATATTTCTTTTTTTTTTTCCTTTTCTTTTGATATTTTTCAAAATGATATTGAACATACGATAAAAATACAATTTCATTTTATAATATGATATTAAGCATTTTAAATATAATGGTTTTTGCTATTTAATACTCAAAATTGTACTTGTATGCCATTACTATCAGAAAATAATAAAAAAATGGAGAAAAAATAAACATTATTTTTTGTATTCACAAAACACAAAACACAAAAGACATTTTCATTTTTTTTATCAAAGCTAGTTTCTCTGAGAAATTTACAACACATAGTAAGCTTGTTGATCGTCCAGTTACTTGATTAGAAACTATACGCTTTCCTTTGCCTTACTTTTTTGAAAAGTTGTAAATGTATAATAAATCTCCAACTTATCTGTTGATTTTCGTTAAATTATGTAACCTGATTAAGAATAATTGAATTAATTTATCAACATTCAATATATGCAAGACCACTTGTACCATTAATACTATAAAATCCATTCACAGAAATCAGATCGGATTAATTAATATCTGCTCTGTCGGGGGAACGGCGAACTAAATATCAATTTTCTCCAGCGCTTCAGCAGCGGCAGTCTACCGAACTAATGACAGTGATCCAGAATAATATAATACCCACCTAGTTAGAGTGTTTCCGGATCCTGTGACAAGGATATTATCATTAACTGCGGCTGATAAACGCCATCTCGCGTAATTAGTGATTATCAATTAGTAACAAGGGGCTTTGCTAGGATTACAACAGTAAAGACTTTTAGCAGGCTCACAGTAAAGGAAGATTCCACTTCAATGGTTTAGACTTTTCTCTAACTCTTAGAGGATTACAAGAAGTTACCTTTGGTTTGAGATAATGTTATATACATATATATATTGGCTAGAAATGTCTTCATAAATAGGCTGACACGTTTGCTTATAGTGTGGAGCAAATGAACACTCAATATAGCATAGTGAAACTAGACGATAGAAAATTAATACAGGACATTTCCGCTTTGTATTTGTTTTTCAAAATTTCGAGATAATGCATGTCCCATCAAATCAGAATGTGGTGAAATTGAACACGTTTCTTAAGAGGGAATGGAAGATTTCAACTTAAAGAAAATCATTAATTTTTTTGAATGTCATTTTTGGTATTCATTGAAACACGATAGCATTTTTTTTCTCATGATAATAAACAAAGTTTATAAATCTGGTTAGTGGAGCTGACACATGTGTTTGAAATATGTTTTAAATGCTTTACGGCATGACATTTTCAAAGTTTATTTCGGTTACCGAGATTAGACGTCTATCGCAAAAAGGTTTCTTTTGTGTGGTGAATTTGTGATATTTTTACATAAAATATTTTTATTGAATATAATGATTGTGTAAAATTTTGAAATTTCTCTCACTTTTGATGTTCGATATTTATTTCCACAAAATATAATTTGAAACCACTTTTGTTTTGGTATACACGTATGTAATTTAGCACCAAAGGAAACAAAAAATATTACACTCATATATATATATATATATATATATATATATATATATAGAAAACATCTTTCGAGAATACGTTTTTCTCACGTTCTATTATCATTCAGTCGGAATTCGTTTCCTGCCTTAATACAACGCTTGTATATATTTTTAATTATGTTTAACTGATAATCATGTGATATTGTAATCAATAAATTCAAAAAACCATATTTTTTGACAGAAGTCATTATTAGTTATATGAAGATGTAACCATTTGATGATGTATAAGTAGTGGAATTAAATATAGTGTTACTTCTTAATGAATCAACTACCAATATTCATAAGTTTCTTTATCGATCATAATAGAAACCATCAAAAATGTAACTTTTCTAAGCATTTTGTTTTATTCACATTCAAAGCTTAATATATATAAACATAACCGAAAACAGACAAAATAGCTTAATATAGAAAGGAACAACACGAAATTAGTATATTTGGGTATTTAACGAACAACACAAATATTAAACAGAAAAACTTTATAATGAACAAAAGGATTGAAGATAATTTTGCAGATGTGTTATTAAAACTTATCCACACACAGAAAAATGAAAATGATGCATAACGCAATAAAAATACGATGGAAACATGAAACATTAAGTGGGTCATTAAATATGTCCAAATCAACTGTGTTTAATTCAAAAGTTTCAAATCTCTCGCCGTGGATCGTATGTGTTGGGCGAGTGGAAATTCAGGCCAGAAAGCTGTTATAGGAGAAATAAAAACAAAGTGGAACAGTAATTTAATCAGGAAAAGTAAAAAAGTAAACTGAAACATTAGTACGGTCTAAGCTTAAAAAAATAACCTGTTAAATCCAGCCGACGGTTCTACGCCACGCTAAAAATTCATAACGATCTTTAAAATTGGATCAAAAAAAGCCTTTTCTCAATTATTTAATCATTTCGCATAACGTCGTATTGAATTTTCCGCGTCAGCGATTTCAATGGGGCAGGAATTTTAAAATTATTATCGAACACTTTGATGTTAATGCCAAAATTTTGTCGAGAAATTTCACTTAAAGTTTCCTTAAACGAAGAAATTGTTGTATATAGAAATTTCAGGAGTTTTTTTTTTAATATAGGAAGTTCTTATAATATTGAATTATATTTTATTACAATGTATATATTGAACTACTTTCAAGATCTTAACTTGTCACTTGATCGATAGAAAATAATAATTCAATTATCAACAACAACACAATGTTAAAAACTATTTTTACAATTGTATATTTTTAATATCAGGGCCGGTTTGGCTCATTAAGAGGATTATCAATAATAAAAAAATAATAACCTGGAAAAATATTAACCGGGTAGTTTTTAACTCCGAATTTTGTACAAAAAAACGTTATTTTGATTTTCTATTGTGTCAGTCGATAATGCTTGCAGTGAGTGAAACTAGTCCTGATTTTAAAAACAGTAGATGGATATCGGTTTTTACTCTGCAAAATATCAACGTATTATGTTATAAAATGAAATGAAATCAATTTGAGTTGATGGTATGTTACAAAAAACACAAATGCTAAAAATCTCGATTTCGCCTTGCAAAAATTTCAGCCCAAATCAAATATTAACTGCGCTCTTATGTCTGCGCCGCAAAGGTTGGTTAAATACATCAACGATTAAATTATAAACCGATTTTCTATTTCGGCAACACGAAATATTAAAAACATATCCTTTATTAAAAATTTGTATCAAATTTTACATTTCTAGTATAGAAGGCGCCGTACGCAGTATTGTGGTAAGTATTTTGTACTGTAAGGAGGCCATTATGAAAGGTTTTAAACCCTTACTGAAAATAATATGCATTTTTATATTGTAGGTTGTGTATTCAATCGGAATTTTGTGATGTTTTTATTGCTGCATATTTCATCCTAAAAATTAACCATAATTAGAGCGTGTAAGATACACTGATGGTCCTCCCTAAACGCTATCCTTCAATGTTTGTCCCATCCGAAAATTAAAGTATAACGACCAATTCAAAACCAGTTGATATTAAAAAGCTAATATTGAAATACTCATTTTACGTGTATGGCGTTAAATGTAATTTCTCGGTGGAAAGGCATTATATTTGGATAGTAAAAGTATAATTTTTGTTTCCATTTACACATTTTCATATAATTAACATCAAGATCAGTTTTGCTGATCGTAAATATTATCATTTATAACAGATGATGCTCACGACGATCGAAACCAGTCCAGACTTTATAAATATAATATTGTGGAAAAAATACGAAACATTGTGTTTTTATTATTTCATTACACAGCAAACGGACATAATTTGTAAAATAAAGATCATATATTACTCTATTGATTGAATTGGCATTCACTTGGTAGAACTCCATTATAACACGGTGAAAAAAATAGCAATGTATTTTAGTTCAACAACATTATTTTTTTTGAAATATAGTTGATAGCTATTTCGGCTCACGCCATCGTCAGAACTGTGCTTAAACTAACATTCGCTTATCTATATATAGCTGCGCAGAAAAGAGCTAAACTTTGCAGAACTAAAATACATTGCTATTTTTTTCACCGTGTCATATATTACATTCAATCATATTTTTTTGCCTTTTAGATTAAAAGGATATTTTTTTTTGATGTTTTAAAATTGCCACGACCTCGATAAAAAAATTCTATCTGTAGCATAAATAATTGCTGACAATAGAGAAAATGTTCAATAACAGAAACATTAATAAAAGATTATTGTATAATGCCTCAAAAAATATTATAATATCGTTATAAGTAGACATAATAAATACATAGCTGTCTAAAAAGATATCAAAATAATAAAAATATAACATCAGCAAAAGGAAAACGAAAGAGTGTTGCAAAAAAAAAATAAGAAATCACTTTCGATAGAAAGAAACAAGAATGAATGGTAAACCGGTGGCACAAGAAAGCTTATAAGCAAATTTCAATAAGTCAAGTCACTTCAAACAATTGACAATAGGAAACGGTAATTCGTTGTTTTTTTTTTGCTAAAATTTCATAAACACTCATAAAATTTATTTATGGATTAACCGAGAAAACTAGCATATTTGTCAATTTAGTGTGTGAAATAAATATATTCAATGTTACAAAATGTATATTTATGACATTTACTTGGTCTAACTCTATTGTAATACGTTAAAAAATATATTAAGAGTTATACGATGCTAACCGTAGCTTTCAGAACGTTTGTTATTTAGATAGTTCTGATGAAGACGTAAGTCGAAATAGCTATCAACTATTTATATTACAAATTTTGTGCAACTAAAATACATCGCTTTTTGTCCACCGTGTTAAAAAAGTCGATTATGCCAGCGTACACTCTTTTTTCCTCATCATTAAGAGAAGATAGATTGGGTAAACGCCTTGAAATACTCAATTATCCTAGTATAACTCAATGTATAACAAACCTTGAGTTATGCATTCGTCAAAAATGTTTACAGCCACAGAAATAAAGGGTTAACAGAGCGAAGAAATATTTTTGATTCATTTAATATCGTTACTTATATAAATCACGAATCGTGTTTTCGCTATGATAACTAAAACACCCCGAAAGGGTTAATACGGTACCATATTTATTAGACGTTGGGTATAGAGCGTAGGGATTGCGAGAGAATATTATTCGAGGCAATAAATCATTACTTTGGATATTTGATGCATAATATATTATAATGTTTGGCTGTGTTCGTTATCTACGGGGATCGAATCTTTAAATATTTTCAAAATAAATTTATACGATAACTGATTGTAACTCAGTTACAAATAATTCTTAATAATACAATGTCATAGTGATTCATAAAGCCAGTATAGATTTCATTTATTAAGTATTTACAAAAGTTATTACCGAGCGTGTGATGTATGAAAATAACAAAATAGTAGGATTGTTTATATTATACAATTAAAGCGTATCTAATAACGTCTATATTTAAAACTAATACTCACAAATTAACAATATTCAATCAAATTAGTATTCAATATTGAGTATATTAAGTTCTTTTGAAGAATTTCAACATACTTGCTAAATATTAATTTTAACTGGTTTTTTCTCATATCGTCTCTGTTTTCGGATAATGCTATAAAGGTAAGATATGTCTGGGAAATGATTATGAGAAGGTAGTATTTAATTTATGACATCTATCGATGATGCATCATGAAATTTTAAATCGTCTAAGATATGTTTGTTTCTGCAAGTTTTGTCACTCACGACCGTTTTTAACTGTTACGTATCGTCAGGCACCCTATCAAATGGGCTCACTCGCAACGTCATGTTTTATACATGTGGATTGTTAATTATTGTTTCTCTTCTTTTTTATTTCATCAGTTTCTTATTACCCCGATGCGCGACACCGGTCCTGATTATTTTATTATAAAATGTAGTACTGAACAAATAATGCTACAGTGGAAACCCGATCAACCGATCTCGCATAATACGTTTCCCCGGATGGATCGTTCATTTTTTATAGTTCTGTCAAAAACCTACAACAACATTACCGCACTAAACCTCGGTCTATCGTCTAAATATTATGGTCCCGTCTCAAATATTATCCCGATTGATCGGTTTTGGTAAATAAATCTTTCTATCCAATACAATTTGTGAGTTTGAGTACATTAATTTTTTTATATTAACCAAAGAACTTTTACAAAACCCTCTCATATCTACCAATTGATGGAAAACTCATTTTTTTAAGTTTTAAAGGGGGAGGGATTTTATGTTTTTTTCTGATTTGACTTTTTTATTTATTGGTTGAATTGGCATTCACTTGGTAGAACTCCATTATAACACGGTGAAAAAATAGCATTGTATTTAAATTCTACAAAATTATTTTTTTTAAATATAGTTGATTGCTATTTCGGCTCACGCCATCGTCAGAACTATAAATATAGATTTTAAATAATTCTGTAGAACTGTAGAAGAACCGAAATAGCTATCAACTATATTTTTAAAAAATATATTTTGTAGAACTAAAATACATTGCTATTTTTTTCACTATAGATAGTTCTGACGATGGCGTGAGTCGAAATAGCTATAAACTATATTTTAAAAAAAATATTTTGTTGAACTAAAATACATTGCTATTTTTTTCACCGTGTTACTTTTTTATTATTATTTTAAGCTTTCTCGCATTCCTCGTTTCCCGCATTTTTCATTTTGTTTTTAAGGTACCTTGAAAAGCGTAGAATAGAGGTTTCGCTGTATATATATATATATGTAAAAAAATATCACATCAATCAAGAAATTTCCGAATATGTCAAAATATTATATAGATGCACAAAATTTGAATAGTTGAATTCAGATAGCGCAATTTCACCAAGTACCCTTAGTTAGTATCTCAAAAGAAAATCAGTTTGTCTAAAAAAATCGTTAATGGCATAATTACACGCATGTTAGGTATCTGTTAACTGGCTAGCCGAAATTCTTTATTAATACGAACTAGTCTCCGTTTCTAGCAAGTAATTTATTCCATTTATCTACAGGTCTATTCGTCGAGCAGATGCGGATCAAGGATGAAAAACGTCGAGTGCAGACTTTTGAGAAAGAATACCTGTATTTTTATTAAATCGAGAACATAAGAACTAATAAAAGTGGAAAGAAATACCGTTTGAAGCAGCTGGCAAACAAAGCATGCACGCTTCGAATCAAAATAAAACGCATGGAGTATATTTCGTTCAAAATAAATTGATATTGCAAAAAATAAATTTGCCTACGATAACATCTCAACGAAAGATACACAATAGTTTTATATTTGAAAACATCTTACAAACACGCTGTGTATCCTTTATTGAAATATTGACTATTTTGGTATAGAAACAGTATATATTATACATAGTATGAAAAAAATAGTAACATATATTTGTATCGATTTGGTGGCTTCCTGAATATTAAGTATTAACCAACATTTAATCACCACATCGTACACATACGGAGTAATTAATAGAATAGTACTCATTGCCGAGAAAAAATTGAAAAAAAATAGAAAAATTTGACGAATTGCACTTCAAAATGCTATATTGCATGGGGTTCTCAAACTTTTTCAGTTTCCGGCGCCCTTAAAATATCATATTACATAGAAGTCAACACATTGGCTATCTCGTGGCAAACCTTATTTAATTAATAGTTTTTCTTCATTTTTCGATTTAGAAACTTATTAACATATCTGTACTTCTGACGTTGTCTATAATTCGGATATGGTTATATTAGACTGTGGGCCAGTTGAGATATAGGGAGCGTTGTTGCCGAATTGCTCACACCCGCACAGCCTACATGAACGTAAAATTCTGGTCAAATTAAAAAGTAATTATATTTTATAATATTTTGTAAAGGAAAATATTCACGGCGCCCCAATAGAACAGCCGCGGCGCACAGTTTGAGTAACTCTGCTATATTGTATTCTACATATTTAACCCCGAAAAATTGTTACCTGTACGCGAATCTCAACAAAATGCTCGTCGGATATGGTTCCGACGAGGAGTTGATCGCCAAAACAGATGCGAATTTCGAAGAGCTGGACAAATCATTATAACATATATAAGAAAGACATGGAATTGTTCAAGAAGCGATAGAATGAATGTATCTATTTTTTGATGAATAGAGTCAAATTTTGGCTAAAAACTGTTATTTTATTACACGGTGAAAAAATAGCAATGTATTTTAGTTCTACAAAATTATTTTTAACAAAGCTTGTTGAACAAAGTTGATAGCTATTTCGGCTCAAGCCATCGTCAGAACTATGCTTAAACTAACATTTGCTTATCTATATATAGCTGTGCAGAAAAGGTACACAACATCTCCTCTCTCCTTTTCCAACCGCCTAGCTTGTTATTTAAACATAATGACACTAAATTTTCAAAATTCTAAATGAAACAATAGGTGTCTATGACAATAAGATTATGTGTGGGACGGAAGTGGTCCTTCAGGGAGCAAATTAGACCACCCCTTTGTGCAACGGCTTGACAAATGGCGATATTATTATGTTAGTTTGATCGTTAAGAATCCTTTGTGATAATTGGTGTCTATTGATCTCCAGCTGTTCCAAAGCCGTCATTCTTCGACCCTTACTACAAAGATGCAAACATTTAGGAGCTAAGTTTGAATTTACATTATGTGATTCATTAATAACGTGATTAGCGAATTGTGAATCTGTTTTTTTTATTATTGAATGATCTTACATGTTCCTTAGCTCGAGTAGATATACTTCTACCTGTCTGTCTGATATAAACGGATAAACATGAGCCACGGGACATTTTATAAATACCGCTTCTGTCCAGTTTATTGATTTTATCTTTGCTATTTTTAAGATGTCTGCCTAAGTTATTGTTGACCTTGAAAGCTACGTTTATTGAGTTTTTAATCTCCCGATGAATTTTTTCGCTAATGCTACCTAGGTAGTTAATAGATTTATAGAAGCGGTTATCTTGTATTGTTATTTTATTAGTCATTCTACGAACTTATTGACTGGTGTGTATATAGAGCACGATATAAGGAAATTAGTGCTAAACGTGTTCTATTTAAATCATTTATTGAGCGACTATGGTTATGTTATTTACGGTGGAAAAATGTTGAAAAATCACTAAAAAGTCTTTTATCAAATGGATTGAAAAAAGAAGACGCGACAATTTAACTTTAATCAAAAATTTACAAAAGCTCCCAACGAATAACTTTTTAATGTTGCTTGAGCGTAAAATATAAATTTCTATTCAATAATAATTTGAATAATCATTTAAAGTCTTTATAAATTATTTAAATAATAGTCTATCGAGGAGAAAAGCGTCTTAATGGAATACCCATTAAAGTGTATTTTATTATGTGTAATTCATTTGCAAACTTTGTGATAAATATTATAATAAGACAACGCCTTCAAAAGACGAGATTTCAGACTTTAAGAAGTGTTAAGGGAAGTTTTGGTGATTAGAAAAATGTGTTTAATTATTCTAAGATGTAAAATTAATTAAATTCAAATTCACATTTACAAAATACTAAAATATTCTCTTGTCCAAGCACGGGATACGGTTTGGACTGAAGGGCCGCATTATGACAAATATTAAACAATGGGCCGTCTAGAGCAAATTCTACATTAAAATAAATGTCTTTATAAAATAAACAATATATATATCCATAAAAATAGTCTGTAGAAAGATAAGCGGTCGTCAACTATATCCATAAAATTATATCAATCATAAAGCAATAAATATTGCACAAATCATTTTTTTAAAGCTAAACAAGCGATATTACCATTTTGTAATGGAAATGTAATTATGAAAATGCTTCATGAAAAAATAACTGACATACATTGTACTAATTAATTTTGGTGTAAATTGTTTTCTTAGTTTTTGAACCTTCGGTTTTATATATCTGCTAATTATTAATTATTGTCTTTCTAATATGTATTTTATCAGATGATAAAATTTACGATACGCGAAACCGCTGATGTTCATTAGCATTGTAGAAATAGTATTAAAATGTGGTTTTATTGTTTAAAAAATAATGTCTAATGTATCACTGATTATTTATAACAGAAAATAAATCGTTTTCATGTAAACTGCATATATTTTAATAACTGCTCACGAGCACACAAAAATACGCTGTTAAGAGATTGATAACAGTAATGGTGGATGCTCAGAAGGTATTTATTACACAATATAAAGATTCAAAAAACTTTGAGTGCATTATCCTGTGTAGTCGTGCTACAGATTACATAAGAATTTTAATTTAAAAAATCTAAGAAAAATATCAAGTCGTAAGATAAAAACGGGTGAAAGTTAGCGAAAAGTGGGGTGCCTACAACTCAGTTACATCCCTTGCGAGACACCTGGCGAAAAGTTATCGAATGAATATAACTTTGGTGTCCCCAAAGACTTAACTTTTAACTTTTGTCGAGGGGACAGCTGACAAGTGCGTCGATCGATCAGCTGTAACGAGCTTAAATTCCAATTTACTTACAATTTGCCAACTAAGTAACTAAATAAGGGACTGACTCGATAACTTTCTGAGTTATATTACCGAGAGATTGCAACACAGCAACAAACTAAAACAGGGTATCTCATAGTATATTTTTGTATTTTCTTAATCATTATTGAAACGTCAAGAGCTTAATTCTGAAAATTGATGGTTTATGTATTTATTTGATTCATATATGTTTCAAATATTACTAATTATGATTTTTTTACACTTTGTAACGTAAATAATTATAAAAGGTAAAATTGGAAATTTAAGAAAATCAACCGAACAACTAAGTTCCATTAAGTATTATATTTAAGTGCAGGTTATTTTGTTCATAAAAATTTCCCACTCGTTAATTTTCTTAAAGATTTCGTTATGATGGTTCAGAGCTTTTAAAGGATTATTAATAAATAACTTTGAAATTAACTTACAATACTTGTAAATTGTTTTCTTAGTTCTTCAAATCGTGGTTTCGTAAACCGTTAACACTTTGTTTTTTGTATAAATAGACTTAGTAATAGCTTGTAAATTGTATTGTATCAGCTGATAATCCTCGCGACGAGCGAAACCTGTCCTGATCATAAAATATATTGTGGAAATAAGTTCTAAAAGATGTGTTTTTATTATTTAAAAAAAGCTTCCTTCAAGAACGACGGTTAACAGCTTAAAAGTGATCAACCGAAAAAGCTCAGGCAAAACCTACATTAATGCAATACAAATTTATTAGGAATTATGGAAGATTACGATTGTATTAAAAGAAAAACCGTTAGTGCTTGATATAATTTGAGCTTTAGATTGACTGTCTTGTACGTTTCATTTAATTGATTAATTAAAAAAAAATTAATAGCTTTGTGTTCGTAAATATTGATTTTCACAATTTTAAAAATTGGTTTGTACAAACTCTGTACTCCTTCGTGTATTTATACACCTTTAAAACTACTCAAAATATACACTTTGCACTATTATTAGGGCATTTATTTTTCGTAATTGATATTGCGTATAAGTGATCAAACTGTTTGTTTACTGACTGATAGTTCGTGTTAATTTGTGTAGTAAAATGCCTAAAGCGAAACTATGGTCGTGAGTGTCAAAACATGAGGAAGTTTATAAAGATAAAACGATTAAAATTTGATATTGAAATTATTTCTTACATAATAACATTCTTAATTGATATGGTAAATTATATATTATATTTGAAGCTTAAGTTAATTCAAGATATGTAAGCAATCGGCGCGCGTGGCTGCTTCTAATTTAGTGTGTAACCTCTTTCTGTTGCGGTAAGGATAAGTGTATCGTTTGTACTGTATAAAATCTTTGTTTTTTTTTAAATTGTTATTTGAAGCATACAGTGAACGATATGTTATATAATTGTTTATAATTGGTTGCCATAGAAATGCTGTGGCATTGAAGACTAGTCTTCCCACTCGATTGCGGTGTGTTTAATTCCACAAAAAAATCATTTCATACAAATCATTACCAAACATAAGAAAATGGCTTTGGAATTGGAGGGCTGTTTTGTTTCCGTAATAGACCATTTCCGTGCCATATGTAAACTTATTGATATAGCCGCCTTTTTAGTTTCATTTTCAATTTTTGAAAAATTTTAGTTTTATTGCGAGCAAGAAACAAGTTAGGTCGTTAAAACAGGAGAGAAGATGTATTGTGTACCTTTTCTACACATCTATATATAGATAAGCAAATGTTCTTTTAAGCATAGTTCTGACGACAGCGTGAGTCGAAACAGCTATCAACTATTGGAACGTAGCACCGATGACCTGGAAAACATAATGATATTTTAAAAAAATATAGAATTTAAATACATTGCTATTTTCCAACAAGAATTGACATTTAAAAATTGAAACATATTTATATTAAGATCCAGGCAGACAAATCTGCGGACGCGAAGCATCAATTGTAATATGAAGCACTCCCGATACCCTATTTTCGGCGAGGGGCTATCGCCGCCTGGATTCCCGTAATGGAAGCACGTCCGATATAACTTGCTTACGATATTTTCAAATCGGATACTTGACTTTCTATCAAAATGGATATTATTATATTTCGGCGGACGGTTGGCACTTCATTCTGTCCGCCATACTGCACAAGAAGGAGTTCTATACCAGCCTGCTACAGAAGAGTCTTGCATCATTCAATATTTTTAGTCATATTTCGATAACAGTAAGCGCGTTTCATTTTTTTATTGCCCTAAAAGATTAAGCAGCATGTTCCTCACAAATTAAAGATTATCATTTCGATAGACTTAAACAAAATTGAAGTGCATACTTTTTGATAAAATAATAATTAAAGTACAATATTATATAAGGGGTTGCCAAACTTTTGACCACTACAATCGACTATTTTTTAAATCATAGGCAGCGGTCTACCAACATCGTATGTGTTAGGTGATCATAAGAAAAATAGTAATTTAAAGCTAAAAAAAAATAAGTTTAAATTTAAAATAAATATAGACAGTTATAAACGAGATGTGTACATATCGACAGGCGGGCGACTGAATAGTTACACGCGATGGACCAGTCGATCGCGCTCTACGCTTTGGCCACCACTGATAATCAAGTCAATGTATGTGTGTCTGTTTGTCCTTTATGCTTTACTTCACGATTCATCCAATCGATATGAAACTTTTCAATTTTCTTGAGTATACTTCCGCAAAGGTTTTGAAATGCCAACCCCTTCAATCTTCCCCTCAAAAAGTATGAAACTTTGCGAATTTGTATAATCTCATTTATGTTATAACTATCAATACTTATTAACACTATGAATACTGTTTGATATCATTACGAGTTTCCTTGAATAACTCCTTATTTGTTTCCTTACTATGAGATCGCAGTAACGCGCAACGGGTAAGCTAGTTTGTATATGAAAAAAAAAACCATCATTTATAACCATCAATAATTTGGACCGGTTTCACTTATGGCGTAAATTTTCAGGTGGTCAGATTGAATGCTATTATTTTATTTACGAGTAAAACAGTAACTGTTATACGATTACATAATATAATTTACGATATCGACTAAAAAAATGTAATATACGACTGAGAGTGCTTTATAGAATTTCGATATAAAATTGACAAACTATCAGGCAGTGTATAAATAAATTTATTACAACTGTTCATTATAAGCGAAATAGGTTAAAATCACTAACATTATGCTGTCGAGTTATTAAAAAAAATGAGTTTAATTTTTATGAATATATATGTAACGTCATTAAACTATGTAATGACAGTTTGCATCAGTGCTTCGAAATCTTTTTCATTTCACGGTCTCCTAATTCTGAAAAAATAATTAACACCATCCTGAACAAGAAGCGTGGTAAGATATTGATTTATGTATGTCTGTATGAAACTCAGAGGATACCACTGCTATTACGAAACAAATATATTTTATATGCACGATAATAATTTAACGAGAATCGACAACGACAGGGTTACGGTAAGGCAAATATCATTTTCAGTCATGAGATATTGTGTAACGAATAAATTATAGTTTATTTATTGCCACATTCATATTCATTCGACAGGAATATTCATATAATAAATTCAAAATCATTTATCGAAACGTTCTACATTCCCATTGCTAAAAATCAAATCAAGTGAATCTGATCAGAGAATAAATAAATATGATATGATCTTAATATTCAAAATTCCATACACATATATTATTTTATTGTGTAAAATTTTCAAATAATATAACTTTAAAATATGAAAAACACACATTATAAAAGTTTTGACAACTCGCAAGCTTCAATTGTTTAAACAAGTCATTCTCAAAGTTGACAATAATCTTTTCAATTTCTTTTATTCGATTCTCAAAGAAAAAAACTTTTTCCTGTTTAAGCATATACCGTATTAATTATAAAACTTTTCCTTTTTTTCTGTAAGTTGAAAGGGAAATGCTCTTTGTTGAATCCTTTTAAGCAGCTTTTTTCCTTTTAGGAAAGAATAACTTTTCTACAAAAATTTCACTTGCTGGTTATAATAATACAAAAGCGAAAGAATTAATTAATGTATTTAATTAGAATAAAAACCAAAAACTCATAGTCGCATGCATCCTGGAGAATTATTTTTAAATAAATTTTAAATTTATGATTCAGTTGTGTCTCGCTTTTTTAGGATACTTCTATTAGTTATGCATATATTATAATACATATCTAATTCGTTTTTATAAACTAAGAATTCAGAAAAACTTAACCGTTAGATAGACGGAAAATTTACCTTATTAAATATAATGATATAACGATGAATCTTATCTCTCTTCTCTTAAGAAAATACTAAAAATACTCATTTCTTGAACTTTCAATCAAATTTAAAAAAAATACTACAAGAAATAATGATTATTCAAACTTCGATTGTCTGGTGGCAGAATACTATGAGAGGTGAAATCAGATAAGGGTAAATTAAAACATTAGTTTAAGTAACTAATTAGCGTATTAAGATTTTCATTTTTCGAACAAACCATTTCAGTATTTATCATCATAGGTTGAGAGTGAAGTAATAGTCCAAAATTAATCTGGGTTTTTTTTAAATTTCTTGGATGTGTTCTTCAAAAAACTTAAATTATTTTTGTCTTGATGTATCCACATAAGCGTAGTTGAATGAGCGACTTGTATCTCACCTGAAAATAAGGAAAAAAATATAAATTTTTAACTACTTTATTCCACAAAGTATACAAATTTCTACTGATTAAATGATCTTTCTTCCCTGTTAAAAGCTATGCATAAATTGTAAATAAATTACTTTATTACTCTCTGACTATTTTAAATAAATTAATTGTGAGTTTGGTTATATCGTATTATACGGGTTTCAAATTATATCCTAGAACTCATTTCATTCGCGTTAATTGATTATAAAAAACGATGAATATATTCACAAGATATGGCATTATTGAAATTGAACGAAAAGTGGTTGATTGCAAAAAAACTATGAAGAAGGTCGATGGAATATGAGCCGTTTTTTAGACGTATGATTTTCACTTAATATTTTAAAAAATGCAACTTATTTCCATTCAAATTAATTTTTCCGCCCTACAAAGAAGATGTCACTTTCCATGAATTTGTAATAGGTGTTAATCAGCGGTGCAGAACAATCTGAGAAATTAATATTATTCTCAGTCAAAACTAAAATGTCAATTCTTATTAGTAGAAGCGATGAGAATTTCTATGATACGGAATTAAGTGTTATCAATATTTATATATTTATAAAATACTTTATTTAATTTAATGACTTTTAATATGTTGACTGTCACTTCTTGGTGGAGAGGTATTATAACATATTTATAATAAACGCAATTTTCAACATAACGATTCCATTACTACCCTATTTGAAATTACTTGATAGATAATTCAAGGTGAAACAGATAATCGCCAGTCAAGCATGAAATATATATATATAGCGTGTGATAAAGAAAAACGAATCACGATCAACTGTTACATCAATTAAAATTCACAAATTGTAATGGAATTCACAACGAAGTCATATGAAAAGTAAACGAAAAAAAACTTTCTGACGATGGCGTGAGCCGAAATAGCTATCAACTACATTTAAAAAAATAATTTTGTAGAACTAAAATACATTGCTATTTTTTCACCGTGTTATAATGAAGCTCTACCAATTGAATGCTAATTCAATCAATAAATCAAGAAAAAAAAACTATCGTCATCACAGCATTGATTAGACAGAAAGTCTTTGATTTTATTTCAGGTAATATTTTTTAACAATTTGTAAGCTTGAATTCGGTGTTAAAATAAATCCGTGTCGTTTCGGTACAAACAAGTGATTAGTCAATCAGCTCGAATAATAAATATGATTTATGGGAATTTTGTCAGCGTATGCCGCAAGTTTCGCACCGCAGGGCGTCTAGGCGCTATCCGAAGCTAAAAATTGAGCGTCGGCCCGGAATATTATGCAAATGTATGCCACACTTGAGAGCTCCTTTATTGACCCTCCCCAAGTACGTTTGGCTCCTTTATTAAAAGATAAACTAAGCTTGAATGGGGACGCCACTGTATTTAAAAGCACATAAAACGGTACTGTTGGATCTGCTTATCGCAATATTTTGCTACTTGATCTCAGGTTTATTGTTTCGATAATACTACCTCGGAAAGGGCTAAAATTTGCGAGTTTTACAGGTAGCCTCGGTAACGGGCCATTGTAAAATTGAGAATAAATTGTTTTATTATGCATGTAAGCACTTCGTTTCGTTTCAAGTATTAAATGATTATTACTGTAATCTTTTTTTTACATGCAGCAAGGAGACACTGTCCGGACACATCTGTATTAAAAGCATTAATATTTACGATATAAATATTCCCTACCGAAAGTTATTTTTAAAAAAAAGCGAGGCGTAGCTTTATTAGTCTATAAACATTCGATGTATCTTTACTGGGATGATAAAATGAAATACCTACTCGTGGGCGTGGGTGTCAATATAAAAACTATTTTAAATAATAAAAAACACATTTTTTAGTACTTATTACCTCAATATATTTTTTGATCAGGACCGTTTTCGCTCATCGCGAGCATTATCGACTGATGTGATGTTCGCGATGAGCAAAACCGGTCCTGGTCAAAAAATATATTGTGGAAATAAGAACTAAAAAAATGTGTTTTTATTATTTAAAATATCATACCTTTTCATCAAGAAGTGACAGTCAACACCTTAAAAGTAATAAAAACTACCAGAACTATTCCTGAAACTGATGAGGGCGTAAGCCGAAATAGCTTTCAATCATATACCTTATAGATTTTATACAATCTAAATAAATTGCTATTTTTTTCATTATCCCAAGAAAAATGTTAAATAATTGAAATATGTTTGAATGTTTCGATACAAAAATCGGGCGAGCCGAACGGCGTTGATAACTCGGATGAACGATTGGCATATTTAATTGATAAATCATTTCTCGATCTAAAATATTATGTGAAGAAGTTGGACAGCCTCGGCATCTGAAAATGACTTTCCTATTTTATTTCCTTACATATTGTATTTGCATGCGTGTATCTATGTGTGTGCCTGTATGCACACGTATGTATGTGTTAGTATAGTATTTGGGGGGATGAATGTAAATATAATGCGTGTGGTGTCCGCGTGAACTGGATTCACTGTAGATTACTCAGCTCTGCAGCGACCTGAGTTTGTCAGCAACGACAAAACAATTATTAAAAAAAATTATGTGTTAGAAATGAAGGAGACCTGAAGAGCTTTGATGCTAATGCGTCATAGATCTCAATCTTAATCTTAACGCTCCATAAATTTGGTATCCCACAGAAAAAATGCATAAAAGTTGCAATACCACTGCATTGCAATGATGCTTTTATATTTGTTCAAATGTCTTCTTTACTTGGTGAATACTCATAAAGATGATAGAAATTGGAAAAAAGTTACTTACGCGGAGTACTTAGTAATAACGAAATTGAAGAAAAGACAGATTATCAGATGAACACGCAGAAAGATAAAAAGAGATTGATAGGGAAACATAGCTACCGGATGATACCGTCATTATTTTTACGATTTGCATTTCTGAATGTTTTTTTAATTAACGATTCTTTTCATTAGAGTCGTAAAAACCTTTTTTCGAATTTTTCGTGGCGTGAAACCAGATTGGGGACCAAGGTATGCAAATAAATGGGTACTTGTGACGATATTTCCGTCACATAAAACGTCATTTTTATTTTATTTAACTGCACTCAATTACATTTTAGGTAGAAATTTGTAATTGTTTTGGGAGAAGTTGTTAAATGCACATATTACATTTGTTCACAAACATTTTAACAGCTTTTTAGTATCTTAGGCTTTTTTTAGTTGTAAGTAATAATCAGTATTTTGCCTTCATAGGATATGTATCCAATGAAGGGATTCATATATATATTATAATATATATATGTATACAATAGTCGTTTTGATAAAATAACAATACGGTTAGTGATCGGTTAACTAAAAATTCGGACTGCGAATGAAGATTATTGTGTTTAGATAACGAACACAAACTCAGAAAACGAATTAAAACGATGTTTCCAATCAGCTTATTTTATCTGTTATAAAATAATAATCGGTTAACGAACAATTCGGATAGCAAATGTAGTGTTAGAACAGATAATGTTCGTTAACCGATCACTCACTGGACATGTGATTTTTATTTATTAAATTAACAGCAATATCTGCTTACGCTTTATATTTAATACATAGTTCTGACGATGGCGTAAGCCAAAATAACTATCAAAAACTTCATTGGATATGTAAATGAGAATAATAAAAGTCGGCCTGAATACTTTACGACTAAAAATGCATTTTGAATAGACGTAAAACAAAAAAATCCACCATCGTTCATGGCATTATAATCACGTAGTTTCGCAGTATTTTACAATTAGACTTATTTTTAAAGTAAAACCTTGATATAACGGACTAATTGGAGGGAGGGGGTGTCCGTTAAAGTCGAAAGTATGATTTATAAAAATTGGTTCAGTAAAAACCAAAAAAACTTTATTTGAAAATACACTGTATTTAGATATAAATAAAAAATACAAAACAAGAACTAAATTCTATTTAATTAATTGTCTTCGGACACTTGTCGTGAAGTGAATTTGCTGTTTGATAACGACGCGGTTGCTTTCGGTAATCCTACTTGAAAAAGGAATCAAGTTTTCTTTGCACTTTTTAAGTTTGCTGTTTTTTTATAATCAACTCTCGAAAATTACGAAAATGCGTATAATATAGTACATAAATGTTATTAGACCGTCGAGATGTGATGTTATCATTAAAAACTTAATTTTTGACAGTATTGTTTCTTCTTCTTCACTATCTTCATTTCCATCCTCTTTTATATCGGCAGAATGTCTCAAATCTAGTGCTAGACATATGACGTAATTATCATACCCACTAAAATTGTTTACGTGCGACGACACTCGACTTTAAGCATGTATAATAATAACAGGACGGTTTTATTGATTCTACATTTGACTGGATTTTTTGTTTGTTAACTAGAATTCCATTATATCGAGGTTTTATTGCATTCATGTGTATTATGTTATACTATATAATCTAATAGGCACATCTCAAAAAAGGTTTAAAAACTCTGACCTACAGCATATTATAACGCGTCATGTGTTTCATACTGTTTGACTTGTTTAATTATATCGAATGACTCAAGTTTTAAAGTCAATTTAACCTCATAAATGACACGACGAAGTTGTCAATTTTACATATGCACGCCGCCAAGTGTACCGACTCGTTTCTCAGTTGGTTAACCCCCAGCTCGAATGTACGCGAATAGCACGTATGAATGGCTTTCTCTTAATTCGGTCGGGAGGTTATCGCAGAAATGTGTTTCGAGAAAACGAAATAAATGGTTTGCGTGTATGATACGATTCGCTAAATGGGAAAGACACCCTTTGCAAATGAGTCAACACGCCAGTCGCCGAACCATTAAGATGTTCAGATAATGGAAGAGATATTTCGAAATACATGTGTCCATGTACTGCTTTCAGTTTCTACGAAATTCCTAAAATATTTTTGATATCATTCCTCATAAGAACAAATTTCATTTGAACATTTACGTATTCAATTTTATTTCATCTGGTTAAAAATAATTCTAAATTGAATCAATATAATATTAGGTACCCGGTGACCTGAGTGAGTGGTTAAGTATACAGCGTCGTTAAGCTTGTCAATGGTACTCACGGATTCTAGTGCCAGTAAGGATATTTTTTTTCTATTTGAAGGTAAAGGTATATATGATATAAAAAAATCCCTTTCGAATATTCAATTCGAAAATGCGACGTAGCGGCAGTGATTAGTTTCCTACGAAGTCTTTTTTAGTTATAAATATATTCTTGCGCACTTCAAAAAATTATAGATTGAGTAATAGATTAAAAACAGAACCCGGGGTTGAAAAACATATGTTCTATTGTGAGTCCATATGCTCTACAATGGGAGATAATTTTTTTAAATTCATTTTCATTCCTAATGTAGAACATATGATGTATGGGTAAAACTGAGTTATATAGGCAGAGTTTCTGAAAACATATCCAAGAAGATAGACAAAAAACATTTTAATGTAACTTTTTATAACAATCATAATCTTAGTCGAATGTTAGTTAACACTAAAGGCAAAATTAATATATTAAGCCAAAGTGGTATTTATCTTCTAAAATGTGATTCCTGTAAGGTTAGGTATATTGGTCAAACAGGAAGATCGTTTCATACTAGATTTAAGGAACATTTAGCTTGTGCTAAAAAAGGCGATGAGATTTCTACTTTTGGAAACCATTTGTTTCAAAATAAACATTCATGTGATATTACTAAAAACTACAAAATCCTACATTTGAATAATAAGTCACTGAAATTAGATAAACAAGAAATCCTTGAAATTAATCGATACAAATTTTTGCCTAATTCTAACCTTATAAATGAACAAACTACTTTTGCGTCGTCACCATTGTTATACTCATTAAATTAGATAATTTAATGTATATATCATATAAATATAATTTTTTTTTTTTATTTTTTGAAAAATGATATTGCCTCCTTTACTTTATTTTTTTACAGAAAATATTGGAACGCCCCTGACTGACCATATCTTCCCATCTCATCGATTCATCTTTAATTGACTCATCATTAAAATTCTTATATATTAATTTATTTTGTTCCATTAAGTAGTGGGTAGTGTGGGTTATTTTCGTCATTAAAATTTTCCCACTCCTTACTTCCTTATTGATTGTTCAGAGCTCCTAATGGATTATTGATTTAACTTAATTGTATTTGCAATTCTTAATAAGTGATTGTGAACATTTAATTTTTATACTAATTTACTTTATTTGTATGAATATAGTATGATTTTATGTAAATTGTTTCCTATTTCGTGAACCCATGGTTTTGTATACCTGCTACCTTTAACTAAAAGTAATTTCTTGTTTTGTATAGATAGACTTGTTTTTAAATTGTATTATATCAGTTGATAATGCTCTCGATGAGCGATACCGGTCCTGATCAAAAAATATATTGTGGAAATAAGTATTAAAAATATGTGGTTTTTTTATATAAAAAAAAATAATAATTCATAAACGGTATATTTATAGCTCATTTCTAAGGATCTATGAAAATTTAAAAAAGAAAAGTAGACAGATTGTCTTTCAACCAAAACATGTTAAATATAATATTTTGAAATAGGTTCCCTAGATGTTCTTCATCAGTATATCAGTATATGTGTTCTTCATCAGTATCTGATAGTTCGTTATAAGTCAAATTTACTAAGATGTCTGAAAAAATAATTAAATCAAATTAAAACTTGTAATTCAAGCTTTATTTAATTTTTGATTTAAACTATTGATTTCTTTATTGAAAATTGAGAAGGAAATATACTCATTGAATCCGTTTCAATGCATTGCAAAATTTATTTGGTGTTTTTGAGCATTGATTAACGCCATCGGTACATGAAGACGCGATTCGGAGTAGACGTGGTTTCCCAGCGGCCGTAAAACAGTTAACTCGGATGATTTCATTAAAAAGTTGAGCAGAAAGATCCCTGAATGCGTTGGACAGTCAGAAATCAGGATGCTCTCAACTTAGCGTCCTTTGCAACTAAACCGAATTAGCGTTACAACGTTAGAAACCTTCATCTGGAAAAGTGATAAGCGAGATAACGTGGTTAAATATTAAATGCCTCTAAATGAATAGTCAACTCGAATGGGTTTCCGTGTAAAGATAGCGCATATCTGTGTTTTTCTTCGCTGTAACGATGACTTTTAAAAATTATCTGGGCAAAAAGGGACTAACTACCAACGTACAACGTAATGAGTTCCAAAGAATTTTTGTATTTAAAATTGTATATTTTTTATAATTAAATTTTATCCCCGCACAGGGGCATTAAAACCTTCCCGTTCTTATAGGCAATGATATTTTATATTCCACTGCCCTAAAACTAAAACTTGGCAGCAAAAAAAAGGTTCCCTTCTAATGTAAAGAATATGGAAGCTTAATGGGGTATATATGCAGAAGTTGTACACAGAAAACTAGTTCTAATACAGTCAGTCATTTTATTCTAAGAGTGCAAGGAAAGAAAGAATACCTCAGAAACGACCAACTAATTGAATATTTACGTTTTTTTTTTAGTTTTCTTTACAGTATTTGTGTTATTTACCACTTGGTCGTAAAACCGAAACCTAAACGTAGAGAGGACCATTTTCTATTTCGCGCCAACAATAACATTTAATTCAGGGACTTTTAATGTGTTGACTGTCACTTCTTGATGGAGAGGCATAGTATTTCTACAATATATTTATGATCAATGCCGGTTCATGAAGACAAATTAAAAACAAGGCTATTTATATATAAAAAATGAGCTTATAATTAATAAGAATTGAGGAAACATTTCATAGACAATCAAATAAAATGAAATAAAATGTTAAGGACCTTTCAGTAATGATTTGCAATTAAAATGAAGTGAAATAAAAAATTCATTAATAGAGAAAAAATCATGAAAAACTCATAAGCAAGAGTAATGAGTTATATTTTTTTTATGATCAAGTTAATTTGTTAATTACAGTTGTGTTTATGTCTTGAAAAAACTACACATGATGTCACAAGGCTCTTCGAAGTTCTAGGTTTTATTTGGTATTGCATTTAAGGTCTCAGAATCTGCTCACTAGATAGTCTGAATTTTTAATTATTCTAATATGTAATTCAGCTAATGATTATTGGTTTCTTTAACATAATTAGAAATTCAAAAACAATTTAAATGATACACTGATAATTTACGAATAATTCAGTCTGGAAGGAGCTATTAATTGTAGCGTTAAAAAAACCATTCTATGTATAATATATCGGTCTTTTTTTGCGAAAAAAAATTGAATGTAACTTAATTAAGCAAATTTAATAAATCACTTTAAGAGCGGGCTTTTACATTTTTTCGAAAATAGCTCGGAAACAATTTAACCCTTTCAGCGAAGCGGGGTAATAAAATATCCATTAAAAGTAACACATCATATTAGTGCAAAGAGTAATTTGCAAACTCCGGCGGCGGAATGTTTTGACAAAATGGCCCCCCGTGGATTTGAGGGCGCGGCGGTTCTGAACCGGAGCCCCTCGCCGGGGGACTCATTCGTTTCAATCACTGCTCCAACGACAATATTGCTAATGACGTCACTGAGGTCCAAGCACAGCGGGCGCAGTGGTATGGCATTTTTATTTATTATTCAAAGTCATCTCTCTAACGCTTTCATTTTTTTTTGCTTGACGTACTTATATTGAAATAGTGGACAATGACGTCATTTAATCGCGTATTTGACAAAAAGAGACAAGTACAGTGCACTCTCTATTATCCGGGCTAAAGCTGGGGAGGATGGTCACGGATAATTGAAAAACACGGATAATCCGAATCATCATTTTTTTATTTTATTTTCGAATATAATATCATATACACAATACAATTTTTTAATACATTATTTATCTAAAAAACACAAAAAAATACGTAAAAATATAATACTTTATCATAATAACAAAAGTAGTCCCGAGAGCTGACAAATATAGGCAATAAATATCGAAATTAACAAATTCACTTCGGGTACTCGCGCCGGTCTATGCACTTCAAAGGAAATGTAAATAGAAACGCATGTGGAGTACAAAGGATTTCAATTCTTGACTCATTCTAGTCCCATAAATTTGTTATATTTATTGCGGTATATGCGAACGTTCATACATTCAAAACACAAAGTGGTTAAAAAAAATCACCGATTAGTTACGTAAACACAAACATATTGCTAAATTCATCCATTTTTTCGAGCAACGCGCATATTCAAGATCGCAATTCATTAATGCGTCTCATAATCGTTATAGAAAAAAATCAATCAGATTATATTTGAATTAAAAGATATTTATTTTCAGGCACGAATAATCCGCAAACCCGATAATCCATACACGGATAATCGAGAGTATATAAAAATAATATTTTTAATTATCATTCTTCTTTATTTTTTATATGCTAATTCACATAATTAATCTCGTGTAGTTTTTTTAGGACCATATTGTCCGTGAGAATCTATTGTTTATTGAGAGTAGTCACTATAATATTCAACACGAGTTTAGTTATTTTTTCTAGCGACCATAATATTATAAAGAAATTGTTTTTACTACGTTTTACTAATGTAACACATAGAGAACGCAATGATGTACAAATCTATAATAACGCTATTGAGACATAACAAATGAAATGCTGCTATTATAAATATCACTGAACTGGCCTAACTGTAAATTGCTCACATCTACTGCGAATACCTTCCATCGGCACTAAAATAAAAGAAATTAAACAGGAAATGAGGGAGACTTGACAAACTCTGATGCTAACACGCCTTAAGAATTATGCTCCATGAAATTAATGAATAATGTAATTTTTCGATGTTTTTGTAAGTATGGAATGTAACTCCGTTCAAATATCCGCCGCCGCTTTGCTTGGTGGAACGTATTCGGGAGGTCCAATTTTCAATGACTTTGTCGCATAATTCCGACTGATTTTGTTGGATGGCGTTTGTTATGTTATCTTTGAGGGCGTTAATTGTTTGTGGCTTATTTGAAACGACTTGCGATTTCTGATAGCCCAAAAGAAAGACGTCTAAAAGCGTTACATTACACGATTTCGGTGGCCTGTTCCATGCTCTAAAATCACTCGCAAAGAATGTTTATCTAAATTTGATAATTTTTACACGTTGTTCAATACTATAACCTACCGTGGTGATTTGTCGTACTCTACTAAACAGTTGACAAAAAAATTTACAGATATCCTTTTAACAACATGGCTGTATAACCTGACAAATTTCGAGCGTCTCTATTGAAAGAGCTTTTTATGAGAAATAACTAGGGATTACATTACCGGGAAACCGGTAGAAATTTACCAGTTTTTACTGGAAATGTTTTTATCGCGAATTAATGCCATATACAGGCATATTATAACGAATTTTTATTATGATATATGCATAAGGGAATGAGAAGTTTTTTTCAACTCCGGCAACATTGATAAAAAGTTTTTTACTTGTCACACTAGTGTCATCTGTCATCGCAATCGCCGTGATGCCCACTGCAGACTGCAGGCTGAAGCTGATTCTAGTTTTTATGGTAGACAGATCGCGAAGAAAATTCGTATTTAGGTACTCATATTCAACTTTATTTTCATTATATCTAAGAAAATAACCATTTATTAATATATATCTATAATCCAATACAGTGTTTTTTTAATTATGAATTTATATTAATAGATACATGTAAAAAGTATATATATATATATATATATATATATATACTACATCAATATTACATAGTCGTAATTTAAATTAATCAATCTTTGTGTGGCAAATAATAAAAAATCTGATTCACTTAAAAAATACATTTAAAACCTACACATATTCACCCGAAACATATTGAAAGTACATTTTATGACATCAATATTCACCTGAAATGTATTTTAAATTATTTATGTTTCAATCCAGGATACCACTTTTGGTGAAAGTAGCCACGTACAGTATTACTTAAATGATGTTAACTTAATAGCGAGACCGTGTGAATTTGAAGACACCCATATAAATTATTCGTCGGGTAAAGAATCAGGGAAATTTCTTGACTATTTGAATCAGTAAAAGTTTAGAGCTTTTTTTTAGAGCAATACAAGAACACGTTATATCGAATCAGCGTCAATAAAAAATGCGCCAAGTGGATTTTTACTGCACTTAAAGCCGGTAAATTATTTTTAAATGAATAAAAACAATGAAATAAAAAAATCAATTCAGTAAAAAGACCGAATTCGAGGACCAAGAACACTCGAGTTGTCCACTTCTGCTATATATTATAATAAAATTGAAAAAGATTTGTATAAAAGGTATAAATGAGGTAAATCATATTGAATGATTTTTTTAAAACGGCTATCTTTCATGAACCTTTTTTCATATTTTTTGATCCTTTGAAATATTTTTGAATATTCTTTTCGTCATAGTTTATTCTTACTACGTACACACACAAGCATAAAAATAATGAGTATTGCCAAAAAACGAGAAAAATTACCTTTGAATGATGAGCTGTAGAAACTTCTGACAGTTTTAAAAACAAAATTAAATCTGTACATCACGTTCAAAGGAAAAATTAATGAATAGAAATATTTGAACACGGCTGTCATACAATTTTTGACGAGGATTAATTTTGGGAATCGGCTTTTTATGTTTACGTTAATATTATAGCTTCAAAAAAAAACATACATCTTTTAAATGGAGTTAAACTGTCAATTTTCCTTTGAAAGGGATTATATCATTACATAAATAGTCAATTAGAACTTTGTTATAACAGACTTCTGCAGTTGATGGATAGACTTTTAAAGCTAAAACTATTTCATACGAGTACTCGGTATGCGTTGCAATGTTATTCAAAATAAATTGATTGTGCTTAAATTATGTTCACTGACGTGCTTTTGGACACACAATATATTTGTTTTTTCCGTATGTTGCGTACACGAATAAATCAGACGTTTTTACGAAGCGTGAGCAGACCACATAAGGTTGCCTAGGTGAGAAGCATATCCACACAGTCCAGAGTGTCAGATGATAGTTGTTCGCGATTAGCGAAACCGGTCCTGATCTATTTCTTTTAGTTCAAAAACTATCGCGGGCGCGTTCACACACTCCACTGAAGTTTCATTTCAATTGGATGAATGATTTAAGAACGCATACAGGACATAAATGCAACCATCCATTTTTGTTTATAATATAATATATGCGAGCGCGTTTTATTTTGTGTCTTAACTTTTTGTTTTTGACATTTTATTTTAACTTTAACCATAAAGTTAATCGTCTTTTAGGGTTTCATAGGCGATATATTTTATGACGATATTAAATAACTTTTATTGTGGAAATATAAGCTCAAAAAATCTATCTACAATACTTGATAATTTTCGTAAGAAAATTGTTTTTATTATTAAAAAAAAAAAAAAATTCTAGTCATGTAGATAGTATGCCTTTCCATAACGAAGTGACAGTCAAAACCTTAAAAGTAGCAAATTTTAAAAAAAAGGTAATAATTTGTTCAAAAACTTTTATGAGACCTGAAAACACGACGGTTATGAATGAGTAAATTTTATTTTTACATTTTTCAAAATATCTGATTATGTTTTTAAAGTTTTATAATATCTTTTTTAAGCAAGCAAGTGTTTAGTATTAAAAAATTGTTTATTTTTCGTAGAGTAATTTAAGAATTCAAGTACTTCTTTTATAATGGTACTATTACGAAAATGAAAGCTTATTAGTTTTCAAAACATCATTGACGTAACAAAAATACAGAGAAAAAATATATACTATTTATTATACACAAGTGGTTTATTGAGAGGCGAAATTCCATAACCTTCTTATAACGAAAAATTGAATTAAAATTTCCGAGTATCATTTAAAATACTACAGTTAGGATGATCAAAGTAACAACGTTGGTTTTGATTTGATAAACATTATAGACGCTAAATGATTTCCCCTGTGTCGTATACCATTCAATCCCTCTTCACATAACAACTTTGTATAATAATTATTTTATGACTTATACTTTATACAGCCCTCTTTAATTAGCCTTTAAAGTATTATGTAAATACATAGTATAGGACAGTTAAGGAACGACCACTGTCTCTAACTAAACTATGCTTAGACGATTAAAAATTTTTCGCTCGTCGTAAATGTAGCAAAATTGAAAAAATCTTATTTGGGACGAGTTGAGATTTTTAAAATAACGAGTTCTCTGCAAATGTGTATTGTTAAGTATATTGTCGATCTCATCATATATATAATTTATATATGCACCCAGTCTATTTTTTACGCGAATTCGATTATACGCGATTTTTTGGACGACACGGTTACATTTTTTTACGCGCGTCACTCGTTTTTACGCGATTTTCCCCCAAATTTGAAGAAATTTATATATGATGCTAGGCATGTACGTTTCATTATTTTTTTAATTAAAAATGTGTATTTTTAAAACATGATTTTTTTTACAAAACTTGGACTTGATTTATGCAAAATTCAATACTTTCGTTCAAAAAATCGCAAACGACTACATTTCGCAACCAAGAGTGACAGCAGCGAATAATTCATAAGTGAAAAAAAAAATATTTCTATAGTCACATTATATTTTTATAAACAATATATATAAATTTTTTTTTGGACGAATTTTAAAGAGCAAATTTTGGTTTTTCATACGTTTCTGGTACTTTTTTACGCGATATTTTAATTTTTGGAACATATTTATCAAATTATATGAAAGTTGTGGTTTTTTTACGCGCCTTTTTCTGGAACCAATGTATCGCGTAAAAAAAGGACTGGGTGTATATACATAGAAACACCCAAGAATAACCCTTTTGAATTATGATAAAATCAGGACTTAGTCATCAATTCAGCACCTAGACATAATTTAAATAGATTTTTTGATTCACTTAAACATAAAAAATTGAACACGATGAAAAATACAATGCTATTTTTTCACCGTGTTATAATGGAGTTCTACCAAGTAAATGCCAATCAAATCAATAAACAATTTACTTAACGAGCTCAGTTTTGCCCAATAAAGCCAGAAGATGTCTAAAGTTGAAATCCGAATCGTAAATGAATATCGATATGTTACTATGCAATATAAATAGCAAACGGCGTTTACGTGTTTGACGCGAGAAAAATATATTTTGAGCGAACGTTTACTTATTCCAATGTGTATATTTTTGGTTTTTCGACAAACATATATTAAAAATATGTATACAACACTAGAAATAAAATTGGACAAAATCGTATAGAATTTCAAATATTCATATTTTTTTTGACATTTTTTCTTGGACCTTTTCAGGGTTTTGTTTAAATACTGCGTGAAATGATTTGCAGTGTATGTCTGTATTATTTTTTAATTTTAACAAAATGTGGACATAAAAGTGTTGACTTTTTAATGATTCACATGACAATGTTAAATAAAAATTAAATCTGATCTTGTTATACATTATATATACAGGAAATTGTTGCAATGAAGTAAAACCTTATTAATAAGCTCGAACGAGGATCGTTGTTATGTGTGATACAAATTTGAATGCAACTATGGGTTGCCTGTCATTCTATTGTTAACACTTCTCCAACTATTGTCACATTGTAATTGATTCGCATTCTGACCACGTCCAAGGCAGCATGAACCATTGTTTTAGTATTATTTAGCAGCAATATTGAGAAGCAGTGGTACGCGAGTGTCGCAAGTAAACTAAAAATGCACTTCTTAACCGCTATAATTCAATGCAAAGATTATTTTAGATTTGACAGACTGCAGAAGTGATGTCAAATTCTAAAAAAATCACTCAAACTACTGGAAACCTGCGAATGTTTAGTTTAACTCTTAATTAATTAATTTATTTATTTATAACTACTCGGTACAAAACTTACAAATTATCAATTCATTGCTTTTGCAACGTTAACATATTTAAATATGATGTATTGGAAATTCAACAAATACACAGTAAAACAATCAACAAGGATTGCAAAAAAAAGTCAACCCAGTAAGCTCATGAAATGGCTACTTTGACTGAAAAAATAGCATTCGTCTGAACTCACTTTCGTCCACATGAAATATGTCAACATCCGAAGCAATATGGTTGAACATTGTTAATGCTCTTACCATTACATTAATGCTTGATCGGATAGTGTATATCATAGGTTCCCAACCTTTTTCGGGTGGCGACCCCTTTTCATAAAATCCAAAAGCATACAAAAAAAATATTTTTTTAGTTGATCGTATAAGTTGGCGACCCCCCCCCCCCAAAAAACCCTTCGCGACCTCAAGGTTGGGAACCTAAGGATAGACCCTATCTTCCAAATCATAGTTTATCAATTGGCGATCCACGGAGATTTTTGGGTGAGCCTTATCAATCGAATTTTATGATTTATTTTATAGATTTTCAAATTACATTTGTTGCTACTGTTTGCTTTAACGTATTTAAATATTGTTATATCAGCTTAGTGTTACAAAATTAATTGTTTTGAATGAAAAACCAATTATATAAATTTGAATTGTTACAATTTTGTACGATTTCACATGTTTTGTCACTAACGACCCGGGTTTCGCCTTTCGGCATCTAAAGGCATTCTATCACACGGATGCAAAAGAACTGACGTGAAACCCGGGTCGTTAGTGACAAAACATGTGGAATCGTACAAAGTTGTAACAATTCAAATTTGATATTAAAATTCCATCAAGCGCCTTCGGTCGATATCATAAATTAATTACATAAGTGTTTATTATTTTATTCTAATGTTGATGGTCCCCAAAATATTTTTGGATTTTTTGGTGGTCTGCGTTAATGTACAAAGAAAGGAGTTTGCTCCAATGAACATCGGACTGATGACTTTGTGACTAATGTGGAACAGTACGAGAAAAAAAATTGTAGTGTCACACTTGAAATCGTATCCTGGTGATAAGCGTAGTTAACTTTATGAAAACTTAAGAGAACGCCATCAAAACCCGCATGCTTTGTTTCTCTGAGACACTACCGGTTAAGAACAACATTGAACATTTGTTTAACGACTGATTTTCCAAGAAGATTTTTCCGAATAAAATTGACAGATAAGAAAATACTGGATACAGCAGAGAAAATAAGTTTATCAGATTACGTGAAACTCACCTTTAACTCGATACGTTCAGGAAACACTGTTCTGAATCATTTTATTTCTACATATATTATACGTCTATTTTGAAATGATTTGCTTTCACTATATTTCGTTGAAGTCACCGCGTAGATGGACATAAATTATTATTATGTTGTGATTCTGAGCCGGTGGCTTGGTGAGGTTACTGGTGTGTATGTGTGCACACGCGTATCAGAAATGTCAACCACAATATGCTAAATCATAGTTGACATTGTTTCAATACGTCCAATTATTCAATTTGCACTGACAAACGATGCTTTGTACTAATTCAGAGCGCGCGCCATATTGAACGACATTACTCTTTGTCCTGTCGTTGACTCTAACGGAAAAAGAAAATATTTTAAAGAAATCAGATTCCATCTAAAACGCGTGTCTTTTATATTCAGGGCTGCTTTTCTCTAATATTCTGATGCATTTTGTGATAAATAAAGTAACAAAAAACAAGAAAAAAGTGTATTGATTCAATTGGCATTCACTTGGTAGAACTCCATTATAACACGGTGAAAAAATAGCAATCTATTTTAGTTCTACAAAATTAGATTTTTAAGATATAGTTGATAGTTATGTTGGCTCGCGCCATCGTCAGAACTATGATTAAAAGAACATTTGCTTATCTATATACAGCTGTGTAGAAAAGGTACACAACACATCTTCTCTCCTGTTTTAACGTAGTAGGTTGTTTCTTGCTTGCAATAAAACTAAAAATTGTAAATGAAACTAAAAAGGCGGCTATATCAATAAGTTTACATATGGCACGGAAATGGTCTATTACGGAAACATAACAGCCCCCCGTAATCAGGACAGATGAAGGAATCACATAAGATAAATTCAAACTCAGCGCCTAAGTGTTTGCATCTTTGTAAGATCGCAAGATGGCGGCTTAAGAACGGTCGGAAATCAATAGATATCAAATTCCAAAATCACAAAGGATTCTCAACGAACAAACTAATATATGTCGATTATCATTGCTTATCCCTCTACGGGGGGCTGTTTTGTTAGTAGTAGTTGTGTAGTATAATTTTGACTAGTTCTGGCGATGGCGGGATCCGAATTAGCTATCAACTATATCTTATAAAAAAAAAAAAATTTGAACTAAAATATATTGCTATTTTTTCACCGTATTATAATGGAGTTCACGTGATAACCACTGTTCTGGACTAGATGCGTATATTTTCCTCAATTCCTTGTATTTTTAAACAATGCTTATTATTAATTTACTGCCGCCCAAATGAGTCCACGAAGATGTTAATAGTGACCAACGATAAGGAAATGCACAATCTTACGTAATCCTATTAAATTGTATTCTAAAATTCAATATATAGAAGATATGATTTAAATAAAGCGTCTAATAGGATGAATAATTTTCATTAGTTTAAATCGGAGTTAAGTCTAGACTTTAGTCGATTAGAAACCAAGTTCTACTAATAAAAAAAATGTATGTTATATTGTATAAAATTATTATAAATGGATGGGTGCATCGTTTTGCAAACGTTTTTTGCAATGATAATACGCATGGAAAATCACTGGGTTGTAATATGGAAGCTATGCATGCGTGAATTTGATTTACTCACTTCCCTTCACTTCCAAGTGCTATTCGTGCATTTCTCCGAAGCGTGTATAATATAGCATATATTATATCATTAACTTTTCCATATTGAACAATAAATAAAAACGTACATATGTTGTTACTTTCGACGTTAAAAATATATGAGTTTTGTTTTATGTTATAAACGATGTGAGCAAACTGCATTTTCGATTTATTTAAATAACTAATTTGAACGTTGAAAGGATATATACAAATTTTCCGATAAATTGTTTAGATAGTACATTAAAAAAATAATAAAATAATTGAAGCTGTTTATCGATTAAAAAAGGGTTCGGTTAAGCGTTCATTTTATTTTTTGATTTTATATTTGAAGCCTACAGCAGGAATGATTAGACTGCCTTTTGTTCCAGAGTGACTTGTTAAAGTTTTCAAAAGTATTTTTCAATTAAAATAAAATTATTTGGCGTACTATCGATCGGGTGAAATATCTATAATATTCTATAAAATCCATTTTAATTAAATGATCTAGGTAATATTGCTTTTGATTTTATACTGAAAATCCGTCGTACTGTTTACATTTATTTTTATGGAATAAAACAAAAACACAAAACAGATGTTTACTTAAATACAACATCGAATTTGAATTATATATATTATATATGGTTATGTATGAAAGACTTACAGCTTATAAACACTCCATGATATGGAACGCTTCGACAAAATCGTACGTAGATAATTATTACGAGAAATACGCTGATGCATGGTTGGGGAGCGCGGGCGGGCTGTGATAGGCACACACGCGGAAAAAGCGCCGGAGCGGTCGACGCCGACGCCGCCTAAGGGGCGGAAAATCTCTCACGGACGCCGATTCCGAAATGTTCACGTCGGTTGGGACGTGATCCGATAATCACGTATTCGGCTTTCTATGTGATATGTGCTTTCAAACCGACGATATAGGTATTGGAATTTTCAATATCTTTACACATGTCCAGTTACTAATTAATGGAAATTTTGATATTATTATTTTGTTTATATTGTATTTTGCCGATGCAAATATTACAATTCAGTTAAATAACACTTAGAGCGGTCGCATTATTCGAATATCCAGAAAAAAAATTTCAATATATTGGTTTGTTTTGAAAGACACCGTTCGTTTTGAAAAATCTAGCACAGCAAAAGCACTTTGCAAAGATGTAAACTAGTTTAACAATAGATAAATAACCATTCTACTAGAAAAGATTTCCATTGAGATGTTTAAAATAGAAACCTAAAATTAATCAAAAAAAACTATTTTATTCCAACACTACACCAACAAAGCTTATTATAATATACACATAGTCTTTTTTACACGATTATATTGTATAGCACCGTTCTTTTTTTATCCGATTTATCCATTTGTACGGGATCATTTTTTTATAAAATATTCATTAAAACAATGTATCACCGTTCATATAAGCATGTGATGACCCTGCTACAAAATACGAGTAAATAAATTTATTTAATACGTTCAAATAACACAACGCAATAATTTTGTGTCGACAATAAATCAACACAAAACACAAAAAGCTTAAATATTGAACATACTAAATAAATACAATCTGGTCCAAATATTTAAAATACAATTTTAAATACAAACCGAAGACTAGAATACTTTTTTGCAAGAGCAAAATTTTAATTCGAGTTAAATTAAACAAATTAGAATTCTTAAAACTTTGTACGATTTCACATGTTTTGTCACTAACGACCCGGGTGTCGCCTTTCAGCATCTTCAGGCATTCTATCACATGAATGCAACAGACGTGTGACTGACAAAACATGTGAAATCGTACAAAGTTGTCACAATTCAAATTTGATATTGAAATTCCATCAAACACCTTCAGTCGATATCATAAATTAAACAAATTAGTTTTTAAAAATCGTAAAAGAGTGCATTCGCCATCGATAGTGAAAGCAGCGAGTAACTCCAATATGAATGTCAATATTAATTATTATAAATATCTATGCTTATTGTATGTATTAATATTTGATGAAAAATAAAAAAAAAATATCGCTTTATTAGCCCTTTGTCATTTTTTTATACATTTTGTATAGTAATTATTAATTATGGATCCTTAAAAAAGGATTCCATTATCATATATATCAACGGATTAGGTGTAATCGAATAATTTTAAATATTTTGCATTAAAGCTAGTTCAAATATTGTATTTAAAATTGCCAGATTATCTGGTTTTTATACCTTTTAAAATATGTCTTCTCACAAAAGAGAAGTAGTAAACAAAATCAAATTAATATTATCATGATACAACTAATCAATTATTTAAACAAATCTGTGAATGGAACTTATATACAATTCATTGAAGCCTATCACGAGAAAGACGTTTACTTCTTTTGTACCTAATCCGGTTTCTTTGTAAGTTATGTTGCGATAATTTCGTTGCTCTAACAGTGTGGATAAGCCAGACATTGGCCAAGCGGTGTTTCGATACAGAATATCGCAAATCCGTGAAGCGAATTACTTCAGTTACCTTTTCTCTAGCCAGCTGTCCTTGCATCACTTGAAAACGACACAAACCTTTGGTGTTTTATACAGTATAAAAATACTTTTAAGCATAAAAAATCGCACTGTAAATAAAATGGAAAACTCAATGAAAATTGTGATCCATTGGCGCGTTTTATTTTACCGTAGTAGAATAGTATTACTTCATTCATTCATTCATTCATTATCAGCCGGGGTCGATCCACTGCTGGAGGAAGGCCTCCCCGTTTTTTTTTTTTTTTTTTTTTCAGGGGGGGGTTTGGACATAGCAACACCACGCTGCCCAGGCGGGTTGGTGTTCGGTTTTCTGTCTGGGTTTTCCTTCCCATAGCCAAGAGAACACGGCACTCGGTGTTCCCGAGCGGTCACCCATCCAAGCACTATCCGCGCCCAATGTTGCTTAACTTCGGTGATCGCACGAGAGCCTGTGCTTACAACGTGGTATGGTCGTTGGCAGTAAAATATTCTGGTACCTCTTGACTGACTGAGTATTACTTAAACTGTCATAATCCTCTGAAATTTCTGTTGATGATATCGCTCATCGCCAGTATTATCAACGCATTGATGTAATGTATTTAACTCTTACGTAACCTTTATATAAGAATAAATTTTAATGTATTGGAAACAAATTTGTGAATTATTTAAACAATTTTATATGTGTAGGACTAGAATTGGTTTCTATAATCGCGAGCTTTATCGACCGAATCGTTTATCACACGGTGAAAAAATTGCAATGTATTTTAGATCTATAAAATTTACCGTGTTATAATGGAGTTCTATCAATTAAATGCCAATTCAATCAATACAAATAATCATTTATCATACACCGGTCTTGATTTGTATATTAGAAATAATATCTTAACATTGTATTTTATGATGAAAAAGTGATGTATTCGGTTCCTTAATATTTGGGAACAGTGAACATTTTTTAAATAAAGTCTTGTCAACGGCTAAAATTTAGATTCGACGTATTTTGCAATGGACAGAAGTCAAAATTAAGATATGATGAAAATGGTTTTGCTGCCCTGGCATTTTGTAAAACTCTATCAGGGGGATTTTAGAAATGTTGAGCGAAACAATTGTCTGCTTTTTGACACAACACATTTCCATAATATTTTTATTTCCGTCTACTTTTATCCGCTTTATTGACAGGCTGATGAATTTTATAAATCGGTTTTTTTCCCTCTGTTGGTATCCCAGCCTGTCTGCCAGCTCAGCTGTTATGATTGTTTTGTTTCAATAAATGTTAAAGCGAAAAGAGTGAAGAATATTTCTCGTTGAATTTGATTGACAGGTAACAATTTTCAAAATAAAATACTAAATCTCAAAACAGAAATAAATGTGACCAAAATTCATGAAAAAAATTACAAATATATTATGTTAAAAGTCACTTTACCGTCATGACGCACAGTAAAATATATTAGCTAATAAATCTGTTTATTGTTTATGTTCCCATTCCAAGCATTCGATAATTTCACCGCTGATAGTTTGTCACTCTATCCTTATATTTTTACCTTTTTCAAAAAAGACAGGTTGAACAATTCTATAAAATTGTCACTTTGAAATAAATTTTTATTGCTTACCACATTACGGTGTACGTTAAAAAAAATTTTACGTCATTGTAAGCCAATATTGTTTACTTTTTATTCGCTAGATTTAAATCGCCAAATGGAAACTTTGAAAGATTTTTCAATCTGTATTTGAATGGTCAGGCTATAACAGTCCTCTTTTTAACCCGCTTTCAGCATCAGATAAAAATTATGATAAAAGACCACAGTGCAATAAAAAATAATGTAAAAATCAAAACTCTATGTGTTTACAATTTCTTTTGTACTCGAATTTGTACCGAGAGATTTAAAATTGCCTTACAGGTTCAATCGCTTGTCAAAACCATCTGTCCCATTGCTACAAGCCGAATGTGAGATATTGAGAATGAGAAAAAAATAATGCAGATAATGCATGAAAAATATCCATTAATTGATTGAAAACTAATATATAATTTAAAATATCGATATTGCTTTTGTTTAACAATTCAAAAATAATATATACTGTTCATATTGGTCTGGTACAGTATACAAATGATCACTTTGATCAGTTAATGTGTACATTAACTTAAAAGACGTAATGAAATTGGTCACAAACTTTAAAAATAATTATGTGTTCATCCATGTATTTCTAATCACTATCCACTGTTAGGTGTGCGTGTTATACTGTCATTTAACATACCATATAAAGGACAGTAGATTTGTCAAAAATCTATAAAAAATTTTCGTTGCAACATCCTAAAAAATATTTACGCGATTTTTTTTCGCCGTGTGTTTTTGCTCAAATTCAATTGTTATTTAATTGTAAGTACAATAATATAAAAAAAATGGTTGACAATCGTTCGTTAATACACAACCTATAAATATTCAAACTAAGTCTAGAAAATTATCTTATTGATATACCAAATCGATGTTGGCTTGTTGTTTCGTTAATTATTATTCAATTTTATGTAAGTGTTTCCTGCTGATTTTTGAATTAGTGTTCTTCAATTGGGATATAGAATGTTTTAAAACAGTTTTCTTTTATCTTCAATTAGTAATTACATAAATGAAATAAATTTACTTTATGATATCGACTGAAGGTGTTTGATGGAATTTCTATAACGACAAAGTATAACTATTTTATCGCGAGATTCTAGAAATTAATAGAGGCTAGGTATGAAATTCAATCTTCAGTATCAATGATCAACTCAATCTTCCCAACTCCTTCTTTACATGACACCGGTTCAATGAATCGACAATCTCATGACGTAAATTCTTATGTTTCATCACTAGATGTTTGGCAGTAGGTATTCTCTATATGACAAGGAAAAAAACCTATTTAAATTTTAATGTTAGTTGAAAAATCCTTTCAAAAATGACTTATTAACAAGATCGTTAATGAAAATTATTACAGGCAATTGTGTTAATTATTATTAGATTAATATTATTAAATTCGTTTTAGCTGTAATTTACTGATTGCCTTGAGGTATGTGTTTTCCTGTTAATAAATTTGCTATATAGACGATGCTAATTGTTTATTTTACGTCAGTTCTGTTGCATCCGTGTGATAGATATATACACACAGTGCACTCTCGATTATCCGCTGAGATATATGCTGGAGAGGATGGTCACGGATAATTGAAAAACACGGATAATCCGAATCATCAACTTTTTATTTTATTTTAGAATATAATATCATATACACAATACTATTATTTAACACATTGTTTATATATTCATTATTTATCAGGAAAACACAAAAAAATACGCAAAAAATATAATATTTTATCATAATAACAAAAGTAGTCCCGAGAGCTGACAAATATAGGCAATAAATATCGAAATAAACAATATTACTGCGGGCACTCGCGCCGGTCTATGCACTTCACAGGAAATGTAAATAGAAACGCATGTGGAGTACAAAAGATCTCAATTCTTGACTCATTCTAGTCTCTATAATTGTGATATTTATTGCGGTATATGCGAACATTCATACGTTCAAAAAAACAAGCGGTTAAAAAAAATTCCCCGATTAGTTACGTAAACACAAACACATCGCTAAATTCATCCTTTTTTTAAACACGCGCATATTCAAGATCGCAATTCATTAATGCGTCTCATAAACGTCATAGAAAAAAAATCAATCAGATTATATTTGAATTAAAAAATATTTATTTTCAGGCACGAATAATACACAAACCGGATAATCCATATACGGATAATCGAGAGTACACTGTATGTATATATCCTTTATCATCCATCTAAGGTAGGGGAAAAAATAAACAGAACAGAAGTATTTCGAATAGAATTTAATATTTTAAACATTATTGATGGCCGTGAGTAAACATTTCCCTCTTTGCCTTATTACATAAATTATTTAACAATGAATGAAATAGGGGCTTATTTATAAGTCAGTTCCTGATACAGCCAGCTGTCTAATTGACTCAAAGTAAAACAAACGATTTGTTGTGACTAGGTGCCGAGTTAAACAAGGGAAGGGCTGGTAAATTGACAGCCCGTCCCAATTCTGCTCTGTCTAATTGACAGTCCGTCTCTTTCCTCGTGAAGCGGTGTTGGCGCATCACGCAAATCGCCGGGAAAATATACATTTCTCTCCATTATTTCGTCGGGAAACGACGTGAAATAGATGAATCGTTTCTTCGTCTTCCAGCCATCTTGTTTTTCGCGTCAGTGTTGATTTTTTCAAGCTAACGTTTTCTTTCTTGAATCCGTGCTACGTCCACACGAATGAATATTCTCAAATGTAGATAATAATAAAAAAAAAAACTGTACTTAAGAGTTATTATATATTTATGTACAAATGTGTAATTTAATTCTTGTATGTTAATGGAATTTTTTTATCACGGCCTAAGCGAATCGATAGATTGGCCCACTAAGTCCGTGGTTCCCAAGTTGGGTGGCACAGGTTTTTCATTTTCAACATGTTTTTTGTTCAAAAGGGCCGTGATGTGAAAAAGGTTTGGAAAGCACTGCATAAAGGCATGAAGAATTAATACAAGAAACAAAGTTGTAAGAATATGAGTTTTATGAATTTATGATATCGACTGAAGGTGCTTGATGGAATTTCAATATCAAATTTAAATTGTTACAAATTAGTACGATTCCTCGTGTTTCGTCACTTACGACCGGGTTTCGCCTTTCGAAATCTTCAGGCATTCTATCACACGGACGCAACAGAACTGACGTACTTTCTATAAACAGTTAGCATCGTCTATATACCAAAAGTATTAATAATTATTAGTTGTAAAACCCCCTCCAAGAATAGCTCATTAAAAAGATCGTAAGTGAAAATTATCACAGGCAATTGTGTTAACTATTAACAGATTAATATTATTAAATTTGTTCTAGCTGCCGAGCTAGATCAGTTACAAGATTTCATGATATAAATTGATATTTTTGATCCAAAAATAAATTTCAATCGTTAAAACTTTGTACGATTCTACATGCTTAAAAAACTTCCAAACACACCGAGCTTAATAGTAGGTGCCGCTCAACAATAAACTTTAAGCTTGTAAAAAAGTTCAAAGCTTCAATGAGTGAAATATGTATTATATAAACTATGTAATCTCCAATCTAAAGTAAAGGTCTCCGTACCTTATATCTTATATTTTTTATTCAACTTAAAAAAAAATTGTTTATGATTTTGATCGGCTTTATCTATTATCAACCTATCGTATGTATCATAATATAAATTACAGCAAACAAACACTATGTAGTATTAAAAAAAAATGTTTTTATCTTACGTGCAAGATATTCTTTAATTTCAATTTATGTTATATACAATAAATAATTTATGATATCGATTGAAGGTATTAGATAAAATTTCAATAACAAATTGGAATTTGAATTGATGAAAATTTGAATGAATAACTCATCAGTTTGGTTGCATCAATGAGAAATCGTACAAAGTTTCAACAATTCAAATTTATATACATTATTTTCAATATTTAACGAATGATATTGTATTTCCTGTTAACTGCCTTTTCCCAGTGCTAAATCTATAAAGTGGAAATTTGTGTTTATTTACCACTCGTGGCCGTTTTTTGCGTTCTTAGAAATGATGAAAAATTAAATATATATTTATATTGAGCGCAATATTGACAATCGTGCGGAACAAGCACAGCTAAACTACCAATCTTGCAAAACAAATAACTTTGCCTTATTTCGTAAGGAGAAAGGCAAATTTGCATCTTCTAACTTTACATATTATAATACTTATGAAATGTTATGTTTTAAAACTTTTTCTTCCAATTTTTTTAATCATTTATGTAAAAATGATATATCACTCAGTGCTCATCGAAATATTCTCCAGTAATTCATTACTAGATCTTTGCGAAATTCGACATAAATTTACATTAAAATGTAAGGTAATTGATAAGCAATTAATATGCAAATCGTTAATTAATTTTCACTGAAATCAAAATCAAAAGCCAAAGGCAATCAATATTTACGTGGACTGTTAATCGTGAATTCGTATTATTAAGATGGAATAAGCTTTTTCGTTAAAGTCATACCAGTAAATAATTAATTTAAAATAAATAATACTTATCGGTTGTACAATATTATATATCTGCCATTTAAACGTCTTTTGCTACCACCGATAAATTATTAGCAGTTTATTGATTGAATTGGAATTCACTTGGTAGAACTCCATTATAAAACGGTGAAAAAGATAGCAATGTATTTTAGTTCTACAAAATTATTTTTAACAAATATAGTTGATAGCTATTTCGGCTCACGCCATCGTCAGAAATATGCTTAAACTAACATTCGCTTATCTATATATAGCCGTGCAGAAAAGGCACACAACACATCCTCTCTCCTGTTCCAACGGCCTAGCTTGTTACTTTAACACAATGACACTAAATTTTCAAAATTCTAAATGAAACATATTGTTTATTTCATTAGCAGTTTATCACATTAGCAGTTTCATTATTATCTCTATACTAACAAACTTTAAATCAGGGGAAATACCTTCTGCATTATAAAAACAAAAAACAAAACACTAGTTAATTGAAATTAAATAGTTTTCAGAACTTCCTTTGCTTATTGTTTTAATTATTTTGTTACAACACCATTCATTACACTGATCGACTCGGGAACGATCTTAGCAAATAAACGTTTTCCCCAAAGCGAAAATGATTTTATATTTGTAAGAACTGAAATTTAAATACCACAGATATAAAAGTAGCAACGAATTTTTAAATAACGAATACTAAATTTAAATGTTCAGCTGGAAATAATTGACAGAACTGACATTCAATTTGTTTCGATACGCAAGCATCATATAACAATATAATGTATTGTAATTCACAGCATTGAAAAGGTTACGTAGTTGTTCTGTATACATGGACTACGGTGAATAAATAAATATATTATATTTTTAAAAATCCGTTTTTCTAAAAGATGCAACTATTCTATGCAATGAACAGACTCGTTGCATTTATTACAAGCATTTTTGAGAATATATGTGATATCTTTTCTAGTCCAATTGATATCAATTGATCAGATATTGCATTGGAGTTTCTTTCACGTGTCAAAAACATCTGCTTCATTGCCATAAGTCAAATGTCAGATATTTCTGCATATCATAATCGTAAATCCGAAAATTATTACATTATCACTCACGTTTGTAAATCTTATTATAAACTTTTTTAAGCATTCATTGCTTCAAGATATATATATTATAACTATAATATGATAGCAAAGTTTCAGTGATTTAAAATTTTTGCAAATCAATAAAACTTTCATAAAAGCTCATAGTTGATAATAACAAAATTATCTCAAATGAATATTGTACAAATGATCCCTTGAAAATTTTAAGATAAAAATATTGACAGTATTTGACATTGATTTTTGAGAAAAAAATACCTAATAAAACACTATTAGTTATTTTATCTTCGTATTTTTTTGATTAAATGCATAAACGCAACAATATTCAATTAAGAAATTGTTTGAAAATATGATTGATATCTTCAAAAACGCCTTCAAACAGTCTATCAAAATAATTTATTTCAAATAAAAAAGAACTTACCAATGACAACATATGAATTTATTAAAAAAAAAGATTGTTCAGTTCAGCACTCATTAGCTTTTTTAAAGAAAATATCAAATAGTTAGGGTAAAACAATTAAAAACAAAACGGCACCTGTTCATTCATTATTAATGAATCTTATTGGACACTTAGTTAATCAGTGGTAAATCGATTTTCGTTCCGTTCAAGTTTTGATTAAATCGATCAATAAATATGAATATATAATGCCGTAATAGTGAAAGAAACAGGCAGGAAATAGGCATTTATAAGGAATATGGATTGCTTACACATCGTCTTTTTTGTTTTGTTTTGTGTTATAGGTACCTACAAAGATAATTATCATTTCAAATTTAGTTAGATGATTTATATACATTGCTATTTATAAAACAAACATTGTAAAACAAAATAATGAAGACAAAACAAACAAATATTGTTATTTTTGGTTTCCTGGTTTAGAAATCAACCTAGAAAAAGAATAAATGTGTATAAAATATGGGATAAAGTTTCGAGGAATTTATTTCTGTAAATACTATAAAAAGGCGAAAAATGTCCCCATTTCAGTAGTGGCAGAATTTCTCCGCGAAAAGTAGGCAGCACCCGGAGAGGCGTTGAAAAAATACATTCTCGGAAAGCTTTTTTACGTTGATTTATAAAAGCTAGAGTGTAAAACGTAGCTAGAAGAAGCTTTTTAAAAAGTGCTCAATTGTTGGTGAGTTGCGATAGCCCGTATCTGCCGATTGACTATTCGTTTCTGTCAAGAGTGCCTTCACGTTGTCAGCGGTAAAGAACTAACTGCAAAAGCATTTCGTGATAGATAATGCTGTTATTTGCCACTTTGCAGACTGGGAAAAAGACAGCCAACTGCACAGTGCAGGTTTCACAACACATTTTTTCTTTAGACACCAGTTCTTACTAATAAAACTTAATGCGTTATTTTGAATGGCAACTTTATAAATACAACACAATCAAAACTTTTAGTTGACTTTGTGAACATATTCGATAAATCGGCAGTAAATTTGTGGAAATAAATAAATTAATAAAATGTGTTTCTGAAAATACTTCTAATAAATTGTAATTCATATTGACATGATAAGACGGCAACACTGTCACTATTTGAAGAGTAAACAGGCAACCCACCAGATTTCTCGATAGCAGATAATAAGTAATAAAAAACGTCAGTTTTCGATTTAAATCAAGTCAATATAAATGGAATTGATTTTTCGCACATAAAAATTGGTACAAGAAAACGTTTGAGCTTTCGGTTGAGTAACAAACTGGAGATTTGCTTAACGCCAATAGGCACTTCCATGATAGATGTGAGGGATTAAATAAATACACATAAGTAGCCCAATATCGATGGAAGAAATCAAAGAAACAATTGATCGTGATTGTTATTAATTATTTAAATATTGCAATATTAATATTAAAGTAAAATACGTAAAAAAACGTACAATTGGCACAGTAAAAAAGTGCTTCACCACTTAAGGAAAAGGCTATACTGAGTATATTATTTACTGTGTGTGGGTTGTGACAACTCATGTTATCGAAGCAAACTGTCTCTCTAAACAATCTTTTGAAATCAAACATGTTTTCATGACTCATTAGACATCAATCCTAATAAAAACACGACAAGAAACTGTATCGAATATATATTTTCTGGAAAAATATTGTGTTTCTTGTATATTGAATAATGTACGAGTTACTGTGCTGTATAATGAAAATATACAATTCCAGCTTAAAAGAGCAATAAGAAATCTCAGAAAGGTGGGTTAACTCTATTACATTCCTGGAAAAGCTACCACAGCGTCCCTCTACGACAGTGAACGACCTCTACGACACGCGTAGCACAGTGAATAATCATTCCTTCAGATCGAGAGAATTTCTTTAAACATGTACCCACATCCGCAGCTCATTCATACACTTTCAATTGATATTTTCTACAAGGACGTTGTGTATACTATTTTGTTTTTTGTAGAAGCCAGTATTAATTCCGAATATTTTCGATGGGCATTTATTGAAACATTACTTTTCAGAATTTTATTGTAAATAATATATAATACGTGTATTGTAATAAAAAGGATAACTTGGTTATTTCAATGGGTGCATAAATGTGTATAATACGTGTTACACTTCTATTAGAAGTAAATTCAGGTAACTTTTATTTAAATATTTATACTTGTTTTCATGTAATCGTATGAATCTTTCACTTATTATTTTTAGCATATTTTTAAGAATTGTTATTCTTATTCACCTGAACGTGGAGCAGACTAGCAGTTAACAATTGAGTGTCGGGGGTTTCGAACAATAGACTCTAGTCCAGTGCATCCAAACCTTTTTCGGGTGGCGACTCCTTTTTATAAAAGCCATGTGACCCACGAACCCCAGAAAAATACAAAATACCCCAAAATACCCGTCGCGACCCATTGGTTGGGAACCATTGCTCTAGTCGGAAGTGGGCGTTTTTTAGCGATTGCCGCAAAAATATATAATTTTCTTAAAACCGGCACAACTTCCAAATCAAACATTATTTTTCATAAAAATTTTCAAAGAAATTATGTGTGATATTTGGACTCCATAGATAAAATAAAAAACCATTTCATTATAATAATTTAAACATATTTCCAAACTGAATATAAACACCCGTTGTCATGTTATTATTTATTAAATAATTTTAATAAATAAAACATAAAAGATATCCATTCCATATAATTATATAATAAATAATAATATATATTTGCTATTCCCACAATTTTACAATCACTGAAAATGTATAATCTCAAGACGTAAATATTTGAGAAACACATGTCACACCTTTTTATACGTAATGAATGAGACCGTTCAGCCTAATAACAGATGAGTTTTATTGCTTCTTGTCAAAAAAGGGTCTCGTACTGTTGCTGCAGGTATTTCACGCCACATACAAACCCGTGATATGTTGTACGCAAACAACCGACCGTCCTCAATAAGCGACATTTGTCGATTCCCGACAATTGATATATTTGTTAGTATTTCTTCATAAGAAGTGTTATAGAATCATGTGTACTATCAATCATTTATGATAACTGACTGATTTGAATTGTTGAACTTTTTTACGATTCCCGAGTATCGCCTTCATAAACATATGAAATAGGACTAATCAACAATAAACGGTTATTTATTATACACGATAAATTAAGAAAAATGAAAAATACAGCCTCAAAAATAACTTAAAAAATTATTGATTTGATTATAGTGAAACTCAATTGATAATCCCAATGTTTTTTACCAATTTGAAGTAATTAGATAACTCTAAGTTTAAAATGATCCGATCGTATTTTATTGATAGTTGATTATTATTTATTATAAAATCTTTCTTATTTATTGAACTTGTCGTATACGTATTGTGTGTTAGTTCCGTTGCATTCGAGTGATATAATGCCTGACGATGCCAAAAGGTGAAACCCGGATCATTAGAGAGAAAAAACATGTGGAATCGTACAAAGTTTCAAAAAATTCAATTTTGATATGTGCATTTATTGTATATTTAAAACTTTTAACTGTCCGTTCTGTTTCGAAGTTTCTTATATATATAAAATTATGATTTTTGTAAAACTTTTTGCTATTCGATAATCTATTAAAATCGTTTTCTGGGCGATACACTAATCTCGTGAATTCTTATTATCAATGAGGTTTTGTAGAACTGTACTGTTGTTGTTTGCATAAATTATCGCATCGACGTCTCTGCTTTAATATTTCTGCAGAACGGCATCTATGACCTATCTTTGAAGAGCGTTTCTATATAATCTTGTCTGATTATATTTACTGACTTACAGCGCTTTACAAAACAAATTTGATTTTATATACGTACATGCGTTAGACGCACCGTCAAGAAACATTATTTGGAAACATCTATTTACACTCGAGAAAATTTCCTTTGATTCTGTGTATGATCACAGGCATTGTAGACAAAATTTGAAATAAAATAAAAACAGACAACTCGAAAACAAAGGAATAAAATCTACCTAACATGTTCTGCCCGTCGCATTTCCATTCCTACGAAGATAGACGTTACACCGAATCAAAGAAGCCTCCCGGATGTTCAGATAGCTTTATTCGCCAGTGAAGTTCAAAAGAAATTTTAAATAAATGAAATAACAAACGTTTAACATTTCATCATTTCACTTTTAAGATGTAGCTGTCATGAGTATTATTTACTAAGAAAACATTTATAAAATGTATATTTGGGAACTCCATTTCTCTTTACAATAAAATCACGGAAGAAAATGAAACATAGAAAAGGATTAATGGAAGGTTACCGTACAATTTAACAAATAAGCCAAAATAGATTCCTTTTTAGCATCGTGCACAGTTGGAAATTATTTTGTATTTTTTACCATATGTATTTAATCAAAATTTTTATTAGAAATATATTAAATTAAATCATAGTGTTGTCTCTGCTTTTAAAAACTATTGTTGCATGTGTATTTGTGTCACATTAAAAAGGAACCTCTTACAAAAATGTTTCTCTTAGCACACCTCTATTCGCAATGCAATCCTTACGTGCAATGTTTTATATTTTAATTATAAACATAAATTATATTCAATAATTACTAAAACCAAATAATTACCAATATTTCACATAATCTAATCATATTTTTTCTTCTGCTAACTCTTCTTCATTTTTTAGTACGAATTATCAAAACACTGCAATCTGTCATCTCGCCTATTAAGTTTAGCAGTAAGAGGATTAAGTCCGTGTTACCTAGATGGATGATTTTATATATTGTTTTGTTTATATCAAGTTGTTTTCCATAAATTTGAGGAAAAATCCATAAATCCATCGACAAATTAACCTATGAAACCGCTCTTATCAGATTTCGATCTCTGAAATTTTTAACTGAATAGAAGGATCACTTAAAAGGTGTTAATTGTCACTTCTTGATGGAAAATCAATATTTCAAATAATAACAACACAGTTTTAAGTACTTATTTCCAATATATATTTTATGATCAGGACCGGTTTTGCTAATCGCGAGCATTATCAACTGATAATTTAAATGCAAGTTTATTTAATCAAAATTTTTAGTTGACACTGACAGGAATACCAAACCATGGGTTCAAGAACTAAGACAACAATTTACAAGAAATCATACAATATTAATGGAAGGATGTTATCCACTTGGCTACCGTCTCAGCATTAAAAACACCTAAATCAAATTTATAATACTTTTCACGTGGAATTTTGTAAAAATTGTGTTTTAATGTTAAAATCAAAAACTTGAAGTAATAATAGTTATTATTTTAAAAGGAAAATACAGCTGCCATATGACGTGAGTTATATTATAATAATGTAATTTAAATAATGGAAGATTTAATGCTAGGCGTAAAAAATTCTCCGACCCGCCCTTGGATAGGTTCGCAGGAAAGCGTCTGATTGCCGCCTTCCAACAAAAACACAAGAAAAGTGGGCGAACGTCGCCTGCTAACGAGCAAACAGCGCTGCCGTTCTTCAAAACGGATTGTATAAAGTTGTACCAAAGATTTAGATGCAGGCGCCGAACGGACGATAGCGTCGATCAAAGACAATCATCATATTTTATTGCCGCATCGAGTATCGCGTTCCTTGCATTGGCGAGACCATAGGTGGCCAACACTGTCAAATAAATATTATTTAATATTAACCCTTTGGATGGCACGACTTTTTGGCCGAATGTGCCAGAAATGCCACGATTATGATCTAAAAATTAACATTTTTCTAAAGTTGTTAAGCAGTGTGTACCATTGTTTTGACAAAAATTTGCGTTCCAAATAATATGCACTGCACCAGATGCAATAACTCGTCTGTTATTTTTTAGTTTGACAGTTTTATGTTTTGGTCGACAGTTTTGTGGTATAGTCAATCTTTGGCAATTTCAAGTATATAATATATTTTTTTTTTACTTTACATATAACATTAGCTTACTTTAAAATCTTAACCTTACAAACTACCATTTAAGCCTTGGCTAATAACTGAAATAAAATAAGAAAACGTATATCTATCAAATAGAATATATAATTTTAGAAAAACTTCGTGTTCATTTACAATAGAAATCTTGATCATAAAAATTCTAAACCTTCAAAATGACTCACGAGAGTGAAACGGATACTAGTAATTATGATTCAAATACGGACTCGGATGGAAGTGCTTTGATACGACCCCGACAGAGATGTCAAAGACTCATTAGTGAGAGTGATAGTTCTGAAGAATAGCATTTTGATACGATAGCACATGATTTCGGGAAAGATTTTTCTGAAGTATTTTTAGATCATGATACTCTCAACCAAGATTCTTTTGGGTTCATGGAAATATATATATTTAAAAAATGTTATGAACCCCTGGAGCAATATGCAATGACACCCGTTTTGCCGAATACTTCGTCGCCATCGCGACGTTCGAGCTCGAGTTATTATTATTATTGGCAAAACGCTGTAATAATAATGACAATAGGTAGCGCAGACTTCAACAGGGCGCTTAAAATATGACTCATTCTTTTATTCTTTTACGATGCAGAGCCGTCGGCTCTGACTATCCACGATATATTGCAAAAGCCGATTAAATCGGCTCTTGGCAGCCAAAGGGTTAACACGGTGATAAAAATAGTAATGTATTTTAGTTCTACAAAATTATTATTTTTTAAGATATAGCTGATAGCTATTTCGGCTCACGCCATCGTCAGAACTATGCTTAAACGAACATTTGCTTATCTTACTTATGTAAGATCATTCAACAGTAAAAAAAAAAAGATTCACAATTCGCTAATCACGTTATAAAGGAATCACATAACATTAATTCAAACTCGGCGACTAAGTGTTTGCATCTTTGTAATAAAGGTCGCAAGGTGACGGCATTAGAACAGCTGAAAATCAATAGATATCAACTATCACAAAGGATTTTTAACTAACAAACTAATATGATATATGTCGACCGCCTTTTCTTAACCCGCTACGGGGGCCCGTTGTGTTTCCATAATGGACCATTTCCGTGCCATATGTAAACTTATTGATATAGCCGCCTTTTTGGTTTAATTTACAATTTTTAGTTTTATTGCGAGCAAGAAATAGCTAGGTCGTTAAAACAGGAGAGAAGATGTATTGTGTACCTTTTCTACACAGCTATATATAGATAAGCAAATGATCGTTTAAGCATAGTTCTGACGATGGTTAGCCGAAATAGGTATCAACTATATCTTAAAAAATAATAATTTTGTAGAACTCATATACATTGCTATCTTTTTCACCGTATTATGATGGAGTTCTACCAAGTGAATGCCAATTCAATCAATGTATTATTTAATATTTTTTCACACTGTCCGTACAGTTTTGATGTTTTTGTTAAAACAATGAATAGTCCACGTTTCAATGCATAAATTATATAAGCATATATGGTGGCAAAACCTCAAACGTTACTCTTGATATATTTCAAAATAAAAGACATTTTTTTAAATACTACTTGGTATTATAATGAATCAAAAAAGTGTTTTATTTAACACTTTAAAAAAATAGCAATGTATTTTAGTTCTACAATTTTTTGTATAAGTCATAGTTGATAGCTATAATATTTCGGGTCACGCCATCGTCGGAACTAGCCGTTCCTTGTTCCGCTTCGCGTTTCGACGATGGCGCGAGCCGAAATAGCTATCAAATATATCTTATAAAAAAATGTAGAACTAAGATACATAGCTATTTTTTCACATTGTTATAATGGAGTTATACCAAGTAAATGCCAATTCAATCAATAATTTCTTTTATTTAACATTTTATAAAGCTTTGTGTAAAAACAGCAACATGAATTGTTTGACCAAAGTGTAGAACCAATCTGCCAGTGGGGATGCCAATAGTAGGAGCATTGACAATTTTCAACAGTATTGCTTCGGATGTCGATATATTCCATGTGGACGACAGCGAGTTTAGGCGAAGACTATTTTTTAATGTGTTAAAGTGAATTTTCATGAGCTTACTTGGTTGACTTTCTTGCTATCCTTATATTGTATTTTCTTCATTAATTTAATTTCCAACATTTTTTTTTTAGTATTTTGAGTTTCAAAGGCGATGAACTTGTAATTTTTGTTACGTAATAAATAAACAGTACTGAATTAAATTTTGAACTATTAGTGTCGCAATATTCTCTAAGTGGCTCAGCAAGGAATAGGTTAACAACACCTTAAAAGTGAATACTTTTCGGATTAGTCCTTAGGGATGACAATTTGTGCTATGCTGCCTTTTTAGGTACCTTTTTAAAATGTTTAGTTTATTTAATAAGAATTTACTGTAAAAATATATAATAGCTTTTAATATACAGCAGGTGATCGGTTAACGAATAGTTCGGACAACGAACACATTCGGGTAACGAACTAAAACGATCTTCCTAATCCACTTATTGTATATATTATGTGTTAAATCGACGATCAGTTATCGAACAATTCGTATAAAACTTAGTCTTGGAACAGATTTTGATCGTTAATCGATTCACTCACTGTAATTAAAACGCCATTATGTAAAACCTTACCATATTTTGGGACTTCTATAGAGCAAGGTATTTATCAATACATTATAATAGAAGTAATGAGGTGTTGTATGTTTATCACTTTTTGGTTTTCCCTCAACCAACCGTTATGGGTATCCAGTCGTTAATTTCACACTGAAATAACTTTCGGAACTTTTCTCAGATCCAATAATTCCCGAACTCTAATTGTACTGTCAGAAAGACTCAACACCATTACGCCGAGCATAATGATTTTTGTAAACAAAACAGATCTGGGTTTTTGGTAGACATGATAAGCTCACTTGTAACTTGTTGTTGTCTTCTAGGCTTAAATAATTCGAAATTATCAAAATTCATTATTGAAAAAAATTGTATGAGTAAAAATACTTTATTTAAAAAAAACTTAATTTAACAACATATGTATATAGAAATTGGCAGCAAAATATTTTGAAATATCTATAATAACTTAACGAGGACAAACATAATATTTAAAGCATTAATTGACTTCACTCAAAAATTCTCATGATTTAATTAGTTATATAAAAAGAGTATATTTTAAGTGTACTCAATAGACCAGTGCTTCTCAACTTGGGGCCCTCAATTCCAGTAGAAAGTACACATATTTATTTGCAAATATTTTTCCTATGAAATATGTTGTTGAGTCCGTAGATTCTTTTCAAATTTAGGGGTCCGTGACATGAAAAACGTTGGGAAGCACAGAAAAAGACAACACTTTTTTATATGCAGCAATTATCATGTATCAAGTACTAATTAATTTAACGTAATTATATGATTATTCAAAAAAAAAAAAAAAATTTAAATGTTTAGCGTGCAAATACAATATTTTTAAACAGTAGAACACAATTTAAATGGTTAGTACTATTTTCACATATTTTATAGTATTTAGATTGGATCCGGTTTCAGTCATTGCAAGCATTATCATCATGAGCGAAACCGGTGGAGATATTGATTTAAAATTTTGGATAATTTACAAACATTATATTTCATAAAAAGAATATATGAATAAAAAATAGCACATTTTGAAATTCAAGTAATATCGTAAATGTTATATTTTTATATAATACACAATTTATTTTGATGTTAAATCTTTGCTCATAAAATTTGTATCTTCATTAATTCCAAAGGGAACTTTGTAAAAAAAAAATATATTTCGTTAATAATATTGTCATCGTTCTGGGAAAAAAATTCGGAAAGAATTATTTTCTACAAAATTAATTTCGAATCTTGAGAAAGGAGGGGTTCATTACATGGTTTTTGATTAAATATGTATTATTATAATATTAACAGTGGCGAATTACCCCATTGGCGAAAATGGCGCGCGCCTGAGGTCAGTAAAAATACATAATTTATATCGAATATATTTTTAACTTTTTATAAAAAAAAAATTTACTTTACATGGAGTTAAAATTAATATAAGTAAAATTTTCTTAACGGTTGGTTTTGTTGAATTAATAATTATTCAATGTTATTGTATACTTTCATTGGAATGCCTTAGCATTAAAAATGAGATATTTTAGAAGAGATAACAAATAACGAAACGAAAAATAGAGCCTTTAAATTGTAGCGACCGATCAAAATATTGCTTGTTACAAATCGCAAATGAAAAAGGATGTAAATTTCACTATTCAAGCAGGAAATATAATGCTACTGGAAAACAATAATTAGTAGGATATTTTTAGTCAGAAAGGGTCGATTACACCGAGTCCTCTTTTTACGTAATTTGAGAGTCTTGCACGATGAACTACAGCCACAGGAAACGTAGAAATTAAGCGAAAACTTACGACGGAATGTATTGCAAAGAGGACGATCAACAAAACTAATGTTATGTAAAAAAAATTAACTTAGATCAAGATTCAATACTTTAAAGTTATTAACTGTCACTTCTTGGTGGAAAGGCATGATTTTTTAATAATAAAAACACATTTTTTAATACTTATATCCGCAATATATTTTTTGATCAGGACCGGTTTCGCTCATCATTTTAAATTAATTTACATTATTTTTATTGATGATTTCCTGTAAATTGTTTCTTAGTTATTGAAGCCGTAGTTTTGTATACCTGCTACCTTTGACTCGACTTTTTCTACAAATAGACCTTGTAAATTGTATTCTATCAGTTGATAATGATCGCGATAAGCGAAACCGGTCCTGATCAAAAAATATGTTGTGGAAATAAGTACGAAAAAATGCGTTATTATTATTTAAAAAAATCAATACGTTCGATAAAAAAATCACGAACGATTATATTTGCAAACCGACAGGGACAGCTCGAATAACTTTTTTAGCATTTTAACATTTTTTTTTTTGAAGAACAAATTTATTTTTGACACTTTTTTGTGATATTTTAATTTTTGAAACCAATTTATCAAACTTAAGGAAAGTATTGTTTGTTTACGCGAATTTTGTATACGCGACGTTTTCCGGAGACAATGCATCGCGTAAAAAAGGATTGGGTGTTTACGTAATTAATAGTAAAAACATTCACAGCATCATGGCCGGTGTAATTGAAAGTAAAAAATAAAATAGACTCTTATCGCTTAATGTGTACTTAATTAACGCGTAAATAAAATTATAAATCATATAAAAATCACTAGGGTAGAGCATGTTGCTTTTGGTAACAATGGTAGTGTAGTTTTATTTTATTGACAGATCCGTTTTGAGTAGTTTTTTACGTCAGATGCTAGTCCGGGCCATGCCTCACCTGAAAATAAAAGAAAATATATATTAAATTATGTAAAATATTCCAAACATAATTATTATCACTGAATGGATAAGATAAAAAGAAATTTTAATAAGTTGGCAAAACGATCGAATTTATTTAATGTCACTTTTGTTCACTTACATAAAAAAATGTTTGCGTAAAAAATGGCATTTAGTAATAAGATGATATATCATCGATTCTAAATACACCTAGGCCTCGCATAGCAAGGTTTTACATAACACGGGTGTATAAATTGACATATTTTATACAACACGCTTTTCATAACAAAGTTTAATGGAAAATTTTATTAAAATAAAATGTTGAATGAATCCACCTCAATTAATGACTCGAAAACCAGTTGCAGCGAAGTAGGTACATGTTTCATATTAAAAAAAACAATAACAATAAAATTAGTTTTTTTTATTGATAATGATCCTACAATGGAAAGGAGTTCAAATTTCAAGAGGGAATTACAATTTTTTTTGGAATCTCTTAAGGAAATGCGTAAAGATTATACGCTAAACGCAGACAAATAATTAATAAGCATTAACGATTTTATTAATTCAGAGTCCTCAAATAATGAAAAAAAGTTAAAATATAGAATTCTAAGTGAAAGCGATGATAAATGAATGGTATATTATATTATTGAAGATTCTTTCAATTAATATGTAAATGTATATTTGTTTATTTAAAAAAATAAAGTCCATATTTATATAAAACTATCTTGTATTACACGAGGTTTTTGTGGAATCATATAACCATGTCATACGAGGCCCATGTGTATTAACCATAGATAATAATTGATTACAAAAATGCAACAAAGGCAACACTGTTACGAGTTCCACATTCAAATTTTTGATTGTCGCAGGAACAGACATATACTCTTTCGTTACTCATATTATTTTCATACAGTAATAGAATTGCTATTCGAAGAAACGGTTGACTGCTTTTCCACGATTTTCCGTTCCAGAATTTCACTCGATGAATATTCCTGCTTTGATCATCTAAGGAAGTGAGGAGCGGCCTTATATTATTATTTTCTGACGCGAGTAGATAAGTTTCATAGAGAATTAATCAGTCCCCAGTCTACTTTACTCGATGAGAATTTGGGAACAAAAAACGCCAAAAATTGAATTATTTACACTTGCTAAAAAATAATTTTATTCACACTATAAGAATTGGCGAAAAGACGACAGCAAATAATAATACATATTCAATCGTAAAATGGATAAACATCTTCTTACCGACTGCACGAATGGTTTGTAACAAATGATCAGTAAAAAATGTTTTTTCAGTGATTGTTTATTCGCGACGTTTTGTTTTTACTGGTATTATAACATATTTATTGACTTAGATATTAAAAGATACTCGCCGAATAAATACAAACACGACTGATTATTTTTGTAATTTTATGGATTTGTAAATTCTCTCCGTATATCATGTTATGATAGATTTTATATCATTATTTCCATTTTAAAAAAAATTTTATTTTCAAGATAATAATTACGTATTTTCTATTCGATTTAAAACCAAAATCAATTAGGTGATCTCTTGTTTCCATATTTCTTATTGTATCAATTGTTAATTAAAACAAGCAATATTTTTTTGGGTATATATATTCTTAAATTATTCATTAAGTTAATATTCGGGCGGCCACATATTACTTTCGACTAATACGACGCCAGAATGAGAATTCGCTATCATGTATAATGTAAAATTGTATGTTCCTGATAAACATTAAGAAGTAGTGGACATTTAAGGAATTATTTGTTATCCTTAAGTGTATAAACAGTCTGCCAATGGTGATGCCACTGGTAAGAGCTTTAAAAATTTTCAGTATAATTACTTAGGATAAGGAAATTTATTATATGTTTAATGTATTAAAGAAAATTTTGTCTGAGCTTGTTCGGTTGATGAAATTAACATTTTAAAATTACTAATGTTGCCGTTTATTAATCTTTTCTACGTTGTAAAAGCAATAAACATATAATTTGCAATTTTTGTAACATATTTGTTTCAAATAAATAAATAAAAACTAAAATAATTAAGCGCCAGCTTGAAATATTTGCCGCGAGTCCCCCAATTGCACGATCGCTTGGCTGCACACTCACAGCCAGAAGGTCGTCTGTACGATACAGTCAAATGCTGGCTAACGTCTGCGAGGCTATACACGCACAGCCGAGTGACTAGATTTTGAGAGCGCTATGTATTTTATCACCTAGTAAATAAATATTTCACCCATATATTTTTTTTGCAAAACTAAGAATAATCGCAGTTTTGCATTTTTTCTTAAAACAAAATCCTAAATATTGTATGATATTCACTCCCCCAATAACACTACTCCAAATTACACGGACCCGACTTTAGTGTAAATGGGGTTTTACTGTATGTTCTTAAAACGTCTTCTGTTCAGACACTCCATCATGAGTTCACATTAATGTGAAAATTTTCATATGTGACTATAAATGTTGATATCGAGAATTGACCCCTCCCGTAGATATAGAATCAACCAATTAGTGTATTACATTCATCAACACAAAAGGGCAGCATAAAACCTACATTGTCAGTTACTATTCGGCATTCATTCAACAGGATGTCGAGTAGACAGTCATGTTAGAAATGACCGCGTCGCTTTGGTCCACCGCACTTTCTCCTTGTCGTTAAGTCTATGATATGTTTGTTTAATTAGCGAAGCGTTACAATGTAATAAAAGATAATTTAAGTATTCTTCCGTGATAACAGGTAATGTATATTAAACTATAACTAAAACTCTCTCCTTTATTAACACTACTTATGATAAAATAATGTCTTTCATATTTATGTTTACACAACCATTTTTTACGCTTCTCTGTTAAATAAAATCGATAATGTCAAAAAGCAGTTTGTTGCTAGGGTTACCAAACATATATTGAAAATAAATCAAGTTTTCAATATGAAACATTAAAATCTAACATTTTACATTTGATTGTACTGGATAACGTTGGAATAATACAATGAACGTCTTAAATCCTGCGTACATTTTAATTTTTAAATAAATGATTGTACGACAGCCATTTTTTTAAATCTAAAAACTATATCGATGTGCGGACAATACACGATACCAACATTCTCTCTTCTGGAAACGACATAACGGTGGTATTAAGCAAGTGTTTTGCAAGATCCACAGAACAGGCTGTCTGGGGATATGGCAAAACATTCTTTGATCCCCATACCAGCAACAGAAAAAATAGCCTATATAGGAATTGCATCGTGTGTGCAAAGCAACAAAAAAAAGCTAGAATCGGTACACGCATAGACATTTTAGTTTGATTCTTTACAATGGGAAATGTCGACAATTTTATGACACTAGGGCTAATTTTAATAATGTTTTAAATCATATCAATAAGCACGGTGAAAAAATAGCAATGTATTTTAGTTCTACAAAATTATTTTTAACAAATATAGTTGATAGCTATTTCGGCTCACGCCATCGTCAGAACTATTTCTAATTAGTTCTGACGATGGCGTGAGCCGAAATAGCTATCAACTATATATGTTAAAAATAATTTTGTAGAACTAAAATACATTGCTATTTTTTCACCGTGTTATAATGGAGTTCTACCAAGTGAATGCCAATTCAATCAATAACATATCAATAAGTTTTATTAGATTACCACAGTATTACCACAATTTCAACACATAAAAAAAAAATATTCAAAATGTGCCGGGTACAGGCTTGATTTGCTAAAATTTGGCCGGAGCCGATTGTGTTAATATACAATAGATCCACTTGTTTTATTAAGGTGGTATGTCGAGTGTCCAGTACTTGAAATTACCTGTTTTGTGGCACGGTAATACATTTACAGTTGCCGACCGCTGATATATGGTGTAAATATGATGTCGATTGTTGTGTTTGTTAACCTATTTATATAGCTAATTGGACAAAAAGGTTTTTTTTATAATAGTGTGACAGTTAGTACACGGCACTATTCCATGTGCTAATTAATAATAATCACTATCAACTTGGACTTAATTAATTATTATCACAATCGTGCACAAAGGCTAAAGAAGAATGCATCAATTAATAAAGACGACCAGCTTTCGTAAGTAGAGCGATGAAATAGTAAAAAATGAATTTTCGCGTCGTTTTTTTGCTGTAATTTGACCAACAAGTCAATAATAAAATTCAATTAAATAACTCTATCGTGGCCACATATATTGTGTCGATTTTTTGATTGCATTGTAATAATAGTTATTCTGAAGTTATCAGACCCAAAAATTTTTAATATTAATGAATGGTTAGACTTTTTATGAAGTCATATTATAGCCCGTTTGGTTTCAGAGAGTGGATTTATCGTAGTGGTTAAGATGTGTCGAAAAGCCAAATGAACGTTCTTTTTGAACAAATTTTGATATAAGATAAAAAACATCAATAATATAATATTTTTTCATGTTTATTACATATATCACTTTCAAGTTGTTAACAGTCACTGCTTGATGGAAAGGCGTGATATTTTAAATAATAAAATACATTTTAGTACTATTTCCACAATAAATTTTACGGTCAGGGCCGTTTTCCCTCATCGCGAGCATTATCAATTAGTAAAGAATGTATTTTTATTACACCCAGTCCTTTTTTTACGCGATACATTGGTTCCAGAAAAAGGCGCGTAAAAAAATCGAGTAAAAAATGATTTCACGCAATTGCATTATATTTCTTTACACATCGTAAAATATAAATTCGCAAAATATCCGATACACTTGTCAACATTTGGCAATTGTATGTGTATTTAAAAAAATGGAATGCTTTACAAAAGTAAGTTTTAAAAATAAACATTTTTTTTATTTAAAAAAATAATGAAACGTACATGCCTAGCATCATATGTAAATGTCTTCTTTGAAACAAATTTGGGGGAAAAATTACGTAAAAACGAGTGAAGCGCGTAAAAAAATGTAGCGGTGCCGTCCAAAAAATCGTGTATAATCGAATTCCCGTAAAGACGGACTGGGTATATTTAAAAGTTATTATATATTAATGTACACATATGCAACTAAATTGTTGTATGTTGGTGGAAGATTTTTATCGTGGCCTAAGCGAGTCGATAGATTGGCTTACTAAGGCCGCGCTTCCCAAGTTGGGTGGCGCAGGTTTTTCATTTTTAACATGTTTATGTTCACAGGGGCCGTGATGTGAAAAAGTTTGAGAAGCACTGCATAAAGGCTTGAAGAATTAATACAAGGAATAACGTTGTAAGAATATTAGCTTTATGATTAATTCAATTCTTTTAAACATCTGTATTGCAAAAGGAAATGGCTAATAATTCAATTGGCAAGTTTATCTTACACTTGTATCGATGCATACATAAAATATATGTATATGATATGTTTAAGAGAATTTATCTTTTCCCTGGTCAATACTATAATATATAGGGATCAAAATATGTGAGAGTTCAAAAATTAAAGTGCCCTTGGCCAGAGACTTTCTCCGAAAGGCCTTGTTCACAAATATAATAATGTAGTATTTCAAAATAGATGTCTCTGGTCTATATTAGAATAAAATCGCACACGGAAAGGTTCATTCGGTCCCACATGCTTACTAGCGCAAGTAATTATTTAGTAGTTTAATAGTCTAATTTGATCTGATCCACACATCATTGTCGCGTTGACTGAGTCTCGATTGTTCATCGTCGTATAAATACCTCGGTCTACTCATCGGGTGACAGAAATAAGCAGAAGACTTTTACAAAACACTGCACGCGACCGGTATCATCATTGGCAGGTTGTCAGTGCCAGCGATAATAGCGGAGCACGACCAGCGGTGCGCGAAACCCGCGAGGCCGTGATGCGGAAAATTATTCGGAGCGTAGTTGAAGAACATAAAACAAATGTTACTCCAGTCGTCGGAAACCCTCATTCCGCAATTGCGAATTCGTTAAAATTTCATATAATATATGTTTATCACGTGCAGTTTTTCGATTCTAAAGCATCTAATTGTTGACCCGGGATTTCGGGATGCACAAATCAAATATCTATCCCTAGAATGTTTGTGAATATTATTTCAAGTAAAAATTTGATAGTTTTATATTTATATATGTATAATGAACACCTAGATATTTTGTAAAACTCTTAGTAAAAATACATTAGATACAGGACTGTGGAATCGTCAAAAAAACACGACTCATGCTTCGACAATAAGAAGTTTAATTTTGTCAGGTTTTTTTTCCTACTTTTCCTATTAACACGCAATAAATTAAAGTCAACCAAACAATCCAGGAAATTATTTATTAGTATATTTTTCAAAATCGTCTAATCGATAAATAGTCGGAATCGTTCACTTTTTACGACTCTGACTCCGGCCAAAACACCGCGACTTAACCATCCCTGATAAAATAATATATCTAATGTAATTCCTCCTCTAAGTAAAGTACATTTAAATTAAATTTGAATAATCGATTACTGGGGTGGCTATCAACTTCTGTAAAGATGGTGTATTTTGAGTCCATATGCTCCATATTGAGAGCGAGCAATAAACAAAAATGAAGATATAAAAATGTTTTTAATCGCTATATAAAATATATTCAGAGCTGTATACGTCACCCGTAGATAAAAATTCTCTTGAGCTAGTCAGTAAGTGGACGAGCCCCTGAGCAACAAATAACTTGCGTTATTGGCACTGCATACTAAACGCATCCGATTATATAGATATAATACAATATATATTTATTTTTCATATCCACTGCATAATAACACTGAGATTGGCGAATGATTTGCAGACAGCATGACGGCAAGTAAAATGGCGCGTAACGTTCAATTTGAATTAGGAATTTATGGAATTACAAGATCAAAACTTCAACAGCTGATTATTTTGAATTAAGAACGTACACTGTACACTAACACCTTGGAGACGGTTGTCATCATCGATTCGTTATTCATTTAGTAGGAACCAATTTTATACACTAGGTACTAATAATTCCATTTATATTTTATTTATGTTACCTAAAGCATAAAGCTGTCCACCGGTGCAGATGCACTCTCTCACAAACTCTTTCCGTCTGTAACCAGAGTAATGTTTAGCGATTTGGCTTGTCATTATGCAACCAGAAGGATTCGGCTTTAAGTCTTGGCATGGTTAAAAAAGCTTCTGAAAAATCGACACGTGTGGTTTATGGTAAGAACTTTACAATGGCAATCAAGTGGATTTGCATTCAAATACGTTCAAGGGCAATACCAATTTTCAATATATAAATTCAAGATACTATAGTAGGCTATAGAAATTTTGAAGGCCTGTATTGTTTAATATAAAAATAGTTTAGAAGAGTTTTCTAGAACGGTGGTTTGCAAAGAATCAAGCAAGACAACATTATCAAAAAAACAACTGCGCAAATCGCTCTGTAAAAAAGTTTGTTGTTCAAAAACAGAAACTATATGTAAAAGAGAGAGCCACCAGATATTTTTGATTTCAAAACTTTCCCTTTGACGAAAAAGTTTGTGAACAAGTGTTATAGAAACATAGTTTCTCAACCAGTGGTCAAAGACCAATTGTTGTTACTATTTTTTGTTCCTATTTGTTTTAATGTGCTTAAATATTATTATATTAGCATACGGTGTTGCAAAATTAAATATTTTTAATAAAAAATCAACTAGATAATATTTATATTTTATTCCAATATTGATGGTCCGCTAAGCATTTTTGGACTTTTTTGTGGTCTGCGAATGTAAAAAGATTGAGAGACTATGTTATAGAAGAATATACCAGTGATATCTGCAGTAAACTTAAAATTTTCACAAAAATCAAATAAAAATACAAAATATCTACAAAGCAATATACTTACTTAAAAGTTTTTATGTTCGTGGTAAATCTTGAAGCAAGGAATTGCGCACAGCGAAACATTACAATCAGCACAAATATAGCGGGTTAGCTGTCTTCTTCTAGTTCTCAGTTCCGTATTTGCGCAGACGTGACATCGTCTGTAAATATCTTTTCTTACTCTCATTTTGCCTCCTTCACCCGTCGTCTTCGGCACCTTACTCATATAATGTCTCCCACTGAATCGAACAGGAGTGGCTGACGTCGTCTGTTGTTCGATATGTCCCTTCACAGTCGAGTGATGCCTTTCCACCAGATCGCTGATTAGATCGAGCTGGAATGTGGATAAAACCACTTTCTTCCCTGTCACTGATTCGTAGGCGGAATGCGCGTTTACGAAAATCAGATCTATAAAATGAAACCCAATCTTGTGGTACCACTGACAACAGTTTCTCAGGCACGCAACTTGCCCGGTGAGCAATCCCGATTTATTTGAGGTTACCTTTGTAGCTTCGTAATCTATCCAGACAAGTGGTTTCATTCCAATATTTCTCTTTGCGTCATTTCGTTTAGGAGCTACGTAAGATGCGTCGTGCATTGTTGATAACATAACTGATCCATCGTAACGATCTTTCCATTTTATAGTCATCATATTATCTGTACATTTGAAGTCTGACTCTTCTTTGATGAGTTCCTTAAATGTAGGCATACCGGGGCGGCCTGGTAATACGACCCCGCAAGCGTTCGTTCCCTTCGAATGCATAAAATTGTAGAGTTGCGGGCTCGTATACCAATGATCGGTGTACACATTGTAGCCTTTATCAAAGAAATCTTCCATGAGTGTGGTCACTACGGCTCCCGACACTCCGACACCGCCTGAAGCGTGAACTGATTTACGCGATCCAACTTGGACTACGAGATCGACTATAAAGTCGGTTTTTACGTCGTACAGGACAAAAGTATTGAAGTATAGTCCTTTTTTAGGAATAGATACGAAAGGTTGTGTCACGCCGCGACCGGTCAGAGCCGACTGACTGTCCACAATGCGAAGATTCTGAAAAGGTACCAGAGACGCTTTAAATGTTTCCCGGATTCTGTCGAGGAAAGGTTGAATCATTGTTAGCAAGTTGTTTGGGTCGTGATTCATATTAAAAGATAGCGACGACAGGATAGCTAAATATCTATCCCTAGGCATTATTTTTGAAAAGAATGGCTGATTGAGAGAAGGAGCCGTCGACCAATACTCTTGAATTCTAAAAGCCTTCTTCCTCGCCATGAGCATGGTAAGAGCGAAGAAAACATATAACTCTGACGCGTTTGTATCTCTCCACTTTTTTGATTTCAAATATTTAGTACTGAACTGATCGAATTTGGCAAACTTATTTGTTTCTTCTGCTATTTTTTCTACAATCTGTAAATCCAGTAAATGTTCAAAAAAATCGGCGGGAGACGAGTTCTCATTTAATTCAATCTTAAATCCAGGTTGCACCTTGGATTCGTTAAAATTGTGAACCTGCGGAACATAATTATTGTCGGTCGTCCATACTCGCTCAGACTTGTCGAGACTGGCTAAAAAGTTGCTGTGGATATTTTCATTATCGGATTCGGAATCGGAATCCAAGGCACTCCAATTCGTTGGACCTTCTTCTTCATCTTCCTCTTGTACATAAAGAATGTAATCTTCGTTTTCATTATTATCTGTATGATCGTTGGAATCCATTTTGTATTACTGAAATACGAGATAGTTATATTTTTCGATAATTACACTGCATCATTCGCAAAGTATGTTTTTTTCTAATTGAATTGAATAGTGAATTTTATTCGTAACATTTGATAAATCGAAAAAAAAACCTAATAGTGGAAATTCTAGTTTTGTTCTATAGCTAACCTGCTAAAATATATGGAACACTATTTTCCCGTGTTTAGATTATTATTTTGATTTGATTTCCGTTCATTTGCTTCAAACTTACTTTATCTAAAATTTGTAAATATCAATTTTTATGCAATGCTAATTATTTTGGACTTTTTCATACAAATATGCACAGCTGTCAACTATAGTAGAGCATTTTCATCATGTAACAGTTTTTCAATGTTCATAATACATTATGTTGATGGTCTTCGTTTGTCTAAAAGCTAACCTAACAGTTGTTAAGTAAAAATTTTCTTATAATTATGGTAATCGAATCATATTCCAGCAGACATATTCAAAACAATTTGAAGTCAGCTTTTGTTTTCACTCGTTAGGAATTTCGTTTTGACGTTTGCGCAGAGCAGACCACATTGAATGAATGTTGCCGTGCAAAATAAAAGCTGGCAGCTATCGCCTTCACTAAACGTATTGTAAAACGACTTGACGACTTCACTCCCAACGCCGACGAACAAAATACGTCCGATGTACGCCAAACGCGAAACTTGTACGATGTTTTGTCACTGTTCATATAAAACCGAAGAATATGATTGGTACACATTCATATATCTTTAGTGTTTTTAATATTTCCATCACATGCCAACAAATAGGGATATAATCGGCTTTTAAATAATATTAAACGTGTTTTAAATATTACAAAAACGTCACTACATATGGCGCTTGCCGTACTGAAAGCATGTCGCCGTCGTAAAAATCAGGCAGAGCGTTAAATTGAAACAGCGTTATCGTAATTTGACTAGTGAAACAGAGATAGCAATACAAGAGTGGTAGTGGGATAGACGAGCCTACGCGGGAGCCGTTGCTATTGGTTCTTTTCGGTCGTATGATGCCCCCACAAGCCATGAATACATACGCAAACTGGATTGAAGGTTAGGGATTCCAAATTATTTTTTATTAATATTCGTAATAATAAATTGAAGATACTTCACTACCATTCTTATGGATGTTTAATAAAACTAGTAAATACATGTCAATAATTTAGATATTAATTTCGCAATATTATTTTTTTCAGAATACTTTTGATTTTTTGGTAATTGTAAAAAGAAATGCTGGAAGCAGATAAAAGTTTATTATTATTAGATAAATAATTGTAACTTGGGCTCGATGTCGAAGTACAAACTCGATGTTATAACATTCAGTTTATAACACAATAATCACTCAAAAATATGTGTACATTCTTTATTCATTTTATTTCAAGGAGAACTGTGATACGAGTTCTATACAGAAGAATCCTTTGAAAAGTTGTATACTAATATTACTTATCCTGCAATGCTCGGCTAGACACGCAGCGCTCCTCTTTTGTCATGGAATGCGCACGCGCTACGAGTGCAGCTGCACCGAACTTCACTAAGCGGTGAATTCAATTTCAATAAAGTTGACATTTTCGTCATAATTGCGGGATTTTTAAATTTAGAACGCTCTGCTGTCAGTATTCATTAGAATAGAGAATCGAGATTCTAATTCTGTATTGCACATTTGAAACTGGAACATATGGCATGAGTCTTTGAAGAGTTTTTTGATAAACAAATTCAAAAGTTGTTTGAGTACCTTGGTACGAGTATAACTCTTAATACATCTATAATAGATATAAAAATATTACAGATAAGTAGGTATCTTTTATTGATAGTTGTAAGATGACATCTTTGAGTGTATGTATTGTTTGATACCTACGTCCTAACAACCTTGTATCAATTTTACAACCAATCAATGAGTAGTAAGGTAACGACACTAATAGTTGACAGTGAACTAATAGATAATGGCTGACTGGCATCAGAATATATATTTATTCAAATAATACATTTATAAACGTGAAACGTGAACACGTGAAATATTTTATTGGCTTATATCTGTTGAATCAGTAAAAATAAACATCTTTGTGAGCAAAACTATCTAATATTAATATAAAAAAAAGTTAGGCAGTTAGCTTACCATAGATGATGTAAATTAAAAACGAACTTCCACTGCCAATAAGATATTTGATTAATATGATGAACTATTTTTTTCTGCCTTAAAAACAATCTGTTGTAAATTGATTTGATAAGATTTAATGAGGTCAGAAATTGTCAAAAAAAAAATGGCATCAAGAACAATAATAGGTTGAGCGAAATATGAAATGATTGGTTACTTCATGTATCCATGATAATTTAGTATTTTTTTTATCATGGAAGATAAAAGTGTCAACACTAATAACTGCACGCCCCGTCATCACCAAATATGACTACACAAGTGTTGACAGAATATATATAAAATTAATTGACCGATAAGTACGTGGACTCTAGAAAAAGTTGTAAAAAAAATTAAATGAAAATTGTAATAAACTACAATAGTTTTTACTCTTTATCAATTACTAGCTCTGGCATGTCGAGTAGTGATAACAAAGTGTTTTTGTATGCATAACTATCTAACAGTTATGATAATTAAATATGTGTGTTAATTGATCTTTCTAAAAGTGTCAACCATAAGTGCTGTTACCTTAAACGGTAAACAAATTAATAAGTATGAGCGCACTTCGCGCATATGCCAAACGTAATTTTATAAATTTAAAGAATGCAAACTCAAACCACATCATACTGATAAGTAATTATAAAGGCAAATTATGTTTGTATAATAATTTGTTCACAATTAATTAATTACAAATAACAACGATAGGATGAATTTACGATTCAATTATTATTCAGCAAGTGATCGACGCTTTTGGGCGTTCGTTTCGATGTCAACGTCTATATATATATTTGAATTTTTACAACTTTGTACGATTCCACATGTTTTGTCACTAACAACCCGGGTTTCGTCTTTCGGCATCTTCAGGCATTCTATCACACGGATGCAACAGAACTAACTATATTTCAGTCCCTGTAAGTATAATACATTTGGTTTTTAAATAAACTCATGGAAAAAAATGATATGATTGTTTTTAATGCATATATATATAACTTTCCACCTACCTAATCCAGGAAAGCAAGCAAATAACTGATTATTAGCCGTTCAAATCCCATGTTTCTATCTTTTCTAAAAAAGTCTGGGTGAACTGAAGTTCGTAAAGGTAAACCTAGTTATCATGCTCTCTCTTTTAACCCATTGATCAATAATGAGTTCTGTTTTGTAAAATAACCGTATGATCTATTTTTGAGGAAATAACAATAATAATGCAGTAAAAACGTCAAAGTAGCAAAATAAGACAAGCTGCACACTAACACAATAGGTTAAGAGTGGACGCAGCTTAAAGTTTTTGACTGATGTGTCAAAATGCTAGGAATTATTTAAGATTTCGTGATAAGTTATAGCTACACAGAAAATTTACCCTTAATCACAGAGAATAAGTAAATTGAACGCTTGATTATGGCTCAATGTCATATCAATTTACTCCCTTATTTTACAGACCTTATTTTTTCTGCTTTCAAAACATCCCTTCAGATGTTTCTTCCAATATAATTGAAGAAAACAGTATTGATAGAATGCGCCGTAGATGTCTATCAACAGCGTCAAGGTAACGAATACATATACACGACGAACATGTCACGGGCTGATAAAAGGTTAACAATGTACACTTGCAGGAATAATAATTTTAGCGCAACAAAAAGAACATAAATTAATTAATAACTAGACCACAAGAGAAATTAAGTCACATGATCCGAAAATAAATTGCTAACGATGATGACATTTTCTATTTACAAAAATTTAAATATTTAAAGAAATGAAATATTATAGATTTAGAGTAATCGTCAATTTTTACCGAATAGGACTTTTACCACCTACGGTTTCCTGGTCACATGTTCGAAACCTGGAGGATATAAATATTATATATAATGCATCCTATCCGATCGTGCAAATGAGGTGCACAGGAGTCGAACGTCATTTTTCTACCCATGTTATCATGAGAACAGAAATTGATTATCTTACTTTAAAAATTCTCATAAAAAAATCTGTTGAGAATAATCAGCGTTAGTCCCTCACAAAAAAAGCTGGGATAGAAATTTTGCGCTACCATAAAATTATCAATTTATCCTTTCACTAACTATCCCATTCCGTAAGAAAGAATGTGAAGCGAAAGAGCTTTGATAATATGTGTCAGTGATATTCAAACATTTTTATTTAAACACGCTTTAGACCAGTGCTCCGCAACCGGTGTGCCGCCAGACTGATGCTTGGAGTGCCGCAGAGTATTTTTCTAACAGAAGAGAAATCATATAACTCGTCTACACTATAAAATATTTTGAGAAAATGTAATCACAAGGAAGGAGAAATAAGTATATTTTCTAATTTATAATATCGACTGATGGAATTTCAATATCAACTTTGAATTGTTACAACTTTATACGATTCCACATATTTTGTCACTAACGACCCGGGTTTCGCCTTTCGGCATCTTCAGGCATTCTATCACACGGATGCAACAGAACTGGCTTTCAGTGCGTTAGTGACAAAACATGTGGGATCGAACAAAGTTGTAACAATTCAAAATAAATATATTTTCGTTGGAATTATAAGTTATAAATATATAAATGTTATACGTACGATTTGCAATATAAAATGTATATATATGAAATAAAATTGTTAGACTATAAAGTAAAGAATGCAGAAAGAATGAGTTTCAACAAATTCGTCAATGTTGCGTAATCCGTATTTTTTTAATAAATATTGACTTGTGGTGTGCCGCGAAATCTTGTCAAAAAGCGTTGGTGTGGTGGGGAAGACAATAGGTTGCGGTGCACTGCTTTAGACAGAAAAAATAAACAAATCCTATTCCAATTTAACTTTAAAATACGTAAAATACCATCATGTACATTTGCGATTTGATCGAGCTTACATTAGGATTAACGCTAGACAATAAATTCAATTTTTACCGACACTCAGATAAAAAAAAACATACTGTCGTTTTGAAAATGTAAAATCAGGAAGTTTAAAACAAAAAAAGTTACAGACTATACAGAGGAAGAATCAGTGAACTATCACCAAAACATCATGGTAAGAGTTTTGTATTTGGAAACAATCCACGACCATTTCCTGAAGCTGATGAAGAAATTCTACATCTTCATGGCTGAATACTCGAGTACATTTAGTCGAAAGACTACGACAAGACTTTACGGGCAGATTCCAACAGACCCCGTACTGTGGTAGTCTTAAAACCTCCCTGTATCCTTTTATCCTCATCTAACCTTATAGATAACGAGCTTAATTTAAAAAAGAAGATTGCCTAAAAAATATTTGGGTTTTCGAAGTAAATATTGCGGACTATGATGTCCCCAGCACTACGCAAAATAACCGCCAATACAGTGAAAGCGTATGTATGATACGAGGTCTTTTGACCTCGATAATGCCTAATATACTTATCTGACTAGCATACATCTAAAGTGAAAGTCAATTTCAATATAAAATAGGCTTTATTTAATCATAATATACACTTAGGATAAAAAAAAACTCTTATTACATACATATGTATTATTTCATAAAGAAGTATGAATGATTGGGCTGATTTTTAAATGATATGCGAAAATTTTTATTTGAATTATTGTCAATGTTATCGATACTGATACCGTTCTGTACTCTATCAAATGTATTTGCAGATATCGATTTCACTTTGAAATATGCACTTCAGTTTATTCAACTGAATGATTCGAACGTAGCACACAATATGAAACCAAATGTACCTAATGGAACTTATGTATCAAATATTGTGCACTTCCATAGGTTTTGTCAAAGAGAATCCGAGATTCGCCTATTCTTATTTTCTACTATATGATGAAACGAACTGAAGTTCAGTAATCAGTCTGTAACGTTTATACATTTGTGTGAAAAGAATATGAACTGTTTTAAGAACATTTTATTAATGAATATTTTAAATTCTAATATGATCAGCTGATGTTACGCAAACGTTTGTAGATTATCAGGACACATTGAACAAATTTGCTTGCATGTGAAATCTGTGAACACACTGCAATCTGCTATCGCAACAGTTCAGATATTGGAAGTTAGTGGCCTTAAAATTGTGAAAAATAAAATGAATATCCTAAAATAACTACAATGCATAAATGAAGAAAAGGAACCAACCAGAAGTGCTCGAGAATAACAACTTTTACAGTTAATCTTTTTAATTTGGTTCTCTCAAAAAGCAAGAATTTTAGATATAACGTTATTTTCCTTTGTACACAAATATAAACAAGCAGATATAATATTATCATAATGGAGTATAAGACATATTAACGAAGATCACCATTAATTTAAAGAGTGGATTAATATAGAATATGTAGGTTTATGTAAATACACGTGGCAAAAAGAATCAATTGTCAATCAAAACATTAGAATAAAATTCGAAAGTTACACTTTAATAGTCATGCGGATATTAAGTGTTATGATAAATAATACAACACAATACATTGAGAAAAGTTTAAAACCTTTGAAAAAGACGTGTCACCCATTTTGAATGTAAAAGTTATTGTTATTGATAAATACGGCAGTTACATTGTGGAATACAATAATAATACATGTGTTTTGATAGAATTTAAGATATTTTTGTGAAGCAAATAATGACGCATTTCCCTATAACTGCAAAATGCACCGCACGTGGTCTTACGAAACTCCAGTTTTCTAATATCGCAACAAGTACTGTTATTGAATTCATAATCAAAGCTCGCGTTGAGCGAAACCGGTCCTGGTTCTGTTCATATGAAATTGTAAAAATATTACTCAAAATTACGTGATAAGTAACACATATGTTAACACCTTGTGAGAAGGATTTCTAAAACTTGTTATACTAATAATCTGTACTTTTTTAAATTGTAAAATACCAATAAAGAATTTTATACGCGCAATAAAAAACTCTCGAAATAATTTTGCTATTCAAGAAATGCGGCCTCCAAACTACGTCTAGCATTTTCAAAGTCCACACATAACCCGCCACTGAACAGAAGTGTTTCGCAGTAAAACAAGTTTTAGAAACTCTTCATCAAACAATCAGTTTAGTATTTCTGACGCAAAAGATCAGATTTATCACTGTCTCACAAGTCCTATTACTGATATACGAGCCTCGCTTAGATATTTCTATGCCTTTTTTATTCTGTATTTATAAGTACGATATATTAAGTTATTATATGTAACTAATGCTAAAAATAACATAGCTGATAGTTATTATATTTTAACATGACCAGGTTTGTCTGTAGTTTTTATCAGCGTTAAACAAACCGATAATAAATATATACATCCAAATTTTTACGGGAATAAATTCCAGTTTTAAACTAAGTACATTTTGGGATCTGCATCAGTTGTGTTGAATGTTTTAAAAACCATAAATTGATTTACGGATTTTCGCTTGTATTCATAGATGTTTTAAACACCGTTTCTTCTCACTTTTAAGGTGTTAACTATCACATCTTGATGGAAAGGTATGTTATTTTAAATAATAAAAACACATTTTTAGTACTATTTCCATAATATATTTTTTGATCAGGACCGGTTTCGCTCATCGCGAGCATTATTAGCTGATAATTTAAATGCAAGGTTTTATACATTTTTTTTAGTTAAATGTAGCAGGTTTACAAAACCATGGGGTTTAGAACTAAGAAAACAATTTAGAAGAAATCATACAATATTAATGGAAGGATGTTATCCACTTGGCTTCACTTCAGTTGATAATGCTCGCGATGAGCGAAATCGGATCAAAACTGATCAAAAAATATATCGTGGAAATAAGTATGTACTAAAAATGGGTTTTTATCATTTAAAATACCGTTTCTTCTAATCGGCCTACAAACTACGATCAAGAAGCTAACTGCAATAATAGTCCTGTACAAGCCCCATCCATAAATTTTTACTCTATTTAAAGAGAGATTGAGCGACTGTGCAGCAAGCACTTTTCGTAGAAAATTATCTACCGGGATAATCTCCATAATTAGTTCATATTTTGCATATTAGGGGCGGACATGGTTGCAAAAAAAGAAGACCATTTTACTGTTCAACATTTTCGTCACGTACTTCACCGCAAATCGTATTAATTTAATTTTTTTCAATGGATTCTAAAACGTTCGTGTTGTCTTTCCCATTATCATTATAATCTCTTCTATAGCGCCACTCATTGAATTTTGTTTAAGAATGGTAATATTTAATGGTTTTTAAATATAATTTCAATTTGAATTAATTTATTTTAACGATTTACTACTATTAATATTTGGGTTTATTTTCATACACAACTATTACCACAACTAATTTGATTTTAATTTGAAATTATTCTTACTTCAATGTGATTTGCATAAGATTTTATATTTAAATAAATTTGAATTTATTTAAAATCTAATAAAAAAAAACAATTTATTAGCACAATATGAAACTATGATGTTAAAAGAAAAGAGAATATCTATCGTGTTTCTTTTCTACACAGCTATTTATAGATAAGTAAATGTATGTTTAAACAAAGCACTGAAGAAGGCGTGAGCCTAAATACCTATATTAATATTTTCGATGATTTCGGCGATAACTTTGTGGAAGTTCATTTTAATATAAAATTAAAAATAACTTCCTAATAAAATAATAAATGATTATTCCACGTATTGTGTTACTAACTGTGACACGTGTTTCGCCTCTTTCAGAGGCATCTTCAGACTTACTATCGCAAAGTTTCATTTCATTACTCAAGCAAACTTTGCGATAGTAAGTCTGAAGATGCCTCTGAAAGAGGCGAAACACGTGTCACAGTTAGTAACACAATACGTGAAATAGCTATCATCTATATATCTTATAAATTTTGTAGAATTAAAATAGATGTTATTTTTTCACCGTGAAATAAAAACAATTTAAAATCAAATGTGTCAAAATAATATCAAATAAAAAATAAATATATTTCAAATGAAGTATTTAAACCATTCATGAAAGATACGATGACAGAATATAGAATAAGTAAATTTTATTTTTAAATTATATGCGAAATAATCCATAATTTTAGTTTAATCATAGTTATGATAGCGGAAGCCGATGTAGCTTTCAACAACCTTATTAAATTAATTTTGTCAATAGCTTAAAACTTTGAAATTTCTCTGTTGAAACAGTTCTGTTACATCCGTGTGATAGAATGCCTGAAGATGCCGAAAGGCAAACACCGGGTCGTTAGTGACAAAACATGTGGAATCGTACAAAGTTTTAACAATTCAAATTTGATGTTGAAATTCCGTCAAAAATTTTGTCGATAACATAAATTATATTTTATTGGAGTAAATGCGAATTCAATAAATAAATCGTTCGAAGTATGCATGCAAAGAATTATTATGAATTGAACTGACTATTATATTTTTGTGAAGTAAAATATTCGAATTTTATCGATTCCTAAGCTAAAATTATTCTGAAACAGATAAAAGCTCTACCGGCAATTTTTCATGTACCGAGTATATTTCAATGTAGTACATTTTGATAGTAAACTACATCATAAGCTTCTTATGAGTGTTTTGAACCATCTTATTATGTAAGTATTCCCATTTGGCTGCCGCTCCAACTTCGCCTTTCATTCACTTGCATCCTTTTGTCGCTTAGTTTTACATTCACAACAACGTTGTATTTCTATATCGTTTTTAAATACGTTGAAGTAAAGAATCATATCTCCTGCCAAAAAATCTTCTGTAGAAACAATGTTGTCAGCCATTTTAAGTCCATCTTTATTTATTATGGTGCATATCATTTACTCCGTATATCCATAACATAAAAACCGAAAAAAACTAATTCATAGCTGTTTTGTCAAATAATCAAAATGTCTTGACTTTTTGAAAGCTGTGGGATGTTTGTAGGGATAAATATGAAATTGAAACAGGGTGCTATTTTTGGAAAACATATTTATAACTACGGCAACACTCTCACCTTGGCGGAAGTGGTTATTTTTGGCGCCAAACAGATGAGATGTAAATTTGATTTAGAAGACATTTTTTATTTAGACCCAATAAAACTCTTGGTTTTAATTTTAAATTAAAATTTATCAACTTACTACTAATACGCGGCTTAGTTTTCTTTTGAGAAAGTTTGCTTTACCTCTCTCTTGTTTCACAATTTATTTAATGAGTTGTTCGTTTGTGACACTCAATACGCGCACCGATATTGAATATCAATCAATGAAATATTAATTATCTTTGTTATTAAAAAAGACATAATGAGTACATTAATGCTGAATGTAATTTTTAGTCTGTGATTTTCGAGTATCAGACTGACCGATGTTGATATTCCTTAAAAGCTTTTTATCATCCAGACGAAATAAGAAACCTATTCGCATTACGAACTTTAAGTAGGGATTAAACTTGATGGCAAACGAGAATGTACGTATTAAAGCGAAAGAAGAACAAATAACGTCATGCTGAATAGAAGTTTAACGGCAAAGTATTTGAGTAACGATTGTTTAAAGAGTTAAGTTATTTTTTAATATACTAAGCACTGATAAGTTGATAAATATGTTTATGGGTGTCATCAGACTGTCTTGAACAGCAAATCCTTTGGACGCATCTTCATTCGATATCATAAAAGTGTTTTATGTTGTATTTTTAAGTAAAAATTATTAATCACTTTTAAGGTGTTAACTGTCACTTCTTGATGGAAAGGCATGATATTTTAAATAATAAAAACACATTTTTAGTACTTATTTCCACAATATATTTTTTGATCAAAACCGGTTTCGCTCATCGCGAGCATTATCAACTGATAAATAATAAAAAATGTGTTTTTATTATTTAAAATAAAAATTATTACTTGAGGATTGATTCATTTTTTTAGCAACCGCGGATTAATTAAGGAACTTATTCCTACATTGATCCAGACAAAAGACAGTTTAACACACACACGTTTCACTGGCGATCGGAATATTTGTATGTCTTAAAACGGGAAAATATGTGATTAACGTCCTCGTTTTTACGGGAGTTGTCGTTTTAATGCATACAAACTATCCAATCGCGCGCGTGAGAGCATCAGCCAAATCCGGTAATTTTGAGATTTATTGAAAGTTGAATTTTATGCTGGACCGGATATAATGTATTAAACATATTTTTCTATCACGTATGGATGAGTGCAAATCTACAAGTATACCGAATATTTTTAACTCCTGACGACAGATGGCTCCTGGAAGTCAATTTTGTTGCTTGATGGAAAGATTGTTTCTTAAATACGAATAATTAAGTGAAGCAGAGAATAAAAGATGCGACGAATGTTCACCTCACACTGTAGCACCGGAAAAGAAGTTTCTTAGTATAATATGCAACTATTAAATGCCAACGACAAAATCTAAAAATTATTTAATCGACCGTCTCGATTCATTTTACTATTCGGCAGGATTTTATGGCAGAGATTAATGTGAATCTCACTGAGATATGACTTCTAGACATTTTAGTCTACAAAAAGAACTCTTCAGATTATTCATATTTGCTATATTAACATAACAATAGCTCGTTCACTGTGCTCGTAAGGTAATGTTATTTATTCCTCGTAAATTGATATTTTTATTTATATGTGTGTTAATATCTATATACATTATCAATGTAAACCTTCATATTATGACTTATGAACGGTTTATGGGTTTGTATTATATTTAAGAAATGTTTATTTGTGATGTCTTCATCTCTCTGCATCATGATATTGAAAATATACACATTAACGGATCGATTAGCTTAACAATACTTTTGATAACGTCTAAATTTAGTGTGGATTAAATATATTTAAAAAATGTAATACAGAATGTTCACTGGGAAAGTTTACTACTCCCAGTAGTTCCATTATAACATTGACTGTATGTTAAATTGCATATATCTGCTACAGAGTTTCTCTCTTGAAAATCATTCGTTAAATGATACATAGTGAGGTTTTATGGCACATTATTTCTTTCTAAAGTTTAACGCATTTTTTTAATCGTTGACTTTGACAAACTGTTTTTACTTGTACGAATAAAACTTATTAGATGAAGTGAAACATTAATTTATCGAATATTTTCCTGTTATATTTTTTTTTACTATACTTGACAACTTGACAACAGCCAACGACCATACCACGTTGAAAGCACCGGCTCTCGTGCGATCACCGAAGTTAAGCAGTATTGGACGCGGATAGTGCTTGGATGGGTGACCGCTCGGGAACACCGCGTGCCGTGCTCTCTTGGCTATGGGAAGGAAAACCCAGACAGAAAACCGAACACCAACCCGCCTGGGCAGCGTGGTGTTGCTATGTCCAAACAACCCCCCTGGAAAAAAAGCAGGGGGAGGCCTTCATCCAGCAGGGGATCGACCCCGGCTGATGATGATGATACTTAAAAACTGCTAAATATTATATGTACAGTCAAAATTATTTTTTATTTAAACGGCAGCCAAATCAAGTATAATTCTTTTCCCTGTGACCACCCTGTATGTTATTAAACGTTTCCAGAATAATGTTCGTTCCGAATGACAAAACATTAGTTTTACGAAGAAGTCACTACACTTGGAAATTGACTTCATATGTTTCAAACCTTTTTGGTAGTGTATCAAAGCAGCACGGTGAAGACATCACATGATAGTTAACTGTAGTGCTTGAGGAAAAGAGAGAAAAGAGCTAGGCCATGCATTGGGCTGATCAACCACGTTAATTAAGTTGCTCATATGGAAAAATATATGGCCGAATGAGGCGTTATACAAAGAGGGACTAAGCGATAATTCATATATGGCATTTCTTTATTTAGAAGAAATTATTTAATGCACAGATTTTACAAGTCAACAAATGTTGATTTTGACTTTCCGCACTATGCAAAAATAGTAGGTAAGTTTAACATTTTTTACGTTAATGTGATGGAATACCAGCAGCGGATACGATCAAAAAAATATATTTATTGATTTAATTTATCAATAAGATAAAATAGAAAGCGAGATATATAAAACTGCACTTTTGTAACTAACAAAGAAAAAACAGTTGCATATAACAGTTTAAATCTTTAAACCTGTCCTAATTGTGACCTACTAATTGGCATTTTAATCTGTACCAATAAAATTGGAGAAAGTGAGATGCTCGGCTTAATACACTTTTAATCTTTTTCTAGCTTAGAATTGCTAAATTATTTTTAAATAATTACGACCATCACCTGTTTTAAAATATCAGGTCATTGACATAGAAATAATAGGTGTGCACTTTGATCAAAAATAATTAAGGCCGGTGAATTTCTTATCTAAATTGTAGAACTAATTAACCAACACGTTGACGTCATTGGTAATTTATGCACCACTTCATATCTTAACGAAAATTTAACAACTATAATTTTTGCTGGAAATGTTGAAAAGTCAATATTAAATATGTAGACCATTTCAGAACAGCTTCAAGTCAATTTATGTATAGCGACTTTAATTTTCACGTTCACTACTGAAAAACAGTCGTAAGTGAGTGAATTTTACTCGTTTGTATGTTACGTCGCTGTAGTGTTGCCATACTGAAGTCACTATAATCCTCCATTTGTTGCTCAGGGAATTAAGCATCGTGTCAGCGCATCGGCGACGCAAAACTTCGCAAAGCAACCGGCACCGGTTCGTTTAGCGGCAAAGTTGGGCAGTCAAGTGTATGTGGATATTAACGTTGAGGGTTACACCTGCGGGTAGTTCAGAGACCTGCTATTTCAGTATACCTTTCCATCTTAACAAAATTATCGGTGTGCATTTGCAACACATATTCCGCTAGCTTGAAACGAATTGCATCGTAGGAGATTTTCATATTGACCCATAAAAACTCAGTGATCCAAAATTAGAGGGTCATCAATATGCTGTGCACAGCGTGACGCTAAATGTAATCACTGGTTATTAAAAACAGCATATTAACTTATCACATGAGTAAAAAAAACTTAACAAAAAGAAATTTTATACAATTTAAATCGTATATTGGAATCAAGTCTTTTTTGACTTTCCTTTTGAAAATTCAGACATAAATTAGATTAAGGCTTTTTGCTCGATAGATATACAAAACTTCAAAAGGCGACTGCATATACGTTCGCATCTGGTTGGGTCAGATGTCCATCGCAATCTGTACAGTGTATGACCGGTTTTATATGTTTTTCTTTAACTAAAACCATGATTACAAAAAAGGGTAAGACATTTTATTGATTGCATGACGTGACGGAAATTTTATGAAGTCTTTTTTCCGTGGTACAAACGGGGTAGTTCGCTATGTTTTTTAATAGTAGAAATAAAAAATTCTATTAAGATATTTTCATTAAGAAGATCCGTGGATTTTTATAGAAGTCGTGTTGAGCAAATGAAATTAAATATTCAAATTCTAAGATTCTCTGAAAATTCATACATAATAGAAAAAGCTATGATTTTATGTTAATAATCACTGCATCTCAACAAATTAATATAGCACAGCAAAAATGAAATGTTGCCATTAGACGCAGCGTGTCTGGCGAACCGAAATTTCACTTTCTCAAGTTGGCTAATTAAAACCTGTCTGAACAAAACAAACTCGCTCTGCCTGTGGGAAATATGAACCCGCACGAAAATCATCCTTGCTTCAAATGTTTCTGCATAATATATTTTGTATATTTACTACTTGTTTCAGGGGCGGCGAGACCGCGGAATCGGACAAAGTTAAGTGCGAATCTTTGAGTGAATCTTTTGAAATATTACAAAAGATATCCACACATTATTGAATGTTTTTCAGATGCCGAAGTTTAAAAGAGTTCATAAATCCACACCTTCTTCTTTTTATACGTAATATTATTCATGTTAACCCGGTGAAAAAATAGCAATGTATTTTAGTTCTACAAATTTATTTTTAACAAATATAGTTGATAGCTATTTCGGCTCACGCCATCGTCAGAACTATGCTTAAACTAAAATTTGCTTATCTATATATAGCTGTGTGGAAAAGGTACACAACATATCCTCTCTCCTGTTCCAACGGTCTAGCTTGTTACTTTAACACACTGACATTTAGAATTTTGAAAATTTAGTGCCAGTGTGTTAAAGTAACAAGCTAGACCGTTGGAACAGGAGAGAGGATATGTTGTGTACCTTTTCTACACAGCTATATATAGATAAGCAAATGTTAGTTTAAGCATAGTTCTGACGATGGCGTGAGCCGAAATAGCTATCAACTATATTTGTTAAAAATAATTTTGTAGAACTAAAATACATTGCTATTTTTTCACCGGGTTATAATGGAGTTCTACCAAGTGAATGCCAAGTCAATCAATTATTCATGTTCTCATTAGAATTATTTATTTGGTGGTAGTCCATAATAACAGCCGTGTCTTAACGGAAAAGAACCAGATGTCGCTAATCCAATCCATGAATATGATACAATAGTTAGTTATAAATTAACGCTGTTTTTTTGTCAAGTAACTTCATTTGAGAAACCGTTTATAAAAACGAATTATTATATATAATATTTTTTGACGGTATACGAAGGTAGGCATGTTTTTCTATTCACGACATATAGTGAATTATTTGGTATATATATTACTTATCTTTACAGTGTTAACAGTCACTTCTTGGTGGATAGGCATTATATTTTAATAAATAAAACACAATCTTAAGCTTAGTAAGCAATTTTAAGTCAGTTTTGTTGCATCCGTGTGATAGAATGCCTGAAGATGCCGAAAGGCGAAACCTGGGTCGTTAGTGTCAAAAAATGTGAAACCGTTTTTTAATTACAACACGGTGAAAAAATAGCAATGTATTTTAGTTCTACAAAATTATTTTTAACAAATATAGTTGAGAGCTATTTCGGCTCACGCCATCGTCAGAACTATCTACACTGTCAATTAAGCCACACATTTTGCACAGTTGTTTTTTGTCTAAGTTTTAGTCGTTTATAAAGAATTGCCTGGGTAGCCATATCGGCTACTTTCAATTTATTGATTGAATTGGCATTCACTTGGTAGAACTCAATTATAACACGGTGAAAAAATGTATTTTAGTTCTACAAAATTATTTTATTTTAATTAATATACATTTTAATTAATATATATAAAATTTTTAGCACTTATAAATACATCGGTTGATGATGCTCGCGAGCGAAACTTGTCCAGATTTTTTAGGTATAAAATTGTGGAAACAGTTTTGAGTATCTGACTACAAACGTTTCAACTTTTAAAACCGCTGGTAGTATTGTATTGGTTGACACTTGAAAATAAATAAACACTTTATATTTTTAAGATCAATACCGGTCTTTCAAAAGTCGAGCAATATCAAATGATAATAATTAGTTTAAACAGTACTAAATATTGTTTTTATTATTTAAATATAGTGCCTTTCCACCAAGAAGTGACAGTCACCACCTACAAATAGTTAACGATGTCAAAACTTTCGTGGATGGACTAATTTCTGTGTAAAAATATATCACATTTGTTCTGGTAATGGAGATTATTGAGCCCAAAAACTACCGAATTGACGTTTTAAATTCTCGGTGTTGCAATATAGCATATTGTTTAGTAGGAATGTGTTAGATATTGTGTTTTAATTAAATGAAGATGATAATGCATACTTTGAAAAATTAAAGAGAAGAATCATAGACAAGAATACTCGCAATGAGCGGAGCCGTTTCTAATAATTTAATAGAATTGGTGAAAGAATTTTGATATAATATTATAAATATATCAATCGATCGAATTTTACATGCCTTACTTATTGAAGTTTTTAAATTATTTTCAAGTTTAATGAAGCGTGTGAGCGTTTTTTAGAAAAAAAACCTTCCACTAGTGAAAAAAATTTTCCAAGAGAGAACTGATATTGTGATGAACTTTGACTCAAAGCTGGTGTACTTTCCTCAATGACTTCGAAACTGCCCTTGGAAAGATGTAGGCGGCATAAGTTTTGACGCGGTTTCAGGTCGCCGAGCCCCGTGGGACAGGCGGAAACTTGCGGCTTGGGCAAAACTTTTACTGCGTTCGCACAAATTAAACACTGGACCGCATCCAGGAGTGGGAGCGGCAGCTTGATTAAAACGAGAAATAAAAATGTGGTGGCGCCAAATGTTTCTTAGTGGGTGATACTTTAGGAGGGAAAGAAAACGAGGGCTACTTACTTGAGAAAATGAAAACATTACGCATGATGTTTATGGAGGAAAACTTTTTGCACAGTGAAAGACAACCAGTGGCAAAACAGTTTGATATTAATCAATAACTCGCTTTATTATGCAATCATTAAAAAGCGATAATGATGCAGGTTCTGTTTAAGGGTAATGAGAGAAAAGAAAAAACAAACCATTGCATTTTTTTTTAATAGTATAAACACATTTCTTAGAACTATTTCCTCAATACACCAAGTCATTTTTTTACGCGATACATTGGTTCCAGAAAAAGGCGCGTAAAAAAATCATAACTTTTACGCAATTGCATTACATTTCTTTACACACCCTAAAATATAAATTCGCATAATATCCGATACACTAATCTACACTACACTAGTATGTATATTTAAAAAAATTGAATGCTTTACAAAATTAAGTTTTAAAAATACAAATATTTTTTTATTCAAAAAAATAATGAAACGTACAAGCATTAGCATCATATACAAATTTCTTCATTTAAACGAATTTGGGGAAAAAATCGCGTAAAAACAGATGAAAGGCGTAAAAAATGTAACGGTGCCGTCCAAAAACTCGCATATAATCGAATTCGCGTAAAAAAAGGACTGGGTGTACATTTATTATCAGGGACGGTTTCGTTCATCAACTGGTAAAATACAAATGACAAACAAATCGTGGACAAAAAATACGTCAAATTTATTTTAAATTTTACATTACAAACAAATCTATTTATGCAACAAAAAGTAGTTTAAAATTAACAGATATACACGATCAATGGTTTAAGAACTGTGAAAATAATTTAAATTCTGTAGCCCAGGTTTCGCTTTTCGGCATCTTCAGTCATAAGTTGTATGCAGTAGTTAAGTGGCAAAGGTCTCAAAAATTCAAATTCGATATTTAAATTCTATCAAGCACCTTCAGTCCATGTCATAAATTATTAATTTCACATATAATTCTAATAGATATATATTAATATATTCTATAAATCTAATACTGCTAAAGAAAAAAATACTCAAAAAATATGCAACAGATACGAATGCCTGAAGATGCCGCAAAAGCGAAACGAATGTGGAATCGTTGAATGTTTCAAAAATTCAAATATGATATTACGTTTAGAATATAAGAAGTAATAAATTAATATGTTTTATAATCTCGATGGAAATATTTACGAATCGTTTTTTAAATCCCATTAGGGTTGTAGTTGTTTATAGCTGATATTAGTTACAGGATTTTGTAAATACTTTTACGTAAATTATTATCATGTGTATGTGAATGTAAATCAGAATATACATACTAAAAATTATCACACACACATTATCAAATTACGTTATAACGCATATGCGCCGCAGGAGAATTATTTTTGTTTTTAAAAATAACGTCGTAATTTTTCTCAATTTCAACCGCTATAGTCTTTGAATTGCCGTATGTGATAATAAAAAAAACTACGTACTTTTTTTAAATTTCGACAACTATTTGCTGAATTTGGAGTTTGCTTGTCGGCACTAAAACATTATTCAAATGCTACATCACATAAACAAATACGGTTGTATAACCAATAAGTCGAACACATGCATCAAAATTGAGCTCATCAAAAGTTGCTTGTCGTATACTATATTTGTATGCAAGATGATTCCTACAGCAGCTACTGCGACGTGAATCAGAAAACAGTATTCATCAATAAATTATGTTCCACGCACGATTGTCATTCAATTGGTTCAATTAACAATTAGAGATGTGAAGTCTTAAATTCGTGATACGCCAGATATATTATGTGTACACTGTATCGATTTTAACGATTTTTTATAATCTTACGTTTTATATGCTATAATATACCGACCCGACCGCCTAAGGATGTATAATCGAAGGCACCATTAATTTTGTCTGATGAATTGATGACGTATAAAATGATATTTTATACGTCGTATAAAACACAACAAGACAAACTAATAATTGAAACTGAAGGACTGTATAAAGACAACTGACGAATATTGAAATTATTAAATCAAATCACGGGGGTTATTTTATCAAGAAATATATTCATTTCTACAACCATTATTACAAAATTTATTTGCTTTAAATTAAAGCAAATGTAAAATATTTACAAATAGACTTTTTTAACCGGATAGCTCCCTGAGACGAGATTTCTCGTCGGTATCTTTAAACGTATTTTCACCCAAAAATATTCCTTCTATTAAAATGATTCTTTGACAGGACACACACTGATATTTATAAGAAACCCCCCCAGGGGGGGGGTCTGATTTGCTTCCGTAATAGACCACTTCCGTGCCACATGTAAACTTATTGTCCGCCTTTTTAGTTTCATTTACAATTTTTGAAAATTTTTGTTTTATTGCGAGAAAGCAACAAGCTAGGCCGTTAAAACAGGAGAGAAGATGTATTGTGTACCTTTTCTACACAGCTATATATAGATAAGTAAATGTTAGTTTAAGCATAGTTCTGACGATGGCGTGAGCCGAAATAGCTATCAACTATTTTTATAAAATAATTTTGTAGAACTGAAATACATTGCTATTTTTTCCACCGTGTTATAATGGAGTTCTATCAAGTGAATGCCAATTCAATTAATAAAAGGTTTAAAAACATTTAACCATGACTGTAAAGGATTCGATAAAGGATCGATTTTTTGTGATTTCTTCGAGTGTTCAAACTGTCCTCTTGAGAGATGTTAATAGTTGCAGGGTTACCAAGATCAATTTCATTCAAAATTCTTTAAAAAAACCTCTTTTTTATGATGTAACATTAAACAATTGGCGAGTTTATTGATTTGTATCATCACCATCAGCGGGGTCGATCCACTGCTGGATGAAGGCCTCCCCCTGGTTTTTTTTCCAGGGGGGTTGTTTGGACATAGCAACACCACGCTGCCCAGGCGGGTTGGTGTTCGGTTTTCTGTCTGGGTTTTCCTTCCCATTATTCTTTTTCACATTTCTGTATATGAAATTAAAAAAAAAAACGAAAATTCACTTTTTTGTGGCAAATTTTTGTGCTAGGTACAAAAGTATTTTTTTCTGGCAGCCAAAGAATCAATGAAAGTTCCCCATGAATGTTTGAATACTGTATTCCACACAAAAACAATTAATATAAAAAATACATAGAAGCTATTTAATTTTATCTAAGATAGGCAGGGGAGAAAGATGATAGCAAAACAAATGCTTTATTTTTTGCAAGTTTTTTAAGCATTTTTCGAGATTTTTCTAAGGCAACAATAAATGGATAAAAATAACATATCATGACATGATATATGATATGTATATCAAGGTCCTACTAAAACTGGATCCAAGGGTAAATGGTTTATAAAAAAATATTAAATATATATTTATTTACCTGCCGAATGCGTACCTTCTGTATATTGTTTACGTCTTATTAAGATAGCAATGAAAAAACAAACATAAAATTCATTTTTATTTCCTTATCACAAAGTAAACTGATGTTTTTTACACATGGTTCCATTCACCATTCAAAATATGTAAAAACGTAAAAACGCTGATTTCACTAGTGAATAAATAAAAAGTCATAAGTTTTATTTTGCGCCAAGGCCGTGAAATAAGCGGTTATGTATTGATACAAATGACCTTTGACGTTTAGTAAACAAACGTATGATTATTTTGTTTTTTCTTCAAGTTTTGTGCTCGCTTGATAGAAAATTGTACCTTACTGCGCGTCAGGTAGCTCCAAGTCTCATTCATCCCTTATTAGATGAAATGCGGTGCATTTTTGATTCATTTTGCTAGATGGATTTGTAAGCTGAAAGTTTATGATACCATGACTGGAGGGATTTTACAAGTCAACAACAATTTAGACAGACATCTTAAAAATAGTAAAGATAAAATTAATAAACTTGACAGATGCGGTATTTATAAAATGTCATGTGTCTCATGTTTATCCGTTTATATTGGACAGACAGGTAGAAGTATATTCACTCGAGTTAAGGAACGTGTGAGATTATTCAAGAGTAAAAAAAACAGATTCACAATTTGCTAATCGCGTTATAAAAGAGTCGCATAATATAAATTCAAACTCAGCGCCTACATGTTTACATCTTTGTAATAAAGGTCGCAAGATGACGGCTTTAGAACAGCTGGAAATCAATAGATATCAATTATCACAAAAATCTCTTGACGAACAAACTATTATATGTCCGTCGCCATTGCTCAAGCCATTGGAACGGGTTTTTCCATAGTATACCATACCCATACAATAACCCATTTCCGTGCAATATGTAAGCTTATTGATATAGCAGCCTTTTTAGTTGTATGTACAATTTTAAAAATTTGTAGTTTTATTACTAGCACGAAATAAGCTAGGTCTTTAAAACAGGAGAGAAAATGTACTGTGTACTTTTCTACACAGCTATATATTTGATAAGCAAATGTTCGTTTAAGCATAGTTCTGACGATGGCGTAAGTCGAAATAGCTTATAGTAGAACTAAAATACATTACTATTTTTTCCTCGTGTCATTTTGCTATACGTTAAAAGCGTTACGTCTTAGTGAATTCGTAATGCATGGTCCAATGTCGTCACCTGCAGTAAAAATTAAAAACAAAAGAGATGTTATTAATAATGTTTAAACATTTTAAATAAACACCGAACTGCCGTGAGAAAAAAATACTCAATTTTGCCTTCGTACTGCGTATTGGCAATATTAATCATATAATTCATCAGGTTCAGAGCTGTTAGAAAGAAACACGACTCCGAACATTTTTTAAATATATTTCTTTAATATATAGATGTCAATTTAATAAGTTAAATTCGTGATTTAAAACACGCGATTTTTTTTTAATTGAGAGCAATTCTCTAACGAATAGAACTCCTTACACCAACTTCATATTTTTATTTTGATCGATTAGTTACACGTTCCTGCTTTAGCCATCGCCGTGTTTTAGAGAAATCCTTAACGGAATTAATAATCACATTTTTATCTCTTGCACGCGCATATATTATGTAAAAATTTTGCACAATGCTTCTCCATTCCAGTTAAAATGCTGAGGGTAATAAATAATTATTTGAATGCGTGAAATTAATTGAAATATTTCGATCATCTGCGACTTAATGACCGATAAGCAGTTCTAAGATTTGAACTTGGTGTCAAAGATCTCTTAAGATCAATAAACATGAACGATTGATCTTTTTTGACGTGTAATTATTCAATATTTTCTTTTATTTATTGCTTATTCCGTAGATTTTTTATGCGGATTTATGCCTGATCGATATAAGTTGCAAGTTTTAATCTCATTTGCGTGCAGCATGAATGATACTGGTTTTGAATAACATTTTTTTTATCGTGAATTGGCATAATGACGTGCTTATATACAAAAACAACTCTACGATGCAATGCCAAGCATAATAAACGTATATAACTTTATCGCAAGTGCCAGTAATACGAAAAAACAGTTTTAAAATTTAAGCGTGCCTCTGCTTTTACACTACATGTCACTAATAAATATTCAATTACCATTATTTAAGAAGGTTCTAAAACTGATAACTATGTTTATCACACGGTGAAAAAAATAGCAATGTATTTTAGTTCTACAAAATTATTTTAAGCGGTATTTATAAAATGTCCTGTGGCTCATGTTTATCCGTTTATATCGGACAGACAGGTAGAAATATATCTACTCGAGCTAAGGAACATGTAAGATCATTCAACAGTAAAAAAACAGATTCACAATTCGGTAATCACGTTATTAATGAATCACATAATATAAATTCAAACTCAGCGCCTAAATCTTTGCATCTTTGTAGTAAGGGTCGGAGAATGACGGCTTTGGAACAGCTGGAAATCAATAGACACCAATTATCACATTGAATTCTTAACACGTTGGGTGCGTAAACATATTGTACTGTTTCACAGAGGGCCTGAAAAATACCCATTTTTCGAAGCCATAAAAGTTTGTAAAATATTAGGGACAATTATTATATTTCTCCGAATTTGGTCGCCCTAAAGGTCATTTAGACAAAAAAACATTTGTGCGGCACATGTACTGGCATTGTTTACCCGTCAGATTTCGACACATTTGCAGTGTATATTGATGTTGTGCCATCTGTAATACCCTAAAGGCAAATTCTCACTAACATATTTTTGATTTATCTATAATTTTATTTTGAAGGGAATTTTATCATTCCTTTTTTAGTCCAGGTTTTGATTTGCAGTGATTTATTCATCTTCAAGTGTAGTTGATAATAATTTTTATGATCGGAAAAATACACTATGATATAAAACCAGTTGAAACTTAATTACACTCTCACAATACACTACAATAAATATATATTATTACTTTGAAATAACATTTGAATGTTAGATTCATATTTATTCGTGATTTAGTCGAAAACAGAGTTCGAAGCACAAGCCAGGTATATTTGGGCAATTGGGACAATTGAACAACGAAAATTTTCGTTGTTTGGTGGTCAAGTTGAAGAGGTAGTTTTTTTTAAAACTGCAAAAATATTGAAACACAAGTGCACTAAAACGTAGAACAAAGTTTATAGAATTGTAAAAAAATATGTTCGCGGTGCTTAGAAAAAAGAAGTATTGACATGTTAATAAAAATACATATTTCACAAAATTATAAGAAACAGTGATAAAACAAAACCAATTTACATCTTTCAAAAATATTTCCACAAACTATAGCAAATCATTTGAACACGGTGAAAAATAGCTATGTATTTTAATTCTACAAAATTATTTTTAACAAATATAGTTGATAGCTATTTCGGCTCACGCCATCGTCAGAACTATGGAACGATATAAAGTTCTGACGATGGCGTGAGCCGAAATAGCTATCAACTATATTTGTTAAAAATAATTTTGTAGAACTAAAATACATTGCTATTTTTTCACCGTGTTATAATGGAGTTCTACCAAGTGAATGCCAATTCAATCAATAAACTATGTTCATCCCCTTTGTGTTACCAGAAATTTGAAATGTGTCCTCATTGTGGAAATGTTCAGAATAAAATTTTGGGACAAAAGAGAGAGAAAAAGAAAGAGAAAGAAAAATTTTGCCTCGCCAAATATTTCTTTCGACTTATACGAGGCCAAAATGAGAATTCTGCTAACCTTGATATTATCAAATTGTATGTTCGACACATTTTTTTTTTTTTTTTGAGAAGCCGTGGATATGAATGGTTTGTTTTTACAAAGTGTAGAACTAGTCTTCCAATGGGGATGCCAATGGTAAAAGCATTAAGAATGTTGCTTTAAAAAGCGAAATAGCTATTAACTATATACATTATAAATTTTGTAGAAATAAAATGTATTATGGAAGTAGATCAAAAAATAATTGAAAAATCAATTAAGTGTGCAAGCAAAAACAATTTACCCGATGAAGATATACTGAGAAAAGGGAATATAATATTTTTGTTTGCAAAGGAGAAGATGATTCGAATTATAAATCCTGTTTTTACAGTCTGTACGAAATTTCGTTAAAATTATATCCAAAGTTTTCTGGTTAAATTGTGTCTTCAAATAAAGATATCACAATTGTTTTAGTGTTATCAACTACCTAAATAATTTTCAAACTACTATTTAATGTAATTTTCTACACACGCTTCCGGCGCCACGATGAAGTATAGCTATATTCCCATGCAGTTGTAATAATTGTAAACAGTCGAGATTTGCGGTTGGAGACAATTCGTGCGACGAGATGTTAGCAAGCGAACCCCCCTCTCTTTCCACCGCACTGCCGCGCCGAACAGCACCGGTTTAACATTTGTTAGTATCAATCGGACATTATGCCAACAGGCTCCCCCGACAGAGCGCCGCAGGGCAGTCTTTGCAAACAGTAAGGGATGATTGATAATTAATATTCAGTTTAGTAATCAACTATCACTAGAAATTGTACTGTGCAACCCTTAATTTAAACCTTAAATTTTTACTGTTTTTTTTTAAATATTTTATTTAAACTAATTTTGTATAATAATATTTTAATAAAACTTTTTAGATAATCCACTGGTTGTGTAACTCGATGTGGCATATTTTTCGCCTCATTGACAAGCATTAATTGACATTACACCAGCAGTGTATTAATGAGGTTAACATTTCTAATTGATGAAAAATAAAATCGTCCAAAACATAAATGTAATTAAATAGGGCTGAATGAATAGTCCTACGATACAGTGAGTGTGACTGTGTTTCTCAAAGGAGCGAAACACGTGTCACACGTAATAACACACCGAGTGAAATAACAATGTTTTAAATTTAAATTATTGAAACTTTGTACGATTCCACATGCTTAAAACATGAAACACAATTACAAAGTTTCAATAATTCAAATTTCATCAAGCACCTTCAGTCGATATCATTAATTATTAATTATAAATAACTTATTAGTCGATATCATAAATTATTTATAAAAATGCAAATCCCCAGAGTACCGAGCAGTAACCGTAACCGATTTAAGCAGTTTTGATGATAAACGATTGAAATTTGCCGTACGATAATTATACATTGTCAACCCTAGCAATTATTATACATTATCTTCAGTAGGATTGTTCTTTTTGACAGTTTTTTTTGGGACGTAGACGATATATTAAATACCGAGTTTATTGTTATAAAATAACGACTAAAGGTTGGCAATCACTCACCTAGAGCTAGCGGAAGCTACATACCGGACTGTAGGTATCAGGTTATGTCCCCGTGTACGTATCAATTACCGAATCATGTCTCGGTTGAGGTATTCCAGCGATGGGGCGAAAGGAAATAATGTACACCGATTCGTCCTTAATTTATTACCACTCTATGGACCTATAAACCAAAACATTCATAAACCGCGGGGGCTCAAACACGTCTCGAATAGAATTATTGCTATGTCGATTGATTTCTAAAATTAAGTTTTCATTTAAGAGTACAATCGATTTATGGCGAACAGCGAGTATATAATTGATATATAATAATATAATTGATAGATAATTGATCTTTGAATGTTGGGGCTGTAAAAACATTAAAATAGATGACAAAATAGACAATATCACAATGATAGAAATATTTATTTTTCAGTCAGAATATTAATCATAAAAACTCTTAATAGAGCAATATTACAGAAATGTTTTTTAAGCGAGCGACTTATAAGGTAGCTGCTATCTTCGGAAAGGGTATAAACAAAATGGAGCTAGTAACGGGCTAGAAGTAGTATTCTTTCTAGACTAGCGGTTTTCATATGTAGCAGTTTCAGTTGCAGATATTGAAAAAATGTGTTTTTTTTTCAAATTAATTTGTAAGAGTGCGGCCATGAGATGTTTCTATAAGACCGCTGATATATATTTAATGCGGCTACAGTAAAATTTTACGTGACAGCCACTGCACACCCAGTTACCATGATGTGATAAAGGGTAAGATTTAGCACCCGTGGCTTTGTATTCGAATTGAAATCTCGACAAAGAAAGCAATGTATAAATTAATTTAAATAATAAAAACACAATGTTGCCTAATATTGCAAAGAACATATTATCAATTGTATTGTTGTAATATAATTCCATTCCAAGAATAAGTGACAATTAACACTTTAAAAGAAATCGTAAATTGATTTCTCTATATATCAATATCGGTATTTGAAACATGAACACCAGTTGGATAAACTCCCAACAGCGTTGATCACTCGGCTTCTTAATTTGACCATCAATTAAAAAAAACATAAAATTTTATATATGTAAAAAATTATATCAAAGTTTTTCGACAAGCTTAGCCAAATTTTTGAAGCACTTAATAATTCCAAATAATTTGAATAGTTTAAATTTTGTACGATTTCATATGTTTTGTCACTAATGACCCGGGTTTCGACTTTCGGTATTTTCAGGCAGTTATTTCAGATTTATGTTTATATCCTAACCTTAGTGTCTGAATTTTACCTATTGAATTCCTCTTGTATATAATATATGTTTATTGTGTGTCAGGTCAGTTGCATCCGAGTGATAGAATGCCTGAAGATGTCGAAAGACGAAACCCGGATCGTGAGTGACAAAATATGTGGAATCGTGAAAAGTTTTAACAATTCTAATTTAACGTTGAAATTACTGAAATTCATTCGATATTCGATTATAAATTCTGAAAAAGTTTTTTAAAATTACCTTTAAGAGTCTCCTCACGCAACGCCTTGTAGCGTTGGATTCTTTAAAATTGCATAGATTCGGCACTGGTAACAATCGATACCCTTGACTTTGAAGATATATGCCGACTTTAACTGCATGTATGCATCCGCGATAACGACTTTCTACTACATATCAATATGCCGAGTACATGAAATGACAAAACAGATGCGTGTGTACAAACCGGTTCATGTGTGCAAATGTAAATACGACGAAATATTACACATATTTTATGACATACGATCAAATATTGACGTAAGATAATAAGAAAAAATAACGCGTGTTATGAGATGATTGTCGTACACGTCACCCGCGTGTCTAATCACGGATCATTGCGGAATATAATTGTATTGCTATGTAATAGCAGAGTGGTCGGCAATCTGGGTTCAGTCCTTTAAATGCGAAAAATCTCAAGGGAACTAAAAGCGGTCGTCGCAGAACAACTACTGTTGACATAAGCTTTAATAAGAGTTCATATGTTTAGCACTGGAGCGGAAATGGCTACAAAAAATACGATTGTCTTGAAAAGTAATTATCATTATGTAATATTAAACGTGGATATGTATGCTTAAAAATGTTGATTGTTTCTTAACTTCAAAATGCTGTTGATCATATTAGACACTCGAAAATGAACATTGAGGGGTGCAATTTAATGTGTCAACTGTTACTTCTCATTGTAAAACCGTATTTTAAAAATTGTAACAATTGTGTAGTGTACTTTTTCCACAATATATATTAAAATGTATGCAGATTGTTTAAATATCAAATTGATGAAATGTTAAGATCTATGACGCGTTAGCATCAGATCTCTGCGTGTCTCCTTCATCTCTCATGTAAAGAATTATTGCTGTGTCGTTGTTGACATACTTAAGTCGCTGCAGAGCTGAGCAATCCACAGTGAATCCGGTTCATGTGGATACCGTAAATGGAAAAAGTACTATTATTTTTTTAAAGAATCTTTAAATTTAATGATGTTAGTATAAAATAATTAATTTAAATGGCACTCTTTTTTAATACAATTTGACACTAAGAACCTACCGGTGAAGCGTCAATAAAGCAAAAATATATATTGTTTGATTATCCTTTTTCATGTGTTATCTGTTTGATAAAAATAACCAAATGACACTTAGGAAATATAGAGAGCTAATAATCAGCATTAAAAATCTAGCTTTTGACATATTTTCAAGCGTCAAAAATTTCTAACAAACATTATGCACCAAATGCACGTTAATTTTTTTTTTGGATGGTACGGATGTGTTCTATGTACGGACTTAACATTTTTACCCATTTATTTGAGGTAAATTTATGAAGTAAAATGTAATAAAGGCCCTAAGTTAAATGCATTGGAACAATTACAAATTAGTAGATATCAGCAATCCAATGACATTCTTAATGAACTAACAAATATAAATCTTTCACCGCTTCTCAGATCATTACAGAAGGATATGCATTTTTATAATAAATCATCTTAGTACAATATTTATTCACTATTTACGGTTATTCCAAAAAAACCAAGATTAACTCTCACGACAAAAAATACATAAAATCAATTTGCCACATTTTATTATTTATTAACACAGCATGAAACTAGGAAGAGGAGAAGTATTTTGTAACATTTCTTTAACTTTTCACAGCTATATATAGATAAATAAACGTACGTTTAAAAGTTTTCACGAGAGTGTAAACCGAAATAGCTATTAACTATGTATCTTATTAATTATATAGAGCTAAAATATGATATTATATAGTGCTACAAAAATGAATTGATATATACATTGAGTGTTAAAAAAATAATATTGCAGCTTTCGAATCATATAAACCAGCATTTTGTGGATTTTATTTAAGTAGAATAACAAAGGCTTAAGATAAAAATCAAAGTTACATATAAAATAAATGAGACGGGATAGAGTTTTATTTCCAGGAAAAATATCACAACTGAAAAAATACGAATTCAATGTCAATTTATTACAGTACATTTTTTTTCTTCTGTAGAATTCTGATTAAGATTTACAGTAAAAATGATTCCTCATTCGATGACGCCCATTCCTCATTCCACAAAACAACACATTCATAATTTAAGCGTGCCTAATTTGAAGTTACATTGATTCATATTTGGAGTGTGCAATAGTGTCTCGCAACGTACAGCTGTACTCAATACATTAGATATTGAGAACCACTTTACCATTTCAAATCACATAATTGATGTTGTCAAATAATTGCCATTGCTTAAGGACATATTAATAATTACTCGAAGATGTTTTTAAGATGCAAACAAATTATCATACAGATTTTTTCTCGATTCAAACTTGCGGAGTGGTAATGATATATTATTCTATTCGTGTATAAAAACTCATCACCGATTTACGCAGTAAATACGTTTTTTACACAACTATGTAAATAATAAAAAGCAGCGTAAAAAAGCGAGGAACCCATATAAAATCAGAAGATAGATTCCATTATATAAAAATCTGCGTAAAAATATACACAGTTTTATAATATAATATTTACAATTTAATGACATTGGCAGTCGATCTTTACCATCGCAGAAACCGGAAATTGTAAGTTTCACAATATATTAGGGAGAATCCTGGAATGGATGTAAAATAAAAATTAATTTACTTTTTTAAATGATTTGAAGTGCAGTTTTTCATGACTCCGAATTTTTAACTCAAATATTCAGTTTAATTTAAACGTTACATAAAAAAAAATCATAAAATATTTGAAACATGACTTCTCTCATATATATTAAGCACTTAATTATACTTCCGCGAATTGGTTCGTTGCCAAAAAATAAATAAAATATTTATAACATAGTTTTGTTTTAATTGAGTAATTCGGCGTATAATTTTCTAGTTGTGAGATGTAGGATGTAGTTTCAGACGAATATTTAAAAAAAAAAACCGCTAAGAGCAGACAGTTTTTTCAATTTAAGGATTTTTTTGTTTTAGTCTCCCACAAAATTGCATAGTTTTTGTGTCACTGAATATATTTCTATTACTTATCCTTATAATCTTGAAATATCAAAGAATATTTAGTTGTCTAACAGTTTTTTGACCTATAATGCCAACATCCAATGATTGTTTGAATAAAAAAAAAAAAAAACGCCATGTTCTCTTGGGTCATATATGGCGCCATTTGCAAGAACATAGATACAAACTCTCTTGGTGTTCAAAGTATTTCTTATTGGGTTATGTTCCATTACCTCATGGACTTTGTTCATTGTTTTTCTCTATTGTTCGTCTAAAAAAATATAAGTTATTATATTTAGTCAATCAAATGGCTACTTGGTTTTGTCTGGTACGACGTGGAGAATCTTTTTTTGGAAAACAAAAAAAAATATATATTTATTAAATTGACATTTACTCAGTAGGACTCTATTGTAAAAAGCCAAAAACATCGAAAAAATATTTAAAAAACATACTGATGTTAATAAAAATGCAGAACTAATATTTGCATATACATAAACCAACTAACCGATGAGAACATCTTACACACCTAAAAATTAACTAAATACAATACAGTCATAATATGGGTAGTTTTGATCGAAGAAAATCTTTTTACTTATAATTATAGTCAAAAATGGCTCTGAATGTATTATATTTAAATATCAAATAATGTTAAGTAATAATGTAATATTCAATGTTAAGTACTACTTACAAAATTTTATATTATTAAGATAAGGACCGATTTCATTCGTCATTTCAATCTTGATATAAAAATATTGTGTCAATTGTACTGTTCATTGTATTTTCATATATAAAGTTAATGCTTTTATAACAAAACGCGATAGCTAACACTATAAAGATGGTCCTAAATCATTGATACAAAATTTACTTATGGTACATAAATTAATAAACGATATTTTTATCGTTTAATATCGAATGTCGGATATAAAAGCAATTCAAAATCACTAAAAAATATTGATCTACGTTTGTTTGGCTCTTTGGGTTCGATATCATGTGAGAAAAAGTGAATGATCCTGTAATAGAAAAAAAAATATATACCAATCACTGACTTAAACTAGTTCATTGTACACGCACACTTTTAATTTATGTCACTGCAAACATTTAGCGTACTTCATTCTATTTTATCAGTCTACCCATTGCCAAATTATCAGTAACACATGATATTCATAAACTGTGTTGACATTAGCATTCGATATATGTAGATAATAATCCAGAAGTAGGAAAACTTTTATTGGAAAGTCAGTTTTGGAGACAAGATGAGATACTGCATTGATGTACTGACTTATTCTTCTTCATTTCAGGGGTCGACAACCACCTCGATTTGTTTCCTCCACACCTTTAAGTCATGCGGATTCGTTCGTAGGTGGCATATCTCATATTCTTGGCCCGATACAGAGCTGCACGGACCGATCGTTAAACCATGCACTATTGTGCTTAAAAGAAGAGAAAAAAAAGAAAGAAAAAGAAAATGTGACTTGCTCAGCCACTTAGTCTACGTGATATTAGGTATCCTGTGTATCTGTGTACTGAAAATCCGCCGTGGTGGAAGAGTTTTCTGTGCTACGCGTTGAATCTAAAGACAAATCGAGAATTTTTCGTTCCCCGTATGATCTTGCAAATTTATCGAAAGCCTTAAAGTTGGCCTTGGTTGATATTAAGTCAGCGTGACCTATTGGGCCTGTATGAGGACGGACCACAGCAAACAGCTCTGTTCGTTCGGCATTCATCTCGGGGCAGTCCCACAGTACGTGATTAGCGTCCTGATGGTTGTGTCCACAAGTGCAATCCGACCTTCGATGGTTCAAAAGAAATTTATTTTTAGAAAAAGAAGTGTCACTTTCGATAGTCACACATAGATAATCCAGTGAGTACTACTCAAATGCTGATCCGAGGTAGCCGGTCCGCTGTCTATGAAATAAATTTATAGTTTAAATTGAGAAACTAAAAAACTGATAAAAATTTGATTTACCTAACTCCACCTCTCATTCAATTACACTTGACCGAGTCTTAAAATAAACATTTTATTTGCCTAATATGTATAAGCCCTCATTGAAAACTTACTTATGCCAGGCCGGTTTCTCGATCGTGATTATATTATAATTAATACAAAACATCGTATTCAGAAAGATATTATATAAAACGATCAAGGCCAAATAAAAACCGTTTTTAACTTTCGACTTATGTTTACATATTTTCATAGTATAATAACAAAAATATGCTGGCAAAATATCTACCGGTCTTCAAATCAATAATGTTTGACTACAACTGTTATAGAGCTATTACACTTAGTGCGAAAACAATTTTTATCAATGAAAATTGATTTATTTCATTATATGAAATAAAGAGGGATATAATGAAAGGTGTTGGAGTCAAATTTAGTTTGGGAGCCACTGGTTTAGAACTGAGCGCTCAGGAATTTGACCCATACGTCAAACTGGTATTATAGAGTTATTTTCGTAATTTGTGTAAAGGTTTAATTGTTTATAGACGTTTTGGCAAGTTAGTATGAACTTCAAAGCGGCGTTTAAAAGAGAAAATATTTTAGAGTTAAAATATAATATTTTGCGAATTTAACTTCACATATTTTACTTTACCTCAAGGTCAAGTACAGTAATTGACGTTTGAACATTTATTGTAAGTTATGACAAAAAAATGCAGTACTAAAACATTTCTTTGAAAAACAAATGACAAATAATTTGTCAACTAACTAATACTCATTAAACTAAAGTCATCAGATACGAAAGACACTTAATGATGACAAAAAATCAATGTGACAATGCAGACCTAATTACTAATTCATTTAATATATAATTAGCAGTGTTGAATAAAAAATGATAATAAAGGTAAATATATAATTGTATTTGTAATAAAACATTTTTTTCAATGGTTAACGATCACTATCGTAATAAAATCGTTTCATGACTTTGCCAGATATTGATTAGTTTAGATACCACAGTAAATGCGTGCTTCATAAATTAACATACAATAATATGTATGCTATATTGAAAAAAAAAGAAAAAAAATGAAAAACTTTTATAAATATAGACTGACATTGAAAGGCAGAATAATAACGTCTTTGCCAACTATTTGTGATTCAAGATGTCGTCACGATTTTTTTTTTGATACAGAGAAAAAGAGATATTTATTGTGATTCTTTAAAAAACACGCCGTTAAGAATTCTGTATATTAATTTGAAAGAATAAAATATTTTTGTTTGCTTATTTATGATAGGGGAAGTGAAGAAGAATGAAGGCAAAAAACGAACATGGTTTTTGCTTATGAATAATGTTAATTTATATCTGCCAAAGTCAATCGGAAGATAAACTAAGATTCTTATCTTTTTTTGCAGTCGTCGAAGGAAAAACGATGGTTGGTTTAGGGTTGTGAATAGGGATTGCAATTTACCGTCAAATTTCAATAACCGGTAAACGGTATATAATTTCACCTCTTAACGGTAAATGAAAAAAAATAGACGTGGATTATATTACTTCACTAAACACGTTCATTAAATACTTTCACTAAAAATGGTATCCTGGATTGAAATATAAATAATTTAAAATACATTTCAAGTGAATAGTAATGCATCTTTGTAGTAAGGGTCGGAGAATGACGGCTTTGGAACAGCTGGAAATCAATAGACATCAATTATCACACAGGATTCTTAACGAACATACTAATATAATAGTATCGCCACTAGTCCAACCGTATTATAAAGGGGTGGTCTGATTTGCTTCCGTAATGACCACTTCCGTCCCACATGTAAACTTATTGTCATAGCGTCTGTTGTTTCATTTAGATTTTTTGAAAATTTACGGTTATTGTGTGAAAGTAACAAGCTAGGCCGTTGGAACAGGAGAGAGGATGTGTTGTGTGCCTTTTCTGCACAGCTATATACAGATAAGCGAATGTTAGTTTAAGCATAGTTCTGACGATGGCGTGAGCCGAAATAGCTATCAACTATATTTTTTTTTAAATAATTTTGTAGAACTAAAATACATTGCTATTTTTTTCACCGTGTCATAAAATGTACTTTAATTATGTTTCAGGTGAATATATGTACATATGCTTTAAATGTACGTTTTTAAGTAAATCAGATAATTTATTATTTGCCACACAAAGATTGGTTAATTTAAATTACCAATATGTAATATTTGGTTTACCTGCATGTAAGAAGTTCATACGCTGAACTATTAGCTCCATTAACTAATAGATGTAGTATATATATATTTTATACATGCATGCATAATTTGTATATATTAATATAAATTTATGTATAGAATTATAGAGTTTATAAATAAATGAGTTGAAAAAAAACTTCTCACTCCCTCATATCACCTCACCCATCATAATAAAAATTCGCTGTAACATGCCAGTATCTGGCATTAATTCGCGATGAAAAAAATTACCGCTGGTGCATTTTGGGCCATTTACCGGTTAATTGGTAAACCGGTAATCCAATCCCTAGTTGTGAATGCAGCTCGTTTCGTTTTTTGCAAGGTTTTGTACAAAATACATAGATATCACAAATGAAAAATAAAAAAGCTATTCCATTATAATTCATGAGTATAGCTTATAAAGTAAAATATAATACATATATTTTAAATTAAATTTTCAGTTATTTACGATATCGATAAAGGTTGGTTGATGGAATTTTAATACCATTTATGAATTGTTGAAACTGTATACAACTCTCCAATTACATTAAACTGTAGTAAATTATTTTGAAAGCCTCTCATTACAAAATCAGTGAGATGTATCGATTATGAGATTATCTTTACCAAGCAGTAGTTATTATAATTATTTCAAATATACATATATATTTAGTTGGTTGCCATAATGTACATGTTTTTTTCTGTATATTAACGATGCAAGTTGCTTACTGTCCGTCAGTTATATTGCGTCCGAGTGATTGAATGTCTTAAAATACCGAAAGGCGAAACACAACACATGTGTAATTGTACAGAATTTCAACAATTGAAATATGTTTCTTACTGATAAACTTTAGTATGTTAATGGATTTTTTAAATTATGTTATTTTGTTATAGAATGTGCCTTAACTCGATCCCTGCTGAGTCAAATAAAAGATATTGTAACATCGAATGTTTTAAAAAATAATTCAGTAGTGTTGCTATTGACCAAATAAGTTAGTAGGAGATTATAAAAACAAATCAACAAAAACAAAAGGCTATATTTCAATTCAAAAATAAGCGAATGCTTTGACACTATCAACACAACGCAATCAACCGTCTCAGAGTTAAAATTTTCGTACACTCTTTAGATTATCGGTTTCGCTTATCGCGAGTATTATACTGATCATAAAATATATTGTGGAAATAGAACTTTTTTTTTATTATTATGATTATTTAAAATACCACGCCTTTTCATCAAGACGTGTCAGTTAACAACTTAAAAGTGATTTCATACCTTGATAAATTAACAAAGTTAAAATATGCACATTTTACTTATTTATAACGTAAAATATTTCATGGCTTATCATGTAATTCAAAAAAGAGCTTTCATATAAAAGCGGTTTTTTTTAAACCGGTTTTTGTAATGAAACCATCGCGTCAACTCTTTTATCGCATTTTATAACTAAAATGAAAAAAAAAATCGTTTTTTAAAAATTGATGTATTTTAACAAATAGTTCAACAATCAACACCGTTAAAATGTCAAACGAGACGTCTTCTAAAATAGTAATCAGTGGCTAAGATATCTCTCAAGTTCACCTGTATTTATTTAAGATTTTATGAATACTATTAAAAACGGTATATCCAAACATATTCCCAATATGGTCAGATTGTCTAGTGGAGGATTTTTTACAGTATGATGTCAACGATGGTGAACTTGTGGCACGCGCGCTTTAATCAAAGATATTATGTTATATACACCTTACATTGAATTACGATAGATAATCACTCAACTTCTCATCATCGGAGAGGTTAAGGTGGGGTAAAAACAGTTAAGTTTTGTGTTATATTTGCTCTCGTTGCGGAATGCGAATGTGTCACGAAATGTAAACGTCACAGACAACTATATGTTGGAACACACATATTAAGAATTATGAATTTATAAAATTTTCCGGACTGAGATGAGGTTTTTGATATTGCAAATGACTGCCATAGCACATTGACCACAAGAATACAGGGCCGAAAAAATAGTGTTTCAAGCCAACATATATTGTATTATAAATGTCCATAAATATTTTGATTTAAGTTGTTTTTTTTTCGAATTTCTGTTCCCTAAATTCATTTTAATTTGAATAAAATTTATAGCTTTGCTATTCCACTCAGTTGTTCGACCACTATTGTACTGTTTTAAGAGAGTATGTTTGGATATCACAAACACCTATGCCTCCAAAAGGAAACAGTTTCAACTAAATTAAAGTTATTTTTATTTTATAAATCATAAATAATTCAGTAAAATAGACAATGACAACGTTAATTATAATAACAATAAGTTAAAAATATCAAAGTAATCAGATCAACATTATTTAAACATGATAACTTTTTTTGACTGCCTACATCTTCAGAACTAATTATTATATATATATATATATCTCGAGTTATCTCGATCACCTCGACGGCATTTAGATATCATAAAATGAATAAAAAAATTGACGTTATACTAATGAAAGTTATGGGAAAAGGTTTTCTATCACTTATCAAGTAGTTAAGTACTTATGTATGTGTTCATACAGCTAAACAAACTTTGCACTGTGATCCGATATCAAAAACCAAAATGGATGTATAAGAATGAAGGAAAAAAATATTAATTTATTATTTTACATTGTTAGGTAGTTAGCCAAAAGACAGTTTACAGTCCTCAATTTTTTATATTTTAACTCAGCGGCTATAAAGCTTTTTGGCGACAAGATCCCTTTTCATAAACAAAAAAAAGTAGCTTGTCACAGCCTTATTGTTCTGGTTTTTAAATCTATAAAGGTAAAATAAATATCAAATTATAATATTACACATTTTGATGAATTCAGTTAAAGAAGCGATCTTGATATTTTGAAACACTTACGCCTTTACTTAAATTTAAATAATTGCTAGTGACACAGACTTTTGACACACTTTAACGAAATAAATACAGATATTTTTCAATGAAACTTTTATCACGTAAATGTCATTGTATCTTGAAACGTACATCGATTAAAGATTAACGTTTTCATTTTTTGCCATCGCTATTTATTCAAATGATCTAAGTTTATGGAACAATCATTGATAAATGAATATTTTTTTCTTCTTCTGATATTTATAATTTCATATATAAAGCAGAAAGTGTGTGTAGCCTTTTCGAGCGGATAACTCTGGAATTACTAAATGTGCATTCGAACAGCTTATAATGCTTGGTTAATTCAAGTGAAATTTACTATTTTCATCCAGCTACGTAAATCCCTTTTCAATTTGAGAAATATAACATCAGACTCATTTTTTAACGAAGTCGGGTTTTAAGTATAGTCTAATTTTATTTGATTTGTGTAAGTGTAATCGCACCACCGTTGAAATATCGCCCTTAGTCGGCTATTGTCATTTAACAGGTGTTTTCAATAACTTAACGCAGACACAACGTAATTCTTGGTATATACAATGTATTGTTTGTTTTTATGGTTTATTTACAACTGAAGTTAAATTTCAGTTTAAAGTTAACAACGAAGGATTTTTTGAGGAACTGTTATTGCTTTTTCGAATGTGATCAAAGCAATCACTTTAAATGTGTCACTTCTTAATAGAAAGACATGATATGATACTTTAAATTATAAAACACAAATTTTAGTATTTATATCCACAATATATATTATGATCAGGACCGAAATTGGGTCATCGCGAGAATTATCAAATGATGAGCCAAACCTGTCCTGATCACAAAATATATTGTGGAAATAGGTACTAAATATATCTTTTTATTATACAAAATGATCAAAGGAAATCCTCCAAGACCATTCGAGTTAAAGCTGTAAAATTATTTTGAGTCCAACCGTATGCATAACACGAAGATAAATTTGGACACCATTTTTTTATCCTAAAATTTTGCGCTTGTTACTTATTAAAAATTATCATATAATCTGCAAAGAGAACTGCCAAGTCGTAACATTAATGTGGTTATTTGAAAAAGTTGTTGCAGATTCGATTTCAATAAATGTTATTATTTTTAATACAAAAATAATTATGTTCACTCTAATTTTAAAAAGAAAATAATAAACAACTTTGACATAACTTTGCAACAAGCATAACTTTAGCCTTACGGTCAATCGAACATTTAAAACACAATATTCTATACACACAATAAATGAATTCGGTTGCATTTGCATAGAGATCAATCGAATAGTATTTAATTAATAAAAATGCGTACAACTTTTTAATGTTTACATACCCATTTGATTAGCATTAACTTGGATAAGATTCATTATATTCAATGCAATGTATTCCATTCCGCATGAATTGTTTACTTATATAATACTACACGCTTTTACAAAATTTGCTTGTTGAAATATTTAAAAAGTTTTAATTCCTATTTTTTATAAAAATATTTATGTTATTAATTTATCATTAAAAATAGTTCTCTTCTTTCTAAGTCAACAAATTAATTCGTTATATTAAAACATAGTTATATACTATTTTTATTGTTAAATTCAAATTTTTCCGTAAATAAAAATATATTTAGAATCAAATTAGAGTAATTTTAGTACGATTTAAAAATTACAGTTGTATAGTAAAAAAAAATTTTTTTTTTTTTTGAGATTGAAGTGACCATTAGTATAACAACATTATGGCTATATATTTATTAAAAAAAAAAAAAACATACCTGTGAATCCTAATGTTACAAGAATCGAGAGAGCTCTCTTCATCGTAGTTATCATCTTGTTCATCGAGAATTAGCTCACTAGTAAAAATGAAACGCACTTTGAATTAATACACGCTAGTTTGTTTGTGTTCACGACTGTCACTTTTTGTTTTTATTTTGGTAAAGGTCGAACAAGCGGCCGGCGCTTTCTGTTAGTTCACTACGTTTGACACTAAAGTTTTCTAAATTTAAAACGACCGCGGGAAACGGATAGAATTCTTTAACACAAGTGTTGCAATTGTAACGAAAAAATAAATAAAATTCAAGTTCTTTAGCTGCACCGTAAACTTTTAATTGTGCCAAAATTGAATAATAATCAAGCTAGCCGCTGCGAAAAAAGATGTTACGTTAATTAACGCGGGAACTTTCTTGAAAATCTAAAGTTTGGCGCAAGACGCGACTCGAATTGATAATTCATGTAACTTTGGCTAGTTAGGTTATGCGATTATAAAGATATCGCAGATGGAAGTTACGTGGGAACGAACTAACAACTCGGCAAGAATAATTCGCAAAATAGTCGCGGAGAGTTTTACGAGCTGCGCTCACACGACCACACGCCGCCAAGAGTTCGGATCGACTGATTGGTAGGAGTATTTTTGATCCCCACTTACAGTATAACAGCTGACTTTTGAATTGAAAAGGTACCAACCATACATTTTTAATGGTCGAATCTTCTCAACAATAAATACTTGGACGTATGTAATCACTGAGCAGTGAATTTACCTTGTTTTTACATGTTCTCGATTATTTTCTGCAACACGTGAGCCCGTGAACACGTGGCCGTATTATAACTGAATAGGTAAATGTGAAAATAAATTTGATTTCACGATAAAATAACAGTGACGTTCTTAAATAATTTTAGATACACATATTAAAATTTTTGAGAATTGTAACAAAATATTTTATTTATTGTAAGTGTTTGAAAGAGGCAGAGTCGTAAAAAATCAAGCGACTACAACTTTTTTTAATGATATGTTATTTTTTATTGGTTAGCTAGAGCAGGGCTGTGCAACCTTGTAAAAACTGCTTTAATATTAAAGTTTATAATACAAAAAAAACTTTTAAACGTGAATCAAAATGCAGATATTATAATTTCATGATAATAGTTCAAAGCAGATATTTCCCACAATTTACCTTTCGTTGAACTATACAGTGTATTTTTTTTATGATATCGACTGAAGGTGCTTGATGGAATTTTAATATCAAATTTGAATTGTTACAACTTTGTACGATTCCACATGTTTCGTCGCTAACGATCCGGGTTTGGCCTTTCATCACATCGCCTTTCATCGCTATAATAACAATATAAATTACTGTACTTAAAATTTTTAATTAATAATATCATGACTGGGTTATTCAGTGTTAAACAAATTTTAGAATTGCTATTTACCAGGTATACAAAGATTAAAGGTTTAACACCAAAAAAGTTTTATTTTATTTTTTATTAATAATCAGTAAATTAACATTTTAATTATAAATAGTTTAACTTCTTTAAAATACATATACAAATATTATATGCTTACCTGTAAATTATTTTCTTAGATCTTGAATGTTTGGTTTTGTATATACCTGGTTATTGTCAACTCGAAATCTTATAATTATAAATAGTTTAACTTCTTTAAAATACATATACAAATATTATATGCTTACCTGTAAATTATTTTCTTAGATCTTGAATGTTTGGTTTTGTATATACCTGGTTATTGTCAACTCGAAATCTTATACAAAAAGCTTTGCTTTAATTTTTACTGTATCATTTGATAATGCTAGCAATGAACGAAACCGATTTTGATTTTGTTAATTAATTTTTTTAGAAATAGTACAAAATATTGTCTTTTATTATTAAAATATAACGTCTTTCCACCAAAAAGTGACAGTTGGCATTTTATAAGCATTATTTGATAGAAGAATTATTTTTTTGTTTGTCTCTACAGGGTGATACCAATTCAAATCCATTGTAGGCTTTATCTATTAAAAAGATCGTTAAAGTAAGAACGACTCATAAATTATCAATTATTTGTAAAGATAAAAAAAAACTAGCATCCCTTCATAATACAATAGTACAGACTTGAAAAGTTTGAAAAATGATTGTTTTTTATTTATATTTGTTTCACAAGTTATTTTGTCTTAGCCCAACGACAACTATTAACCAATTGCATTACACAGTTAATTTTTTTATTTAAACAAAATTAAAAATAAAGTAAATGTCGTCCAGTATACTTTGGAAAAAAACTGCAGTTCATTTAACAATGTCAAGAGTATAAGAATCAAAGTAATGAATTCGATTTATTAATTTGATTTTCTTAAAATTTATTGGCAGCCCTTACCTTACTTACCGCGGACCATGTTTTGGACAGCGCTGACTCGGATATAATGTTGTGTGATTTGTAGAAATAAACTTGCGTAAAAAATGAATGAATGTATAGAGATCTAAGAGACCGAGGTTTATTTCTGTATATATATATATATATAGGTACACGTGTGTGTGTGTTTTGGTGGAATTAATTGATGAAATTTTTTGATCTGTCAATTATATCATAAATAATATTATGCAGTGGATGTCAAAACCACGATTAGAAAGAAAAAATAACACATTTAAAAAATTGGACTCAAAGATACGTTTTTAAAACACGACTCGAAAATATTATTTACTTATTTATTTAATAAAGGCAACAAATATAGATTATACCAGGGGAGAGTGCATGAAAGGATTTTAAGAGGTTGATACCAAAAGTTCATTATTTCATACTGATTGAATTGGAATTTACTTGGTAAAACTCCACTATAAGTAGGTGAAAAACAACAATGTACTTAGTTATTTATGTTACTATAGAGGTTTTATAATAAAAAATGTTGATTCACAACCATTTAACAGAAATTATGCGTATTATAGGAAAGAAAATATACAAAAACTGAATCATCGCTTGTACAATTTTCTATGGATTTAGTGTATTTCATTGAACTGTCAAAAAGCATTAATACCTGATAATGTTTGCTTTACTATACTAGTCTTATCTTGACATCTTTACATGAATTGTTAATGATTGAATTGAGTGGTATGTGATGTACAACTAATTTTGTTTAAATACTTGTTTTAAAATGACCTTTAGCACACTGCATTTTAATACGCATTGAATGTGGATATGAACAAAAAAAAAATGGAGAGGCATTAACAAGTTCCTAATGTCGGTAAATGCGTTGATCATTGCATGTTTTAAAAACTACTTATTTTGAAAATCAAACCTACCAACCTTGATACGTATTTAATATGCCTAGAAGTATGAAACCGGTTTTTGAAACAACTGCACACAAAAATCAACTCTTGATATTTAACATAAATTTTGAATTTCCGACTCTATCAATCATGTAACATTTAACTTCGTTTGAACACTTTAAATAAAAATATTTTGTTATAGATATTAATTTAAATGTTTCCCGAAACGCATGAATTAGTAATACTTCATGAAATAAGCACCTTTTAGACACACAAGTTACGAACACGATTACACCCAGTCCTTTTTTTACGCCTTTCATTCGTTTTTACGCGTTTTTTCCCCCAAATTCGTTTTAAAGAAGAAATTTGTATATAATGCCAGGCTTGTACGTTTCATTATTTTGTCAAATAAAAAATATGTCTATTTTTAAAACTTAATTTTGTAAAGCATTCCATTTTTTTTAAATATGCATACTAGTATAGTGTAGACTAGTGTATCGGATATTATGCGAATTTATGTTTTAGGGTGTGTAAAGAAATGTATTGCAATTGCGTAAAAGTTGTGATTTCTTTACGCGATTTTTTTTACGCGCCTTTTTCTGGAACCAATGTATCGCGTAAAAAAAGGACTGGGTGTAATGGAATTTTCGTACTAATTAACATATTGTCGCTAAAATGTCTTCTGACGTATTTTAAAATATTGCTTGCGTAATAAATTTATTGTTTATGGTTTATGGTTTTTCTTATCTCTTACGCAATCGAATAAGCCGTTTAAGGTTAGGTTATTAAGTGGCGTTAACGATAAAAAGACGAAAGACTTTATGAAGTTTCTAAATATTATTTTTTCAAGTGAATAATTTTTAATTTAATGGCTATTAAAATTATCTAATCATTATGATATGATATAATAAACTCATATTATATTACACGGTGAAAAAAATAGCAATGTATTTAAGTTCTACAATTTTTTTTTAAATATAGATGATAGCTATCTCGGCTCACGCCATCGTCAGAACTATACTGAAACGAACATTTGCTTATCTATACATAGCTGTGTAGAAAAGGTACACAATACATCTTCTCTTCTGTTTTCACGACCTAGCTTATTTCTTGCTCGCAATAAAATTTAATTTTTCCAAAAATTGTAAATGAAACTAAAAAGGCAATAAGTTTACATGTGACACGGAAATGGTCTATTACGGAAGCAAATCAGAAAGCAGCGGGTTAAGTGGTGGAGAAGACAATATATATTAGTTTGTTCGTTAAGAATCCTTTGTGATAGTTGATGTCTATTGATTTCCAGCTGTTCCAAAGCGGTCATCCTACGACCCTTACTGCAAAGATGCAAACACTTAGGCGCTGAGTTTGAGTCATATTTTATTCACTTTTAATGGGTTAACTGACACTTTTTTGCACAACATATTTTATGATTAGGACCGTTTTCGCTCATCGTGAGCATTATCAACAGATTGAATACAAATTTTGAGTTAAAGTTAGCAGATATACAAAACCATCGAAATTTTTATAATAAAAATAATCTGCACTTAAATATTTTATGTAACATACTTTAAAAATAAATAAAAATTTAATTGTAATCAAAAAGGCTAAGAAGAGATGGTCAGTCAGGGGCGTTTTTTCTTTAAATCGTTTTCTTAGTTCTTAAGCCGTGGTTTTTTTACCTGTTAATTTAAGCTCAAAAATTGTATAAATAAACTTGCTTTTAATTTGTGAAACTAAAAATTAATGAGCGAACCCGGTGTAAAGTATGTATAATACTAAAAATGTAGAAAATTTTGTTGAACCAAAATACATTACTATTTTTTCATCGTGTGACTACAAAATGTGTTTTCATTATTTAAATTATCATATTTCATTTATGGACTAAAACACAGCTTTGACAAAATGAAAACATGGAAAAGATTCATTAGTGGTGTTAATAAACAATCGCTTTATTAATTTAAAACTTCTTCTGGGGGTGCATGATGTATTTTCATTATTAAATTTGAATTATTCTATCTTTGCAAATTTTCACGTGTTTTTTTCGATCGCGTCAGGAATTCAACCTTTTGACAGGAATTAACAGACAATATACACGAATCGAACCAATGTGATTTTTACGGGAAGAAAACGACGTTGACCAGAGAGAAAGAGGGTTTTTTTTTATAATCATACATTTAAACGCACCCTCTAATAATTGTAACGCCTATACAAAAAAATATGTATTCATAAAAACGTAAAAACGCCTGATAATATATAAAAAATACTCCTACAAATCTACTGCAAGTAGTTTGCATAATATTATTAACCCATTACCTACCGCGACCCCTATTTGAGTACAGAACTTTTATTACTCTACAGTGGGTGGTATTTGCTGAAATATCCCGACTTGCAACACAGTTCCGTTAAGTCTATAGCAACATCGCCCAAAAAATAATCTTCAATTGTTATATTAGATTGGAGTTACAAGTGTTAGAAGTGGAAATTTAAAGGCCAATCGTAAATAAAAAGACGTGACTTTTTGAACACATTTTTAAAATTTAAAATTGTTTATTTGTACATGGATAATTTATAGGTTAACATCAGTTCTCTTCAATATTTTTTTAAAAAATCACAGCCAAAATTATTGGTGTTGTATTACCTATTCCCATTTAGTATGCCGTGTAAAATATTAGGTACATATCCTTTATTTCTTTCTACGTCCACTTTCAAAGTGCTAATTATCATTAGGAAGGCATGATAGTTAATACAATACATAATCCCAGATTCAAAAGACTGAATTAAACAAGTAAAGCGTTTTTTTGGGTTAAAAAATTTTAACGCACCTATTTTTCAGTAAAACACGGGTACATGTACCAACAAAAAAAAAACGATTAAAAAAATCTGTCAGGTAATGTGTTAATGGAATATTTTATGTAAAATAAAGAGACGAAATTTTATTTTACTAAGATAAAACTTCACTTATTTAAATGAAGAAATAGCTGAATAGACTATTCATCGATTAAGTGTTGCTAAATAATTATCATGTAGGTATAATTATTGTCTTACTACTTCCTAGTTGTTTTAAAGGCCACCTGTTCATGTCGTGTCGTTTTCTTCGCTTATTATCAAGAACGTGATAATCATCCGTTGGCATCGCTTTTATTCTTTTTTTTGATAAGCGTAACATCATCTAATCAATATAAATAATTTTACTCGTCGATTTTTTAAAATACATCCGATATCAAGCACTTTATACAAAATAATAGACCAAAAAAATGCTAAAGTTTGGTCGACATTTGATGCGATGATTTTGAGTTGTCCCTGGTCGAGTGGTTATTGAAAAGAGCGACATGTAATGTTAATATTATTGATAACCTTGTGAATAAAAATTATTTCTACATAAAAGTTAGTCTGAAGATGTTTCTCAGAGAACCGCAACACGTGTCACACTTTGTAGCACACCGAGTGAAATAAATTAATATATATTTTTTTTTAACAATAGAAATCAGGGCTGTTGATTCGGAGTCGTCTTGTTGGGCAATGTCGGAGTCGGAGTCGTATTTTTTTAACGACAAGATTCGACCGGATTCGCTAATCGCGAGCACCGTCACTTAATACAATACCGATTACAAATAAGGCTTATTTCTAGAAACTTTTAAGTTGATAATGAACAGGTATACAAAACCAAAGGTTTCAGAACTGAGTTTTGTAAACCTTTTAATTCTTGACTTTTTTTTTTTGTATTAATAGCTTTGTTAACCGGTTAACTGCCGACAGGTACATGTCTGGCGGTACCCAGCACGCCGCGAATCTTACGACAAAAATAAAACCTTCTAAACATGTCGTTATTGAAAGTGTAATAAAGTTTATTTATAAAGCTTACCAAATTAATGAAGAGCGCGCCAGTCGTCACTATGTGTTCAATATATTTGTAAATTTTAAATAATTGATTTTCTTTAGTAAAAGCCCGTTCAAAACGGCGCGTCTTAAGTCGTAATTTTTGTATGAGCAGCGCTCCGTTCACAGAAAATTATGCGTCTTAAGACGCTTTTGGCAGTTAACCGGTTAATGATCGGTATTGTATCAGGTGATAATGCTCTCGATGAATGAATCCGGTACTAATCACATCTATATTAAATTGTGAAAATTGTTTTTATTGTTTGAAATATATTTCCTATGCACTAAGAAGTGACTGTTAACACCTTAGAACTAAACATAAATTTTAATTTTCTATAAAGGTTTATATCAAATTCAATTTTTATAATTGGCATGGGTGTTAATCATATACAATATTTCTTGCTGGAGTTAATTTCACAAGTAAAAAATACCTTGCGAATTGGCATTTATAAGTTTTCACGCTTTACTTTTTATTGTTTACTAGCATAAAACATATTAATGGATTATAATTGATTCTTCATTTAAATAAACTTTATTTAAAAAAATCACGATATATTTCAAAAGTAAATTCCACTTAGTAACTGTCGAATTTTTCGAAAAAAATATTCGGTCTATTTATAAAATTTTCCAACAATTGCTACACATGGAATTTTAGTTTAGTTAAAAAAGGTTGAGGAGTTTCTTTACAAAAGGGTTTTTACTATATTTTTTGTGTACTGAATTTAATTATTCATTTGAAAAACTAAATATTTTTTGAATCCTTTCATTTCGCCTGTAAAGTTTTTCGTCCATCTCACCCCATAAATGTATTGACTAATGAACAAGTTTTGACACAAGCTTTAAAAAGTTTAGAACACTCTACGTAAAAAAAGTTTGATTTCTTCTGTTCGCGGCACGTCCTGTCTGCGAATTTAAATTTTAGATTCTATGTCTGATTTTAAAAATATTCCACGCATGATTTTTCACAATGATTTATGAATTCGACAATTAAGGCTATTAGCATTTTATACCATGCACGAAGAGCACATTACAAATAACTTACATATTCAATTAATTATATAAAATGAACTTTTATTCAAAGTCTAAAAAAAAACAATTTAACCGTTCATTTTTTTTTTTTTAGAAATGAAAGGAATCTGATAAAATTCTTAGAAAACCGTTGACAAATAGAGAATACTATATCGCAGTGCTCATCAACCGGTGTGCCGTGAGACATTGGCAAGTGAGCAGTAGTTCAATGCAATCAAAACGATTTGAAACCATCTTGTTTCTTAGATCTTCATTAATAATATTTTTTCGAAAAAATAGAGTTCTTATAGATATGTTAAGGTAGTTCACTTCTGTGAAATACGAAAACTATAATTAGGTCTAAATTATTGTCCTAAAAGTGGTTATTTCCATTTATTACATACAGGCCTGGTTGCTATAATTTATTTTGCGAATGTTTTGTGATAATTTAATAAATTAATTATAATTCCATTTTTTACGGTGTGAAATGTTGAATTGAAGAATAAATGATACAATTTTACATATCCGCATAAAATCAAAATTAAATGGTCATAAGTAATAAAAAAAACGTATATAAATTAATAAATTTTTTAAATCTATCATTAATATACATATATAATACATTTTTTTGTTGTGGTGTGACGCGGGAGGGAAAAAGTTGTAAAGCACTGCTTTAACTCACTGACTCCCAACTCAACTATTGAGACGGCTGATTTAAATGTGTTGATAGATGATATTAAAATATTTAAGAGTGTTATCTTTCTTAAAGCTTTGTTGCTCTTACTCTTATTTGTGTGTTAATATAGCCCGATTTTAATGTTCACAATTTTGTCACACACATTATTACATTACTTTTAAGTAGCAAGTTATCACTTATTGGTGGGAAAGCATTATATTTAAATAATAATACAAAATTCCACAATATACTAGTGATCAGGACAGATTTCCTGAAAATATTTAAAATTAACTAAAATCCTACATCTTAATAACCAGTCTTTAAATTCATCAAGAAATACATTTTAGAAATAAAGTGATGCAAATTGTTGCAGTGTGCTTTTAATAAATGAATGCGTTCAAATATTATTTACGTGGTTCATCAGGAAACGAATTCTTAGAGAGTTTTTTATTTTTCTGTTAAAAAAAACTGATTTCTTTAGTTATTATATTGTAACCCTAGTTAATCGTTTTTTTTAATACCGCTTCCATATAGTTTGCAATTTTAATGAAAACAATGAGGAATGTAAGAACGACAGATATGAACTTTCCTATATAAAAAAAAAATTGTTCAACCACTATGAACATTTAAAATTAACATATTTTTTTAACATGTCCACAATGTGGAACGCATTGACTCCTTAAAAAAGCTTCCGTTGGCGGAATTTATTCCATGTGAACTTCCTGTTAAACAGTCACTCAAAATACTAAAGATAAAAGGATAAGGCTGGAAAAGAGCTTGAAGAAGCTAAAATGACTTTTGAAAATATTACTTAAATTTCAGTCAAATATCTGGACATAATTTCAACTTAAATGGAAAAAAAATATTCAATTCAAATATTCTCATAAGGATGAAGCGACAGTGTTTTAATGTTAGTACTATATGTAATTTCAAGCTATTAATTCTGACAATGGCGGAAGTCGAAATAACCATCAAAGCTAAAATTTTAATAAAAGACTTACTACTTATTACAAAGTTAATACCGTTATGTTCTAGATTTACAAACATGCATATAACAAATTCACTAATGTCAGAGCAAATTTTTGTTTTACTTTTATCTTATTTGAGAAATTACGAGGTAAAATGACAGAAATTTTCTACTATTGATCGCATAGAGCAATGGTTCTCAACCTATCGCCAACTTATGCAGTCAACCAAAATTAAAACGTCAATCAAACGAACTTTTCATTGTATGGGGGTCGCAGGTCACATGGATTATATAAAAAGGGATCGCCACCCCAAAAATATTGAGAAGCACTGGCATAGAGAGATGATACAATTGCTATTGATATAACAGACTACTACATATTTCTTGTGTGAGTGAGGGAGAATCTCATGAATAACACGTTTAAAAAGGACAGCTAACTTTTCCAGTTAAATATATTCTTTTTTTTTTTTTTTTCATAAAATATTTTCTTCAGGCAGACCTTATTTTGCTCATTGTTTGCATTATGATTTTGAAAGTACATTGTTAAATGTGGACATATAAGTTTAAAAAAATGTGTTGAGTTCACTTAGATATAATATAATGTCTTTCCGACATGGTTTGTCTATTGACCACTTCATAGTGAAATTTCACACGGTTATCATCCAATGAAAGTAGTCTATTTTTGAAAATCGACCTCAATTCAAATATACACGTGTAAGACAAATTTGCTGTCATATCATTGATTACAGAAATATAATATTCAAGCTAATTTCTAATGCACTTTTGATGATAACGATTCTTTTATCATAGTTCTGCGATATCCAACACATGTGTGCATCATACGATTTTCCGAGAAAAATATTCGATGGTTACGTATTACGAATATTTATTAACCTACCAGTGACGAATATAGTTTATATTTTTCAATTTTTTAAACGATTGAATTAAAAAAACGAATTTTTTCTTTCTTTCATATTATTATCGTACACGTATCTGTACTTTGATTGGTTTATATATTTTTGTAGAGTAAATTAGTGCTCCGCAACCTTTTCTCACTTACGACACACCAGAAGATAAAATATATAGGTATTAAATTGATACACAAATTTTACAATAAATTTAAATTAAACACATAATTACAAATTTTAAAGTCAACTAAATTGTTTTTGATCGCGCCACACCTGTACCCAGTTCACGGTATACCAGTGTGCCGTGGCACACTGGTTGCGGAGCACTGAGTGAATAATAAAATGTGATCTTTGGAATTATATTATTAGAATACAGAAGTACTGTAAAATAAATAAACTTTTATTTGGTTTAATGTTCCGTTAGATAGAAATATGAAGAATGTATGTATCCTGTGTTAATTATTTCATCTTCAAAAAATATATACTGCGAATTCTGTTAGTTTTTTTAGTCCGCACCAATTTTTATACACTCAAACCTTTTTTTGTGCGGTAGATGCGTTCCACGGTAAATCGCACAAAAAAAGCTATGATTTTCAAACAAATAGTGAAGATGCGTTCTATGGATTTTAAAAACCGCATATCTTTGAAACTGCTATATAAAATATACCCAAAACTGCACAAAAAAAAGTTAATGAAAAATAGGAAAACAATAGGGCACAAAAAATAATTTAAAAATCTTTGTTTACTTTTTTTATTGAAAAATAACATTTACAGGATGTCTTGCATAATTAATAATAGAATCTCTAATACCAGACATAAATAAATAATTATATTAATTTCAAACTATCATCACTGTATGACAATTTTCATTGCGATATGACTCAAAATCGCTCTCTTCCTCGGAAGAAGTAAGAAGCGCAGTTGCGAACAACACGCTCTTAATTTAAAAAAACCGCATAACTTTGAAATCGCACAAAAAGAAGTTTGAATGTATGCACAACGGTGTGCGTATACGTGTTGTGAGTATTTGTCATGTATATATCCAAGAAACTACGTAAATAAAATAACTTTTTTTTTTTTTTTTAAATAATAAAAACAAATTTTTTTAGTACTTATTTCCACAATATATTTTTTGATCAGGACCGGTTTCGCTCATCGCGAGCATTATCAACTGATGAAGTTCAGTTGATCAGTTGATAATGCTCGCGATGAGCGAAACCGGTCCTGATCAAAAAATATATTGTGGAAATAAGTACTAAAAAATGTGTTTTTATTATTTAAAATATAATGCCTTTCCATCAAGAAGTGACAGTTAACACCTTAAAAGTGATTAATAAAATAACTACTCATGTTCTTTTGAATATGAATAAAAATCAAACAATAATTTCACAATCTGAAGGTTTTTGATAGTAAATAAAATGACTCAAATATCAACCTAATGCGCTGTTGGTATATGACACACTGTCACATGTTTGAAACGATTTATCTATCAGTCGTATACACGCGCTTTCCTGTGCGATTATGGAGCATGCGTGCTTCAAAGATAAAAAGAATGTGAAACCACTTAACTTAATTTCAAAAATATCTGGACAAATAATCGTTTGACTAACTTTCGGGATTAAAAACAAATATATTTGTATATGAATATATTAACACATCCACATATAGGTATTATAGATACATAACATTAGATAAGATCGAGGTTACCTTCTCAACGATCAATGTCACTAACGCCAAGACTGACCGCAACATATCAAATATCATAACATCCTTATCCCTTGTAATAAAACGGTAAATAAGGCTAAGTCTGGGCATCATAGAAGATGTAGATCCTAAAAAGAAGAAGAAGTGAGTAACGCCAGTAAAGTAGAAGAGATTGAGTTTAATCACAATTCTCGTTCGACTGTCGTTTTGAGGTATTGTATCTAAACTATATATATATACAGTCTCACACACTATAGGGTTGTTTGTTGGCTTTAAAAGAACACTCTTTCTTGTTTTAAAGTTTGCTGTAGAAAAATAACACTTGTATTTGATGTATTTTCTGAAATTCAAAATAAAGGGATATACCGTAGTGGAAGGTGATGTACGTTTTTATACGTGTATAATTTATTGCTACCACTGGCGAATCATTCAACAAACATGCAAGTGTTCTAGTACTTATTTACACAATACATTCTTTGATCAGGACCGGTTTCGCTCATCGTGAGCGTTAAAAATGAGTTAAAGATAGCAGGTATACAAAACCATGGGTTCAAAAACTAAGAAACAGTTTACAAGAAATCATACAATATTGTTACAAATAATGTAAATTAATATAAAAATTTAATGTTCACAATCACTTATTAAGACTTACAAATAAAATTAAGGTAAATCAATAATCCACTGGGGGCTCTGAACAATCATCAAGGAACTAAGGAATATTTATACTAGCAGTATACTTTTTTTTTGTATAAATATACTTTTTTGTAAATTGTATATAATTGTTGATAATGCTCGCGATGAGCGAAACCAGTCCTGATCAAAAAATATATTGTGGAAATAAGTACTAAAAAATGTGTTTTTATTATTTAAAATATAATGCCTTTCCATCAAGAAGTGACAGTTAACACCTTTAAACTGAAATTTGAAGTCGTCAAGCTGCGATTTGATCGCGATCATATAAACAATACATTCATTTATTGAAAATATACTAACGCATAAAAAATAAATTGTCCAATCGACATATTTTTTATCTGAAAAAATTGTCAGGCGCCTTAAGCTCTGCAAAATACATATAATCCACGAGAAACGATTGATCCACTTATGTCTACGTCATCCAGGTTTGAAGGGTTAATATAATTGATAAACCCTTTATTTACTGTAAATGCAATATTCTTACACATAATCCTTGTTTTTACGAATTCCAGTTATAAACGAGTAACAATGCACCAGTCTTTACATATATTTTTAGCTGACATCAGTCAATGAAATCAATACATAATATGCATTTTTAACTCGCTTTGGATATTTGAAATTTAACTGTTTATTTCAATTAAGGTATACAGTTGTACGTTATCATATTGAAAAACCTAAATGAAAATTGATTTACGCTCAACTTATATTATTCGGAGAGGATAACGTTAAAAAAAATAGAACTCGCCTATAACTAATCGCACTAGTTATCTAGAATTAGATGGTTAGTAGAAAATATAAGTATTCAGTATTTATTTATCCGAAAACAAATCGACAAATCGATTTAAAAATCATTTTTCAGTGAAACTTTCTGTAGCAGAGATTGATGTTGCCAAAATTTATTCTCTTACAATTTTTTAAGGAATTTAAATAAAAATTTGATACTGGAATATCTTTTTATAGAGATAATTAATGTTTACAATTATTTATAAGACTGAAATATAAAAGTTTTCTGTGCATCCAGATAAACGACAAAAGCGTAAAAATGAAGAATTGATTTATATTCTTGGTACAATTGAATTAAACACAATAGTTTTAAAAAATAAACAATTTCCGAAATGTTAATAATCATTACGTAGTTCAAATCGGATCATAAAAAAGCTTGGATAAGACGTTTAGTGATTTATTTTTAAATATCAACTGTAACCCAACATTCTTAAATTCAGTATTTATCATTTTTATTTGTTTTTCAGTGTTTCGGTATCCTCAAGTAGTAAATGTGAGATTTATGAAGTTCACTTACTGTTGGCGATATAGGAAAAAATAAGCATCTTAACTTTGCCGCGAATAATGATATTTAGTTTTTTTCTCTTTTCTCCGGTTGAAAACTTTCGGCGAACTTTATAATGTGGCCTTGCTACAGTTACACAATAAGGCTTTTTTAGTCTCCGAAGCCTGACTTTCTTCACGCAATGTTGAATCTTTAAAATGTTCTTCTAGAAGTCTCTCGCAAATACAAAATCGCAGATTATATAATAAGCACCAAAGTTATATGATTTACAGAAACTTCGTGAATGCTTCAAGATCAATATAATAAGCAGTATTTTCATGATTATAACAGCATAAAACGAAGCTTAAAAAATGATATTATTTATTTAATATAAGTTAAAACCTTTTTCACTTGACAATACAAAAAAATCCGATCTGTGCAAATGTGGACTTAGTTTCCTTCGCATTGAAGAACTAGTTATACGTAAAAAAAAACAATACGGAATGTTTTCGTCAACAGTGATGTTATAGCTACCCAAATAAATTAATTTACAATGAAAACTATAAATTCTAGTATTAAAATCGATTAATTAATGCTACGTTAAGATGTAGATGTACATTTCGTGATTTGACAGAGAACTCCTGCGTAAGGCCACAGGCATGAAAGATTGACATATAAATTTTTAGTGAGTGTGAAAAGATCTGTATTCAATATGTATTAGATATTGTTCTCTTTACCGAATGATCCATAAACCAAGTTTTGATTTGTGTGATTTCTTTTGTGTTGCTTTTTTAAACCAAATTGTGTCTAAATTTCTGTCAGACATTGCTCTAAAAAACCCCAATGCTGATTAAATTATTATCAATCATTATTTACTTTAGTGTCTAACAATTAGTCTATAATGGTTATGTTCGATCTGATTAAGATTACGATATTTGATGTACGTGATTTATTTTAATATCAAATTGGGATAATTAAAACTAATCAATGTTTTCATTTTAAGATTTTTTTATATTATTAACCGCTACAAACACGGTTGAATTACATATGAAGACAAAATACATAGCTTCTGCGACATATAACGATCACTTTGGAAATTTTGCTATGGAAAACACACAATTATTATAACTTTATTTAAAACCTGAGGGGTACAACTGAAATGCTATTCAGGATTTTGTATCAATACTTGTAAGGTACGATAGTTTATTTCGTTGCCTAAGTGTATCGACGTTGTTCTGCACTGAAACCTGTTTCATATTATTTCATTTCATTTCAAATGAATTCATTGTATAGCAAATATATTAGTATACAATTTGAATTGTTGATTTTTAATATGATTTCACCTGTTTTATCACTATCGCCTTTAGGTATTTTCAGGAAAAACATGTAGAATCGTTTATGTTATATTATACTATGTTTCAAAAATTTAGCATTGAAATTTCATCATCCACCTTCAGTCGATATCATAAATTATTCAAAGACTTAACTAAAGCCAAGCGTACACTGATACAGTTCTGCTTGTATGATTTGCTTTTAGTTATTAGTGAGGAGTAGTAGAAATCATTTGAATGTAAAAAAAAGCTAGGAGTGTCTTCGGCTTAAGAATTTAAAACCTTTGAGATAAAATCTATCCATGCTTAACTATTCCATTAGAGATTTGCGACGATTATGTGATGGTTTTGAATAATTAAACATTTGAACAATTTTGGCGTGCCGATAAGCACAAAGAACACATTGGACAGGCTTAAGTAAATAACGTGGTCAAAAAACAAGTGAAATTTAAAGCTAATTTAATTTTACAATACACTCGTCAAGTATCTCAAAATCGCCTCACCAATATAATAATCCTTCGCATCAATCGATAAAGCGTTGAATTGAAATGCGTTGAATAAGAAAACAAATAAAAAGAACAACGTTCCGAAGTCGGCGGAGGAATCGAAGGCTGCGCTAGTTAAAAGTTTATAGTTTCCGTTATTACAGGAAGCTGTATCTGGGAATGTCCGGTCGCGGGTGCGGTGTAATTTCCGGTCGGAGCTTCCTCGATTCGCCGAGAGGGTGCGACACTCGTATATCTTTATTTCGTCCGCAGTATTGAGATATACCTTTATTGAAAAACTAGCGAAGAAAAGTTTTGAATCGCCATTAGTTAATGGCTGAAATACTCCTTCACACCGTTGCCGGATGGTCGCGTTTTGAACATGTTTGATTTGTATTTAATAATATTGTTCAGAGGAGAATAGTTCTCTAACAGGTTTTCTTCCACATTGGAATGCCTGGAAAAATTAGTCATAAATAGTGCGGTTTCTCCTAAATACGTTACTATTTTCTAAGCTTATCCAAAAAGAGACACTTAATGGTTGACTTTGAAAATTAGTAAAAGTAAATGAATGCTGTGGCACGACTGATAAAAATTACTATGTTTGTTTTTATTCTGAGCTCGGAGTTGTTATTTTCGAAAACGGCAATGAGACATTGCCAATCAAATCTGGCTAATTTTGATTACTTTGTTTATCATTGAAGCTTCAGCCAATAATTAAACGGTTGCAACAGTGTTTTTCTGAAGCTATATTCATTGATATAATTTATGATATCGACTGTAGGTGCTTGATGGAATTTCCATATCAAATTTGATATGTTACAACTTTGTACGATTCCACATGTTTTATCACTAACTGTCACCCGGGTTTCGCCTTTCGGTATATTCTGGCATTCTTTCACACGGATGCAACAGAACTGACGTAAAATAAAATGATTTGATCGTTACTTGCCAGATTGAAATAAGTAGGTATCTCTATATAAAAAAAACCATTTATATTTTAATGTTAGTTGATTAATATTTGTTGTAAAGCCCTTTCAGGAATGACTCATTAGCAACATCTTTAATGAAAATTATCACAAGCAATTGTGTCAATTATTATTAGAGTTATATTGTTACATTTATTTTAGCTGCAATTTCTTTTGGGTAAGTGTTTTCCTGTAAATAATAACTTTGGTATAAAGACGATGCTAAATGTTTATTTTACGCCAGTTCTGTTGTACCCGTGTGATAGAATGCTTGAAGATGCCGAAAAGCAGAACCCGGGTCGTTAGTGATAAACCATGTGGAATCGTACAAAGCTGTAACAATTCAAATTCTATATTCATTGATTGATATTGAGCTTTTTTTACTTTTAACGTGTTAATAACTTTTTGGTGGAAATCAGTAAATTTCAATAAAGAAAAGACTCTCCTTAATACTATTTTTACATTAATATAATATAAAGGTAGAAAAAAATGTGTGCATGAAGTATTGTCAAGACCGATTTTTCTATTTATAATGGGCAAAACTGTTCTTGATCCTTTAATAAAAACGTAAACGAAATCCTTGAAATCATGACTTCTTTCTGTTGAATGTTATGTTTGAACTATTCAAGTGACTATTGCCTATAAACAGTATCCTTTCGTTTAACTATTACCGGATATTTTCCCATGGGCGTGCGAATATATATATATATATATTGTAATCTTTGGAAACAATCCGGCTTCCAAATCTGCAACGCGGAGGCTGTAAATCATTTTACATGGAAACCTTACACGGGGAGGTAGTGTACTCCCATATCAACACCCGTACTCCTATTTGCATCAACACCCCCCCCACATTTTGAGGTTACAAAGAAAATATCTTCTATCACACTTAATTTATTATAAATTAATTATGACATAACTCTTTATACACTGCATTAATATATATAAAATTCTAACAAAGGGAATCAATATATTACCCTTATGGCTTCTACTGAATTTCCAATTCTATAAAATCATCAGGACCAGTTTCGCTCATTATTAAGCATTAATAGTTTTTTTACAATAATTCATTTCAACGATTTATATTTATTTACAGTTTATTTAGGAGAAAATATTGACAATTTCGTCATGGCATGGAAGACTGTTATGAAATCATTAGTCGTATTCAAGTGCAGCTACCGTTGGTTGAACTAACTTGTATCGGGTTAAACAAACTTTTGTCATTGTATAAAATTATTAACTATGAAAATTTTGTGAATAATCATTCTATATCCCTTAAAACTCTGCTAGAAATACTAATAAATACTAATATTATAGAATATTACTGCAATATTTATTAATTTAATTTAATTGAGTGGCAACATTTTTTTACATCTAAAACTGTCACGTATCAAATTTCGTTCAATGCAATCGATGGCACTATAGACAAATAAATTAGACAATAATGCATCGAATAGAAACTTGAACTCGAAGAGAAATGTATGTAGCCACATATTTCTTTCGACTCATTCGAGGCCAAAATGAGAATTCTGCCATCCTTAATAATATCAAATTGTATGTTCCGGATATTTTTTTAAGAAACCGTGAACATGAATTGTTTATTCGTCCAAAGTGTCGAACCAGTCTGCCAATGGAGATAGATGCCAATGTTAAGAATATTAACAATTTTCAACAGTATTGGTTCGGATATCGACATATTCCATGTGGATGAAAGTTCAAGCGAATACTATGTTTTAATGTGTTAAAGTAGATTTTATGAGCTTGTTTGGTTTACTTTCTTGCTATCCTTATTTTTGTTTTGTTGTATGTTTCTTTAATTTCTAACGCTAGATGTTCAAATATTTTGACGTTACAAAAGCTATACATTTATAATCTGTTTTTTTTATAGCGTATATTTACCAAATAAATAAATAAAATTATAAATCGATACTATAATACATACTTTACTATTCTACAATTACTTGGTAGTGGGTCAAACATTTCACCTTTAGCAAACTTAATTTAATAAAATTTTAGCATCACACACGTATGATACAAGTAATGTAACAGTTACGTATTATTAATTTATTTCTATACCCTTATAGACTCAACCAGTCATGCAATAATGCAGTTTGATATGATTTTTGGAATCTTAAAATGTTTCCTGAATTTATTATGCAAAGCGTTGCTTTTAAGCTCATTAATTGGCGTGGGAGACTTCGCGGGGGCTGGTTATTGCAGAGGCAGTAAAGGAGAAAGCTTTTTTAATAATTAAAACTTTATAATATAAATTCACTAATTCCGCATGGTGATCATTCAGTAAATCGTTTGTATAGATGTAAAATAAAAAAATAAGTATTGAAAAGAGTTTTTTGTTAAGTGTATGGCTATCAACTTGCGTGTGACATTCTCGCTTAAAAAGCTGCCTCAATAATATAAAATTTATTTTCCTTGAGATTTTAACGTTCTAGTTCTAGCAATCAATTTTGTTATGAGCATTTTATTGATAATTAATTCTTTTAATGTTTGTGTTTTGCCTCCCCCCCCTCGTCATGTAAAAAGAAAAGTCAAGCTTTACTTTAATAATTAATAACATAACAATAACCGATAGAACGTGTCTGAAGATGCTTCTCAGAGAGGTGTAACACGTGTCGCATTTTGTGAAACACCAAGCGTTCTAAAAGATAAATTTTTTTTAATTTTATCCATCTATCGAAAAAATTAAAAATTATATAATTTATGATATCGACTGAAGGTGCTTGATGGAATTTCAATATCATATTTGAATTGTTAAAACTTTGTACGATTCCACATGTTTTGTCACTAACGACCCGAGTTTCGCCTTTCGGCATCTTCGGGCATTCTATCACACGGATACCTGAAGATGCCGAAAGGCGAAACCCGGGTCGTTAGTGACAAAACATGTGGAATCGTACAAAATTGTGACAATTCAAAAAACTAAATTATTTATGTATTTTAATAGTTGGGATCTATTCTCTCTTGATGATTTGGGGTAAAGAATTAGAAACTGTTAAAATTCAGTCAAAATTAGTACATGAAGTATAAATACCAAGCCAAACATTCTATATTACACGGGTATTCGATAAATATAAATTGGTGATCCATATAATTTATAAATGTCCATTCGTTCTTTTGAACCAAGAGGAAAGTCATTATTTCAAGGCATACAAATAGTTATGAAGAGAAAATAAATTATAAAACAATTGTTAAAAAAATAAAAGCCACTATATTAAAAATATACCCGGACATCTTTTACCTGGCTAGAGCTACGTAAACTATCCCTTTTGTTTTAACTTAGTTGACACCCCCTGTTTTGCGAGACGGCTTAAGTTGCGAGAGAGAGAGGAAGTGGTCGTCCTTCCGGAGGCTAAAGCCTCCGGTCATTCCTCACCCTCACAATGTGTGCAACACAACATTTAACATAACACTACCGCCTGGTTGAACTACACCCCTGCGTACTAAAAATAGACACAATAATTCATCAAACCACATATGTTACATATGAAATTTGACTCGTTAAACTTTTGTAAATTTCTACACATTTTCCCACACATAATCCGGGTTTCCACTTTCAGAATCTTCATATATTCTATCATGTGGATACAATAGAAATAAATGAAGAAATAAATACAGAGAATAAATGATTTCAAGCGGAATAACATTTTTCTGAAATAATTTCATCATATTGACATTTAATTTTGTGTAAAGTCCTGAAGATGCCGGAAGGCGAAACTCAGATTGTGAGTAGCGAAATATATAGTTATTTACACATTACCAATAATTCAAATTTTATTTTTAAAACTTCATCAAGCAACCGCAGTCAATTATAAAAGTTACAAAATAAATGCTTTCTTTTCATAGTAAAAAACGTTTTATATTTCAAAAGTTAAAAAATGAATGCACAATTTTGTGCGTATTATTTTAAAGCTTACAAATATTTGAAAGCGTAACTGAACAATTCAACAAAAAAAATTACAAAGCACAAATAAAAGCTTTTTATGATAGTATTCCAATGTGAGGAAAATTGTTGAAAACAGTTTTGTTTTAAGTCAGCTAACCAGTTACAACTAGCATTGCGTCTCCTAGCGATTGGGCTGTTTCACATCTAAATGTGAAAAAAAACGATTTTTCGATTTTTCGATCCACCGAAAACACCCACAATATCCTAAGAAAATTTTGTTGATATTATTAGTTGAATTCGGCAGAATGCTACGAGATCGCGTAGACACAAAAGTATGCCACAACATCTACGCCAGTGTAGGCTGATGGCTAAATTTTGATAATATAGAGCAAGATAATCTGTAATACTATTTAACATTTGGTCACACCTGATAATTTTAACTACTATTTTATCTTTAAAACACGATTTAGTAACTGGGTCATAGATATTAAATTATCTAAGATAGTCAATGATAATTATATCATAATTAAAGATTTGTAGTTTAGACTTGTTTTAATTTAGTGTTACATTTTTTTTTATCAGATATGAAGTTGCTTATCTGAAACTGTATATTTTTTCATAATATAATATATATTCCATATTAGTCTTCATTTGTAGACTAGTGACAAGTGTTCATCTTGCCGGTCATAATATTGCCTGTTTAGGATTAAGCTATGTTAAAAATAAATATTATTATTTTTTTGATACTTAATTGTAACCTATCATCGATTAATTTCCACGGAATTTCTCAGACAATGTTTCCTAATTATTTTTTTTAAACTTTATTTCAATTAGAAATAACTATAATGTATAATTAACATGACCATTTATTTTTTAATTCAAAACGCGATTACTTTTAATTTTATTTAATCGTGGTTATAGTAAAAAATGCTTATTTTTCATGAGTTTTATTTAATTTATTTAAAAAAGTATACGTCAGAAAAAACAGTTTTTCAGTGCATGATTTTTCTCAAAATATATGTCTCTTGATTATTTTATTTTCTTTGGAAATTGTTAACGTGTATTGCACTTTCTAAGTTTAGCCACTTTGTCCCTAAGCACTACTTGGGGACAACGAGGCTTAACTAAGAAAAAGAGCAATACCGTTAACAATTTCCGAAAAAAATAAAAAGGCACGCAATCTAAAAATGGTTACATTATGTATTATGTCTAGAAACGTTAATGGTGAAAATATCTATTTACAGAACTGTGAAAAAAGTAACTATGGGAATTAATAAAAAATAACTTCAATTTCTATTAAAAATTGAAGCTCTTTCATCAATTTAAAATAAATAAGCACCCATTTATACAGTATCCATGGTGCAGTGGTCGACGTCGTTTTTCTGGTTGATTTGTCATTTTTCATGATAGGAGTAAACTAAAACTAGATCTGCCCTATCCTTTCCCTTTGTATTTCTACGCTCTTTGTATACATATACATCTCTAAATATACATTGAGCAACTGAAAAATAGTTATTTCTCGTGAAAAAAACTTCTAAGATACCTCTATTAAAATGTCATATGCCTGACACATGAAGGTGGTAAAGCTATGTATATTTATAGTTTATTAGAGTCAAGAGATTTAAAATTATAAAGATAATTCGGTAGGATTGAAATAATATTTTTTATTTATAATATTAATTTAAATTAACCAGACGACAAAACTTAAAATAGAAAACATTTTGGTATTCATAAAACAAGTATTTTTTCAAGGCATTCCGAGAACGGGAACGTTATTAATCATATTTATTAAGTATAAATAATTTTCACGATTTATTATTCTCATCGATAGAAGGTTATTGAAGAAGGGAAATTATTATTTGCTGTATTTTATTAATTTCCTTAGTTAAAATATGCACCCCTTTGTAGCTCTCAGGAGGGTCATAAGTAAACCAAAAGGCCTATAGAAATCTTTACAACACTTATTGCGAACACGATGAAACATTTGTTTTCGCTGGAGTTTTGTTGTGTTCGGAGTAATTGGGAAATATGTTTACTTGCTTAAGAGCAAAGCAGTGGCAAAATTAAGTATTTGCTTTAGACATATTATTATATTTTATTCGTTTACGCATCATAGTTGTATTAATACACAACTTGGTAGAATTCAGATATTTTTAAAAATATACATTAAATAATAAAAACGCACGGTGTAAAAATATCAATGTATTTTAGTTCCACAAAAAAATTTATGAGATATAGTTGATAGCTAGTTCGGCTCACGCCATCGTCAGAACTCAGAGCAAAAAAAAATGTAGAACTAAAATACGCTGCTATTTTTTCACCGTGTTATAATGGAGTTCTACCAAGTTAAAGCCAATTCAACCAATAAAATAAAAACCCAATTGCGCATCTTTAAGATCAGGACCAGTTTTTCGCATTGAAAGAAATATCAAATAGTTTTTAATATTTGTTGATTTTTAAAAAAAATATTTGACATACAATAGAAGCAGCAGTCAACATTCGCTCAATTTACATATAATACATCCATAGACAAAATGTATGTATTTGCGTGTGCTTTGTTGTGTACACCTTTGGCGTTTCACACATATTTACAGACTCTTCAAATATAACAATGTAACTCTATAAAAAAAATACTTTGAATAAGGATAAACTAATGAATGATATTTAGTAATGCTCGAGAAGACCGAAGCCAATCTTGATAACAAATTTACGGAAATAGTAATGAACATGTTTTTGAATTTTTTTTGAACAAATTAATGCCTATCCACCAAGTAGTAACAATTACTACTTTAAAAGAAAAAAAATGAATTTCTATCATAACACTGTTAACACCTGCCGCCCGATGATGGACTGTTAGGGTCCAGGACGTATATTTTTTTTTCCTCTAAATCTACTGAGCCCTGGGTCTTCATATTCTATGTATTCTTCGACTAAGCTTTTATTGTTTAAATAAAAATATTATAGTATAAATCCATTTATCGATTCCCGCAAAACATCAACTTTTGCAATGAAATCGGGAAGCACCTCGTATGTATGCGTACTTCATCGTATCGGTGTAAGCACATGTCAAAATGTGTGTCCTCCCCACCCATTGGCGAGTTCTGCCGGGCAGGGATAATCAACTTTGAATTTGGGTCTTGCATATTTTTATTCAATTTTATTTATTATTTCTTTCGGTATCATAAAATTTCTTTATATTTACTATTTTATTTATAAAAAAGCATTTTCTGAGGGAGTTAAGCTTATAATTAGCAAAACCAAATATTATAAAAAGGAAAAATGCAAACGTTAAATACTATAAGCAACTACAAAATGCCTTCAACACGGTGTTGTCCAATTGTGGCGAGGTGCTAACTTACACGGCAGAAAGTAACATCTCAGTTGTACCCCGTGAGGCTCAGAAGAGAAGAATCTGTAGTTTATGTTCTAAAGATTCCATAAAAAGAAAAACAAATGTTTTGCACTATCTACAACGGACCGGTGTATTTGATACACAGAGTCGAAACAAAATATTTTTGTCGTGAACGCAGTAGGCATTCTACTTATAGTAGGCATAGTATTATATTTTATTACATAATATATAAATTTTTTGTACGTTTCATTCTTTTTATTATTTGTATATTTGTATTGTTTTTCGTTAATTCCATGATTTTTAAATATCCTGATTTCGAATTTGTAGTATGTTTTAAGATAATTTATAATTGTACAACTACATTTGTTTGCTTTCTTATAATGATATTTAATTTTAAATGTTTCAAATCCTTGCGCACAAATGTTGCATTGCGTTGTATTGGAATAATTATTGAGTCTTCGTTGAACCAATGCACAGGAAGGACGGCCGACAGTTGTCTTCCCGAAATGCTTATGATTATTTTATTATATTACAGACTTTCATGAATTTTCGCATTATTGGGAATAATATACATTACAAAATTGTTGAAATACAGTAATTGGTATCTGTGTATCCATCACCGTGGCGGACGAATTTTTTTAGCACAGTAGGGGAAGTGTTAACATCAGAAATAAACGGCATAACCCTCTCAGGGCCAAGAAACCCACCTCACAAGGAGCACGACGTCTTATAAGCAATACCTCGTAAGTGACAATCGACGAAGACAGACTCCTCGATGTTATCATCAGCACCCTCTCAGTGGCAAGAAAAGCAACACGCATGGACCACGACAACGTAGAAGCAATACCTCGTAAGTAACAAACGATAAAGACAGACTCCTCGATGTTGTCATGAGATACAAACGGCAGAACCGTCTCAGAGGCAAGGAAAGCACCTCGCAGGGACCACGACAACGTAGAAGCAATACCTCGTAAGTAACAAACGATAAAGACAGACTCCTCGATGTTATCATCAGCACCCTCTCAGTGGCAAGAAAAGCAACACGCATGGACCACGACAACGTAGAAGCAATACCTCGTAAGAAACAAACGACGAAGACAGACTCCTCGATGTTGTCATATGATACAAACGGCAGAACCGTCTCAGAGACAAGAAAACCACCTCGCAGGGACCACGACAACGTAGAAGCAATACCTCGTAAGTAACAAACGATAAAGACAGACTCCTCGATGTTGTCATATGATACAAACGGCAGAACCGTCTCAGAGACAAGAAAACCACCTCGCAGGGACCACGACGGCTTAGAAGCAATACCTGTTATGATGTATATAATACAAGTTATGAATATCATAACTTAACCGCTGTGCTTTTCTTTTTTGGCCACTCGGCGTAACCATTTGGGTTTACCACTGGGGCTTACCATTTTAGCTTTACCACTGGGCTTTTCCATTATGGATTTATCTCATGGCATCACCAGTTGGAACTAGGCGCTGGGCTTAACCATTTCGGTCTCGACCTCTGGGCTTTACCATTTGGGATTTACCACTCGATTTTTCCATTTGGGATTCGCCGCTGGGCTCAGTAAGATAAAGTTTTAGGCAGTCAAGTCAGATTTTCTTACGTTAAATGTATTTTAAATATATGAAGGATTGTTTATATTGCAGTTGAGAGCAGTGAAAGCAACGAGTAAAGAGAAAGTTTGAAAGTTAAAGCGTTCATACACTTGCTGCTTTTAATGGAATCAGAAGACTCTATTGAACTGTAAAATTGTTTGAGAACAAGATCACAACGCAGTTAATTTAAAGCAATGGATTTTTAACACCTGTTGGATAGATTTTACTTTAAATGAATTTAAAACACACGAAGGATTGCATATATTGCATTTGAGAGCAGTGAAAGCACCGAGTAAAGAGAAAGTTTGAAAACTAATGTGTTCACGAGCATGTCTATTTTTGACGGTAACAGAGGACTCGACTGAAGTGTGAAATAGTTTGAGAACAAGATCATAACGCAGTTAATTTAAAACAAAGGATTGTTCATACCTGTTGGATTGATGCGACGGCTTCAGCTAGTCCGGACACTAAGCAGCAGCGGCGGCAACACACACACACTCAACAAATTTACACAAAACTTCAACTTTCACAAAATTCACACTATAAACATAGTCGCACTTCACATCACAGCACTGGAGAAAGTTTCGAGTCGTATCGACTGTTTATGACAGGTGTTGGAGTCGGCCGAGAGTCAACTGGGGAATGAAATAGAAAGTGAACGAAATGTGTTCTTATAGCTTTTCGATTTCACCTTACATGTGTTTATTAAATTGGAATATGATGCCATCTGTTATGCATGAAATGAAGCTTTTAACACCTGCCGCCCGATAATGGATCTTTAGGGTCCAGGACGTATATTTTTTTTTCTTTAAATCTACTGAGCTCTGGATCTTCATATTCTATGTATTATGTATTCCTCGACTAAGCTTTTATTGTTTAAATAAATATATTATAGTATAAATCCATTTATCGATTCCCGAAAAAAATCAACTTTTGCAATGAAATCGGGAAGCACCTTGTATGTATGCGTACCTCATCGTATCGGTGTAAGCACATGTCAAAGTGTGTGTCCTCCCCACCCATTGGCGAGTTCTGCCGGGCAGGGATAATCAACTTTGAATTTGGGTCTTGCATATTTTTATTCAATTTTATTTATTATATCTTTCGGTATCATAAAATTTCGTTATATTTACTATTTTATTTATAAAAAAGCATTTTCTGAGGGAGTTAAGCTTATAATTAGCAAAGCCCAATATTATAAAAAGGAAAAATGTTAACGTCAAATACCATAAGCAACTACAAAATGCCTTCAACAAGATGTTGTCGTATTGTGGCGAGGTGCTAACTGATTCGGCAGAAAGTAACATCTCAGCTGTACCACGCGAGGCTTAGAAGAGAAGAATCTGTAGTTTTATGTTCTAAAGATTCCATAAAAAAATTAAATTGTTTTGCAATATCCACAATGGACCGGTGTATTTGATACACAGAGTAGAAGCAAATATTTATTGTCCTGAACGCAGTAGACATTCTACTTTACTGTAACCATATATAATACACATATAAAATTTTTGTACATTTTATTCATTTTATTTTTCGTATATTTTTTATTATTTTTCGTACATTTCTTTTAACTGTCCTAATTTGAAAGTTTTTTAAATGGTAGTATGTTATAATATAATTAATAATTGTACAAACTACATTTGTTTGCTTTCTTAATATGAAATTTAATTCAAAATTTTTCAAATCCCTGCGCACACGCGTTCTACCCATACACAAAAATTCGCTGAATTAGTCATCGTTGAGTCAATATACAGGGAGGACGTCTTGCGGTTTTCTTCTCGAAATGCTTATGATTATTTCATTATTTTACAGATTTTCATGAATTTTTGTATTATTGGGAATAATGTACATTATAAAATAATAATATTGTTAAAATACAGTTAGCGAAAGAACCCAACTAAGCATCATTCCAATTTAAAGCATATTTTTTCAATTGATCACTGAATGTCTATCACCGTGACGGACGTATTTTTTTAGCACAGTACAGGAAGTGTTAACATATACAATATGTTTAGATATACAAATAAAATAATTATAAAAGTATTTAAATATATTTAGAAAATCTCTAAAGACAAATTAAAAGAAGCAACAACCCTCGTATAGTGGTGCATTGAGTTATATTTCGAGTTACTTTTTTATTCTATCTTCCCCTATTTTGAAATTTATTCGAGAGTTTGAAGTACTTTTCCATTTTTAAGACTCTTAATTCCGTAACAAAAACGCTGAGGTCGGTCAAGGAACAAAGTTCGCTAGAAAAATGCTAGAAAACAGTTAAAAATTCTATGTCAATAATGACATCTGAATTGATAATCTATAATAACATCCATTTTTTTTGTAGGAAAAACGATTCACTTGCAATTAGTGTCCTCTCGTCAATAAATAGAAATGGGATTGTTGGTATTCGTTTAAAAAAACTTATGAGATCCCTTTTCATTAGTTTTTGGCCGCACTGCCCAGGTATTAGTATATATTATATGTTGCCTCAAACAACATCGACGCCACATAATATCAAGTTATAATAGCGTCTAATTTGAAGCGTCGATCTAAGTCCTGAGGTTGTAAAATATAATCCAATAAGCCGTCCCATCATCCCGTCGAGTCCTTTATGAAGACCGAATAATCCGACAAAATAGACACCAGGAACCCTTACGTGACCTAAACAGGAGGGCAGGATCACCGCCAAATAATGAGCTAGGACCAAATCACGATCGACAAATCAGTCTACTGATGAAGAGGGCAACAGAAGTGAATTTAGTATTTTGAAACGCCCCACATGAAATCAAAATATTGTATAAAACGAAGGAAAATAATTGTCCATACGTAATTCATTTTCGTTAGTGTGAATATGAATTCATGAATAGTTATTTCAAAAAATATTATTTAATGTCGTGTTTCATGTATGAATCGACCCCCTGTAATCAAAGAAACATTTTTCAATATTAAGAGATTTTAGGTTACTTTTATTATTTGTCTTAAAATGAAATATAGGATTAATTAGATGGCTTAATATTATTTTTTCTTTTGAAAATTTTCACTTGTTAAGTCTTTGATGTGATTAGTTTTAAACTTAAATAAAATTAGATGCGTTTATTTGACTATAAGACGAAAATGTTGTTATTATGCGAACAATCGACATTTAATGTCACCCAAATATTCTTTACATAAATATCATTTTTTTAATTGTTGAAATTGATGATAAAAATAAATAATTCTTACAATAGATCATCTGATATTCAATTCTACCATAACTCATTTAAAAATAAGTCGGTATTTCTAAGTATTAATTTACCCAATCAAATTTAACGGTTTAAATAATAAAAACACATAATATTTATTTCCAATCTATATTTTCTGATCAAGACCGGTTTCGATCATCGCGAGCATCATCATCATTATTTATCGTGAGAACTTCGTATTTATTGATTGAATTGATATTTACTTGGTAGAACTCCATTATAACACGATGAAAAAAAAGCAATGTATTTTAGTTCTACAATTTTTTATAAGATATAATTGATAGCTATTTCGCCTGGTTCCATCGTCAGAACTAGTTCTGGCGTGAGCCGAGATAGCTATCAACTATATCTTATAAAAAAAAAATTCTAGAGCTAAAATAAACTGCTATTTTTTCACCGTGGTAAAACTTCTTATCATAAAGTCATTAGCCTGTATTGGTTATAAAATTATCTTTTCTAAGTTAGAAGTTTATTACAATCAAGTGGGTTGTTATTAAAACTGTTTTTGATATATATTTAGCTCCTACCTTAAGGGTCAATATTTTTTTTTTGGTAATTCCAGTTGTATATGGGCGATCCAAACTGTTTACTGACACCAATTATATTGCATCCGTATGTTATAATTTCTAAAAAAAACGGAAAAGCGAAACCCGTGAGGCTAAATAAGTCAGATTATAATATCGCATGACTTCTTAACGAACCATGGCTACTTGAAATACTTAATACAGACCTGATCAAATAGACCGCAGTATTGATTGCCTCTTAAGAAATACGACACGATCGACCTCGAGGATGTCCATCATTATCCACCAGAGATCATTTCCTGCGAACAGAAATGAAAGGAGCATTTCGGAAATATGAAACATTTTTGTTTGCGCCTGCTTTTCAATGTTTCGTATGAATTATTGACACAACCCGTCACCTAACAAACAGACTGAGATTAAAGATAATGTATTCTTTATATTACACAATGAGGATTATATTTTATGTTTGTTCTTTGTTCTGTTATTTTCTTATATACAATCAGTTTTTTAGAAACCGAAAAATTGCGTAACTAAAATCGGTTGCTATTGTTTTTTGTAAATTGATATTCTTTTCAAAACTTTGAACGTGAAAACATTTATTTTAATTATGTAAATTTTATAAAAATATAGCAGAATTGGCGGTTCTCGTATATTTTGAACAATACTGATTTACTTCGTGAAACACTACAATACCATTCAATTATAATTTATTTACATTTTTTAATTTTATTTCACAAATTATTTTAAAAATAAAATTTAGTTTAACTTGACTCGTAGAAACTTGAAATATTTTCACATTTTTTGTCTCTCGCGACCCAGATTTCGCCTTTCAGTATCTTCAGTTTGAATGCAGTCGTGTTTTATAACGTATGGATATACCGAAAAGAAGTCGAAACCCGGGCGGCTGTGAGTGAGGTAACACGGGAAAATATACAGATATTGAATTGCTCATATTGGATATTGAAAACACTCTTAGTCGATATTTAAAAAAAGTTAATTTGGCTTAGCTAATAATATCGTACGGGTACGTCGGCCAAACACGAAAAAGGTAATATATGACAAATCACCTTATGGAGCGTACTGTAAAGACGTCAGTTGCACATCTACATATAAGTAAGATCATTGTTAGCATCATCAGCTCAATTGTTCACTTGTTTCATTAAAAAAACTTATCGAAACTTATGATACGTTAATTCCAATCTTCATTTATTTATACATACTATATTATACCAAGTGCTCGCCACCTTTTTAAATTGTATAAGAAATTTTTATGGTGATTTTATTTAAAAAATATCAAGAAGGAAAAATATGCTATTTGTTTAGTTTTTTTACAAAATTTATAAAGCATTTCGGCATATGCCCTAGTCAGAAGTATCTTATAGATTTATATCCTTGAATTTATCTTAAAACTAAAATTAATTATTTTTTACACTGTGTTATAATGGAGTTCAACCAAGTAAATGCCAATTCAATCAATTAAAATGTAAAAATTATAAACATTGCCAATTTTAATTGGGATCGACTAGATTTTGCTTCACGATCGACGGTTTGCACACCCTTGCATTATTGTATATTTGTTGTATACCATTTTAAGGAAGATGTTATAAGAATATCATATATATTTTACCATAATTGTAAGCAGTGTTATCGTTTTTAATTTAAAACTGAAATCGCTAAGTATCGCTAAAACAAGGAACATGTCATAAGGAAGAAATATATTCAATTTTCATAACTGAATTCTGATAGTACAATGAAATCAGAAAATTCACTTTATACACGTACACTTTCATAAATCCATTTCATTATGTTTAAATTATATGATACAGCTCGGATTTGAATTCTCGAGTTTCCCGTCGAGAAAATAATGTATTGTATTCGAAAGTATAATATTATATTTTACAACTTGAAACTTTGGTTGCCGAGGCTTTTGGAAAAATATTGCGAAAAATGTCACGCTTCTGACACAATAAGTGGAAACATAATATTGTCTGTACACATTTATGCCACTATGTTATATTATTTCGATGCAACACGTTGTATACCCTTGAAATAATACATATTAAATACTGCTTAAAATATGCCGGACGCATTATTTGCCTGACGATATCGAGCCGACGGCTCTGTCATTTCTCCGATATTTGGCGAGGGCCGATATATCGTCTTCGATCAAAGGATTAATTTTGTACAAAAAGATTTTGTAAAATATTCATTGAAGAATTAGACGCGAAATTTTTATCACTGACACCATTATTGAAATTTTACGATGAAAGTAAGTTAATGTTTAATTGTGAAGTTTGGTATTCGATGACATTGCTGAACGATCTCTTAGTATTGTAGAACTATTCTCCGTCTTATCAGCAAATTGTCGAATAAGTGAAACAAGCGCTTTTTCCAAATATTCAATTTCGTGAATACCACGTTAATTTTGAGGTAATATATTTAAAATGCTTTTTTAATTTTTTTTATCTGTATAATAAAAAAAAAAAACAGATAATTTATAGACACTTAGATTAAAAAAAAGTCTATGAGTAAATAATTATAACATGTATTATAAAAGAATACCCATTTTTGTTATTTGCTAAAAAACATACATAAAAAAATATATTTATTATTTATATTATGTAACATAAATTTAAAAAAAAAAACATTTAAAACCTCAAGAAAAAGGTTTTTTTTTATTTTATGTATGTACATAAAATTTCTCCATAGACAATTAATATTTAGCTTTAATTTTTACCGTTGTATTGATTATAAATTTGCTCGAGTAAGCGGGAAAAATTACTAGCAGCAACTTTAATATCCGGTGTAGAATCCCACTTTTATCATTAAGTCCCAAATTAATGCCGCTAAGACAGTAAGCATATTGAGTTGATACAAAATACTGCTGAATAATTTCTGCAGAGTAATCAAAGTACTAATAAAATTTGGGATAATTATAAATAGAATCCTTATTCCGGCAAAATTAATATCCAATTATTAGACGGTCAAGGATGTAACTCCAGTGTCCTTGAATTCGACACAGGCCTACCAATTTCATGCACGACAAATTCACACCGTAGAAAACTAAAAACTAATAATAGATTATACTCCAAAGTAAAGTTCGAGTTGGGTATACTTAAAACAAGTTTCGAATGGGTGCCTTTTAATTTGTTTTCGAGATGGCCTTTTTCAAAACAGCCACTTAAATTTATATTAATTTTTGCTTCTAATTATTAAAATTTTTTAATCCGACTTAACGAAAACTTTATTTATGGCAACACTTAAGATTGTGCAATCTATACAACGGCCTTGGAGATGTTTAAAACTCAAATGATTGAATCTGAATTAAAAATATCATTTTTTTTTTCGCTTGTATATATAGGTAAGTATTTTTTTTTTGATATACTTATTGATGGATGAGGGTAAAGTTATAGAATAAATTGTATCCTTTCAATAACACATATAGATTTTTACATTTGATTAAAAAAGAGCCATTCGATTCTTAACGATTAGGCTTATAAGAATATTACTGCTATTTGGTGGATCACGCTCATAAAAAATAAAAAAAAAATCAATGAAAATAATTTATGAATTGTTTTATATGTGATACTGGTTTTATTTTATATTACATAATATGGTATTTTTTACAGTTTTTCAATTCAGGAAACACACATGCAGTTATTTGTTCATTCATGTTTTCATCGGTCAATCTGTTGCGACACTTTGTTTTTTTCTATTTTCATATTAACTTCTTTGAATCATATTGATTGACTTGACATTTACTTGGTAGAACTCCATTACAACACGATTAAAAAAATAGCAATTTATTTTAGTTCTAAAATTTTTTTAGAAGATATAGTTCACAGCTATTTCGACTCACGCCATCGTCAGAATTATGTTTAACGTATATTTACTGATATACATATATAGCTGTGTAGAAAAAGTACACAATACAGCTTCTCTTCTATTTTAACAACCTAGCATATTTCTGACGATGGTGTGAGCCGAAATAGCTATCAACTTTATCTTACAAAAAAAAAATTGTAGAACTAGAATACATTGCTATTTTTTCACCATGTTCTTTGAATCAGTTATTGACTTTATGCATAAAATATAAGCATACATATTATTTAAATATTGATTTATATTTAAATAATAAAAAAATATTTTCGTTATATTTTCACAATTTTATATTATGGATATCAGTACCGATTTCGCTCATCGCGAGCATCAGCTAAGTAATTATCTTAATTTGAATAATATATATTGAAGAAATAAATATAACTAAGCATTGTGTTTAATTATTTAAACAAAATGCCTTTGGCTTTTATAAATATAGAAATATTTCTGAAATCGAAGATTTTGTAATGAACTGTCGTGTTGGTACAAAATATTTAACGTTTTATAATTGATTGAAAAATTAATTCTTGAAACAACGCTATTGTTTCTGTATAAATAAATAAAAATTGGTAGCTAGTTTTCTCTACATAAAATTATGTGAAGTTTACAGTGAGGGTTATCTTTAATGTCAGTCGTTTTTTCTGTATTGTATTAAATATTGTATAAACTTTTCTACGATTTCAAAATGTTTCCACAAACGATTTGAGACTAAGTCGTACGAATAGCTTCTTATCCAAAATCCCACGCATCGCCTTTCAACTGATCGATTATTTTAATTGCCATAGAAATATAAAAGTATGTTTCCGGCTAGCCAATCGGTCCAATTAACGGAATGTCGTAAATCCTCGAATCCATATTACGAATGTTGAAAGAGTACGTCTCGGCGGCCGCCTACCGTGATATACTGCGTGCAATTAGGCGGGCCACGGCGCGTGATTTAGCATCCCTGCCGACCGCGATCCGGACGCGGACCGTGAATCATTTGTCACCACCACACCACCGCAGCCAATACCCACCGAACGTGCATGAAAAACAATTTTTCAAGATGGTCGACTTATTAAAACTAATTAACTTACAATATAATGTGTTTTAATTTAATATCATTATCAGTAATATATGTTTGTATATTAAATTCTTATTATCACATTTCAAATATTACATGGGGTTTTATTTTGAAACTACGACGATACACCTTCAGATCGTTCAAAAATTGCACCATTTTCTCATTATAGCTTTACTTTAAATTTTTTATTATTTTAAATTTTACTTAATCTATAGTATTATTTAAATTCTGTAAATATTTTGTATCAAACACGGCATTATAATCTAACTCTAACAGATGCATCACACTGTGCAACTGTTCTACGTCTCTGATCTTTACCATATGAGCTTTCTCGTCGAATTCCTGAAACGGCAACTTAATTGAATGTGATTATCTCATAACTAATCTTCCTCCAATGTAAAAACAGTAACGGCGCAATGTCTAAATAACAATCCACTTTATAATTTATATTACAATAAACGATTTTTTTTTATATATATACACAAAACATAATCCATGATACTATTCAAATTAAGTTTTCCTGAACAAAGATTAAAGCTGGTTTCGACCATTGCTAACATTTTCAACTGACTTTTCACCACGAAGTGACAGTGAACACACAAAAAAGCGATATTTCATTGAGTCTTGCTAAGTAAATCATGAAACTAATATTACACAATTCGGTTTCATCCGTATGATATAATGCCTGAAAATGCCGAAAGGTGAGACCCGAAACATGTAAAACATGTAAAAAAAACGTACAATGTTTAAAAATTCAAATTAGATATAAAAATTCCATCAAGCGTCTTCATTCGATATCATAAATTACATAAACACATTGTTAAGTACTATTTTCACGACTCTATAATATGAAGATCAGGACCGGTTTCGATAATATCGAGCATTGCCAACTGATTATGAAAGGACGTTATTATATTTCTGCACATTTATGTAAGACGCCAAAGGTATGCACAACGCAACACATGCAAATATGTTACACACACCGTTTATGGTTGTACGTAAATTGAGCGAATTTCACTCGTGGTACTCTATGTTATACACCGGAAATTTAACAATTTCGTTAAAAGTCGATAAATATTCCAAATCGGTTAACGTCAGGTCACAGGTGTTAGCTTTGTTTTCAATCACCTAGTTCTTCAGTTTTTGTCACCTGAAAAAGGATGTTTTTAAGTATTATTGTTGTTTCGAAAACAAACAGATAAAAAAACGAAATCCCAAGCGCACAATATCACTGAAAAATATCTCGCTTCTTTAAAAACAAACACCTTTTATTTTTCGAAAATGTATACATACAAATTCAAAAGTTTCCTTGTCAACGTGTTTTAAAACTCAATATAGAAATAAACTTGTTCGAATGGAAATCGGGCAAGGATGCGCCCTTACGCCAACTGGCACGAGAAAACTAATTCAAAATTCACGTTTTCAAGCTTACTTTTTTTGATTGAATAATCATTTAATTAACTTGTTAAAAAAATGTCTCTCTAATACAGTGAAAATTTACTTTTTTTATTTACCATGATAAAATAAGTCACGGTACAAAATTTGGAATATAACAAAGGTGAAAGAATAATCATAATATTGTCTTAATAAAAATCAATAACCGATAAACAAAAAAGGTTTAATCTATAATTTCAATAGAGTTGAAGAAAGCTCAACATCGATAAGCTTAAACAGGTTAAGAAATTTTTTCCCTATCTAAAACACAGTTTATAAATAATATAAAATATGTGACAAACAGCTGTGGGATAATTACACATGTACTAAATTACCATAGGATACAGTTAGTATGAAAATGCTTCTCAAAGCGCCGAAACATGAGTCATATTTAATAAAACATCAGTTAGACATTCAGAATAAAAAAGTTATATATTTAAATCCATTTTCCACACAATACCGTCGAATACACTGAATACATTGTATAAGCTATACAAAGTTAGATTCAGGGTTAAATTTACTTATATGCATGAAAAAAAAAGTGTGTCTACAGCCATAGTGTTTCTTTAATCCAACAGATTTTTATGTAAAAGAAATCATACTAACTCGTAGATCAATTCGTTCCGATTAAATATTTAGAAACATTTCTAACATTTAAATATTATATATTCACGTAAACATTTTTTTAGTCATTGTTATCATTATAACATAAATTCATTTTTGCTCTACTCTTAACATTAGAGTTTGCGGACCTCACATGTGAAATAGCCTTGAGACAATACATTTAAATCCGGTCCATTGTATGAGCGTATAACGTATAATGGACACATCTTTGATACGTATAATTCAATAATGTAAATTATTATGTTATTTGCACGAAAGCTTCAATAAATCTTACTTCGTTGCCGCATCCTGCCAACAATCTTATTAGCTTATGACCATGCAGCCATTTGCCTTCCTTTTAGACTCTAGCGCTAAAGTTTACATTTCTTTCATCTTTGTCCCTTTTCTTCGTTTTTTTCAGTACTCCCGTCTCATCCGCAGTCTAAAATTGTTTACTTTCAATAGTCAACCGAATTGTCTTCTTTTTACAAAGCGGGCTCGTAAAGTCGCCAAATGGTAAGGATGGGTATGTGTTGAAAATACAAGTCAATTTTGGGTGGAGTGTACGATTTTTATATATCTCAATCGCACGCCTTAAAACCGTAAAAACTCAATGAAAAATTGTGCATTTAAATTATCCAATGTAACTAAACCAGTAGCCTTCCGATTTCTTTTGCGATACATAGACATATATATATATACAGATGTGTTTTTTAATACATTTTTTAAAAATTTGTAGAAATTCGTTCTTATAAATATTTCGGCTAAAGTTCATTATTGAAATTATTACTGAACAATGTAATATCAAATCTTTATGATATTTTTAATAAAGAAAGGATAACAAAATTAATTGCTGTTTTTATCGAGAGTAAATATCGATATATATTTTTTAATATTATATATTTCACTTTTACAGTGTTAACTGTCACTTTTAGGTGGGGATATAGTGAATATATCAATTAATAAAAAGACCTTTTTTATTACTATTTCCGCAATTTAATATTTTATAATCATGACGGTTCTGTTTATCGCGAGTCTCATCCGTTGGTAATGCTTTTATTTTTTATTAATTATAAAATATGATGATTCTCAATAAATGCATTTGCATTTGAGAATACACAAAAAATGAGAACAGTAATTAAGTAGTCAACTATGGTATATTTCCAATCTAATAAATATAAATTCAAATTTGATGCAAAAATTTTCATACTACAGATAAATTAATTCAAGGACAAAAAATTTGGTTGTTAAAAAGTACTTTTGGAATACTTAATTTTGCATCCGTGGTAGCTGTCGATTAACTGTGTTAGTAACATGCGTTGAAAAAATGATTTTTGAGTTCAAAAATTCTTCGAGAAAAGTGATTCCTTTTCGCTATGTAAGTGAGATCAGAATCTTCCTTTTCCAGTTGAGCGCGGAGAATATCTCTGACTTGGAAAATATTTGCATAAAGGATCCAACGCAGGTAGGTAATTCTCCGCTACAAATCGAAAGCTAATAAAGTGCTACAAAGAAATTTCCTCGTTGAAGGATCAAACGGTATTTGCGCAGCCCTTCACATTATTAAATTCGACATTTTTTCGCTGAGCTTTGTGAGTCAAGTGTGACCCGGACGATTCTTTGAGTCATATTATTTATTTGCCTTATTATATTGAATCGATTCGTCTTAGGCATGAATGAATGCTTATTTTTTACGACCGCTATGCCGCAGTGACAACTACCAACTATGGTGTGCAAGGGTCAAATCCCACAATTTATATTTATATCAAATTTACATTTTCGAATGATTTTTAATCACTAAACCAAGAAGAATTTTGTTTCACAAAATGTACAATAATACAAGAACCAGTCGTCAAAGCTGTCTTCGACGACTTAAAGTATCAATATTTAATAATATACGATATCGACTGACACTTGATGGAATTTCAATATCAAAATAAAATTATTGAAAATGTGTACATAAACAGAGCCCAATTAAGTTCAATACCTATTTCAAACCAACAGTTAAATCTCCCCAATTTTCCCTTGATAAAAGTTAGTTGAAGCCAATAATCTGAAAAAAAGAAACAATTTTGAAACTTTTTACGAATCCACATGCTTTGGCACTAACGACTCGGGTTTCGCTTTTCGACATCTTCAGGCACTCTATCACACGAGTGCAATAGAACTGACGAGTCAACCGGCGGGTCGTTACTAACAAAACATGTGGAGTCGTACAAAGCTTTAAAAATTCAATTTTGATATCATAAATTAAACAATTTTTAACTAAGGATATGTGATATTCAATCCCATTTTAACCCACATATTTAAAATAAATAGTCATCTATAATAGATAAAATAAATTATACAATTACATTTTAGTAGTAATCGGTTATCGCGAAAAATCTCTCAAAAGAAATGCAGTACGCTTCATTGGTTAATGGATTGTCTTTGGCAAATATAATCGTCATTAAAACCAAATCAGAAGTCATTCAAATTATTTCAGATACATTAAATCTGAAATATCTTGATTTGGGGTCTATATTATCTTTATTTTTTGTGTGGTTTCTTTCATATGTAAGCTATGGATACTATTTACCCATTTCTAGAACATCCTTACGATAGCGTATACATACACGGAAAAAGCGGCAAAGCGAAGCTTGAATCGTGATTGATAAAATATCTGGAATTTTCACTCGTGCACAGTTTCAACAATTTAAATTACATAGCTAAAATTTAATAATGGCATCCGGCTTAGAAAATTTAATTGAAAGATAATATTTTTTAACAGTCTTTTTAATTGAAAATTAGTATAAAGCCTAAAGATTTAATGAATGTATTCTTTCTCAATGTGGAGATCACAGAGATCTACGTTTTAGAATTCTAACGAAATTCTTTTTTTATATTCAGTTTTTCAGTGCTTCTTTTAGACTATATCTTGTCATAAACAAAATCAAAAACATTTTTTTTCAATCAAGGCTATATAATGTAACATTAAATAAAATTCTCTGTACCCATAAAAACATTGCATTGTATTTTATTTTATTTTTACCAACAATATTTGGATTTGCTCAAATTGTACTATTCAAATTAATTTCATATTTGGAACGAACGAAAGTTCACATTCAAAAAATGGTTTGTAATTTATTTCTAAGAATAAATGCTAAAAATATATACAAAATCTTATTTTTTAGGGATTATTAAAGCTTTATACTTTTAATATTAAATGTAAAAATATAATAAAAAGAATTTTGAAAACCAACTGTCAAATAGGGTGCGTTTCTATTTTCAAATTGAATCCCAGGCTGAGAAATACAAATCGATAGCGTCTATCATATATAATACTAAACATCGTTATATTATATAATAAAATTGATTCATATTTAACCCTGTAAAATTTAACTCTCCGAATATTCCACGATTGATTATTTTAACCCTAAATTATACAACTTGACAATTACAATAATTGTCGAACTGTCAACAAGTTTCGCTTGCTACTATTGTAACGACATTGTTTAAATTATATTATAATTGATCGACAGACGCTTCAGTGCTGCCATGTAAAAATAATTTCGCACTAAATCTTAAATATCATTTTGAGAAACGAAGCTAAACCATTACACCGATAAAAGATACAGTTTAAAAATATTATTATTTATTAATTACTGTATATTACTTAAAATACATTGATAATTATTTGTTCGATTAGTAACTGTCTACCACAGTGTTAAAAATGTTTTCCAACATATTACAAAATAAAATTTGGTGGTAATGAAAACCCAATAGACAAAAATAAATGGAAATCTTCTTTATAGTGGCAATACCAATATCTCAGCCGCTCTTATTTTGGATTCAACAATATTATAATAATATAATTGTTAATGAATCGTTTTTGCTATTTAAGTTATCGACTGAAAGTGATTACTTGATAGGATTTCAATATATTTTCTTTATAATTGAAACTTTATACATTTTCACATATTTAGTCACTCTGGCCCAGATTTAGAATTTCTACGTCTTAAGGCATTTTGTCACACTGATGCAACAGAATCGACACACAATAAAAAGATCGATTATTTACAAAAATAATTACACAGAAAGAATATAGACCTTAATGCTATATCTGCGTAAATTTTCATAACTACTGAAATAATTGTAACAACATTCAACTATGGAAATGATTATTGTACACACAATACAGCTAGTAATTTTAGGATGAAAGGTTTTTACAATAACTTACATTAAATTTCACATGCTAATTTGATAATCATAGAAACCTAATTATTTTTAATTGGCGGGTTCGGTGATATTAACCCGTTCTCTGCTGAGCCACATAAATAAAATTAATCCACAAAAGTTTTCAAAAATTTCAAATCATATAGAAATTATTACGAATTGTTTGGCTATATTTTGACACAAATACAACCTTGCACGCGAAAGTATTAACAGGGATATATCTCTTATATTTTTGAGTATCAACATGCTACAAGTAGCCGTCTCAACAGGTGAGACGTTATCAGTCAATTGGTTAAATACCAGGTGACGTAGTGTAAGACTATGTTTTCCTGATTTCCGACTCTTTAGCAAAGAAGAGTTAGGATGGTTAAGTTGGTCATTGAAGATAAACATTGAATTTAATCGTACATGTGGAAACGCACAAACTTTTGACAAGTTTAAATACATATTTCACTGCACATGATTATTTGCAATAATTAAATCGATGTTTTTAGTTATATCCACGATTTTTTATAAACCCGAGATCGTTGCATGCTTAATAGGGGAATAATAGTAGTGGATTAGTTCGACTGATTAAATTGCAATTTGCTTCGCTTAATCTGCGAGCTTGTTAACTCTGTGAGAGAGTGCCTCTTCGGTTATAGCAGGAAATAGACAAGGCAGCCCTTTATTAATAATTCTGCACGTTATATTAATTTGATCTTACTATAGATTGGATTTCTAGAAATTGTTCGATTAAACAACAGCATGTCAAACGTACGCACAAAATTAATATCTTGTAGTAAATATCCAATCCCCTTTAAGGCATTAACTGTCAATTCTTGGTAGAAAGGCATTGTAGTCAAATAATAAAATCACAATTTTTAGCACCACTTCAACGGTATAATATTTTTTATATCAGAATCGAATTCACTCGTCGGAGTATTATCAAATTATACTATACAAATGAGACTTTTTCAAAAAAAAAAAAAATTTTATACCTGGTAACTTTTAAATCAAAATCGTATTAAAAAATCTAGTCTTTTAATTAAAGATATCAACTAAGGGTGCTTGATGGGAAAAAATATCAAAATTGATTTTTTCAAACTAAATAATATTTAGCTTCAAGTCTAATGGTATATATTTTCCCTGTGAAATTCTCTTGTATATAACCGATAAAATGTATTTATAGTGTGTCAGTTCTATAGCATCCATCTGATAGAATGCCTGCAAAAGTATGTACAATGTTTCAACCATTTTAATTTGAGTGATGTATTAATTTATATTGTTTCAGTTGAAAATACTCGCGCTGAACGAAACCTGTCCTAATCTTAAAAAGTCTACATTGTGTTAACAGTTATTACTAACCACTGTGTTTTATTTATTAAAAAAAGTCGATATATACACTAAAAATGATAAATCATATCGAAATGTTTAATTTATATTACGAAAACGGAGATATGGTATTCCTGTGGTATTAAATAATGAAAAAATTAAATGTGTTATTATAAACGAACTGTTATGTTATTGATTTTACAAAAATGACATTTTCGTGTATGGTTCGGACTTTATTATAATGTAACTTTTAATTTTAGAGTTATCACTTGATCAAATAAAAAAAATTTGTTGATTCACCTAATCTGCGATAGGAGACTCTACATTTAAAGAACATAGATGGCTTGTCGCAGGATAGTCCGTAGCTATAGACAACTGTCAGATTTTTGACAATGATATTTGTAGATTTAACACAAAGGATAACACTTTAATAAATTAAACAGTCTTGTTCGATTTTTAAGTCTACAGAAGTTTACAGTACGACTAAGGTAACACTCTCAATGGTAGAAAAAGGAATGGTGACATCTCATTACTACAAATATTTATATCTTATTCACAATAATGGGGGACCAAGGGTTCGATGCCTTTATTTCTCTTTCTTGGGTGTGCTTTTGTTTCGCAAAATATACAAAAAATTAAATTAAAAATAGGAGGGTTCCGTGCAATTGGAATGAAGATAATCTCTTGATGGTGGTAACACTGATTCGTGATGAATTAACCTCGCGGTCATCCCTCAGTGTCCCATTCATTCTGGAAGATCTATTGGAGTCGTGATGTCCCCTTCCTCTTTTCTTCTGCTGTCCAGAACCGTAGATGGCTGCCAGACAGAGGAGAAGGGAACTGTGGCGAGTGAGTGAGGGTGAAGATCTAGGAGGGCTTAAGCAGCAAGACGTGCCGAAGTCGTGCGTGATCGGAAGGTGCGTTTATATCGTTCGCATCTTTGCATGTTTATCATCTTATTTCTGGTTAAGATAGTTTTTATACTAAAATATCAACCCTCATGGATTGGCTAATATCAGTGGTGCGATATTGGCTTTGAAATAAGTTTTCGAACAAAGACGCTCGCCAGTGATAAACTATCAAGGAAAGTCGTTCCTGTAATCTTTAGCTACAATATTTTTTGTTACCTTATTAAGATTGGTGTTGGACAAGTCCGCACACAGGGACATTCATCTGTAATAAGTTATTAAATAAAGCTGTTCTGCATTCCTAAGCAACAATTGCTTTTGTTAACTTGTTGGTATTGTGATGCGTTCTAACGACTCTTTCAGGTGCATCTATAATATAAATAACAAAACCTTTTGTTTTGAACATGCCTTTACAATTTTACTAACAATGCTTATCGGCAGTTGCATAAAACATCGATAAGCTCCAGCGATAAAGTTTAAGTTAGATCGCTTTTCTCAAACATGAATACATAAAAAAAAGTAGGGTAGTCTAGTGCCAAAAACTTGAATTAATTGAATTTTGGGATATCGAATATATCATTCTGTTTCATTATTCTCATAAAATATGTCATATTGTACTGTGTACTCAAATGAAACCAAATGTACACCGACCTCTTAAAAGTTAAAAAATAATAATTTATAAAGCACTTTCACATGCGAAGTTAATTTATATCGAAAATAATTGAAAATAATGTCTGAAAGATAATAATTCATAGTTTTCAACGCTTACACTAGTTGACGCTAGTTTTTACCCACGAACTCGCACTGATATCAGTTCTCCACTAGCAAAACTCATTTCCATACATCATATAGGATGACTTATTCCTAAGCACATTTATCTATTTAAATATTTTTAACTTATTGATTCTTATGACTTTTGCGTAAAATTAATTCAAATCTAGTTATTTGTTGCATTTTTTTTCTTTTTATCTTATACCTAGAATATTGTTTATTTATCACATACCAATTCATCCAATTTTTTTACCGGATGATTCAGTCACGAAGATTTTACAGCGTTAGATTGTTTTTGATTAAAAAAAAATATGTAAAGTTATTCGAATATTTTCAATTCTTATTTTGGTTATATAATATAAAATGTTTTCAGATCTTTTTCTGAAATTCAAATAATAAATAAATACATCGAAAAAGCTCGCACTAAGAAGCTATTTATCAGGATTAAAAGCTTGAATTCATCAATAAATTGTATGCTTAATGAATTAATTTTGTCTGGATAACATTATAAATAATAACACCGAAAGCTTTTTGTGTTCTGCTTAAAATAAAGATTATAAGACATGCGCTCGATTTACGAAATATGTCACAAAATCACACTCGTATATTTTTTCGCGTCATCAAAGTCGGCACCCGTTGTATTATATAATATTAGGAGATTAAAATATATCATCTTTTTTACCGTTGTTATACCTAAGACTTTGAAATGCTGAAGTGTTTTTAAACAAATTTTAAAGTTCAATTCAAATAATTAGAAAAATTACTAAAAGACTACTTTAGCTTTCTAAATGTTTTGAATGAATTGGGATATTATTTTAATGTTTTAAATGTCACTTCTCGATGGAATGGCATCATATTTCAAACAACAAAAACACATTTATAAGTTTTATCAGGACCGGTTTCGCTCACGATGAGTACATTCAACAAGGCTATTTATACAAAATTAACAAGTAACCAATACCTGTATACCTTGCTCATCACAAAAGAAAGTGGCGCTGATCACAAATATATTGTAGAGATATTACTAAGCAGTGTGTTTTTTATTATGTAAATATAATATTAACCCAACTCTCGAAGCCATGTACGTTGTTTAACAATTTGTGCGAACAAACTTTAAGTGTACATAACACTATCAATACGACAAAGAGCTATTGAAATACTAGGGCTGTGAATTCGCGGTATTATGTTCGGAGTCTGGTCAGAGTAGTGAAAATCGAGCGATTCCGACTATATTTTTAATTAAACGACTTAAAAAAAATATCTCAATGAACGATTTGCCGGATTGGTTGGTCAATCTTTAATTTTGATTCACCTGAATAGGAAATGTAGCAAAAAAATCTGAAAAAATTAAGCCTTTTTTAGTCGGGGTCGTTTTGTTGGTCACTTTCGGAGCCAGAGTTGTGTTTCTTTACGTCATCAGTTGATAATGCTCGCGATGAGCGACACCGGTCCTGATCAAAAATATATTGTGGAAATAAGTACTAAAAAAAACTATTAACGGACGTTACAGATTTATTTCAAAGAAAACTCTCTGTTACTTTTTGACCTAATTTTTAGTTTATGATAACAGCAGATACAGAAAGGCGCTAGGGAAGGACAAATGATCACTCTCACCACGTCCCATTTAGAGGTTATTTTGGAAACCATAGACAACTATGCTCTTTAACCAGAAACCAATAAATTGATTGAAAAATCTACTTATTAAACTGTCATTCAACAGCGTCGAATACTTGATGAAAAAAGGGTATTAATTTAAAGCCTGTTTAATTAGGAATTTTAAGACATGGCCAATGGCTATAATAATTATTATTAAAACTAACAACATACAATCAATAACGATATATGATATGGAATATTCGAACGAAAATTCCCTATTCATAACGTCTAAAGAGAATATTATGTTGAAGAGTTTCCGCAAAATTCTTTTGAGAATCAATTGTGAGAAAGATGTTCTAAATTGGATACATACCCCTACTCCTCCCACGCCTTTCGCAGTGTCCTAGAAATACCTAATCCTCTTCATTAGAGTTGTTGTGATCCTCAACAGGCGCCTTCGTCTAAACCTGGTAACATAGATCATGGCAGTAGCGTCAAGTAAACAATTGAGAGGGTCTACTAGTATGAATAGTGTTCGTCTCAGCACCTTTCTTATAACTACTACACTAATTACAAAATTGTCTCAACGATCAAGAATTCGAATTTCAAAAAGATTGACTCTTCAATAGAAGAGTCAATCTATCAATTATAAAATATAAAAAAAACTTATTTGTTTGTGTTTTTTTACACAGCAAGAAATCAGAGCTTACACATAAATCATTCTTCAACTTATCTATGTATGATTATTAATTTATCCAAATAAGTTATGTGATTTTCTCTCTAATTATTAATTTATTCGGTCCATATTTTCTCTGGCAATTTTAATAAAGCGATAATACAGATATTTTATGAAACAACTTCTGCTTTATGAGTACAACTAAAAACACTCACAATATATTAGGTATTTAAGCTTAGTAAAATAAATAACTTTTTTTATATCCAGTGGCGCAAGAGGCGAGCTCTTGGAATCACAGCAGTCTCAAAAATAGCTTAACAATTAATCCATGTTGTATATACAATAATACCACGTGGAATTTTTGAGGCACCGTAAAATAATTTTTGTTTATGCTTTTATTGTAACACCTTCGACATTGACAATGAAATATTTTTAATGGATTGAAAATAGTACATTTAATATTTTTATTGATTCAATTGGCATTTACTTGGTAGAACTCCATTATAACACGGTGAAAAAACATCAATGTATTTTATTTTTTTTCTGAGATATAAGTTGTTAGTTATTTCGGCTCACGCTATAGTTCTGACGTTGGCGTGAGACGAAATAGCTATCAAAAAAAAATGTAGAACTAAAATATATTGCTATTTTTTCACCGTAATTAATATTGTTATATAAAAATTTCGCAAAAATTATTATTCTATATTATTTCTGTTAAACTGTTAAATATTCGTAAATTCGATTGCATCCGTCTAACAAAATGCCAAATAGCACAACCCTGAATGAATGACAAAACGTGTGGAAATGTATAGAGATTCAATAATTCAAATTTAAGTGATTTAATTTAATTTAAATTCATGTTTTAAGTTTGTGTAATATTTACTGGACTTAATTTTATTTTTAATTTGTAAATTTTCTAACCTAAGAATTGACACTTCAATACTATTAAGCGACTATTTTCCTCCTTTTCCCCTTTCGGTTGTAATCCGCCTGGACGACTTTGTCACTCGCTAAGGGTTTTAAGGCTTAATGTTTTAATAGCTAATGGTTATAATCTGCTGGTAGCACACCCCGAGCACCTGATTTAATATTAGCACTGATAATAATCAGAAATATTTTCGACTTTGGTTCATGGGAACAAGTGCTGAGCTGCTTGGGAATTATCGGCTGAAATTTTGATCGTACCTTTTTGTGGGAGTCCAAAATCGACACAACAACCACGCCAGAACAAATCTTTAATACTTAAGGACGGGAATCTATTCGAATCTACCTGCTCACCATAATTCATGATGGATGTTACTAGAATTGGAATTATAAAAACGGTTTAAATAAAAGCTACTAGAGTGACACCTCGAGATACGAGTGCCCTAACGTACAAAATATTTGAGATACGAGCTGTCTAGCGAGCGAAGTTTTGCTTTGAAATATAAGCAATATTTGAGATTCGGCTATACACGACCCATCAAAAGTTGCAACCGGTCGTGCTTCAGAGTTATTTAATGACACTGGCCTAACTCATTTCCGCAACATTCTGAAAGGCAGGAAAAAAAAACCTCCTTGGACAGGTTTTTTTTTATGAATCCGGCGACCAGTGAAGAGAAAAGCAGTGACTAAAATTAAGCACACAGTACATTTACATTCTCTTGAATTATGTTTTTATACAATATTTGTCATGTATAAATACATTTTTCTTATTCGAACAAGTAACATGAACAACTGGGGTGGCATTCTGGGGGCTGGAACAGATTAATGACATTTCAATTAATTTTAATTAGAACAATTTGCTTTGATATACGAGCAAGCTTACGGAACGAATTAAACTCGTATCTCGAGGAACCACTGTATTTTATATAGATCGCTTAAAGTTTGATTGCGGAAGTAGCACCGAAGTGGAAACTTTCGAAAAGCACGCCATCTCTTTGATACTACTGTAGAATATATTGAGAAATGGTCACAAAATCCTCTGGTGGCCGCACATGAGAACCACTGATCTAGACACAGTGTTTTGAGAAAACATTGCTTCTGAAAAAAATCTTGATAATTATTTAAAGGGGTCATGGATTGCTATGACACGGGATACGCTGAATATAATATAACGAGTCTGGAATCAGAAGTGACTGGTGACTGGTAGAGTATTGAGTACCTTATCTGGGGGGGAGGGGTGGAATATACTGTAGTGGTAAACCATATATGCTAAAGCCCAGTGGTAAATCGCAATTTGTAAACACTAAAAATAATATATTCAACTATATGAAGATCGCTACACCTGATTGCCATTTGATCACGCAAACAATTAAAGCAACTGGTAAAATCTAATTCTTGTGTTCTGTTTGGTTTCGTTATCGCTCTAAAAACTGAAGAGATTCTTGTCTCTCTCTCGGACTCCTTGCAAGTCGAAGGACTTAATCGTCCAAGAGACCACGATCATAAAACTGGCTCAAGCTGTCATGTGCCTCAAGCCTTAGACTCTGGAAAATATCTCTATAATGATTTTTTAAGATACGTGATTTGATTCAGTAATGCCAGGAAAAATGCAAAAATAAATACACATAGATTAGACACGTGATTCAAACTGAAACACTTTCGATTTCCTTATTTGATCGATCAGTTGAAAACTAAGTAAAATGATTCAAAATTTTTTAAAGATATAGTTGATAGCTATTTCGGCTCACGCTATCGTCAGAACTATGTTTAAACATACATTTGATTACCTATATATATAGCTGTGTAAAAAGGGTATGAAATACATATTCTCTTCTGTTTTAACAACCTAGCTCTTATATCATGCTAGCAAAAAAAACCAAAATTAAAATGATTTATTACAGAAATGCTTTAGCCTTTCGCAATGGTCTGAGAAGCGGTGAAAGACTTATATTTGTCTGTACGTTTAAAATTTCACCGTGTTATAATGGGTTCTACCAAGTAAATGCCAATTTAATCAATAAAATTATTCACTTTTGTTCCCATGAGAAATGAAACTGGATTAAAAAAAACTAGTAATAATTATCCTATACAATTCGCTAAATTTATGGAACGAATTAAAACCGAATACAATGAACATCAGTAAATTGTATAATTCTCGCTTGGAAATGTTATTTTCCTGCGGGCAATATTCGCAATGTGTAGGTATCAGGCGCGCATAATAGTATGGGGATGTCAGACAGCAGATCGCAAACGGCGCAGCTGGTTAGCTGGCATGGCGGTCAGGCGGTCGGGCGGTTGCGGTCTGACCGTATCTACGACTTGATCCAATTAGCAGACTCTCTACGCCTTTAACTATTGCCCCGACCGCGGTATCCCTCTGCTATCCTAATACATCCTGAGTAATTCCTCCATTTGCATTCGTATATTTTTTATTTTAATCCTTTGTTTCAGCCGGCTAAATATATTTCATGGATTTCGTGTTCGGTACGTTTTCAAATTTACAGTTTTGCCGCCCCTTCTGTCCGTTTCACGGAAATAAACTTTGTTCAGATTTCCTAACCATTTTGTATTACATTAACTTTCACTGAAAATCAAGCGATTTTCAAAAAATACTACAAATGTACGCATTTTTCAATCGTAAATTTAAAAATTCTATACCTCACTGGATTCTAAATTTGATTTAATATTATTATTGTATACGCAATGATATGAAACGGTTTTCTTACGAAGACTCGCATAAAGCATATGCAGGTCTAGTTTCCGTATTCATTTGATTGCCTTGTAACTATAATAATTTCAAAAGCTACGATAAACATCATTGTTTAATGTCGTTCTACCTATTCGATATTTTTTGTTGACAAAAACCCTAAAAATCTTATTTATGGCGTTATATAATCTTTCTTTTCTTGCACACATATAGTCCTTCGTGTCATGTCCTGATATTGAACAATAACCCAGACCTAAGCAAGCCTTTACATTTCGCCTTGAGTATTTTTGCGTTTCCATAGGGTTCTTGTTATGTTACTTACTCTCTCTCAATAATAATGATATTGATCACTGATTCACTAACCACGAAGAAAAAGTTGATAACACGCCTAAATTAACAAGCTATTCCAAAACGTTTAGATTTACTCGTTCTTGATATGATGCCATAATTATTTTTTGTGCAATAATATTTTTACTACAATAGATGTAACCGCGTTGGAATATTCTATTTGACTACTGGTCGTATCGTTTTGATTCACAATAGCAATAAGAACGCCCAAATCAACCCCAGCCCAGCAACCTAAGTCAAACGTAGCAACTAATTTAGGTGAGGAAAATCGTTTTAAGAAATCGACATTTTTTCCCAGCACAGCAAAAAAGCTGCATAATTATGATATAACAAATTGATATAATAAGTTTATTGATTGAATTTGCATTTACATGGTAGAACTCCAATTTTAATTTTAATTCTATATTTTTTATGCTGTTGTTAGTTGATAGCTATTTCGGCTCAACCATCGTCAGAACTATGAAATATTAAGTAATACGTCCCTCCTAATTTTATATTAATGTATAAATTTCATCTGTTGATAATGTTTACAATGAGCGTAGTTCATCATGATTTAAATTGAAAAAAATACTAGTAGAAGTATTACAGAATCAATCGTATTGATGTAATTTTATGTATTCCCGGCAATAATTGACAGTTAACTAACACCTTTAAAACAAAGTAACAAATAAATTTAAGCCGTGCATGAAATGTGCAGCGTTCAATTGGAATTTGCATTCCATTCGCATAGAAACTGCCGTAACAAAGACTTTATATGTTTATTCGCGGTAAAACTTTTATGCAGAAATCTCCAAAGCGAAAAGTGCACTGATGTGGCCGTTAAATCTCCTAAAGGAATGCTACACTAAAAGATAGATCAGACCATAAAATGCAGTCAAATGTTTTCGCAAACTTTATTTCCGTCTTCCTGAATCCTAGATCTAGACAAAACTGTTGAAGGAAAACTGTCAGTCGTCGAGTAGAAAAGAAACTATTGCAGTGCCGTGCAAAACAAGTGGGATATTTGTAATTTATCGAAAAATTATCACACAGTTCTTTCCTTTTTTCATATTATTGCACATCCGCTATGTTGGAAGTTTGAAATTGTTGAAACATGAATGCAGTTTAATAACGTTTCTTTCTCTTTATCTTAATATTCGGTGTACATTATTTCCACAATTTTCAATTTGAGATATATCCTGAAAACTTCGATATTCTTATATATGTATGTGTTGAGAAATACAGTGGGAAACGCTGCTTGTCGTTTGGTTATATTTTCATATATGATATATTTATTAATAGCACAAAAAATAAATAAAAATATATTTAAAAGTTTCCTGCCCAAATAATTCAGAATCTGACAATTGAAAATAAGCACGGTAGTTATTTGCTCCTATTCTTTCTGCAAAAAAAATGTTCATTAAGAATGACGAGCGTTTCACGTAAAAAACGTATAATGGGATAACTTCGTAATAAGTTAATAAGCTCTGCATAGCGGACCCATTGAAAAAATAAATTTATATTATGTTATGTTCTAGATTTCTATCCCATTTCCATTATTCCAACGTACTTCACAGGACGATCTTAATAAAATGCTTTTTAGAGTACATCTTTATAGCATGTTCCGCGAAAACTAGAAAACTGTATTGAGACCTTTTGGTGCGGAAACCGAGAGATGCGATCGACGCGCCAATCTCTGAAACGTCTCGACTCTATCGGCGCGTATAGGTACCATGCCCACCGCTGCCAGCTGTCAAGCTCCCGCGCGAAATAAAGCGAATTTCACCTCGTGGAAATGGAAATTTTATAATTTAAAAGTTTGGCTCATCCTCCACAGTCTACACGAATTGAATTTTCGCGAAATCGATATAAAAATTCAACATTACGATGAATTCAAAAGCTTTTTGATTTCAAGCTGTTATATAATATTACAAGCACCAAATGGAACTACACCAGCTTAGATAATTTTAAAAGAACAAATAAAAAGAACGATCCCAAACAATGACCACAAAGCATCTGAATTTCATATGCAATAATAATGATAAAATGTTTTTTAAGAACTATTTGTCATATAATATATTTGCCTACGTCTATAGTGCTACCTAAATAGGCCGATAAAAATTCTGCGGGACGTATCAAAGCCAATTGTTCTAGATGACTGCCTAGAGCAGAGGAAGGCAATCGGTTGACCGCGAAGCAAAAGTCGATCCCAATTAGGATAAGAAGTTTAGAAAATTTGTAAAATTTTCATATTTTAAAATCACCCTGAGAAGAAGAAAACCCAATCCAGTGGGACAACTAAAGATAAAATTATATATATAAAAAAACTAAAAACCATCAAAATAAATTCTTAAGCAATTCTGTATGAAAGTCGATCGAAATTCAAGTTCAAAATAGTTCCTAACCTCAAAAATGTGACCCACTATAGGCCTAAAATAATAGCAGGTGGAACATATAATTATAATAATAGGTTGATCTTTTGAATGCGTTTGTCAACATTTGCTGCTGCTTTTTCAATAGGTTGTATTATTTTTCAAATTATTGTCAGTAGCGACCAGAAAAGTGTATTTAGGGGTTTTCATCAGGTTGCCCCATTTCGTGCCACCATCTTCGATGGTGCACCGATGTTGCTTCGAGTGTCGACATATTCCATAATGACAAGAGTAGGTCCAGACGAATAATATTGTTCAAAGTAATGACGTAGGTTACAATTTTTCCGCTTGTTTGTTATACCAAGCTTGCTGCTGTTATACCAAGGTATAATGCTTGGGGACTTGGAGAGCACCACATGTTGGTGTAAACTAAATTTCTTAGGTAATACTAGTCTCAAAATTAAAAAAACAACTCGCTAATAGTGTCAGACCGGCGTTTTATTGCAAGAACTCACTGGCCAAAACTTTAGTAAACAACAAGGACAACATTAATTTTAGGGATAAGTCCAGTATTTATAAATTACAATGTTTGGATTGCCAACACTTTTATGTAGGTAAAACCACGCGCACCATAAAAATTGGAGTTTCAGAACACTTAGCTGCTTATAGATTGAAGAAGGATACTTCTACGTTTGCAAACCATTTGTTGTCGGAGGGACATTCGTTTGACGCGGATGAGGGAGAGGGACCATAAATTGTTTTATCAGGAGATTTTGGAAATTAATAGAGGCCAGTTATTAAATTCAAACTTCATTCTTAACGATCAACTCAATCTTCCCAACTCCCCCTTGTTGTACCCTTTACCTGAGATCGGTTCAATGAATCGACAATCTCATGACGATAATTCTTATGTCTCATCACTAGATGTTTGATATTAGGTATCCTTTAAATAAAAGAAGACACATTTATAATTTGATTACTTGATTTAAATTTGTTGAAAACCCCATTTCAATAACGACAACTCATTAACAAGATCGTTAATGAAAGTTGTCATAGCTAATTATTATTGGATTAATATTGTTACATTCTTTTCAGCTGCAATCTTTTGCTTGCCTATTGATAAGTAGATTCCTGTTAATAATAATTTTAATATATTATATATACGATGCTAACTGTTTGTTTTACGTCAGTTCTGTTGCATCCGTGCGATGGAATACCTGAAGATGCCGAAGGGCGAAACCCGGGTCGTTTGTGATAAGACATATGGAATCGTACAAAGTTGTAACAATTCAAATTTAATATATATATATATATGTTTGCTTTCTTTATAACATAATTAATATCATAGAGAATGAATATTTTCTATAAATTTATATTATGCAGAAAATAACGAATAAAAACGAAATTCATAGATAAAAGAATATCTATAGAATGTTTGGTAAACAGGCTTTTATCATTGAGTAGGTAATTTCTAATTTATTAATCAGAACGCCTCTATCTAAAGGAGCGAAAATGTATTGAATATAATATTACATTTTCTTCATAAACATAGTGAACAACATTTCATTGGATATGTTTTCCAATAAATCATTCATTCAATTAATAATCACACTCTATTTCACGAAGCTAGTAGACTTTTTATATTGACTGATTTTCATTATTGATAACAATTTTGTATAAGATAAAATTATTTTGTTTAATTCAAACGCTACTCAGTTCAATAACATGTTGGTAAATATTTGTATTGGTATTTAGTTCTTGTAGAGTTTTCATAAATTGGTGATAAATTACTTGGGCGGCTAGCCATCAAACGCGAGCTTACTGTTGTGTTTTAAGATCAGTGTCGCACGTTTTATATTTAAACTTTGTGGGCATATTTTGTACTCTAATATTTCAAGTGGTCTTTTTATAGTATACTTGATGTATAGCTGAAATACTGATAAATTCGATTGTGCATATTTAATAATCTGTATCTAGGCTTTGAGACAATCAATAAAATACCCCACATTTACTTTTAATTATGTTTTTAATTCAATGTCGACTTAGTGCTAAATTTAGTACCGATCGAAAACTTTTTTTCTTATTTTGTTCGTAATTTATATAACAACAGGGTTTTCCTATAACTCTAATTTATTGATTTGTTTCACTATTTAACCGTAGTAAATTTATAGAGAATATTTAAATACTAAAACAATATGTTAACACGGTAAAAAAATACATCTTCTCGCCTGTTCTAACGCCCTAGTTTTGCTGATAGTTATTTCGACTTACGTCCTCATCAGAACTGCGTTATCGCTATTTCAGCTAATGCAGTTCTGATGAGGACTTAAGCCGAAACAGCTATCCACAAAACTATGGAGTTAGAACAGACGAGAAGATTTAATGTGTACCTTTTGTACACAGCTATATATAGGTAAGTAAATGTTCGTTTAAATGTAGTTTCGGCGAGAGCATAAGCCGAAATAGCTATCAACTATATACCTTATAAATGTTGTACTACTAAAATACATTGCTTATTTTTCACCGTGGTATAATGGAGCTCTACAATTAACAGAACTATGGTATTTCTGGATATATTATTATTTATGCTTATATTTTATATTATTATTATTTATTCATCATTCATCTACCGAATTTCAGGATCAAAAGTTTTACTGTTTTCAATCATATCGTACAATCAAATAATTCTGCGAGAGCAGTTTTGCGTTCATATGTCGATTTGAATGTTGGAAAATAAAATCCGATACTATGGAATTATATGAACAAATGCATAACCGAAGATAACACCAATTTACGCGAGAATTTTTTTAGTACATAAACTGAGTTTGAATAAAATAGTAAAAAAAATTATGAATATATATGTACATGTATTGATTGATTGGCATTTACTTGGTAGAACACGGTGAAAAAATAGCAATCTATTTTAGTTCCACAAAATTTTTATAAGATTTAGTTGAAAGGTATTTCGACGTTCTAATACGTTAACTAGTTATGACGACGGCGTGAGCCGAAATAGCTATCAATTATATCTTATAAACAATTTGTAGAACTAAAACACATTGCTATTTTTTCAAAGTGATATATATATATATGTTTTTCAATCTATGAAAATAATTAAAAACGTTCAAGAAGGTTAATACTGCATTTTTACAGGATACCTTGTTGTAAAGCTAAATTCACCATAACTGGCTAGCTAACACTTTTATTCACATGGCATCATGCCACCACAATAAAATAATATACCACTTTTTATACGGTTAAATTTAAGTTTGTAAAATATGGGATCAAAACAAAGCTGGTAAAAGAGTCGAGCGAAAATAATAACATTCTGAACAGCATAATGTTTTTTCGGTTTGTAGAATGAAATTCTACGGAGTCTGAGAGCTTAAAAAGCTCCCATATAGCGAAATGCCGGCCGGTTTCATAAAATTTTCATACTAATCCTATACGCGGTCGAATGCTTTTAGATCTCCAAAGCTTTTGCAAACATCGGCCGACGGTGTATAAATATAACTAAAAAAATATCTGATAAATTTCTTTTGTAAGCCAACGTTCGTTATGGTCTTATCGTCGTCATAATAAACTTATTTACTGCAATTAATAATTCTTTACTCGAATAGTTGTGATTTCAAACAGTGTATTATTAATTTGAGTTGTTAAAACTTTGTACGATTCCACATGCTCTGTCACTAACGACCCGATTTTCGCCTTTCAGTGTGGAATCGTGCATTTTTTTTACAATTCAAATTCTATCAAGAACCGTCATTCAATATCATAAACTATATTATAATTTATATGTGTGATTGATGGAATATCTGTATCAAAATTTCAGTTATTAAAACTTTTTACGATACTATATATTTTGTCACAATAGTCCGGGTCTCGCCTTTCGGCATCTTCGGGCATTCTATCTTACGGATAAATTTATTTTTGCAGATACATAGTCAGACTGTATAGATTCCGATTCTTTTTAATATGCTTATCTTTACAAAAAACAATTCCTGTTGTTCCTGTATATTAGAAACAGCCGCATATAATGGAGTATATTCAACTTTCTCCCCCAATTTGACAATGTATAATATATTTATGAAAATATGTGTAGATTTTAATCACGGTTACTTTCAACATCTTTGAAACCAAAAAAAATGAAAAACATTTATTTATCTCTATTATGGTGCAGCTTTCATTTCTTATATAGATACATTATTAATAATAAATAAAAAATTTAATTTTTGATTTTTTTTTTAACAATTTTCATTTTTGATATTTTAGATTGATTTCGATTATCAGGAATCAATGATGATCTTTGCGATTAGCGAAACCGCTCCTGATTTTTATATAAAAAATCTGTGTAAATATTATTATATTACAATTTTCGTTTATTTATAAAAACTTTTTGGACAATTAGAATTAATTGATAAAATTAAAAAAGTGATAAAAATAGGAATTTTGCATATCACCACGTCATAACATTGAAATATTCGGATGAATGTTACTATTTCTAGTTTATTATAAACATCCCTTTTCGAAATATACTTCTAATAAAATTACATTTTAATTCCATTTCCGTGCAGAGTTGGACAGTAAAAACAAATATTCAGAAAGCTTAAATAAATATTAAATCAAGATTTTCGTGACAACTGAAACAGATTAAAATATACGGGAGCTTGAGTAGGAATATTAACTCTATTTTGAGAACAATTTAAAATCCCATCTATTCAATTCAAATTGTCTATTATTATCTAACCTCGGCTAATGTGTTAATTTTCGAAACTACTCCCATGTGATGTATTTATTTATTAATAAAGGCTTTGTTTTCGGAACAAAACAAGAGCGTGGTTTCGGTGGTTACACCTTTTATGGCATTGTGAGCCCAAATTCAGTGAAAGCTGTCAATACCACTTTCGAAAGTACGCCCATACCGCTTTCGTTTTTCTAAACAATAAACGATGTATTTATTTGCGCAGCCCCATTTCATTCGAGCATAGAAATAATTAATGTAAAATTATGAACTATCTACGCCCTAGAGCATGAATATCCAAACACTATAATCAAAAAAGACCTGCATACTACTCAACGTTTTTTTTTTTTAAATTTTATTCAAATGTCGAATAAAGAAAGTCATTAAAGAAAATATGAAAAATGTATACTCAATTATTGTGTGTGCTTAGTAGTGGAAATCACAGACTATTTATAAGTAAATTATGTTGTCGAGGAATACGAATATGTGAGAGCTATATATTTGACACGCCAAAAACATATTCCTTGTTTTATTTTTTCATGTGACCTACGTCAGACACACAGACTTATGGCTACTTTATGATAGACGAATTCGACAAAAAATCTTTTCGCCATTTAACAGTTTTCACGAGGTTTCGGCATTTTTAGATAATTGAAGGTTTTATTAAAATCATTTATTACTTATTTACATATATCAAGGGTAGAAAATTTTTCTTTTTTTACCGTCAACGTTGGATGCATATAGATCCAAAGGAATTGGAAATAGTCGATATGAATTTTGAGTAATTGATTTGCAATCTTCGGACTTCAAAATTTGTGTAGATGAAATAACATTGTGAATAATTAATATCATTAGCTTTTCAATATATCTAATCTTATCAATCCAATTTCGATAGAATTTCAATATCACATTTAAATCGCTTCAACTATTTACATTTCCATATGTTTTTTCAATTTAAGCCCGGATATGAGTTTTTGGCTCATTCGTGTGTTTCGGAACACAAATTAAAAAAAAAATACATTATTTATGGAAAGGTATTCGTGCTTGATAACAGTTGCAGTAATATTGGTCTATAAAATTCTTCCAAGATTTTTTTTTTATCTTCTCTTTTTGATATGCTTTCAATTTGAAATATTTGTATGATTTTATTAGGAAGCTTGCATTTTCGGAACATTGAACAGAAGCGGATTACAATTACACATCCCCATATAATATATTATATTTGTTGTATAATATATAATATAGATTACCAAATAATATTTTTTTATTTGATCAATTATTTTTTAAATAATAAAAACACATTTTTTTAGTACTTATTTCCACAATATATTTTTTGATCAGGACCGGTTTCGCTCATTGTGACCATTATCAACTGATGATGCTCGCGATGCTCGCGATGAGCGAAACCGGTCCTGATCAAAAAATATATTGTGGAAATAAGTACTAAAAAAATGTGTTTTTATTATTTAAAATATAATGCCTTTCCATCAAGAAGTGACAGTTAACACCTTAAAATTGATCAATTATGTTGTCTATGTTATCAATTTGAAATATTACGAAAAGCATAGACAATAAAAATAAATAATAGAAACTTACCGCCGTCGAATGTTGAACTGTCAAATTGAACGACCTGTATCTGTCAAACTAAATAAGTGTATTTGTATTTTCCGTCACTCAATACAATGTGGTGTCTTACGAATAAAGAAGGTCAAATTTATTACATTAGACCCGATCACCAAAACATCGTAGGTCGCAACAATGGAGATATAATATTATCGAATGATAAATCGATTAGCCGCAAACATGCCTCCCTTTGTTCGAATAATGACACAATAACAGTAGAAGATTTTGGTTCCACATACGGCACCTACATCAATGAGAACATCAGTATTCAAAAAAAAATTGAAACAAACTCAAGGATATTGTTAAAAGATAAAGACGTTATCAAGTTTGGACTTTTAGAAAATGAATGGGTTCTCTCCAAATTAGCGTTCGCGACGTGTACTTCTACCATGAACGTACAGGATAAGAAAAATGTGGAGGCGATTTTGAAAAAAATGGGGCTAAATATGTGTAGCGATATAGATTCAACGTGCACACATCTCACTATGAGTGTCATTACGTTGACTATTAAAGTTGTGATTGCTTTGGTTTCGTTAAAACCAATAGTTACTCCAGCATTTTGGTCGGACTGTTTGAACTGTTACAATAATCATAAAACTATGCCTGACCACAAAGAATACCTTCCTGCGATTAAGGAATCAACTTTAAATGAGCAGACTGTCAACTGTCAGGTGAATGTCGCTAGAAAAACACTGTTTTCTGGAAAAATGTTTGTTTTCTTCTCTCGAAAACAAAAAAATCTCTATCAAAAGATTATCGAGACTGCTGGTGGGTGCTGTTATCTTTTAAGTGAACATCCTATGAAAAAATCTCAACTGTGCCTAAGTGACCATATTGTAATTCAGTACATATTGAGTAAAAACTCTCAAGATTCTCAAGTACAACAGACGATAATAGATGGTATTGTTGATTACATAAATAGCAAACATTTGCGAGTAATACCGGAAACAGAAATAGGTTTATCCATTTTGTTCTGTTCGTCGGACAAATATTGTAACCCATCTTTTAGTTTTGTAACAGTAGTAAAGAAAATGTCCATCGATGAACAAGTTGAAAAAAATTATGTCATTTTGGCTCCTGAGACTGAGAGCTATACCGATTCGGAATGCTTGTCTCTTTGTCCACCGTCAGGTAAACGAGTCAACGAAACAGCCAGCAGTCTTTCGAGTACCCGCAGTGGAAATATCCCACCATCATTACCTGTTATTGATAGTGTTGTAAAAAATGAGTTTATCGATAAAAAAACTCGTAGAGCCACCTCACCTTCTGGTAGCGAAGAGCAACCACGAAAGAAATTCGCTCTCGACAAAACACAACCGGCTGCATCCAGTTCATCAGAACTCTTTCAGTTTATCAATGATAAGAATAGTCCCGCTGAAATGTCTGCTACTGGAAGTAAGCTATCAAATTTGCCATTTAAATCTCGGAAAGCTAGAGAAGTTGTTTGTAATTCTGATGATTTATTTAATTTTATACCAAATAAAGACGAAGAAAACAATAAATTTAAAAATACTAAGACTGGAACATTGGAAACATTTTCTTTCGCTTGTGGAAGTGGTACTTCTTCAAATACAGGCAACAGCAGCTTAAAACGAAAACATGATGCTTGTGATTCTGATTTTCCTGGTGGTAAACGAAACATGAAAAATACTATCGCCTCAGACATGGAAAGCAAGTCTCACAAGTTTAATTTGGATAATATTCCGTGGCTTTCAACTAAATCCATTAAAAAAGAAAAAACTGTAGAAAATGAAACTACATCTGATGCATTTTCCACTTCAGATATAGAAAACAAGCTCAAAAACTTAGATATGAAACCAGCTGTTGTGATTGTCAATGATACGTTATTGAAAAGAGACACTTCAAACCAAATAGATAACCGTCAACCAGTTTCCACCTCACCTACAAATTTTAAAAAGTTTGTTAAAGTGCAACCACTGAGACCTCAAAATGAAGTTATTTCCCGAAGTGAGTTTTGTGTTTACGAAGGTATGGTGAGAAAGGCGATTGCAGATATGAATAAAGACAGCAGTGATGAAGCTGATAATGGCGATGACCATTTTATGTCATTCAACAAGACAAAGCCTAAACCTGCTAGTGTCAATAGTGGGCGTGTTAGAAGATTATAACTTCAAGACACAACCTAAAACTATGAGGTGCCATGAGCACAAACCACAATTACTAACTTTTCCATTTAGGGAAGATATACACAAGTGTATAATGAAGAATTTCATCATGTGATTCTCCATTATCGTTGTTTAAATAAACACTACAGCACATGTGCAAAATTAAATTCTCGCTGAATTCAGACATTGCTTTATCCTATATTTAAAAATAAAACACTATTGTAATTTAAATGTTGAGCAGTATGCCAACTTGAATTGAATTCATTGTTATCAATATTTAATTATAATTTAATTTCATAAAAGAAATCCTTTTGCTTTTTTTCATCTAAATATAGTTATGAACAAATATATCCTGTATTATTTAATGTATCAAGTATAATATAATTGTCTATCGTGTTTCTGCATTTGATTATTGAAGATATTATTATTCATGGAAATATATTTTCAAATAAATATATAAAACATTTTCTTTTAACGCGAGTTCTTTTATGACTTCCAAGACCCTTGATTAAAATATAACATGCTCCTAAGATAGTCACAGGAGTTATATATCCATCTGCTCTTAAGACGAGACTTGTAGAAACCAGAGTCATTTTTCCAAGCAAAGCCCATCATCACCTTTTAATTTTTTATAGTGTAAGTCTCCTTGTTTATCTCCAAAGTCGTTGCTGAATCAAAACACTATGCAACTGGTATTTGTTACCCATCTTGTTATTTCAATTCTATAGTGATGTTACAGGTATATCACTTATTCGGGAAGCATCTTCAGACAAAATTCATTAAAATTGAGAAAATAATGGTTGAGAATTGTTTAGCCAGTGATCAGAGGTTGATTTTTTGTAAGTTTTGTTCATTATAAAAAAAGTAATGATGTTATTGGAGTGTGTAGGTGGGATAAAACCCATTGAAAGAAAACTTTCATAGAACATAACAATAAGCATCAAAGATAATAAATTTGTATATATTTAAAAATATTAATAGAAAAATTCATCAAATTTCACAACAAAGACAATACAATCAATCATAATTTTTAATGCATACATTTCAATAATACAGTAAACTATAATAATAATTGAATATTCAAACAATAATAATTACTGTATACCTAGATATAAAATAGATATTTAATCCAATGGAATAGTTATTAATATCAATCAGGCTCATTTCTTTGAATGTCTCATCAGGACTATCAGATTCCAGCATCGATGTTCCTTTTTGAAGTCATATTTTAATACAAAATATATTTAATGTTTAAAAGAAAATCAGTTCTTTGTGCTAATGATGATTTTAGCTGTGGTATTTAACATGAAACTGTTTTAAACAATATTGATTTGTTTGTCATTTATAGTGATCTCAATTGACTGAAATTTTTATTTTGATCATATAAATATTTTTAATCATACTGGTATCATTAAATATAGAAAAACATGAATGTTCTTAATATTAATAAATTTACAAATAATAATAAATGCCGCAATATTATTCAGGATGATGATCACATCCTTTGGGAATGTTCAGATATGAACAATGATCGGGAAAAATTTCTCAAGACAATACAATGTATAGACAATCGGTCGGATCTATAATATTACTCATGTTGACTTGGTTGCATCTCTGACAAATTATGAGGCATTCAAAGAATTCGCATATTATGAAAAGCTAATGCAACACAATTCTTTACAAAAATCACAATTTAAAAATAATAAATCACTTGGCTTATTACTCATTTTCATTTTCTGCACACTTGAGAGCATGCAACCAAATCTTGAGGAATTTTCCTTGAACATTGGATATTTTTTCTATAAGCATGCATAATGTTCTAACACTGCGGAATACACCCTGAAAGAGTGTGTAGCCATAAATGTTAGTGGGCATAACACTGACTACCCTTGGGAATTGTAAAAAAATACACATTTTTCAAAGAATTCTGACATATTTCTACCATCGCCATTTTTTCAATCTTGACTTTCGCAATGCTTTCAGAGCAAGAATGGCATTTTTTTGCGCAACAGTTTTAAGACGATGACCCTCTTCTCTTTCTGCCAAACCGATTACTTTATCATGCTGCAATGCATTCTGAACACCAGACTTGGCAAAGAGTTTCTCGAGAACATACTGATCATGATCTTCTTTTACTTCTGGGTCTATTTTTTCTTTTTTACATTTCATTTTTTTGACATACTGCAAGAGCTCCTGATCTCCATCAAATTCTTTATCATCAAACATCCTACTCCTGGATCGTTTACTTGATTTTCTTTTTCTATGCTTATGAATACCCAACTCGTTTTTAGGTATTTTTAAATCTTCTTGGGATTCTTTCCTAATAGTTGCATTTGCTTCTTTTGCCGATATATTTTCAGCTAAATCCAATTCGACACATTCACTGTCTTCTAATGCTGTTTCCTCTGCCATAAGAGGCTTCAAGAAATCTAAATTATCATCCTTTGAGTACATATTCACAATATCTATTTCTGAAAGAACTGTTGAAAAATCTGCAACAGTAACTTTATCGTTTATTTTATTAACAGGGGGCTCTTCGATAACTTCCTGTGGGATTTCAGCAATCTCTTTGGGACGAGTTACGGATTCTACAATAAGCTGTGTTTCTATAGGTTTACTTTTGGTAGTGGAAATTTTTTTACTGATTTCTTGAGCCAATTTTTTCATGGCATTCATCTTCATTTTTGAAAATGAAACACTGCCGTTCATCAATACTAAGTCATCAACTTTACTTTGAGATGCCGTTGATGCGACGGTTGGTACTTTAGTATGTTTAAATATATTAGCTGTTTCGGTTGAGCCAGCATTGTCGGGTTCTTCGAAAGAAAACAGGCCCTGGAGAGTGCTGGTTTTTAAATAATTCTTTTGGTTAGGGTCTAGTAGAACTTTATTACTAAGTAACTGTTTAAAAACTTGGCGTTGATAAATTTTCTCTTCTATTGTTCCGGCCGAAAGCAATCTGTAGACAGTTACATCACGGAGTTGTCCAATACGCCAAGCTCTTTCTTTGGCTTGGCTGTCGGTGGCAGGATTCCAATCTGGATCATAAATGATAACTCTGTCGGCACCTGTTAAGTTCACTCCAAGACCTCCCACCCTAGTGGTAGCAAGAAAAACTAAATAGCTATCGTCAGAGTTGAAAGCGGTGATAAGCGGCTGTCGACTTCCAATTCCTGTAGAACCATCCATTTTAAGATACTTGTAATTATTTTGCTGTAAAAAGTGTTCAATAATGCACACCATGGCTCTTGACTGTGTAAATATTAGTGCTCGGTGCCCTTGTTTCTTCCATATTTTTAATAGAGAATTGATGACGACCATTTTGCCTGCTCTTCTCCAGTATCCAAAAGACTCATTTGCGGCAGCAGATTCTTCAGGCGGAAGATCTTCATCAACTTCACAAAGGAAGAGATCAGGGTGGTTGCAGATCTTTCTTAGTGTAGTAAGCGCGACGAGGATTCTTGCTCTCATTGGATCTCCATATCGACTTTCTTTATCTAAAATACTTCTTATGGTACCACTGAGTAAATAAGACTTGTATATATCTTTTTGTTCATCAGCGAGACTGCAAAACAATACTTGCTCCTTCTTTTCAGGTAACTTAAGATGATCCTTGACATCGATCTTGGTACGACGGAGCATGTAAGGTGATATTGTATCTTTTAAAGCAATTGCCAAAGACAGAGCTATGGTTTCTTGAGATTTTGTTGCATTAGTATAACCTCCTTGCGTAATAGGCACTGCAAAATGTTCAATAAAAGCGTTTTGTGTTCCTAAAAGGCCTGGAGACATGAAATCAAACAGAGACCATAGTTCTTGAAGATTATTCTGCATTGGCGATCCCGTCACCACAATTTTATGGGGAGTTTGTATTTTTTTAACAGCTTGACTCACCTGTGTGTCTGCGTTTCTTATTTTGTGCCCCTCATCAAGAATAACATAATGCCACTTGCGGATTTCAATCGCAGAAAGGTACTTGACAACGCCAACATATGTTGTTATCAATACACCGTGGCTGCTATGAAGGTCTCTTATGAGCTTATCTGGAGTACCTTCAAAGGATCCTGAATGATGCAAGACAGCAACTCTCAAGGGAGGAAACCATTCATGAAAATGCATTACCCACTGGTGGATGACTGTGGCAGGAGCTACAATTATACTAGGACCTAAGCCTCCCCATACTCCCGTTCCCGTCACACTGAGTCCTGCCATAAAAGCAATGATTTGAACGGTCTTTCCTAGACCCATTTCATCTCCTAGAAGACCCCCAGATTCCATCTGATGTAACTCCCATAACCATTTGACCCCCGTTTTTTGATATCTGTACAACTTATTCCAAATATAGTTTGGAATTTTGAATCCACCATCGAGTCTGTGATAGCTCTCGTCATCTTTATGGTCAGGTGGCGGTTTTTTTTGTGTCTCAGTTTCTGATTCATCATTAGGAAAGTCGCTGGAATCTTTTCTGCGAGATGCGTTTTTTTGAGCTTTCCACTGTTTTATTCTGTTTAAAAATCTATCCATGTTGCCGTCATCGTAAGATTTAGTCAATTTATCTGTAGACTTAATTCGAATTTTACTTTTTGAAGTGGAGGGAGCCTGGTAATCATCGTCGTCTTCTTCCGATGGGCAGTACTCACTGCCGGAAGCTTCATCTTGAAGTTCGCTTTTATCATCAACAATTCTCGGCTGCTTTTTAACATTTTTCTTTTGGCCTTGAGCATTTGTTTTTAAAGTTTTCAAAACAAGTTTATCCGGTATAACAGACTGCTTAGTCTGAGACATTAGCTTCGCTTGATTCTCAAAGTATTTGTTGATATCGGACATGATGGAAGATTTCGAATAGGATTATGTTTTTTAATTTTAATTAATAATGTCTATAAAAAAGATAACATCGTCTCACAACTATCTTGTTCATGCTTGACAGAACATTTGACATTTGGACCATAGATATTAGAGTAACGGGTAGGTACTATACGAATATCTGACAATTGACTATATAAAAAAAATGTGAGACTTGTACTTATTTTAATTGAAATAAAATAGCTCAAGTACCTGAAATTTTATTTAAACTTTCATCATTTTATATTTTTTTCAATTAAAGCTCTAAACATTGTTATTTTATGTATGACAGCTTAAAAATAAAAAGAATTTACATTTTGGAATATACTCCATGGTGTTTGGCAATACTTATCAGATTGCCTATGGTCTTCTGCCAAGTTCCCTGGTAACATGATACTTGAGTTGATATAAATATAAATTATTGCCGCAAATGTCAATAATCAAAAATACTAACTTTGATTTATCTTGATAAAATTGTGGCGCAACTTTGCGTTTGTAAAACAGTTCCTCAGTATATATCTCATGCACATCTGACGTATGGATGTTATTTTGCACGGATTCTAATTAAGGAATTGTTGTGACCCGTGGAAATTGTGGTCTCTGTCTTGTAATACGGATATAATCACAAATCCACGATGTCTGGTCGCAAGAAACGTCCAAATCTTAAGCTCCAAGTATCCGATGAAGTAGTACCCACTGTGTAAGTCTAACATTCACTTTTTTTGTTAAAAATGCCTTACCTATTCCTCAGAACTCGCATATTTATATCTCAACCTGACAGATTTATTTGTATGTAATAACATAAGGAATGTAAAAATAGTTTAAATAACTTGTGAAGCAACTTAAACAGTTTAAAATATTACTAGCTGAGGTAACCTGGGTTGATTTTAATTTCACTCTTGCCTTACACTAAAATTATTTATTTCTCTGTTTATATAGTATTATTTTTTATGTTATATTTGGTGGCACGCGCACACATCTACAACACGAAACAAATTTTTCATTGACAATTTATCAGTTGCCCTGTTTACAGTTTTGAATCCCAGAGCATATAATTTATTTTATGGATATCTGTTTAAAGGCATACATATCTGATGTGTAGATTCCCTCCCATCCATCCAAGCCTAAAAATGAGAGCAATTAGCTCTAGTTTTATCTAACCCCACTCTACAGCCTTTTATCTCTGGAAAAATATGTTAAGCGACTGAACTACAGCCATTTTTCATAGATTCACCTCTGTCGAGATGTTCCATATCGGAAACCGACATATTTAAAAAATACCAACAAAACTCTAAATGTAAAAATTGTCATTCAGCGACTCAAAGCTGCTTCCCCCATCAATCAAAATATGTTTAACTCCCAAGAATGTTGACCATTCATCTGCAGGAGTGGAAAATAATGTCATATGATGTAAGAATTGAAATTTTCTCAATACAGCGAAAAATACATATGAAAACATAATTTCAAATGTTCTGTATTGACCAACTTGAAGATGCTTTTAAGGTGTTAACATTCAATTCTTGATGGAAAGGCACGGTATTTTAAATAATAAAAAAAAACTTAAAGATGTTCGAAAAAATTCACTTAAAATTTTCAACTTGTCATCTGTACTCCCAATTTTTATATGAAACTTTAGATTCACTATGTATTGAATTAGTCATGCAACCCAATGAACAATCCTTTTTGATTTATATCCACTTTGCGGGCTCAAATCCCAGAGTGGACTCTTTCCATAAGGCATACTTGCAGCCAGTTTTTGTTAATCAATGTCCTTGATAATGCTCGCAAATCCACATTAGGAGTAGAAATTTTATAGTGATATAATATCCATGCATAGTTTGAACATATTGAAAAGTCACAATGCATTAATTCATTCCATTTACTCATGGTTTGTCAAAATTCTAGAGTTATCTGCATTTTCGAAAAGTGTATGGTTTGTTCAATTGTTTGTAGGATAAATTATGAATCAGCTATGGTGCACACTGTTTACAAACAAATTTTAATCCAATTGTCAATATATTCACACTGTATACAGATAATATATATTGCATGAGATATTATCTTTATTACTTAGCTTCGCATGTAATTTTGTCTTTCATAGTGCAACTTGTAACTCATTGTGTTTTTGTACCCTCAATGCGAGTAATCTCTATAAATCCATTGCTAGCAGTAGAAGTATATTTTTAAAAATCGCAAGTAAAAATGTACACATATGCGTATGACTATAATCTTCCTATTGCAGAAAATAAATTTGCAAAAATATTATTTATTTACTATTTAAGATACACTAAGCATTCGAAAATTAAAATGTCTTCTGTAAAATAGCATATTTGTAACTGTTCTCCACCTGGGTACTGATATCAAATAATATATTTCATTTGTTAAATTGCGTTGAATTTTCTTGTATTAAAAAAAGAATTATTCATTGAGAATGTTTCTTGTCAGCTGTTGTGCTGTAAGATTATGATACAGTGTGGAGCTGTCAATCATTGAGTTTGTTTTAAAAATTCTCTTTCTCTATAAACAATGTATGCAGACAAAAACTGTGTGCCAACTTATCTCCAATGTTAATGTATTCATCATTCAGTAAACAGCATGTTGGATCTTGAAAAACACAATAAAATGATTAATAACACTTCAACGTGCGAATGAGACACTGGATGTTTTCTGAAATATTGAAAATATTCCATGATCTATATTTCATATTTCAATTATTACAACAAAATGAAAGATATTCACATCACTAATCTTTGTCAAGCCTGGTTGACAAAAGTTTTTAATGTCTGTACTCATAAATATCTTTATTTTAAGTGGTCTTATTTATAAAAAATATGTGTGTATCTGGTAATTATCAATCTTTAATTGAGTTTTGAGAAATAAAACTCGTACCTACATTTTAAATAATAAAAACACATTTTTTTAATACTTATTTCAACAATATATTTATGATCAGAACCGGTTTCGTTCATTACAAGCGCTATTAATAGATTATTATTTTACCTTTGAGGATATTTTAGTTTTTATGTTTTTTATTTACACGTTCATTTTTAAATACTAATCCTTGCTTTTTGGATAGAAATATGTAAATAGATTGAAAGAGCATATGCCCCTGGCCCAATTGCATTGACCACTGGTCTACAGGATCAGCTTTATTTCTATCCTTATTTATATTGATGCTTAAGGTTTGTTGGGTAAATTTCTGTCTCAGCATTATATGTAAATTATTCATTGTGTCTAAAATTCTTAAAAAAAAACAATCAACATATTTATAAAAATGTTTGCTGAAGTTATTTTAATAGGTAACTTTCCCCTGCGAATTTCCAGTTTTTTTTTTATTATTTTTCTGTTTGTTTAAAAAGATCTCGATAATGTTTGACTAATTGATTTCAAAACATCAGTTTAGTTTTTAAAATATATCTCCTGATGTAATGAAATCGGAAACTGGATGCCAATTATTTATATTTTATGGCAAACTACTATTGTAATGTGATAAACTCAATGCAAAAAATGTATAAATTGATGAAAATAGAAATACAGGAAGAGGTTAATATAATGTTAAGTAAAACATTTGTTTTGTTGCAAAAAAAAATGCTTTTAATAATTTCATCTTTTCTTTTGTGGTTGAATTGTGCTTCTTTTGAATTCTATAAATAATCATAACTGTTGCCTTTATTCGCAGAACGCCTCCTCGCAACCTAGATAAGCAAACAACAATTACTGTGGATGATAAAACATTTACCGTTGTCGCCGATGATCTTGTACGGATATGCGACCTCGGGAGAGGGGCATATGGCATTGTGGAAAAAATGCATCATGTTCCCAGTGACACCATTATGGCTGTGAAGGTTTGTTGGACTTCTACACTTAATAATGTTCTTTTACTGTACAGTTTATGCCCATCAAGACCGGGCATGGCTTGTTTTATTTTGAAATTTATATAAACTTTTCCTTGTATTGTAACATGAAATCTAATTGGTTTTTCGCCTTTCATAAGGTGATATTGTATACACTTTATTCAAGTAATAATTCTTTGAAACAGCACATTTTGAATGAAAATTAAAATAAGATAATGGCGATAAGCTCTGACTCTATTTGGGACTATTTCCTTTTTATAGAGTAGGAAATTAAAGTTAATTAATTTTAGAGCAATAATTGGTAACCTTTTCATTTAGAGACGAGGAGTTGAAACACGAATATAAAATAAAAATATTAATTTCTTGTCCAAGTCATGAATAACCAAAATGGGACGGTGATACAGTTTTGACTGGTGAGAATGAGAATGGTGCCGTAACTTTCTTCTTTCTTTACAGCGTATAACTGCCACCGTGAACAGTCAAGAGCAGAAACGTCTTCTCATGGATTTAGATATATCAATGAGATCTAGTGCGTGCCCTTACACTGTTCATTTCTACGGAGCTCTTTTCAGAGAAGGAGATGTTTGGATATGTATGGAAGTCATGGACAGGAGTCTTGATCAGTTTTATCACAAAGTTTACAAAAACGGGAAGACAATCGACGAGGATATCCTTGGAAAGATAGCGTTCTCAGTCATAAGCGCTCTGCATTACCTGTACTCACAACTGAGGGTCATCCATAGGGATGTGAAACCTTCGAATATTCTCATCAATCGGATAGGCGAAGTGAAAATGTGCGATTTCGGAATCTCTGGATACCTTGTGGATTCTGTTGCCAAAACGATAGACGCCGGCTGCAAACCGTACATGGCTCCCGAGAGAATCGACCCGACAGGAAATCCTTCACAATACGATATCAGGAGTGATGTGTGGTCGTTGGGAATATCATTACTAGAACTGGCAACTGGGAAATTCCCTTACCAAAGTTGGGGAACACCGTTTGAACAATTAAAACAGGTTGTGAAAGATGACCCGCCCAAACTACCTGCAGGACAGTTTTCCGAAGAGTTCGACGATCTTATCACAAAATGTCTGCAAAAGGTCTACATGGCCAGACCGAACTACGACAGTCTCCTGGCCCATCCGTTCTGTTTGAAGCACTGCGACAAGAAAACTGATGTCGCAACGTTTGTCCAAGAAATTTTAGACTTGCCTGAATAGATTAAGTACAAGTACGGCGCGATGAATGTTTATATTTTTAGGAAATATAATTATATTTTGTTATAATTAAGGTTTTAAATATTGACTTTTCACACTACTAACTACGTTACGTTATCTGTGTGAGCTGTCGAGCGTTCGAGATCCTTATCTCTGAAACGTGTCAGATTAATTTTAACCGAGAGAAATCGCAAAAATGCGGTTTCGCATTGTTTACGATGAGCATAATTTTTATGTTATCAAATTAACCCTTTCCTTCCGATAGCATTTTTTAGCGCATTCTTCAAACTGATTTGGTCTCTAAGGAGCTTGACTGTAAAATAAATATTTCAACTCGTTAATTTAATAAATTCATATAATTAATATATGATGAACAATAGTCGTTACATGTTGGCGACAAGTACAATAAGTACTGTAACAAAGTTATCATTTATAGTCTCGCAAGAAATTATCAACTTCCTACTGCATATAATATATTTACAATATAAACAAATTATAACCAAGAACTTTATTGAAATTAACCGTTTGATTAGTGAGTTATTTTTTTACTATGTTAGGTTTTTCTATACTTTTATTATTATATAACACAAAAATATAGTAACATTTCCTTTCTGTCGATCTGAGAAGAACATTACTTAAATTTTCAAGAAGTGAATATTTTTGTAGAATTTAAAATGCATTTTTACAAATGCAAATTAAATACATATTATTTCTTTCAAACAATTATTCAGAAGCTTTTTCTTTTGATTTTGTCCTCGATCTTTATTGTATTCGCCTGTCAACATGTATTTCTGTACTGGCGATGATTCTAGGCAAAGAGTTTTATTGAAATGAGTTTTTACTCTCAATTTTATATGGCTACTGATTTATGTCCAAATTTTAACCTTTTCATAAAATTAAAAATGTGCCAACCGCCAGGGAAGGGTTAAAACCACAATTTTAATAGAGCGGCCATATAAATGCAGTGAACTCAATTTGTAAGCTGTCATTATTTTACGTATATTATTGTTTTTTTTTTTTTTTTAATCAATGCTTTTACTTTGTTATGTGTCATGGAAAAAGATTATTAATATTTTACTGTCAAATCAGTGCTTCTTTAAATTTTGATAGCTGACTTGTATTCTGTGGAATTTCTCGAGAAAACTTTTGTCCACATTAAGAATTGACACACACTGAGAGGTTCTGAATTGCAATTAGTTTGCAAAAACTTATAGAAACCAATTACACTTCAATAAGCAGTATGCTCTCTACGTGTGTCAGACCCCAAGCTTTACTCAATTTACTAAATGATTTATAAAGATATAAAAAATATAAATCTATCATTACTGCTAACTGCTGAAGTGCCAGATGTTATGATTATTTAAAGCACTTCAGATCAACTCCAAAATAAATAATAAATATAGAAAAGAATAGAGAATATATTGAAAAATAACATTTGAGATCATTACACTACATGCAGAAATCAAGGATTTTAACAGTGGGTTGCAAAACGAAATGAATTCAAAAATTTTAACAAAATTGTGTGATCTTAATTAATGGATAATATACACTGTTATCAACATTGGAAATATTGTTATAAAAGTAGTATCCAGATGTAGAATTTTAGAGTATAAATGTTGGATTAACTATTTGATTACTTGTATTAAACATTCATATAGAGCAGAGGTCTACAAAAAGATCAACCCAGTTTGCTGTATAATTATGTATGGCTTGGACAGTATGAAAATATTTTACATTTTCATAGTAAACAAAATAATAGATTTTCAATAAATCATTTAATACCTATATTTTCTTATAGGTACATAAATAACAATATTATCCTTTGAGCTGAGCATAATTTTATAAATCTGAAACAGAACTAGCAGTTAGCTTAACGCTCTCGCTATGGCCTATTTTTTAATCGGAAGGCTGGGATTGAATTTTAAGACAGATTCAAACCTCTGAACATCACAGCCAAAGGCAATGACATTGAATGTGGACCTGATAAAAATATACCTTTACAAGAGTCATTTTCCGACCCCTATGTAATACAATTCAACTGCAATTAATTAATCAAACTATAAAATAATTTATAAACAATTTTTTCTTCCCGTATATCTTAGTATTTTAAACATTGTTCCTTTATTATTTCTTGCAATATTTTGTTCAAATTATGTTCTATATAAGTGTGAAGAAATTAAATCTATCGATACACTTCACACTTTTGTATGATTATGACTAGACGCTCTACTAAACATGGATTGTAATTCTGGTCTGTTTTTTTCTATCCTAATATAGGATAAAAATATTTCCATATAATTATCAATGAACCCAGTAGGTTTAAATGATGTTAAATTTATCCCACTTTTTGAAATCAAAATTTGTCATGAATATTTTTTAACTACACAAAAAAAATCCAGCATCCTTTTTTCTGCATCAAAATTTTGTGTCTCATCAAACAAGGCATTATAAAAACTCTAAAGATATGATGACATTTAGAAACTAGTTTCTTTGTTATTATTCAGGTCAATTAAAATCAATCGGAAAAACCCAGAATTATATTTTTTAGTCCTAATATAACAATGGATTGATTGCATAATATTTCAAAAATTGCTTTGAATTACCAGAAACATGATTAATCTCTATGATGAATTAAAAAAATATATGGCACATGACATCTGAAAGTATTTCTCAGTGTCATATTTCAACATTAACAGTACAAAAAAAAAATGATCTGTCGGCTATCAAAACGTTATTATTTTATTCATATTCTATGTTTTGTTAAAAATCATTTTTTCCCATACTGAGTGCTTCCTGTGTTGTATAGGAAATATGGATTATTTCAGTAATAAATTAGAGTAACCAATGACGGAGGTGATGGAAAAAATTGTTCATATATATTCGAGACGTTTTAAAAAAGTCACAAAAGATCAAAAACCCAATTCTCAGGTCATGCACTAGATTTTTTTTCTTTTGTCCTTTTGTCTTTGGTTTTATTTTAACTTTGTACTACTCTTTCTGCAATGCTGGTTGGGGTAATGCATACTGTTTTAACCACCCTTGTGACCAAGGTTTATTACTGTTTACAGCTTTTGTTCTGAACAATGATTTTTAAAAAATCTTCCTATGCACACAGTCAACTTTCTTAAAGAGTCTACGTGTCTTGAATAGAATTTTATTTGTGTCATGTCAAAGCCTCCTTGACTATATTGATCAGCAACTGATGCTACGGGATCTTCCATTCCTATAATAAATAACTACCATATTATTTGAATACTTGCTCTTTGAAATTAATTTCTAAAGGCTCATTGTTGAAACATTGCTGTTCAAAATTTACTGTCTGTGTTGACAGTATTCCCTTTGAAAGTAATTTTCTTTTACCATCCATTTTGATTGAATGTAGGTTACAAAAAATCAAGTCAATTCAGAATCTGGAGATGACTAATTCTTCAAAAAAGTGTTCATATCTTAGATTAAGTGTTAGCTTAGAAGTATGACATGAGAATCTGGTCTTTGATGTTCAATATCAGCTGTGTTGAGAATTTTATGTGCCTTAATATCTTTGTAAATCTTGAAAACCTAAACTACAAATAATGTAAAAAGCGAATGAACTTTTTGATTTAAAAAAATCTAATAATTGATTGTTATATAATCTTAAGGTAGTAGACACATTAATGTCTGATCCACCAGAAATCAAAACAAATATACTGTATATTATGAAAACATCTTTATGTATTTATTTTCAATAAAATTAACCCCAATTCAACAAATAAACCTATTACACCTAGGCCTCGTATAACACGGTAATATGGTTCCCCAAAAACCTCATATAATACAAATCTGTGTTATACAAGTTTTCAAGTTTATACAAAATTAATGTTTGCGTTCCAAAAGAAATTAAATCTAAATTTTTTTGTATAAATATGTACATTATTTTTTTTAACTCTTTTTCGAGATCGATTGTGAGTTTTCATCATCGAAGGACTCTTAAAAAATTTGTTAATAAGTGTATAAATCTTTGCGTGTTTCCTTATAAGGCTCCAAAATATTTTTTAATTCCATCTTGAATTTCGAACTCCATTATAGGATCATTTTCAATAAAAAAAATCTACTTATTTGCTAATTCCAAGCCGTCATTCATTGTTTTCAATGTGAAGCATGTAGGTACTTCACTGCAACAGCTTTCCGAGTCATTAATTGTGGTAGGTTCATCCAACATTTTATTTTAATTTAATTTTTTCTCTTAAACTGTGTTATATGAAGCGTGTTGTATAAAATATGGCACAATTTATACATCCGAGCTGTATAAAACCATGTTACATGAGGCCTAGGTGTAGATTCAAATTAACATGTCAACTATGGAAGATAACAATAATTTATTATTGTTATTGTGATTGTATTAATGGTAGGAATCAGCAGAAGTAGCCAAAATGATTTTGTAAAATAAAAATAAGATACTACTTGGTAATTCTTGGATTATAAAATTACATCCAAATATCATTTGAATGAAATTTAAACCCGTATTACTATGCCACAAAGTACATAAAAAATTTGTAAAAAAAAATACCATAAAAAAAGGTGCTGGAATGCCGTTCTACCGCGTTACTTGGAAAAAAGCCCTCGTTCTGCTTTTCATTTAAAAACACATCAAAAATTATACAAATGAGAAACCAATGCATCACACCTCCTGAGGGAAAAACAACCAAATCAAAATAAATTTGAGAAGACAAACTAAAAGGCATTGGGCTTAAAATTTAATTATTCAATAGCTTAACCACTGAAGTGTGTGTGACCTTGAAAATGGTGACAATAAAGATATTAATATATATTATGAGTGAAATTGTTTTCTCCTGGTCACGTATCTACGACACCCACTTTTTTTCAAACTAAATTACGATAATCGTTAGTAAAAAAAATGGGGAAAAATTAGGTCAGTAGAAAATAATACCAAACAAGTTAAATGTCAAATCATTTATTATTTTCTCAACGAGAATAGGATATAAAAACATGTACAATAGTATAATACTAGAAATCAATAAAATATTATCTTAAATGTAATTCAATAAACATAAAAATATTGTTGATACAAAAATGTCCATGTGTTGGCTTTGGCATGACTAGATTTCTCATAGAGGTCATCTTCAAAAAATAATATAATATATACACAAAAACAGCATCACAATAGCTTTTTTCACCCCCAAAAGTCACTTCGCCTTTTAAGAGTATCTCAACTCAATTTGTATATTGTATAGTACGATAAAGTATAGAGAAATGTGTTCAATTAATGTTTAATTCTGTATGATTTTTAATTAGATTTTGAGTATAGGAAAAATTCGAAAATGTGCTTTGAGCACTGTAATAAATCAAAAAATCATTGTATTCATAAAATTATTAAATGTAACAAATTATTCTAATCCATGGTTTGTTTGTTCAATAAATAAATGATTAATACTTCAGCATAAAAAGAAATAGGTAATTTATGAATAAATTTACATTAAATTTGAATTAAATCAACAAACAAACTATATATATGATTCAAATATCCTAAAACTATTGAGGCAATGCATGTTTTTGTCTTCGTTTTGATAAGCATTTCAAAAAAATGTCATTTAAATTTTGCTAAAACAGAGACAACATATATTACATTTTAACAATATTTACATGTAACTAAACATATGTTTGTTACTCTATTTTTATGAAGAAAACGTATTTAGTCAACATTACTTTTCCTCAATAGATTTCAAATACAGTTAATAGCAATATATCTTTTAAATAAAAATTTTAATTGGTCATTTTAATTATGTAGCGTTGAAAATCTAGATGGAAATAAGTCAAAGAATATCGCTCTATCAATGCAATTATTTGAATTTTATGCACTAAAAGCTTAAGTACAAAAGGATATCAACACGTCATGTCAAAAGATAAAATTAAATAAACTGCATTATTTAGTATTAATTTCATAGACTTTCATTTTTTTTTAAACTTCATACATAGGTATTGCTCTTTGAACGAATGCGTGTATCATTTTCTTTGTTTGAGAGCATTGTCAAATTCCTTGAGTTGCTTTAGAACTGACCAATTAAAAAAAAGTATATCAATATAAAATCACGTTGCCGCACTAGAATTGAACCAAAATAAAAGTATTTTCCATCACCATTATCAAAGCAAACGACCTGCAACCTGATAATGGTGATGGAAAAGCGTACCTTATCAAAAATGAAACATTGTTGTGAATTTTGAAAAATAAAATAGTGTACTATGGCGGTGCACAACAATTGCAAACATTATTAAACTATAAAAAGTTCAAAACCATTGAACGACTATAATGAGAGTACAAGCAATAACACAAACATAAAACAAAGTAACAGAATTGTGAATATTAATTTAAATATCATTTTTACTGAAATATTAATTATCATTAGTAAAACAAAGGTATATTATCTCACTGCTTTATAACAAAACTTGATGAAACCTGCAAGGATTACCGCCAATGAAAAAATGATGTTTTCCCAAAATAAAAATTTTATGTAAGCAAACCATGAAAATTTAAAAAACCGAATATTTGTATTTTACTGTTTGAGTTTTGAATAAGTGATTACAAACATAAATATAGTAATTGTGATAAAAATTCAAGGTTAGATAAATCTGGCACTAATCCTTACATCCCAATGGTGTCCTCATGTTAGGATCTGTTGATGGAAGTTTATACATTTTATAATTTATGATATTGGCTAAAGGTGCTTAGTGGAATTTCAAGTTTAAATTGTTGAAACTTTAACTTAACCCATTTTCCGACCATGCTCAAACGCCAGTACAGTGACACCCATATTTTCATGGATTAATCAATTGAGGCATAAGATGTTTTCTCCAGAACAAGAACCATCACAAATGCTAGATGGGTTTTTATTATTTATTTTTTTGTGTTTTTAGTATTGCCATTAGTATAAAAAATTTTGTCCTGAAATTTAAACCATCTTGATTACAAATAATGCAGTTTATATAAATGAATATATATATGTGCTTCTTTAATAATTGGTAAATGTCATGGTCAGTGACCAAGTAAGCAGTCATTTCATTGAAATCTATTTATAAAGTTTGATATAAGGAAAATTTATTAAAACGAGTACCTAACAAAAGATTACATTGGCCAAAATTTATGATAGAGGTAGGTAACAAGTTTGTACAAACAATTCGACTTTCAATTTTTACCAAATAAGTGATTCTTTGTGGTTCATTAAATGAATAGACAAAAAAATAACAATCGGTTGTAAAACAAAACAAGGATCGTCTAGTGTTAAAAAAAATATTTAGTATGGCTGTTGAGATACTCTTTTAGCGCAAGCAGAATAACAATTAAATGGAACTAAATAGTTCATAAGTACAAAGTTTTTTATTAAGGTGGTGAATTCAGTCAGTAGTACCACAGCGAAACTAAAACAAGTTAGTAACCAATATATTTTGTTAAGTCAACATTAATTATTAAGAAAAACTTTCTCAACACTATATTTCACAAAAAAGAAACATCCTTATATATATAAAGTTAGTTTAGTTATAAAACTAATAAATTGTCAATTTTTACATATCACATTGAAATACAAAATAAATTACTACAGAAAATGTGTAGGAAGATTTGCATTACATTCACAAAAATATTGGCAACACTTTTTAAGCTGTTCCAGTAAGCTAAGTATTTGATACCCTGCTTATTAGACCTTTAGACCTGTCATCCTGGAAAACGCAACTATTCCATAGACAAAAATAACATGTTTGTTTGAATAAAATATAAGGCTGATTCTTAATTTAAAAATCACAAGTCATTAGTAAACAATCAATACATCACATTGTAACATCTAATATATTTGAAGAAAACAAAAAAACAACTCCATTTAAAAAAAAAAAAGAACTGATTAAAGACAATTGCTTTAGATAAATAATAATAATAATACATCATAATTGGGTTTAACTGTTACAATAATATTACGTTATGTCCAGAGACAACTTTTTTCATCGCTATGATTTAATCTCTTAATAACATTTTTTCAAGTGACGCATACAATCGATCAGAGGTATATCACAAGTTGATTCAAAAAAAGTTATCACATTATTCAAAGAATTTCAGTTTCATCATTATTTTTGTGATGGAACAAATTGCAGTATAATCAAAAACTATAAATTTTAGGAATGTATAACATATATATTTTGATTTGCATAGCAAGTTAAACTTTGGGTGGCATGGATATTGCATTCTCTTTTTTCAAATAATTAAGTACATTTTGGGGTCAATTTTAAAATAATTGGTTACTTAATTTTACTTTAAATAAATGATTTTTTATCTAAGCATGTTACACTATCGAGGATAATCTAGGGCTTGCAATTTAACGTAAAATTTCAATTACCAGTAAATGATAAATAATTTCTCCCATTACCGGTTATTTATCGGTAAATAGAAAAAAATAAACATGGATTATATGATTAAAGTATAACTGTATGTGGTTACTTTAACTTAAAAAGGTATCCTAGATTGAAACGTAAATAATTTAAAATGCGTTTCGTGTAAACGATAATGTATAAAATGCATGTACAGTTTGTTAAAAAAGAACCGCACCACCCTGTTTTTTTCGGGATAAACGAAATAAAAAACCCGTCTGTGCCTAAGAATATTATACATGATATAGTTAGTATTCTTTGAATTTTAATATTTGTTTATCTTGTCTTGTGTAAGTTTAATTTTACCTATTTTGTTATTTTCAAAGTTTTTTCTTTATTAAAGTAGCCATGACGAAGCAACTCGATAATCTCACCCACATGCACATTTATAGTCAATTTTGGTTATAATATGCCTTTAGCTGTCTTCAATTCGTGATAAAATCATTTCTGGTAATTACCGATAGGGCGTTTTTGGAGAATTACCGGTATTGCAAGCCCTAGGATATTCTGAATGAGATGTATTTCAATAAAGGAAGTTTTTTGATTCAAGTGAGTCATGCAAGAACCTGGCAATAATATGAAAGTTTGAGTCATAAAAAAGATTGTTTTACACTATACACTAAGCCATGTTATAAAAAAGAATATTAAAGATCTATCCAGGATAACAGGTCTTCTTTAGAAAAACAAATATTGATTATAAAACAGATAAATCGAGTTCTTAAAACGGTGAATTCATTCCAAGTTTTGTGCCAAAATCAAGCCTCGCTCTTCTTTGGTATCTTAAGTTAGCCCTGAAAATATAAGCGTAATAAACATGTTAATTAAATAACAAAAACAAATTATCTATATTCATTAATAGATTTTTTTTAACAGTGAATTTTAATACAGTCTGCTAAAAAAATTAATACTATATTTTTACACAAATTATTTGTCTAACAGGATTCCCAAAAATTATTTGTTTGTGTATAATAGTCAAATAATTCATCATGACCACTGTCAAATGGGTAAAAAAGTTTTAAAAAATTCAAACAGTAATTCAACAACTTAACAATGATAACAATCCATAAGATTCAAGATTTATTCTTTTTTGAAATAACTCATTATTGGTTTTTTATCTACTATTTTACTTTTTAAATCGTTTCTGGTGGAACATATCAACTGTAAAAAAAGTTGAGTGTAAATAGTAAACTATTGATTTAATCGGATATTCATATCGTTAAGTCCTGGAATTGTTATTTTAGGGCAAAAAGTCTTCAGTGTGGTTAAAAGAAAAAAGTATTTATGACAAAAGTAAGGTCTTAAATACTTGTTTTGTTTATTACAATGTGAAATTAAAATAATCAACGAAATACAATGTGAAAAAAAATTAGTTATTTGATAACAGATGAAGAACAAAGATGTTTGTATAAATTTCCAACTTACTTAATTTCCTGCCATTTAATGAATTCATTAGTGGACAAAATTAGCAATGGCGCCATTACAGTAGTGATGATATGCGGTAGAGTCAGTCGGAAGAGGAAGGAGTTGTGGAAGATGTTCCCAGAACTGGTGGGCAGGAAAAGTACCAGGCACGAATATATGCATTGCAATGAGGTCCTGAAAAAATCACAGGATGCTTTTTATTAGTCGAAAATCACTATATTTGTGTGGTGCGGATATTTCAATCAAAATTTTGTTAACAATGACATCTAGTCTTATAAATATTTTCAATTAATAACACCTGCGATGAACGAAACTGTTCCTGATCATTTTATTATAAAAATGTCAAATTAATACCAAAAATTGAGTTGAATGATATTTATTTAAATATAATGCCTTTCCACCAAAAAGTGATAGCATCTAAAAATAGCATGTATATTTACTTTTGTTTAGATAAAAATTAAACTTTCAATTAATTAAGCCTCTTGTAACTTACAGTATTATGACACAGGTTAACCATATTTTGTTTGACCAAACATTCTTCTGCCATAGGGAATACTCACGGTGAACAAAAGATATGGAGATTGTAACTGAAAAAGTAAATGTTACTATCAATATAAATTTAAAAAAATAAAATAATATTTTTAGTACTGTTTCAACAATATATTTTATGTTTAGAACCTGCTTGTGATGAGCGAAACCAGTCCCAATCATAAAATATATTGTGGAAACAGTGAAGGAAGAAGTGAAAGGTAACACCTTTTACTTTTAAATGCTTAACCTATTATTTAAAATAGAATCTTATAGTCAAAAGTTTTGCTGTAACCTGTGGTCTCAAAAAGTTATGATTTATTTTAATTGATTTTATTTTAATCCAGTTTAATTTAATAAGAGTTTTTGGACATCAATTTGATTTTTTTTTTTTTTTTGTACTGAGAGTCGAACCTGTAAGATATGGAAACCAATTGCTTTGCCAACTGTATTGTATAGTCAACCTTTATGGCATAAGTTCCCAACCTGGGAGTCCTGAAGGGTTTTTTGGGGATCGCCAACTTATACGGTCAACTAAAATTTTTTTTTTTGTATGCTTTTGGATTGTATGGGGAGGTTGCAGGTCACATGGATTTTATGAAAAAGGGTCGCCATCCGAAAAAGGTTGGGAGCCTATGCTCTATGATGTAGGGGGTAAGAGCTTCGCTTTATAGATCAAATGTCTATGAATGCAAATTTCTGAATGGATCTCTTTATAAATACATTTCGTCATCTTTTTTTCTATTCTAATTAATTTTAATGTACGCAAAATAAAAATAAAAAGTTTTTTACTTATAAGAAGACTCATCAGAGTGAATGATATCTGCTGTGCGATTATGTAGCCTTCAATATGAACATCGCCCCAGCTGCCCCATTCCATTTTCATGTAATCCTTAACTCCACCGGTGCTAAAGTTTGAGCCCATCTCATCCTGTTGCAAGGCACTCTGTGTATAGGAATTGTTATATGATTCCATTGTCTTCATCGCTGGATACATCATAATACATTCAGTTGCATTATTGGAGGTGACGATCTGGTTGCAGAAGTTGGTGAGGAGGGTTATATAGGAGACGAGGACGATTACAATTGAGGGTAAGAATTTGTAGCCATAACACCACATCACAAAAAGAGACATCTGAAAATACATAAAACAATATAGTAAATATATATATAAACTTATCTATCAAGAAACATTTTATAATACAAGGGGTTTTATTATGATTTTTTTTATAAAAAGATATTTTTACAGAAATACAATAGTGCTTCCGATTATCCGCGCATGAATCCAATACATATTTAAAAAAAATACTCTTTTTGTGATAGGAAAAGCAAAATAAATTAACAAAAAAGAAATAAAATATCTTCCTGTTAATTACTACAGTCAGGAAGTATATATAACATGGATCGGCAAAAGGATCTTTGAAGATTTATTGAAGACTAAATGGGTAAAGTGTGAAATATTTTTAAAGGTACCTTTTGATATGGCAAGAAGTACTGTTAATAGATAACACTTCTTTTCTTCCAAATGAATACAGAGGACGGCCTTACGATTGGTAAAATACTGTTATTTAATGTCACTCGTTAATAAATAAGAATTGTTCAAAGAATTTTGTAAAAATATCATGGATTATTGTGATGAATAATAATTTTTACAGGTATTTAAATTAACAGTCTGTTTTAGAAATGCTTAAAACTGTATTTATCCCTTCAGATGCCGCTATTTTTTAGCTCTTAATGTTTTATGAAAATGCAACAATAATTAAGTACATGGAAAAGAATTTTTCTCTATTATTTTATTAAAAAGTTTATTTTTCATGAATCTTCTTGGAAAAATTTAAGTGAATTTACATACTCTTAAATTAATTATTCCTTGGTGTTTGTTGGTAGCTTTCGTCATGACTTCAGGATCCACCGGCGAAAAAACCAGTGACACGCTGATTGCCGGAATGACGACAACGCACAGCCACAAAACTTGTCCCACGGTCAAGATCATGGGCAACACCAGAAGAATCGACAAAAGCTATAAAAGAAACAAATATGTATTACATTATTATCAGTGAATTGTTAGAGAAATAAATGAGACTAGATTGCATTGCAACTTTTAGAATGACTAAAAAAATTTACAGTAGAATGTTGATCATTGATTGAACTTACTGGATGTGAGAGGGTTATATCTACTGGAATTCACTTATGATATCAACTGATGGTGATTAATGGAAATTCAAAATAAAATTTTAATTGTTGAATCTTTGTATTTGTGTGTGGAATCGCACAAAAAACTTCAACAACGCAAATTTTATCAGAATTCGAGTATTATCGGTTTTCTTACTATCAACTATGTTTTTAAAACTAATATGTACATAGCTAACCCACTGTCAATTATTGCAGTGTTTTAACAAACAATTTTCAAAAACATATTGCCATAGAGTGTGTCTAAACTTTATGTACAAGTTGATTTTTGTATTAAAATATAGCTCGATTTGTTGTATAACCTAAGTTTGTTTAACACTACTGAACTTTTTTTAAATATTCATTGTTGGAATATCCTTTATGTGACTCAACAAAAAGTGGGCTAATAATTGCCAATGTACCTAATATTTGTTATTTTTTAAATCACATAACAGACATGCCACTTAAAGAGAAATATCACGAGCACCCGTGTGTCTCACACTCTCAAATTGATTTGACAAAATTGAGTTGACATTGACCATGCCGGGAATTTGACCCAGATTAATTTGATTGCTAGAGAAAGTCCATACCAGTCAACTGCAGAGGCCAACATAATCGTCATATTGGTTTGTAATTATAAAAAAAAAATAGTAGTTATATTCCTGATAATGATACATCGTCTGTAATAAATTTCCTATACATTAGCTTTCTTTTTGTAACCACTGACAATTATTATTCCATCATCGTTTTAAACAAGTTGATATAAGAAAATAATATGATTGATTATTATTTGTAAGTAAATTTGCATTTGATTGACTCCTCTGACTGATGTATCTTTGTTTATGTAATGGACCATTTCCGTGCCATATGTAAACTTATTGATATAGTCACCTTTTTAGTTTCATTAACAATTGTTAGTTTTATTGCGAACAGGAAACAAGCTAGGTCGTTAAAACAGAAGAGAAGATGTATTGTGTACCTTTTCTACACAGCTATATATAGATAAGCAAATGTTAGTTTAAGCATAGTTCCGACAATGGCGTGAGCCGAAATAGCTATCAACTATATTTTAAAAAATAATTTTGTAGAACTAAAATATATTGCTATTTTTTTTTCACCGTGTTATAATGGAGTTCTACCAAGTGAATACCAATTCAATCAATAAATATGCATTTACCTGAAGTAATGTCAGAGAGCATGATGCACTCAACCAGAATTGAGCAGAGCTCCAAAGGCATAACATAAAATGGCGAGCCATCGTCACGAGAGAAAACAACGATACGTCTGCATCACGTGCCATCTGAAATGCAGAATAACTTTATAAAATAAATGAATTTCGATTTTTCATTCATTATGATAATGAAAAAGAACAATAATTAAAAATTTAAGTGAATGGAGGAGTTGTGTTACAAAATCAGAGTTTTGAGTAGATTGATGTCAATGTTTTCTCGTGGAATATTTCAGAAATGATCAGTGTTCCCTCTAAGTTGTTTGTTTTGTAACAAATATTCCCCATTCACATTATGCTGCGAATTTTTCAGTATTACTTGGTTATGGATTTCTTCGCCTTTGAAGAAACGTTGCTGATGTTTGATATGTTGTAAATAAAAATCATACAATTTTACAAAATACTATGAATTTAATCCCCAAAAACTTCAAACGTGTTATTTATTAATAAAATATACCATTTTGGTGATTATCATGTATGAAGCTTTTAACAACTCATGACACATTCATTCAATTTCGAATAAGAAATAAAGCAACATAAATAAAACCTTCATTCAAACAAATGGTTTTTGTCATAAATTGTAACATATCACATCTTCATTCAAGAGATAATTAAATTTAATACTTTGCTAACAATAGCCTAATGTAATGGTGTTTTACCAAATAAATAAGTTAAATTATACCTTAGACTGGTCATCATCATTAACATGGGCTCCTTTTACCTTGTTGGCAATCTTTGAAAGCGTGCACAAAATAATAAGCCAATGAAATAACCATATGTTAAATAAATAAAAACCATTTTAATGATTCACATTGGGTATTACCACCAACCGCAGTACAGTGTCTCCCCAAGTTCAAAATCATAAAAAAATTAACCAGTATGAATTTACATGAAAGCAAGATGTTTGATGTTTTTTTGGTGCAAATGATCCATATTTTTCTAGCCTGTAAGAGACGGATGCAATTATGTACCATGCTTATAATCCCGGGGATGAATGATTTTTAATATCGAATAATTTGAATGGTATAATTACAAAAAATTTTGAGATAAGCTTGATTGTTTATACCAGTTGCAAGAAACAAGCTGCGTGGTTATAGATGTACACATGATCATATATTTAATAGATAATTTTTGTATTGAAATAAGAAAGTCTGACTTTTCCTAATAATACCCATATGTTTTGTTAACACCAACACTACAGAATCAATTCTTGAAATATTCAACTCATTAAAACCCATTATGTGGTTAAACAAGGAACAGATTAGTGTTAATTAATACAGCATTCATTGTTGCCTGATTTATAAATTTCTTCAATTTATTGGTTATATATTATGGTGCTGTCACAAACATTTGGCACCTTACTGAAAATTATATACAACATATTGATGCCAGCTTAAAATGTTACATCTGGTAAGCACCTACTTATGTACAATCTATTCAGTCATCTCGGCAAATCAATCACTGTTCAAATGTTTCGCTGCTGATACATCTGGTAAGCACCTACTTATGTAAAATCTATTCAGTCATCTCAGCAAATCAATCACTGTTCATTTCTGTGAATATTTTGTATTTTGAATTATTCTGACTTGCAAATAAAATCCGATCCTTAAAGAAAGTCAGGGCTCTAGCTTTTTGCCACATTCATAATTTTTTCGCATTTATTTTTTACTATAATACTATAATATAATATTATATAATATCTTAACACTCAAGCAACCGGTCCCGCGTTTGCGCGGATTTCGTCTCGCGCTGCATCTTTACGTCTGCTGCTCGAATGCATGATACATGTGGATATTTTTTTTTTAATTTACGGCTTAGAACTGTTTTGTTTATTGTTCTACGTGTCTTTCATTCTATTTCTCCGAAATTTATAGCTCCAATTTGCCTTGAAGTAAACAATATTTGCCAATTCCAAAAATTTCCTATAATTACTCTTGGACTGTAACAAATTAAATTTTTTTGTTTATCACAGCTCAGCAATAAACTTTCATTCTTTACTAATCATACAAAAAAGCATTATTGATAAAATTTAAGTGATTATAATTAGTAATAGAATATTATTACTCATGATTAGGCATTAGTACTAATATTCTATTACTATTGACTTATTATTATTATCAAGCACTCTGTAGTGATAAATAATATTTAAATTTTCATAAAAATGAATAATAAAAAATGTTTCAACATAATTTTTCAGTAAATTAAATATTTCATATCTCATTGTGCCTCCTGTTCCTGTCGTAAACCACTGAAGGATGAATGGTAAATGCCTACCACAGGGTACAAACTCTAATTCTCAGAAGTGTAACAACTCTCGATAAATATTTTTTGTCGATGACTGTTTCGGATTTTATTATTTGAATATATTATCATTGCATAAGACGTAATCCCTAAAAATATCTTCACAAAATCATGATAGTAAAGGTACAGGGGACCTATAGTATATGATTGATTATCAACCTATTGATAGCCAATAACCATTCCGTTTTGAGTGACTTATTTTGAATGGTTTAGTTGATGCAACCCAACAAAGACCATTTTTGACCTAAAGCAATAAAACTCTTGAGTTATTAGACAGAATGGTTTCATTCATTATGTAAAAAAAGATGTGAAACATGTTACTCGAATATTTACAACTTGAGATCCAGTGATTGTGAAATTGTAGGAATATCGAATACATATTGTTCTTTATTATATAATTAAAACTAAACTATATCATGAACCCGCAATATCTTAAATATTTCAAATTGAAAATATGTTTAGTGCCATTTACCTAATTGACAAAATTAAAAAAACAGATGTTTATATTCGGCTTGGAAATATGCTGGAATTATGACATAGTCAAATCGTTTTTTTTTATTTAGTCGATGATGACCAAATATCACACATAATTTCTTTGAAAATTTCAATAATTATATTGTTTGGCTCTCATGTTGTGCCGAAAAACGCCCGCTTTCGGCTAGAGTCCGTTCAACCGACAACCGAGTGATATGAGAATATAACGGAAACAAATAAACATATCCACGGTTTGAGAAACTCCACATATAATAAACACACAATAATGTGTAACATGGTGTAGGATTTCTAAAGAATTTGACATTCCTTTGTGGGTTTATATGAGTGTTAAAAGATTTTTTTTTGATTTTTAATGAAAAAAAAAATTGATTCATGCATTTGTAGCTTGATAATTTAATTTTTAAGCCAATTGCTTTTAAATTACATATATTATACAATACTCTATAAAATACTTCTTTTTTCATTAAATTCACTCAATTGAGTAAAAAGTTATAAGCATAATAATTGATGTCGCGAGAAATAGCAAAGTATCGAAAAATGTGCGGTGATAAGCGTTTTTTCTGCGTGAAATGTGCGGTTGCTTGAGTGTTAATGTAGAATTTGATAATATAAAAATTAGCAGCCTTATTGATACCCAAAATTTTGTGAACGGTCTAATTGCGTTTGGTGGCCAGGCAGAATTAAAATACCAACCTAACCCACAGAAGCCTGTTAATCGAAGTGGGCATATTTACAATCTGTTACATCCCATTCACCCCCTTTCGACAGACACACTTGACCACTGAACAATGGTGTGATAAAAAAAAGATAATAAAGTAAATAGTTAAAAAAAATCTAATTTACTTACAGATATAGAGCACGGTATGGAATTTAGTGTACGGGCAAGATCGATCGGCCCAATACCTTTTTCCGGCAGCACATAAGGAGGCACTTTTTGACACAGCACTGGATACAAAGGTTCCACTGCGACACTGTGGATTGTTTCACTTTGAATCTTTACTGTCAATTTATTCTAAAATCTTAGGCAGTAATGAGTGGGGTAGTAGGCTTATCGGTCAAGTAACTTAGTACAGAAGTAAGTAGAACAAAATTTCTAAGTTAATCAATCTCATTTTTTTTGCATATCTAAATTCTTTACTGAGATTTTTTTGCAATTGATTTGTATTAAATAAATAAAATAAATTCATTCAAATCTGTCCAATGAAGCTTTGACACTGTTGTAATGCAAAATGTGGCACTATTTATGATTACAGCAAGTCCAAGCATCATTACAGCTTTGTAGTAGTGAGTTGAAGAAAAATTGATTTCACATTTATTTTAGAATATGGATTTTAATATTTGAAATCTATATTAATATTTTGACGCTTTTCTTCCAACGATGCAATATATGAAACAACTTTGTTTTAAAGGTGAAGAAAAAAACTAACCTAGCATCAGCTTGCATAAATATTTCCATGTTGTCTTTATTCGCAGCTGATCCCATAACGCAGACAACTTCATTGTACTCTTGCATGATGGCGATCATTCTACACGCCGTATTAGCGGTACAGTCAGTGAAGAGAGAGACCAGCAGCGGCACGTTGTCCACTTGCTCTATGTGAGGCCTGATATTATCTATGCCCCTTGGTAGTTTGGCCTTAAATTTAACAATAATTGGACAAGTAAGAATGCTTACATCGACACCCACAATGAATAATATATCATTCTCAAAAGGTAATTTACCAAGAATATCAAATTAATCTTTGAAGGATTTTATTAATTTCTGTGAATCTCAAGTAAAATATTTTCAATTGCGAATTTTTAACACTTTAATTTGCTTTATATAAATTATTACAAAATGATCAAAAGTGAGTTAATGCTTTATTGGATGTTAAATTATCAATAATTGAAAAGCTAACATATTCAGGCAAACCAATGTTGGATGCCACACACAAATAGTTAATCCCTCAGATTGTGAGAAGGATAATTAGAATTACATATTTTTGTTACAATGCTATTGAGTACATCTGAATGCCGGTTATCAATTTTTTTTAGAGTCCAGTTAGTTATGTTCACACATTTACACCAAACATAATAACAAACAGGTATAGTTCTTTGACCATTTGTGCAGTGAGCTTTTTTAATTTTGAATAATTTTACTATTGCACAGAAGAATATAAATACCATTTTTCTGCTATGGGTTAATACAGGAAGAATATTACATATCATTCCATGTAGTAAATATTTTTTTAAAACTATAAACGCACACCTACAAATTTATTAGTGTAAATAAATTTATTTACAGCTGGTATTAACACATTGTTGTCGGGTGATTTCGCGCATTGTTTTAAGCCTGGCGCGGGGCATTTTTTAGCAGCCGCGCGTGTATTTTTACATTTTCGGAAACTTGCCATAACTTTTATACTACACAATATAAAATTATGAAATTTTAAACACAGACTAACCATAAACAGTACTATCAAATGAAGAAGAAACATGGAGGATGACAGTTTTATATTCACTGGAAACTTCCGTTTATTTTGCACATAAAAGTTTTATAAAAATGTATGTAATAAAAAATCGAAATAAACACTAAATAAAACTAAAATATGTCACAATTTGTTTTTATGAATAATTTTTCAACGTGTGATATTTCTCAAAACACGTACCTCTGTGTAGAGGTATACCACAAAACTTGCACATAAAGTAGGTCTCACTTCTTTTGCCGCTCGCACCACACACTCGGCATTGTCTTTGAACGTATTTATTTTTTCCCTTTCCAAGAATTCGTTGCACCGTATGGGCTTTCATATCCATAGAAAGTCTTCCTGGTGGATCAACTTTTGAGGTTCGCCGTGTCGGGAGTAATGCTGTTGGTTCTTGGGATGTTGATGGTCCTGGTTCTTGATTTGTGTCAATTTCAATACGATCACAAGCTATAAAGCATTTGTAGTTCGTTATTTAACTTTTGTGTCATTTTTTAAAAAATATTTTTGTACGGTATAAAAATTCAATATCAAAATTAGTACAATACATTTGGTGGAACTGTAATAAATGCGACGACTAATAAAAAATTGTCTTTGTTAAATACCAAAGCAGTGACATCTAGCTGCTGACAACAAAAAAAAATGCAGTTCAAATTACACGGATAAATACGTGAGCCGACTTCTAGCAACAGACTACAAAACACGGATTTTTACGGGTCCCGCAATCCATCAGCAGTTCCGCAAAAACGGAAAAATCCGTGTCCCGACAACAATGTGTTAAATGATTTTCTAGGAGCTATTACTTAGATAAATTTTTATTGTGTCCTGATGGTATTGCATTTGCGAAGAGTAATTAATGACCAAGCCAACTTGGAATTTTACACCTCATATTATTTGTCTATGGATTTGTTTCCAACATTAACTTTTTATATAATTCTTTTGTTAAATCAATACAAATAAAAAAAAATACTTATAGATGTATCAATAAAAAATCTGGGAATGGAAATTGATAACAGACAAAAAAACAGTTAGACATACACACCCATGTCCATCAAAGGGTTAAGAGTGCGGATAAAAATCTATTGTTGTATAATAAATATATATCTTTAGTGCGTACTAAATTTAAAGTGAGGAAACAGTTTTACCCTATTACGCATATCAAAATTAACAGGTGCCGAATGATCAGTGGAGTCAGTAAGACATGAAAGCGATCTGCAACCATCGACCGGTGATCCATCAGCTTCCTCCCATCCTCCGAGTAAGACAGAGTCCTGCGATTCACAACCTTCAATTGGGTTCTCCTAAAATTATAAAACAAACTTTTTAACATCTATATTCTATGTAATATTACCAAACTTAAGCAACAATTTTATCATTGTAATAATGTGATGAATTTAATCCAAACTAACACGGTGAAAAAAATAGCAATGTAGTTTAGTTCTACAAAATTATTTTTTAAAATATAGTTGATAGCTATTTCGGCTCACGCCATCGTCAGAACTATGCTTAAACTAACATTTGCTTATATATATATATATATATATATATATAGCATGAACTAATAAATATAGCAGAAACGGTACACAATACATCTTCTTTCCTGTTTTAACGACATAGCTTGTTTCTTGCTCGCAATAAAACTAAAAATTGTAAATGAAACTAAAAAGGCGGCTATATCAATAAGTTTACATATGGCACGGAAATGGTCTGTTACAGAAACAAAGAAGCACCCCGCAGCGGGTTAAGCAATGGCGATAGACATATCTCAGTTTGTTCATTAAGAATCCTTTGTGATAGTTGATGTCTATTGATTTCCAGCTGTTCCAAAGCCGTCATCCTGCGACTCTTACTACAAAGATGCAAACACTTAGGCGCTGAGTTTGAATTTATATTATTTGATTCCTATATAACGTGATTAGCGAATTGTGAACCAATTTTTTTCACCGTGTTATAACAGAGTTCTACCAAGTGAATGCCAATTCAATCAATACAATCAATCAATCAATTAATCCAAACTAACTATCAAAACATATCTAAAATATTGTAGAGATAAAACTTTGACATTTTTACTATTGAACAATCTTTTAAATGTGTTTTAATTCAATTTTAAATTTCAATTTGTTTTAATTACTTTATCCTTTTGGGACCAGATAATGGGCGAAGTCCATAGATATTTTTTTGTATTCTTATCTAAGTTGCTTTTTCTCATCTGTCCGTCTTTTTGTCTTAAACGTCTATGAAAAGGTAGATGGAGTGACACTTCATGTGATCTATATTGAGTATATAAGCAAAAAAAATACTCCTAAGGCTGACCTGGTCGATTGCATTGTTCTGGGAGACGACAGAGTCATTCCGCTTATTATAGCGAACGTGGCTAGTTTCATTGTCAAACTTCACAGTAGGATGATCCAGATTAATTGCACCGGGAGCTGAGTTACTTAGTTGTCTTGATGATTCGAGGGAGCTTCAAAAGTAGCACATCAGTAAGAATTATACAATAAACAGATGATTTTGTAGTACTTAACATGGATCATAGTTTTATTTTCCCTTGGAATTTCTCAAAATATATTTTAAATCTGCAATTTATTGTTTCAGCAATTTGGCACAATTAACTTATTATTGACATATGAGAAAAAAAATAATGAAAGAACAATAAGTAATTTTTTCACTAAAACTAGTAGAATTTGCCTCGCCACAATTGTTTGCTTTAGATATAAAATGCTTGATTTTATCATTACACACAAATGATAAATGTTTCAAACATTAGGTTGAAAAAAAAATGATCATAGAAATCATTGAAAATTTATTAAAAAATAGTTGGTTATGGTTATTGGGAAGACATAGACAATCATTAATAATTAGTATATCAGATAATAGATAAAAGCATAGAATTAGATAATTATTCTTTTTTAGTAGACTTGTACGGAAAACAGAATATTATGAATATAAACCTAAAGCCAAACACTAATGTGATGTGGTCTTCCTCAAAAATGTTCAATATTTTTTTTTCAAGATTGATACCATGATGATGATAACACTGTGTCTAAGTATGTTTCGGGAGGTTTTTTTTATGGAGTGCAAACCAACCTATGGGCAAAGATAATTCCATCTTCGCCACAGCTGTCTCCTCTCTCATTGGTGGCCTTTGGGTGCGAAGCCTTGGCGTCAAAATTCGTCTGATTTGCTTTCCATGCCTTCTCAGAACAAGACGGGGTCGGGAATGTTTGAGACGTGGCCGGAGAGGCGGGCCTGATAATTGTTTTATCAATGTTAACAAATACCCTAATGTATAGTGTATGATTTTTGTGTGTGTGAAATTTTAAAGCTTTCTTCTAGTTTATAGCCATATTGCATAGAATGGAATTTTACCATGTTTATCCAAATATTAAAGGAGCATTTATTTGCGAAACAAAAAGTAACTATAATATAACAAATAAAGTTTATATGAAAGATAATTTCATTGAGTACATTTAAGACCAGTAACATTTTAATGTAATATATTTCACTAGTACCTCAGATACTATGCCTGTTACATTCACAAATTAAAAAAAATATATCTTTGATAAAAACCAACTGTCAGACAAAATAAAATGAAACTGTAAGATGTATTGCAATAAACAAAAACCGTATAGTAATAGTTCACCCATAGACAATTTAGATTGTATAGTATGTTGCAATATTGATTATAAAAGTCAACTCTAAAACAGATGTTTTGTTATCAAAATGATATAATACAGGTATGCAAGTATTAATCGGCAATGTCAGCATTTTTTTTATTCTACATTATATTTTTGGATAAACATGGTAGTGTCAGATACAATGCTCAAAGAATAGATCATAGAGAAGGGGTCTTAGATTTGACAAGTATTCAAATGTATCACTAAAGCAATACCTATAGTACAAATAAATAGCATGAATGTTGCCAGTGTATGTTTTTTATTTGTGGAGTAAGTTAATTCATTCAGTGTGTATTTTTTTTACAGTAATAATAGAAATATTTACTATATTAAATTTAAATAAATTATTGGTTAAATATATTTAAAGAACTAATAAATGTTTGAGAAGTCTCAATGTGACAGAAGCAGGACAGCGAGTAAATTGTTGCTCCAAAAGCAAAAAAGTATTTTTTAAATGAAAATTGGATCGGATGTGAATTATTACTCATAGATTAAAATGCAATTTAAATTATTTTATAATAGACAATTTTGGATTATCAAAAAGTTTTAAATCAGAATATTCAATTTATTCAAGAAATGAAAATCAAATAATACATACTAATATCAGTTTCATATTTTGTTTCATAAATTTACTTTTACACATTATGTGAGGAAAAAGTTACAAACAAAGCTGCATTCATAATTCCAAACTCCCAAATGTTACAAGTCTCCTTTTGCTTTTGAGGAGACAATATATAACCAATAATTAATGTCAAATAATTATTGACATTACATGGAAAAAAATATATTTTATATTTCGTAGATAATTGAATCACTCTTATTTCACAAGAATGTAATTAATGTCATTAGTTGATATAAGTAAGAAAGCGTCCCAATGCTAACAAGTTAATTCTTTGGATATGAAAGGTTTTTTTTATACAAACGATGGAGATACATTAACATTAACAGTCATAAAGACAGTTTAAATTCTGTGTCATTACTGATCGCATACAATAATATCTGTGAGCAAAGGGAAAAGAGTATTAGGTGAAAAATAGTTATTTGTCAAAAGAGGAAGAATATGATGGGGGTTATTGAGAATTTATTTTTAATTTTTCTTTAACACTTAACTGGTTAAGTTTCAACTGTTGAGACATTGATCCTCGGAAACAATAAATATAGACTGACTGGAACAGATTAGTCTTGATACAATGGGCTACACCAAAATTATTCAATATTTGTTTTAAGTACTCAATGTTTGAATATTCTTTCTATGGCTCTGCAGTGAACGGATTAAACTTAGATTATTAGAGTCAATCGCTTTTTTAGACCCGCTTTGTCCATATTATTGGATTCAGAACAAATTTACAACTAAACATCGCTGGACTTATTAAATACAGATTGAAAATATGTTAACAGGCAAGTATAGTGCGAAGGTTAAGAAAATGTTTATTAACTTTGTTAGTAGATGTAGACGTGTTTTCACATAGAAATCACCTATAGAAGTGATTCAGAAGCAGAATTATTAGTCATAAATATTCAAAGAAAAACATATTTTGTGTTTTAAGTTTAGTAATATAGAGCATTATTGCATACTCCGAGATAAATAAGGTAATTGTGATCATCAATAACCAGCGGGTAACCTATTCAGAGTAAAAGAGACTGTGGTCTGGCCTATATCACCAGCGAACCTTGTCTCATGTTTATCAATAGAAACAAGAATTAAATGATCAACTCCTTTTAATTTAGCCTGGGCAGATGATTCGTGTGTTTCCAACACACATTTTTTGTGCTGGTAAACCTTACACAGGATCAAAAAGAAAACCTACCGGTATACATTCAAATCACCAAATATTTAGAATTTATATCGAATATTCAAGCAATATTGTGTTATATCTTCATCTTATTGCTGTCAAATTTGAATTTAATACAATCTATGAACAATGAAAAGATGAATCGCCTTTGGCGGCTGAGCAGGGAGAAGGTTAAATGTCAAATTCATTATAATTAAATGATTAATAGCAATGTTAGTCTGATCTCATTTTGTCATTTCGATCTATGAATTAACTATTTACCTGTTGGTATCACTGGATAAAGAAATATGACAATTCCAGCCGCTTTCCAATCCCATCTTTTCACTGAAGACTCTCGACCTGAGCTCATTTTCTTTACTAAAATGAACAAATCTGATACACGCACGGTCCAGCCTCTCTATCAGTTCCACCATATCGCTCTGTGCTTGGTATTGCATTGTCACCATACCAATGAAAACCTTTAAATATATATACAAAGATATAAATAATTGGTGTAACAAATTTTAGGCTTTAACTTCTATACCAGGGTCTTGCTACTGTACAAAATTTAAAACTTTCAAAGGTGTAGAAAATAGCGTAAATTGTTTTGGTATATTGTATGGCATGTTTGATTTATTTACCTGATTGCATTGAACATCAAAACATCCCTCAACATCAGTTACGTCTTCATCTTTGATGTCACTGAACAGTAATGAATCTTAAAAAAATAAGAATTGAAATCTACATACAATTATCTTTATTTTACAATTACAACCGAACACAGATTTTTCTCCATTTCCCAACTTCTTTTTCACAACTATTATTAATATTAACAAAAAAAAAAAATGCATAAGTATGCTTGAATTAATGTGTCAATTAACTATGCAGATTAATTTTTAATAAAATCTTGTTGGCAATTGTAACATACCACTACTATCATTGCTATATCCAAAAAAAAAAATGATATTGAAAACAAATTTGAATCATTGAAACTTTTTACATTTCTACATATTTTGTCATTTACGACCTGGCTTTCGCCTTTCAAGAAATTCAGACATTCTATCATACATATGCAATAGAATTGATCTAATTAATTCTGAACGTCCGTGTGATAGAATGCCTGATGATGCCGAAAGGCGAAATACGGGTTGTGATTGACAAAACATAACGAAATGTACAATTTCAACAAAGACAAATATGAAATTGAAATTCGATCAAGCACCCCTAGTCATATTATAATTAGTATGGAAAACATTAATTATTTTCAAAATACGAGCATTTCAAATATCAGTAGTCAATATTTTTTATGCTTGTATATTTGCAATAGTAAAATCATAAGAATGTGACAGGAAGAATAGATGTTTTGGTATTACCTGAAAAAAGAATTATAATTGAAAATTGCAATAGTCACCTGTTGAATGGTAGTGATTAGTGAGCGGTGGCTGAGGTTCATTCCAGGAAACTGATGGTGGATAGAGAGATCGGCAGTCAGCTGGTAGCTCTAGAAACAGGTTCGACAATTGCGGAGAGACACCTCGGGTCAAAGGCCTACACAGTATACATCAAAGATAAATATCGGGCTGTCAGGTTAACAAGATGATAATTCATTGAAGGTTAATCTTCTCAAACCCAGTACATAGCGATACTCCATAATATGACGGACAACTAATTAAGTTCACAGGAATGTCTGATGATTCTTGTTTTTTATTAGTTGTATGTTTTTAATCCATAATATGGACAGAATCCAGGACATAAAACAGGAACCCTTTAAGAATCAAATATCGGGACTAGCATTTTTAAGCTAATTCTTGATGTATTATTTAAATAAAATTTAATTGACAATAGAGTTATATCCATTTTCCTAAATAGAGTCAATTCAATTTTAAATGTAATAAAATAGAATAAATAAGTATCTATTTTTAACTGGCATGTTCATAATTGCACAAGTGACTGTTCAGTTTCAAAAATTTCTGATAAAAGATTTAAAACACTTTTTACAAATAAAGTGATAATTAATTTGTGCTTTGGTTGACTGCCTTGCAATTTTTTTTTTTCATAGATAAATCGTTCTTGCGATATATAAAATAATTTGTAAAAAAGAAAAATAAATCAAACAGAAACAAAAAATTTTATGTTTGAGGATTAAAGAAGAGATGAAATACATAGATGTTACCTATATGCAAAGGCAGAGCAGTATGCAGTGAGAGAGCTACGTTGATAAAAATCTTGAACTTTTTTCCTATCAGAAGGGGACAATACACACAAGTCTTGCCCATTCCAATATTCTATGCACGAATCCAAAATGATATCAGCAGTTCCCTGTAACATTCAAAATGTAAAATGACTTTTATCGCACAATATTTTTATATTAGGTGTAGTAAAAAGTCCTGACGTTTTTTTTTAATGAAACTCAAAGTGTTTTTTTTTAATTTTTATTTATAAAAAGTAATCTCCCTGTCTATCTATAACCTTCTGCTACCTATTAGACAAGTCTAAAATCCATTTAGTAAAAAACTCTACTGATTTGGAATTAAAATAGTTGGAAATAGCGTTTTTCACGTAATTTTTTGTTTTAAATTTTTTATCCCTAAAAGTTATTTATATCAAACGGAATAAATGGTAATCCGATTGTGCTAGATCTGGAAAATAAGGTGGATGCAATAAAGTTTCCCCACCCAACTCCTGGATTTTTTCCCAGGTCATATTCGCCACATGCGGTCGCGCGTTTTCGTTTTGCAGTTTGTCGTTGCGTCCATTCATCCTGCCCGGCCTCTTTCTTATCAAAGCTGCACTTAATTTGTTTAATTAGTCACAGTATACTTGTGCCGTCATAGTTTCACCATATTTTAACACTTCATAATGAATTATTTCTTTGAAATCCCTCCAAACACAAAGTAAGAGTTGTTTTGGGTGTAAACCAATTCGAGGGGTCGGAATTGGTTGTTGTCCACGATTTAGATATTGTTTTTTCTTCGATATATTCGTATATAACACCCACTTTTAATCTCCAATAATCAGGTTTAGAAAAAATGGTCGTAAAGTGTGTTATTTTTGCAGCAATTGGCACGTGCTTAGTCGCTGCGCCTTGTTCCTATCTCTTAACGCGTGTGGCGCACAAATTCCTACTTTTCGAATTTTTCCCAGCCTTTTCAGGTACTTTTGTTTTATGGACTATTTAGTACCGACTATACTGGACAATTACTTTTTTTATTAGCATAGGATTTATTTCGATTTCAGCTTTCAGGGCGACTTCATCCACTGTATGACGTCGTCCACTTCGAGGGTAATTTTCAATGCTTAAATTGCCAAATTTAAATTTTGTAAACCATCTCTGACATTTTCGAACCTTTAACACATCTCTATAAATGTCGCAACTGTCTTTAGTGGCGACGACTGCACTGTTCTGGGCGTAATATTGAAAAAGCATGCAACCGCGCAGATATTCTTATGAAGGGCAAAGGTCGGTCATTCTGTTTGGGGCAAATGAACCTTTTTTTTTTCTATAAAGAAAGTAACTTGAGATGTCACACAACACGAAAAAAAATATTATGACATCTTATTTAAACAAAGGCCCGAAGCCGACCGATTTTAAGACACGTGTTTGAAAAAAACGTCAGGACTTTTTACTACACCTAATATATTCACAGCAATACAGTTATAAATGAAATGCTAGCCCACACTCGTTATCCATCATAGCCTCGTAGTAGTGTTTACCGAAATTTACAAAACGGTTAATTATAGTTTTGAATCAGTCAGTCCAAATTGCCACCATTAATTTATACTGTATTTTCGTAAAAACTAAAAAAACTCATGAAAGACAGATGAAAAAAGTTGTCAGAGAAGTGGAGAAATGTCATAACTAATGATAGAAATTATATTGCTTGTCAATAATAAATAAATAAATGTTTTATTGCAAATTACTTCATTCATCAAAATACAACATAACATTCTGAATTTCCTTAATTTTGATTTCATGATCAATCTATAAAACTGTCTAAATTTGTATTTGAGCCTGTAAATACCTTGACCGTAGCTGACGACAATGACCTATAGGTCTATCATATTTCTAAACAAAAACTCAAATTCAAATAGAAAGTAAAGCTAATTTATGATATCGATTGAAGGTGCTTGATGGAATTTCAATATTAACATTTTATTTGCGGTGAGATTCGCACTACGCTGATAGCTTAATGCGGACATAAAATCAATGCTGCGCGTAAAAAACACATTTTTACATAAAATATCCATAACTTTTAAAATACCCAACATATTTAAGTGTTTTTTTTTCAATATCGTACTCACCAAGTATAACACCACCAGTTTATTAAATAAATATTCATGTTTCCGCAAAGAATACTTCTTTCAGACATAAAACATTTCAATATATATGATAAAATAAAGGACCTTTATTAATCAACATTTAGGCGCACAGTATGTCATGCATTTATTTTTGACCGTCATAAATTTTTGTTTAAAGGCCAACTTCTCACAGCAATTAGTTGGAAACACAATTGGTAATATCGACACCATCTCAGGGATTTGTATAGAGCGCATGTGAGGCATTCAATGTGAAGCTTGTTTACACCATTTCATAATTTATGACCTACAGATGTTGGGTAGAGGCACAGGACTTTCCAGAACACAGCCCCCAGAATAATGTGTATTTTGTAATTTTAATTTAAATTATATGTTGATATTTCACATTTAAAAAATAAAACATTTTCCATATGGTATAATTAATAAAGCTATAATTTTACATATTCATTTCAATGAAAATACTAATTTAATGAAATATACTTATATCAGATTATAGTGTAGTTCCATACACATTAAATTAAAAATTATATACTCACTGAACGTGGTTCACAGCAAGAAGCAGAATTGACATTTGGAGAGTTTTTATTTCCAAAAATGAAGCATAGTTTGTGGTCACCCTGTTTCATAAATATGGTTCATTTATGTAAATCTAGGTCATATTAAACCTCGTAAGCAAGATAAACTACAATGCTTGCGAAAAAAAAACAGGTATTAATACCTTTGCCGACGTTTACCATCAGACGATGTAAAATGTATTAATATCAATAACTGGATTTTATGAAAGAACTAGACATTTAATTAATAATATAACATTAATATAGTAACCTGTGTCATGAGTTGTAGTCCACCAGCCTGATCTTTCATGATGACGCCCAGCATGTGCGGCAAGGGTACCTTCACACGAGTGCTGAGGTGTAGAGAGCGAGCGAACCTGGTATCTCGGCGAATGACATCAGGTTGCTATGAAACAATAATTTATTATACAGAGTATATCATATGGAATGGACCAGATTTCCATAGAAATTTTGCAAATTTCATTGAATTAATTGATTGAATTGGCATCCACTTGGTAGAACTCCATTATAACACAGTGAAAAAAATAGCAATGTATTTTAGTTCTACAAAATAATTTTTAAAAAAATATAGTTGATAGCTACTTCGGCTCACGCCATCGTCAGAACTATCCTGTTACTACTGAACTATATAGTTCTGACGATGGCATGAGCCAAAGTAGCTATCAACTATATTTTATTAAAAATAATTTTGTAGAACTAAAATACATTGCTATTTTTTTTCATCATGTTTATTGAATTGAAACATTAAAATTCCTAGGTATCCATCCAAATACTTTTTTTTTAATCCAACAAAACCATTGACAGTTAATTAATTTAGAAAGATAGTAGTAGATTTCAAATTTGACACATTTCAATCTAATTTATGATATCGACTGAAGGTGCTTGATGGAATTTCAATATCAAAATTGTAACAATTCACATTTCAATCTAATAAAGAATTTTGCATATGGACGCCGTATGTCACACAGTTATTTGATAATATATGTCAAATGAATATTTTTGTCAATTGTCAATTGAATTTCAACATCAAATTTGAATGTTAACAGAATTGTCAGTTCTGTAACATCTGTGAGAAGTTCACGCCTGAAGATGCCAAAAGGCGAAACCAGTGTTATTAGTGACAAAAAATAAGGAATTGTACAAAGTTTCAACAATTCAAATTTGAGAAATTATAAGTCTATCAACATATTCTCTCCAAACACAGATGCATTCCCAGATTGATAAAAAATATGATGTAAAAAAATTTAGTTTTCTCAAAATATTCTTACTATGAAATTTGTTTGGTATATAAACATTCATAGAGATTATAATCGTATAATCCTACATAGTATCGTATATAGTAGTATATAATCGTATATAGTAGTATAGTAGTAGAATAGTAGTATAATCGTTTTTGAAAACATTTCTCATAAAAATAAATAAAATAACTAAATATTTTACTATAAGATATAATAACTACATTTGAAATATTTATCTTGCCAAATAAAGCCAATTAAATTCAAAGGCATTAATTAATTAAAAGATACATGATTTGATGTTACGTAATTAAAACCTTTAAAATTAATTTTTGACCAAAAAATTTATATTTCACCAAAATCATGACATCCAAAAAAGTTGGATGAAGGGATCTTGTATAGAATTGTCTGAAAAGAATGGTCAATTCCAAAGTGTGTTTCATCCAGAAGATTTACAATTCTTCCATTTAGAGATATATATTTGCAACTAATATTTACCAAATGTCGAAAGGTGGCAAGATGATTTTGGAGAGTATAAACGCTCTTCGCTTCCTCTACGAATCCAATTTGTTTTGCCAGTTCACAAAGACAACGCCGGTTTGTTACAGGTACAGCATCTTCACTATACCATAAAAACATTATAAATTATTTTACATAAGAACAATTAGCAAGTCTATCAAGAGAAGTGAGAAATGGTTAATTGGACTATGAAAACTAGAAGCTAACACTAAGAATATACATTTTTTTTGGTATGGCTATATTTCATCAAAAATATTCAAACTTCACATTTATTCACTGATTATTAATCAAAATTTAAAACAATGGACTTTAATAGTAATATTTGCAAATCATATTAATGTGACAATGTCCTCCATGACCATTATGCCTGTCTGTTTTTCAATATTAACACTTTCTTTGTTTTTAAATACGTGTAGCACCGAAGAAAACTTTGAATTTTGGACTGAGGATGACCTAATTCGATTTAACCAGATCTGCGTGACAGTTTTTCATACAAACAAAATCTGTCCGCGTTGCTATTTTTCAAAATGTTCTCTTCCACATAGAGCTATAAATACACCAATAAAAAATAGTTGGGTTAGCTTTTATGGAAGCTAGATGCATTAGGAATGTTTCACAACATTAAAAAATGTCCTATGTTGTCACAATCACCTTAACAAATATATCCCTAACAAATAACTAATTCGTAAATTGCCATTGCTGTGATGTAACGAGGCAGCCAATCAAACTCAAATGAACAAGAGCCATTACTGTCACGTGTCATGGAGTGTCACATTGCAATGCCGCGAGATTGGTGCAAAGTTCAGTGCGAAGTTAGACACGAGTTTAGCACGCGGTTTCAAACTGATATGTTAAAAATGGCGGGATCGGAATGAATTTGAAGGGTTCGAAACTCGATGTTTTAAGCATTTAAACCTAATACTTTTGACAATTTTATGGAGGTGGTAGTATCAGGACGAATTGGGTGATATTTTAAAACCAAAATCAGTCCTATATGCAAAAGATTGCCTGCGTTACCGACGTTTGAATGTTCGCGTCCCAACATCTGGGGCGCTCGCGCACAGGCCTTGCACATTGCCGTCCCATACGTTGGGGCGTTAGAGTTGAAGAGATTAAGAAGAAAAAATAGATTTGCAGTTTCTTTTATTAGACAGAATGGGGTAAATATTTACTTTTATAATTTGATTTTGTTTGTAATGAACACATGCTAGTCCTCAAACCTTTGGCAATAGTATTCTTTCAATTGATCTTAGAATGTTAAAACCTTTGGTTTTGACACAAGGATTAATCTCACGGTGGAAAGCTGTGTATAGAATTATGACATAGATTTTCCACGGTAATTGCACCATAGTTATTGTGACTCCAAAATCCTTACCTCTGAGTGGCCTCACATGTAAGATGTGCACAAAAGTGAGAATAGTGTTCTTGGGTATCCATATTGCAAGTATTCACCAGGATCGCCAAACCGAGTGGTTTGAGGCAGGAGATATGGTTTTTCCATGACTGGTCGTCAAACTCCAACTGGAAGGGTACATTCTGATCATGTGTCAAATCCAAGACCTGTAATCAATACAAATATTATTTTTTAAACATTGACCGTTCCCAATATTGAAGATTATATATGATTTCCTAAAATAGAAGATGTTTTAAAAATAAGTTTTGAGTTGTGGATCAATCACTCAATGCCGTTTTGCAGAGATACCAAGAAAGCGATAGCGGATTGGGTTGAGTGGGTTTTTAGAGAGCATGCTTCATAAAAGAAATACAGGTTTTCAAATCCAAAGCAGAACAGTTGGGTATCTTTGAGCTCAATAAAGAGCTATATTATTATTTACTAATATATTATTAATTAGAGCTATATTATCATTATCTAAATTGAGCTCAAAAATAAGAAAAAAATTTGAAAAATTTAAGATATTGAAAATAGATATTGTAGGTACGGAAAACATTGCTTTGTTTTATTTCATCTGGCGAAGTGATATGGCAAGATGTCATATCATAATACATACAAATTGTGAAAATCAAAAACTAAAGTAATACTCACTTCCGCAACAGTAGTAGGATGTAAGCGGTTAATGGTGTTTAGAGAAGTATATTGCTTGTTGAAGTTGTCTCCTTGACTTGACTCTGCGTTATTTCCATTGCTGAGATGACTGGCGGAATCAGAAAAGCTCGTTTTACTGGAAGACCGAGAGATGCTGCTCGAGTTTCTTAAAAAGAATACTTTTTCCGCAGTAGGATTCGGCCATGAAAGAATTCCTTTCTTATCAACACAACAGAGAGCCTAAACATAAAAACATTGAAATTTAAATTTATCATTCATTGTAGGCATTTTCTCTGCTCTCTAAAATAACAATCGATAAACATACTGACAAGTTGTTCTTAAATCTCAAAAGCTCAGCTTTAGTGTACTAAAGACGTATCATTGGTCAAATGTCGCAAGTCATATTATATTTTTTTTTTAAATTCTAACAAGCTTCTTATATATAAAAGATTTATTTATCGTGGAAATATATTAAAAAATTGTTTTTCTTATAGTATATAAACAATTCAAATATGATATTGAAATTCCATCAAGCACCTTCAGTTGTCTTTCGACTAATTCGAGGCCAAAATGAGAATTCTGCCATCCTTGATAATATCAATTTGTATGTTCCAGATAGTTTTTTAAGAAATCGTGTACATAATTTGTTTGTTCTTCCAAAGTGTAGAACCAATCTGCCAATGGGGATGCCAATGGTAAGAGCATTAACAATGTTCAACAGTATTGCTTCGGATTTTGACGTATTTCATGTGGACAAAAGTGAGTTCAGACAAACGCTATTTTTTCGGTTAAAGTAGACATTTCATGAGCTTACTTGGTTGACTTCTTTTTGCAATCCTTATTGATTGTTTTACTGTATATTTGTTGAATTTTTATATTTAAATATGTTAATTTGTTATGGTGCAAAAGCAATGAATTGATAATTTGTAAGTTTTGTACTGTGTAGTTATAAATAGATAAATCAAAAATAAATGATCACAAATTAAACAATTTTACGGTAAGTTAAATCTTTACTTCAAAGTATCAATGTTGGACCAAAAATATTCTTTACTAATGTAGAATCCTCCACCAGAACATCAAGAAAACTTCTTTTTACAATGGAAATGGTTTTCAGTCAGCCTTAGTTTTTGAAGATAATATTGCTGTTAAAATGAAACTAATTAGTTTAACAGTCATTCTCTCACAAATAGTATTTTTTACCTGATTAGCAATAAAAGATCTTTTCATAATCCTATCTTTTTATCTTTCAGATCGAGCCGCTGTATAAAAACCAATTGTCATAAAAAAAAACATCTATGAAGGGTAAATATTCTCCACATTACAAAGATCCAATAATATCCAATATCGTGCGATGTTGTTTGTTGATGAACCAATAAATGTTATACCCAGAAGTAATTTTAAAGTCTATCTTATTCATAAATCAGTTCATAAGAAATTCTATGTTACAAACGATGCATGAACAATAGTGACAAAGCCGTTTGTTAAACAATTAAAGTAAATTGATATACAACCAAAATAATGTTCTTTGGCGAGCGACTCAAACTTTATTGATGTACAATGAATAATCTACAAAGGAATGAATGTATATAATGTGACTATATATTTTGCAATCAATATGGAATAAAAATACTGCCAATGAAATGTATGGAAAACTTTTGGTTTCTATTCAATCGAGTCATAGAAAAGAAGGAATATTTGTTATGTCTGCCCCCTATTAGAACAGGGATTCTAAAATGTTTTAGAATTAGTATCAATTAAAAAAATCGAAAAGTTTTTAGAAATAGATTTATATAATATTCAAAAACAATGACGACATAGCTATGTGTATTTTCTTGTTCACCAATCGATTCACAAACAACAGAAATGAATAAATAGATTGCATTGTTTAAAAAATAGCAAGTGAATACTTTTGTAGAATAAGCTTTACGTTTAATGTAAATATAGAATTGTACAAATTGTTGGTCCTTAGGATTTATGCATCAGACATAATTCGTTCGTATGGTGGCAGAAGAAGTGAAAAATTTACTGAGTTATGAATACATATCAATACATTTTAACATATTTTCATGATTCATTGTTGGAAAAACCAACTTCAATCCTATTGTATTTATTTATTCCATGATTTTAAAAAGTCGACAGATGTAAAGTAGATTACGTTCCGTTGTCTTAACAAAATTAAATGTATTGATTGAATTGGTATTTACTTAGTAGAACTCCATTATAACACGGTGAAATAAGTCTGTCGCCGCTCCTCAGACCATTGCGAGGGGCTAATTCTTTTCCGTAATTCCGGAATGTAACAGTTTGTGATTTATATATATGAACATAATAAATTTATGGCATATGGGATGTATAAATATATATATAATCAAGGGATGTTTTAAAGTTTTTATCAATATGTAATATGCAGGCTGTGCATTATTTTTCCAAAAGTCTTGAAAGGATTCAAACTTACAGTGACTGATCCTAGAACTTGGACAATATTGGCAGAACGAGTAACAAAGTTTTCTCGTCCCAGAAGAATGTTTATAAAGGTCTTCCATAACTTGGTATCGCTAGCACCTAATCCGTCTTCAACGCTTCTTTGCAACAGAGGATTACTCATTCCTTCCGATAGAGATGTGGACTTATTCAACGGATATCGGGTAGAACTTTGTAGTAGATGTTTAAATCTATAAATATATAAAACAATTCTTCATTGTTATTAAATTTCTTAAATTTGCATCTGAAATTCAATTAAATATTTTAAGACACCAGATTTTATTTACAGTGAAACCTCGATTCTATGTTTTTCGTGGGACCCTAATAAATAAACGAAAAATGCGGAAAACGAGGAATGCGGGAAAGATTAAAATATTTATTAAAAAAAATAAAATTTAAGAAACGTCCCGCCTTCCTCTGATTTTCAAAGATGGGTTACACAAAAATTGGTAAATATGAGAGGGTTTTGTGAAAGTTATATTAATATGATAATTGAAATAATCGAATAGTATTCTAAACTTCTTCTTTCTTTCGAGAAAATCTCAAGACATTTGGGCGGACATTAATTTCTTTGGTTAATATATAAGATTAAATGAGTTCAAACACACAGATTGTATTGAATAGAAAGATTTATCTACCAAAGCCGGCCAATCAGAATAATATTTGAGACGGGACTATAAAATTTAGACGTTAGATCGAGGAAATCGATAAACTGAGAACTGTTAATGCGGGATTATTTAACATTATTCTTACTCCATTCCATTATTCTGGTTCCACTGTATTTATTCATATAATTTATAAATGATGTCTTCTGTTGCCTTTACCCAAACAATCAGGTGAGTCTAAATATAAAATTTAAAATAACTTTGAGAATTCCACATATTGATATTCAATACGTGGAATAATCAAAGTTATTTTAAATTTTATATTAAAATGAACTTCCACAAAGTTACCGCCGAAACCATCGAAAATATTAAAGGTGAGTCTAAGTTTAATTCCTCGTAAAGTCAATGTAAATTCAATCTAAAATCTAGAACAAGCAAATGAACACCATATCTTTTTCTCGATTTTTTTTTTTGTGTATTACAGTGAAGATTATTATATCATCAATGATACATATAGATTCAATAGCAGATCGTACTTTGACATGCCATAGATATTGAGAGCAGTCCAAACGACAGGGAAGACAGTGGGTAATAGTGGTAGAGTAGTTGCGACAATCTGCAGCAGGAAAGCCTTGCTCCAGTGCGACGTACCGACGAGATGGTCCAAGTAAAAATGACGTGTTGTGATTGCCAAAAAAGCAATGAACATGGTCACCGGCAGGGCAAACGTTTCAATGCATCTGATCATCACCTGAAATCAAATTAATTTTTATTCAACAAAGTATATAAAGGAAAATTTTTATTTTACACTCAATATTTATCAATAATAATGCGTGCAAATGGCATAAACATTTTCTGTCAATTTGAAATAATCCTTTTTGGTATACTGTATTATATGCCGTTGGGTTTGTAGTCGAAAAATCCTATTACAGACAGACTATATATTGTTTTATGGATTTCTGTTCGAAACCATGAACCTTTGACATGTCTAGTAGCGTAGGAAAGGCAATTACTAGATCACTAGTCCTCTAGCTCTACTCCCATCCTTCATTTCTTCGGAAAAGAAAGGTTGACAATTCAAGTAACAAGCCCATAAAAAAACTTCTGATGTGGTACCTCCATTCGAAACCATATTATGTTCTACATTGGGATGGGCATGGATTAAAAAAGTTATAATTGGAAATACTGCTTCATTATTCTGATTATTTTTATTAAATGGTGAAAAAAATCCTATTTAAGGCACGATTATAAAATGATAAAATTGATATAAAGACTGACAAAGATTACCACAACTGTCAAAATACTCACAAGGTGGCGTTGTTTGTTGTGCACAGTGACTGGTCGACAGAGGGCTTTATCCAGAGTCAACTTCAAGTTGGAGATGTAAGGGGTCTCCGTTAACTTGAACAGACGGTTTTTGTGCGGTTGAGTTACTCTAGGAGCAGTGAATGTTTCCCTGCCCTACAGTCAACAATACACTTTATAACAAATCTTCATGTAAGTTTTGTAAATTGTAATTTGAATCTAAATATATGATAATGTTACATGTAACCACAATGCATTTCATTAAATATTGAAAAATCAAATTCAAATCTTTTTTTAATAAAATATTAAAATTTATCAGGTTTTAATTTTGCTGCTTGTGTGATGCGGTTTGTCTCTCTGAGAAGCATCATCAAATTAGCTCTACGTTAACATTTGCAATGGTTAAGATTGATTAAAGAAGACGATGCTCCTATTGAGCTTATAATAGAGGTTGATTCTAATTATTTACTTAAAAATGAGAAATGAAGATTATTGACAGGGAAGTATTACATTTTAATACCATGTTTTAACTACCATAATCATGTTAAACAGAGAGACTATTTGCAAGCAAAGAATAAAAAAAAATGAAAAATGAAATGAATCAAAAATTATAAAAATATATCTGTAATATAGAACTTTAGATTTCAACTTCATTTAATATATATTACAAAATCTAAGACTTTACTTACAGTGGTGAAGGGTTGATGATATATCTGTCTCGGCAGCATGACCATCCGAGAGTCTTCTATTGATTCACATCTTGCAGGAGACTCCTGTCCGGGTCGCATCACTATTATGTCTCCACGAACCAATAGGGCCCACGGAAGATTGACGACCTTCCCTAAAAAAGGTTCATTTCTCTCAACATTTTTATAGATACATTGAAAATCAGTATTTTGTTGAAAAAATAGAAAATGAATACCATCTCTATATGTCCACTGCAGTGTGAGGCATGGTGAAAAAGGTGCACACAGATGTGGATAGTTTGATTCTTTCCAATTGCATTCTCGCGCCGCACGTTCTAATTCATCTGGAGTAACAAAAACATCAGTCACTAAGAGATATACAACAAAAATATATATTTCAATAAAAAAACCTGCTTAATTGAAATATGAGATTTATTTAAAACTGGAGGACAAGTTCCAATATATCTGAAATTATACAAATTAACTCTAATAACTAATATTAAATTAAGAGATTTTTTTTTAGAAATACCATGTAAAAATAATAGATTTAAATATTATCGGAAGAAAATTAATACATATATTTATTTATTGTTTTTACACATGTGACAAAAAGAAAAACAAATAAATTTATTCTTCACTTTCACCGACCTCTAGAAAATCAGCCTATTATTTTTTCCTAATTGGTTGAACACCACTCTTGAAGTGAGTGAATGTAGGCATATAATATTCCGTTCAGGCTCATTATTTGCTACACACTCATCGGTAATCTACAGCTAATGTTTATTTTTAATATTCATAATTTTCATTTACTTCTGGAATTGTTTCGTAATATACATTAGTATTTTTAGTTCACGTTCAAATTTGAAAGCACTGTTTAGATTGTTATTGGTCATTTGCATTTGACATATAAAATGCAATACTTTTAAAGGACTTATAGTAAAAGCATGTAAGCCTGAATCAGATTTAAATTAAATTTTCTCCATTGCTTTGCATACTTTCCCATTTTTATCTGAATAAAGGATGTGTCTAATATTCAATGGTATCTTAACATTGCTGTCACAAATGCAGAAATTATGAGAAGCACCAGAAGCATAAAATGGACAAAAAGGTGGCTGGTATCTTGCAAGATAATATCAAAGAAAATAATTTTTTAAAAGATTTATCAATTGTATCATTAATGGCACAAAAACCAATATTTTGGCGGAATATGTAAACAAAGACTTTCAAAATGAATCATTTCAACAGAAAATTTTACGAGAACTAGTTTTGAGCCTGTTTGAGTTTGTTTTGGAAAAGCAATTAATTTAGAAAGACCAGGTAGTAAGTTTGCTGTCTTTTCAAATAAATGGTATTCCACATGCAACTATGTTCTAGTATATGAATATTTAGTTCAATAAAAAAATCAATGAATGAAACATACTGTTATTCAAACCTGTGACTCTGAAATGAATTGGATGAAAGCTTGACAACTCTTTTAGGAACTGGCAAATTCATAAAATCTAATTATAAACACCAGTTTTCATCTTAGATTTAAATGACAAAATACGAATCAAATAATGTTTAAAACAGTGGTAGGATTGAAAAAATATTGGAAAGTTTTTAGGAAGAAGGTTCATTTCAAATTTTGGTGACCAATTAGCAAAGAACAAGGCTGGTAAACTATTTCAATGACCAATTTATAAGGAATGAAAAAATGTATCAACTTACCTAGTGAATGTTTTATCCTCCTTGGAATTTCATTTTTGCTTAATCTATCTTCGTTAAATACTAAATATAAATTTAGAAACACCAATATCCATAGGATAGTGGCCTCAACTGGTAAAAAGTAGTCAATTTTGTCAAAATTTGATATGCAAAATGATAAATAGAGAGCGCAGCCATAGAGAAGTGCGATACAGAGAGTCGGCCACACGACAAGAGCATTCTGATTGGAAGGATCTATAGCTTTGAATTTCCATGACCTTAAATGGATTAAGGTAATATTAATATCTTAGGAAATAATTCATGGATGTAATAGTTTAATAAATGTTTCAATCAAATATATGATTAAGTGAGACAAAAATGAGGACGTGTATTACTAATATATGATACACAATTAAAAGAGAATTTTTTTGGAAGACACTGCCAAATAAGAGAGTAGTTTACGTAAATCAATTCAAAAATATTAATAAAGCTAACCTAGAAACTTTGTTAGATTCAAAGCTCGACAATTCCGCGCTGATATCTTGTTTCAATTGTCTGAGGGCATCCTGTGTAATTAATCCTATTCGTTCATTGATTCCATTGTTAATATTATTCATCCTTCGATAAGATGCCAATCAAATTAATTATTTGAGAAATGTCAGTTAGATATTTTTACTTTTCTATTATTATTATGAAACGATCGCTGTCAAGACTGTCGCCATTGTCGACATACATGTCGCCATATGAAATGTCATCTGTCTACAAAAAATATAGACTGTGAGAACAAAAATAATACATGATCATACGTATGAAGCTAGTTGCGAGGCGTGTGCTTCTAAACGTCATAACATAGAATACTATTCAGTGCCGTTTTAAAGTGTCACCTCTCCTTAATTGGGTAAGTAAGAATTATGTTCAGTTTAATTTTCATTAGTTTGCGGCTGCATACATAACTGTCAAAATTTAAATGCTCATACTATTCCATTTTCACAATTTTTGCCATTTTGTATCTGTTGTCAATCTTTCGCCGCAAACTTTATGTTGGTAGCCATGTTTTTCCTCTGTTTCTTAGAAATACATATTTTGATAATTATTAACTTTGAATAGTTGGCAACGCTCCCGTGGCTCGCGAGTGAAATATTCTCGGCCCAACAATATTTTGTTATCTGTTTATTCGAGCGATCGCGACTCTACTATTGCGATTTTAACAGTAATTCTGCGTCCGCATCTTCCCGTGGAGCTGACGGGAGAGTAATGTTACGCTAGTGTATCGGGACATAACGAAAGTGTTCGCGATCTTCGGCCTTTCCCATTTATTGGAAACGCCATTCGAGGACAATGAAAAAAAAATAAAAGAATTGTTCTTTCGCCAAGTGTAAAATGTTCAATTATCAAATTTTCATAGTGTTAATGAAACGGTCTTGAAAGTTTTCCTATAACTCGGGCCTCATGCCGCTCCTCGCTTCTCAAATTTTAGTTTCGATGACGTTAGCCTTCTGTTATCGAGACTCGTCGCGTTTTTTGTGAACCGATTCGGCGAATCCGAAAGTTTCCCAAATTGTTTTTGAGAAATGCCCGAGTGAAGATGGTCACCGCGATTGATAAACTATTTTGTAAAGATTTAGTGGCCGGATCAGTAATAGGCAGGCGAACGCCGAGGATGGCCTATGTGACAGTGACAGTGGTGCTTTTGACGTTTGCGGCGTGTACGGTGTCCGCTAAAGAGCACCTGCAATGCAGTCCAGGGCTCAACACCACCGGGGCCACGTTTCCCCGCGGTGACATAACACTTCTGCAAGGCAGCTCCCTTGACATCGTCTGCGTCATAGACCTTGAATTGGCTTTAGGGTACAATTCCTCTAACTTGCGATTCAAAAACGGGAGCGAGATCGTCGACTCGCAGTATCTCACGATCCTCAATGACACTGCTTTGCGACTGCACATCGACAACCACCCGATCTCTAATTCGTGGTACACATGCATACTTCATAAAAATGATAATTCACCAGATGCGGTTTGCATGAACGCTGTCAGCGTAGGCACCCCGCCAGAGAAGGTGGAAAATTTCTCATGTGTCTCCCTTAATTGGAACAACCTTACGTGTACTTGGAAACCTCCTCACAATTTCATCGCCACCACGCATAAGTTGACGTACATGCTAGCCGGGCGGGCCAGCCGAGGCTTGGTTTTCGAATGTCCTAATGTCACTGAAGAGCGGAAAATTCCAAACGGATGCTTTTGGGATGAATCCACGACCCCGCATTACCGCCAAGCGCAGGCCTATTTGAAATTCAACTTGACCTCTGAAAATGTATTCGGATCCGTCTGGCGAACTTTTGACTTCAATCACTACGGGCGCGTGAAACCGTCGAAACCGGTCGAACTCCGCGCCATGAACAAGACGGACCACTCTGTCGGACTCACGTGGACTATCCCAAGACCTATGGAGAACTTCCCAGTCGGCTTAGTGCACAAGATAAAATATCGTTGCGAGATCGATCGAAAGGAAAATTGGATGGAGGCCAACGTATCGTCTCTACCGCCTAAGGGCCCCAAGTATCATTACGACCTACCTCTTGCCTATGCCAATCTTTGGTATGACGTCCGCATTTCTTTCCGCTCGGAGCAGGCAATAGGAGAAGATATGTGGTCAGATTTCACTTCCGTGTTCTTCAGAATTCTCGGAAAGATTCCAGACCGACCTCCCGATACTGAGATCGGAAGCTTCGAAATGCTCTACGGCCTCGAAGACCGCGACGTCTACGTCTATTGGAAAAAGATCAAATTTTACGAAGAGAACGGAGACAATTTCCAATACAAGGTGACCGCGGACATCGAAGGAACGTCGATTCGAATCCCGCCAGTTTACAGTACGAAGGCGTATGCGCTTTTCAAGAAAATTCCTCACAAGAAAGTGAAATTTACGATTACATCCACTTCCGAACAGGGAGAATCGTCGACGAGCTCTCAAGTCGTCGTTCACGATCAGCGCGATCTTTTGCCTGAGCCATCCGCCTTTACTAAGATAGCGTTCGGAGAAAACATCTACGAGCTGTCCTGGCGCGCTCCAGAGACGCGCGTCCACGTGGAGATCGACAGCTACACCATCTTCTGGTGCGATAGCTCTCGGGATAGGCCTTTCCAGTGCGACGGCAACATGGATTGGGTGAAGGTACCCGCCTCCCTCAATATAAAAAACATCACCGTGGCCGAGGACAAAATATATCAATTTGCTATATCCGCCAATCGCGGAAGTTACAGCAGCGGAATGTCCTGGGCGTCTTGCACCGTCATCCCCAATAAGATTATCGGCAAGATGAAAAATGTCTGGATCAACAGAGTCGGCTCCACGTTTATAGAAGTCGGGTGGAAGCTGGAATGCTCCGATAGAATCGGCGTCATAAAAGGATACCGCATATCCTACTGTCCCATCGTCGGACCGCACGACGTTTCCTGCAAAGAACCAGTGCAAAACCAAACCGTAGTGAGATCTCCGCTCTACATTCATAGCAACGTCACTTGTCTGAAACCTTACACGACTTACGCGATCAGTATCGCCGTCATCACGAGTTACGGCGACGGGCTGCAAAGCGATACTCTGACTAACACAACACTCGAAGGGGCTCCTACGCCTCCCCGTAACATCAAAGTTTCAGACCTCACCAATACAAGAATGCTCGTAACTTGGGATCCCCCTTCGGACATGAACGGAGTTTTGAGATATTATCGAGTGAATTATGACGCAGGATTAGATTTTCCCGGCTCGGTAAACGTAGACCGTTCTGAGGGTTTCACCGAAGTTTTGCTCACCAATCTGACAAGCTACACGAATTACACAATAACCGTCGAGGCCTGCACGGTGTCCTGCTCTAGTCCTTCCGAGGCGATAATGGTGAGAACGGCGATAGGAAGGCCGGGCCCGATGTCGAGGCCCTCCATAGTCGTACACAGTAACTTTACGAAAGTCGTGCAACTGAAGTGGACACCTCCCGAACTGCCCGGCGGCCCCGTCGACATGTACGAAGTGCGCGTCATAGAGACGGCTTCGGATAATACCAACGTCACATACTCTTACAATACGACCGCAACGGAGTTCACTGTGCCTAATCCCGCCTGCAGATCTGACACGGCCGCAGCTAATTTTTATACCGTGCGAGCGATAAACATGGACGGCGCGGAAGATCACGGTGCCGCCGCTTTCACGCGAAGCGAAGCAGTGACGGTCAACCGGCGACCTCCTGGAGACGCCAACGTCGTCACTTACGCCAGCACGTGGAGCCCCACGGCCGACAATATCTGCAGCGCAGCCCGATCCGGCATATCCGTCATCGCTTGGTTCTTCATCTGTCTCGCTCTCACCTCGATCGTCGGAGTGGCAGCCCTCGGTTTCAAACGTCTGTGGTCTCATTACAAAAAGATGAAGAATATAGTCGTCTGCTTGCCCATCGGCTTGGAAACTCCGCTGCCCGAGAAAGAATCCAAACTGTCCTCCAACGGATGGACTCATCAGCAGAAGCATGGGAAAGAGCACGAAAAGTCTTACATTGCCCCGTCCGCCGACGAAGTGTCGCTGCTTCCCAATAGAAACCTTTTGCATCGCGACTCGCCCAACAAAGGCGATACCGGTGACTTCAGCGTCAATACCGACGGGACCACGCTATCTCTGACGTCCTCCGGAAGACCGTCCTCGGAAGGAGGTAAAGGATCCGCTCCGGCTGATTCCGATCCTCCGTCTGCTAATTCTTCCCTCAGACTGCGGAACAAGAGTACGGGAGGGTCGAGGCCGGCATCCGCGGCTTCATCCGAACCGGCCACCTGGAACTCCCCCTACACCAAGCGCGACTCCGGCCAGGAGGCGGTCTCGGCCATCGGACCTTACTCTGCCGTCGGAGCATGGACGCCTGACGAAAACCTCATCAAGAGCGACCTTTCTTCGCCGTTCGAAGGCGCGGCTCCCAAAGGATACGTTAGCTTCGGAAAGTTTCCCTCGGACGGCGACTACCCGAATATTGATTTAGCGTCGTTTGGCCTGAACCACGCGCGTTTGGAGAACACCCCGCCGGAACGGAGCGCCGGAGGATACGTATCCATTCCGGAGATGTCAACCCTAACGTCCCCGAAAGAAATGCCGCCTCTCAGATCGATGCCGGTCGAGCCGATACCCGATTTGCCTTCGGGATACGTCAAAACCGCGCCTGAAAGTGCTATGAGGACGTTCTTCCATGACGTAACCGACACCGGTAATCCTTCAGGGTATGTCAGCATCGACGATCCGATGATTGCCGCTAGACGCCTACAAGATCAAATTTCCGTTCGCCCGGAGACGAGGCTCGACCTCGATCCGGGCTACGTGAAGTGCGACGACGCTAGGTTTTCCCCCGCGGCGCCGCAAGTCAGCTCGGCGATCAGTCCGGGGTACGTGAGGCACTCCGACCTCCCGACAAAGAGGATAAGCGCGCCGCCACTCGTGAACGAAAAGATACCAAACGACGGTAGAAGGTCTTCGGACTATTTCAAAAGCCACAACTATATTTCGCCCAAGCAGTCGGATGCGGAAACGGAAGGACCCAGATCCGCCGAATCGTCCCTATCTCCCGAGGCCTATTGCCGTCTCGGTCTGAACAAGTCTGCCCCTCAGCAATTCGACTTCAGCCGAGTCAGAGACGACGTCGCCCTCGATGATCTTTCCAACGTCGATTTGGTCGACAGTTATTTGCCATATAATAATAATTTGCACGCCGGCAGACATTGAATTTCAAAAGAACTATTATAAAGCACAGTTAAGAGCGTCGGAATATTTTTTTAACTATTACCTAACAAAAGTTTCAAGTGAACGTTTATTTTTGAAACTGGCAACGAATTAAGTGATAAAACTGACTTTAAATTTATATGACTTATTATACATAGAAAAAAAACCTTTCAAACCTGTGACATTTTTGTAATATTTGCCAATGCAAATGATTCATGAGATTTTATTTTGTGAGAAGTTAACTAGGAACTAAGGACATAATCGTGATTTAATTTAAATTTACCATTCGACAAAATACGGTAGGAGAAGAAATCGTCACAAAGCGAGGAGAGACGACTGCATTTCAATATCACTTGCATAGGTAAATATAAACATTATTTATGTTTCTGGAAAACTCGTTTTGCGCAACATTGGATCGAACACCTTTACAGTCTGTAACCGGATTTTTTTGATGACTTCTACTAAACATTTTGTAATCGTGTTATTTTGAAGCAGTAAATATCAAACATGTAGCTTTCACTCTTAACATCTTGGTCTCGTGAATGTAACAGCTTACAAGCTGAACAAATAACAATATTATTTTTTTTTTGTAAAATCAGAACACTTAAAAATCTGTGATATAAATGAGCCCTCCCTGTTGAACGCAGTTTTCGAATTCTACCCGGTTACAAAAATTATTTTGTAAGTCTTATATTTCCGTATGAAATGGCTTTTTAATCTGTGTATTCTCACCACCAAATTGAACCAAAGAGTTTTTAATATACTTCAATGGAAGTCTTAAATTTCATCGAGAACCATCTGCTTATCGTCTCCGTTTGAAACATATAATTAAACCATTTGTCATATATAAGCTGAAAATGATGTAACTCACTGACTACTAACGGCGTAACTGTTGAGACGGTTGATAACAGAGTATTGATGGTTGATTCCCAAAAATATAATACCAATTAACAAAACTTTCGTCTACAAACTAATTTGTGTATTATATGTTGATGACCGAATTTTCCTGAAAATCCGCCTTCTTTATAGTATTGAGTTTTTTTTTAAATATTCGCTATTGAAATATCTTTTACGCGGCTCAGCGGGTAATGTGTTAACGCACAGGTGGCCAACCCATCTCAGTTTTTACTTATATATTGTTTTTTTCTCAGTTATATCTGCTCCCCATTTAGAACATATGAAATCCATTTTTTTTAATGTTTATTGCTCAGTTTCTCAAATGATCTCTTTTCGAAGAGAATGCAGATAGAAGGATAGGCTTAGGACAGAACTAGTCGTTGACGGATGGTTCTTGCTACGCCCCGTTGTTTCGTATCGGATGTGTGAAAGGGAATTGCAGTTTCATTATATTCAATTTCAATTTGACCGCCGACCAAAGTTTCGCTATTTTTCCACTTATTTCCTACGCGAGGCAGTAGTTACTGATATTTTAAATAAAATGATTATATATTCACATTAACTTTAACAAACCTTGTAGGTATTTAATTCGGCAACATGATAATTTCTTTGCCCCTCATTATTTTGAAGTAACGTATTAGTTAATTACTCGATATAATCACTTTTAAGGTGTTAACTGTCACTTCTTGATGGAAAGGCATGATATTTTAAATAATAAAAACACATTTTTTAGTACTTATTTCCACAATATATTTTTTGATCAGGACCGGTTTCGCTCATCGCGAGCATTATCAACTGATCATGTCATCATCGGTTGATAATGCTCGCGATGAGCGAAACCGGTCCTGATCAAAAAAATATATTTTGGAAATAAGTACTAAAAAATGTGTTTTTATTATTTAAAATACTCGATATAAGTCAAATTAATAATCGTCTTATACAGCAAACCTTTACACAATGGACTCGTTATACCTCTATTCGAAATTAATATTTGAAATTCCCAATCGTGTCTCAAGATATTAATTGGTTAAAATCAAGAGTTGCAGCACAGTTGCAACAGTTTTAACACGTGCCGGCCGATGATATTTTGCATGCATTATAAATCCGCGTGCATTTATTTTTTTTAACTCGCGTGAACGCGTTCTTGTTTAATTGAATTAATTATTAATCTTTATTTAATTATTAAAATCATTTGAATTCATTCAAAAATAGGTCTCGTATATGTAAAAGTACTATAGTGTTACTTTGCTTTCATCAGTCCCGTTATTATCGGAATTTTACTACATTTGAACTCGTACAGTACACTCCTATTTTTACATGCTAAAAATAATCAGGTCTAACAACAAAAATTCATTAATTAACGCAAATCGTATTATCAAATCTGAAGTTCATTATTTGCTCAACAGTTATTATTTTAAAATACGTACTTCGGTGATATATTTTTTGATTGTGTATGATTAAGCGGGCTAAACAAAATCATCGGTGATTTACACAACACTCGCACACATTTCAGATTACGAACAGCATCGATGACCGTCTTTTATTGCCGCAAGAAAATGAGTTGCCAATACATTATTTATACAGCAGAGTATTTTAAAATCCAGGCTTCGCGCTAATACATAACTTTGCACGTGACTAAATAATGCCGATTCCATAGAATTAATTCTACGAGCGGCCGGTCCGGGAACCGTATGCGAAGTTTTTTACGCCATTCATGTGAATCGATTTATTTTGGTCGATTTTCTATTCTTATCTCTGTAAATACCCATGTATACTTTTATCATCGCGTGTATGGTAATGGGCGAACCTTTCTAAGTACAAAGATTTAATTACTTAGTATGAATTTTTATCCGCACAATTCAATAGGGCACTGCGAGACACTCGGGGATTTAATTATTATTCTAGAACAGAGGTGAGGAACCCGCGACCTTTACGATCCTCGAGTACGGCCTCTTGACTGAACGGTACTTTTTTACGCGAAACTTTTGTGCTGCTTGGCTTTAACGCGATAGCGACTTATGCTTTTTTTAGATTTATGTATAATAATAGATTGTATAAAGCATATTCTTTGGCCACTTAATCGCCAACTATAGAAATGTATACGGTTGGGACTTTTTTGTTTTTAAATTTCATTTGCTGATAATTCGAGTATTTCAACTCGTTTTGATCACCGTTGCAATTATTTTACAGGAAGGTACTTAGGTACCATCATCCTATACAATGTTTACAACCTCCTTTAATGTGTCGAAAATTTTCCTTAACATTAATTTCTAAGTCAATCACTGCTTTTTGTCACCATGATTTGACTAGGAATTATTGACACACCCGTGTCCATTGATACAATATTTACTAGTCGATACGTTCCAATTTACGACTGCCAATTCGTAGCCGCTGTGTTTTTTTCTTATCGTAGTATAACACAGCAATTATTTATTAATGAATTCTCCAGTAAAACAAAGTTTTATAACCAATTTTAAATCAGATAATTTCGCCAAAGCGCAATTAATTATAATTGATTCGTTCTAGTTTAATTTGTAACGTGAATTCGTTCCTACCCTTACTTAACTCCTACCTTATTACTTTCATTACCATTAAAACGCAATAGTAGCTAACTAACAACATGGGTTGGTTAAGTTTGGCAGTTTGTATTTATCATGAATTGCTTCGCAAAATATTATATTATTTTTTACTCATACAAACAAGGATTAGTAGTAGAGCCAACACAATGACAAAATACTTTTGGGATTTTAATGTGTTAATTAAACATTTTTTGGGTTGTGCATTTTTTAAATCATACACGAGAAAGCGCTGTATCTATAATAAAATTAGTTTTCGTTCATTTTCATACGATTACATGGAATTATACATTATTACTCAGCCTTGCAGTTTTACCTTTCTTGAAATCTAAAAAAATATTGTAACACTATTATCCGTGACAAACACCACGTGCATGTTCAGCAAAATGGTTATAACTTCGAGCGCCTACGGTTGAAATAAATTATAACACTGTGAGCCCAAAAGCTCCGCATAGGGAGCGACCACGACGAAAAAAACAAGTCACCGCTGACTGTTCATCCTCGTTATGAAAATTGCTTTATTAATTGAACAAATGTGTATTTTTAGGAATTAAAAAAAACGGCATTATTCACATAATGCTATACGCCATGGCAGTGTATTTTTGTGAAGTTTCGCGGAAAATATCGATTTCATTCAGCGTTACCTTATAGACTCTAGAATGGTATTTTAGGTTTTTTTTTTATGTTTACGTAACACAATGAACAATACATTTGTTGCGTGAAATAGACTTTATCGTACTAATTTCGACCACCCAGAAACACTGGTGCTATGTTAAAATGCCTTAGTGTATCGTGACTAATGAGAGCATACAATCTAAATTTAGGGGCTCAGATATTGAAGGCCTTACACCCTCCGTGTCGATCGATTCTTTCCATGATCCGGATCGTTTCTTTTTGGTTGGTTGATTAAACTATTTATATTTTTATCGTGTATCATCCTTTTAGTGAAAACGGTTAGTGCACAGTATATTATCAATTGTCCCATTTAATTTTGTACGGAAAGGTACATTTTTATTCATTTTAGCTTGATTTTATTCTTTGCTGGTATTATAATTATCACATGTTTCATTCAATACGGCGTCTTCCCGCCTCCGAGTTGTTAAGATTTAAGTACAGTGGAACCCCGATCAACCGTTCTCGCATAATACGTTTTCCCGTATGGTTCGTTAATTTTTTACAGTCCCGTCAAACACCCATAAGAATAATGTTAAATAATCCCGCATTAACCGTTCTCAGTTTATCGATTTCCTCGATCTATCATTATAATATTATAGTCCCGTCTCAAATATTATTCTGATTGACCGGCTTTGTAGATAAATCTTTCTATTCAATACAATCTGTGTGTTTGAACACATTTAATCTTATATATTAACCAAAGAAATTAATGTTCACCTTCTGAGAGTCTTGAGATTTTCTCTAATAAAGAATTTTTCAAGAAGAAGTTTAGAACACTATTCGATTATTTCAATTATTATATTAATATAACTTTCACAAAACCCTCGCATATTTACCAATTTTTGTGTAACCCATCTTTGAAAATCAAAGGAAGGCGGGACGTTTCTTAAATTTAACTTTTTTTAATAAATATTTTAATCTTTCCCGCATTCCTCGTTTTCCGCATTTTTCGTTTATTTTTTAGGGTCCCACAAAAAACGTAGAATCGAGGTTTCATTGTATTAAGATATTTTTTTTAAATATTAAAAAAATATTTTTGAGAAAGTCGCAAAGAGAATTGATAACATTTCGTAGAAAACACGCTCTGTGTTAATTTTATTATTCGTTTATCATTTAAAAAATAAAGATTTGTGAGAAAATATTTTCAATAATAATAATAAATAAAGAAAATAACATACATTAAATAGATGTTACAAATTCGCTTAGTTATCAAAAAAAATTAATAATTAAAGCCTATTTTTTAGTAATTATTTCCACTACATGTTTTACGAGCATTATCAACTAGTTTGAATTTTTGATATTGGGTAAATTTATTCATTCATTCAATTCAACACATTACCGTCTTTCTCGAAAAAAATAGTTGATTTTTTTCTTGGGACACGGATGTATATTACTGTCATCCTTTCATCCTTCCACCTGTAACACGATCTGAAAGATCTGCTAGCATTGACATTTCCAAAAAATATCTTCATTCATACTGTTTCTAGTATGGAACATTGAATGAGTGATCTAGAACAAGTGTATCAATGATTAGTGCTTGTTCAATCACTAAAATACTTTTGTATAAATTTGTTTGTATATTTAGTTTGAATTGTTGAATCTTTCCTCGATTCCCCACGTTTTGTCACTCACAACCCGATTTCGCCTTTCGGCATCTTCATGAATTCCAACACGCGGATTCAATGGAACTGCCTGATAATTTTAACAATTCAAATTTGATATTGAAGTTCCATCAAGCGCATCGACTCGATGTCGTAAATTGTATCATCTTACTATGTTGAATACTTGTTCGCTTTATGTAGGCTGACAAATTATATTTACTAGATAATTTTATTTCACGTGTTGTGGACACATATTATGTATAATTATTTGCTATATTTGTTGTACAAAAAAAAACTGCAGAAAATGTTTACTATTATGTTTAAAATAATAAATACACATATTCCTCGATTTACATGGTAGATTGGTTCCTGAGAAAAACGTGTATATCGAAATTGTATATTTTTTTATGTAAAACCGTGTAAATCGAAAAGTACACAAAAATGGTTGTTTTCTAAGATACACAAATAAAGCAAATTGTTTAAAATGTATAAATATACACATTCTTTTATTAACTAAATACACATATAGAGGAACAAAAAAATTAAATCCAAAAGATTCATAAAAAAATTATTGCAACCAATAGAGTTTTTATCATTTATCAGTTTCATAAATCACCGTCAATTTCTTCTTCGTGACTGGTTCAAAGTCACTTTCATCACTCGAAATTATTTGTGCCAATTCGATGTTTGAAGTAGAGACATTTACATCTCGAGGAGATTTGGTTTTTTTTAATTCGTGTAAAACAATACCGTGTAAATCGAGGGATATGTGTATTAGATAATTATCCTGGTCTTAAGAGCCGCGTGGTCACCATTGTCGCTTTGTTTGCGGTGCTAATCAAAATATAGATCCGATAAAAATCCGAGACAGCTTCAAATTAATAAAAAAAAATTGTGTTCGACAGCGAACAGATCCTGGTCGAGCCTAATTCAAAAGAATCCATCAAAAATCCTTTATCAAATTAATATTTGGCACGTTTCGATATAGCAACAGCATCGAACTTTTCGTTTTTTTATGTTCTGAATTTTCGCGTAAACCTTCATTTTATTTATATTTTTTTACCAAGATTTTTGTTTTTACAGTTCATATAATACGGCGTCTATCAGGGATGATAAGATGGCATCGAAAATATATATTTATTATTTCTTAGGGTGATCGCTCAAAGTGTAAATATTTACGCACTCTTTATTATTTACCCTACAGTATCTCCAATATTTATTATCATTTTATGCCTCGGGTGAGCTGTTTCAAAGAAACGAGATTAGACAAATGTTTTTCCCAAAAATAAAGGTTATCACAATGTTGTTGATCAACATTAGTAGCATTTACTGTTAATTATCAATTATGAAGAGTAAACAATGTTAATATTACTTAGTACGTCTTATTAATCAAATTGGCGTGGGGAAATTATCAAATTATCATAGAAAAACAAGACGTGTCCGGAATCGAAGCGCTCTACGTATGCCTAATATCTATTATCATTTCAACGAACGAAGAAAAAAAAACATCAGAATGCGTAATATTTAAAGCGACGCCGTTGCATTCATTGTTTTACATTCTTCGTAGTATCGATTTCAAGTGAATCGTTTACCCAATTGTAACCAAACAATTCATCAGCGGTGCCTCCAAAATGCTCTGCCTTCGACAGTTTCCTTGCATCTTTCACAATTCACCTCTGCGTGCCGTGATACAGATGGTCACCGCCGGCTTTTAGGGCGACGGTATTCATCCGGTTGGTAGAAGAGACAGGCGTTCAACTTTTCCCTGGAGCATCTCGTAGCACATCTCCATACAAAATCTCGTGGTCTCGAATAAATTTATACATACATAAAAAAACATTCCAAAATAAAACTACAGTAATGTCTTTATACGTCTGTCAGTGTGTGATTTTTTCTATTATTAAACTGTGGAATATTAAAATCTTTTTTATCTTTTTTTGGTAATTTTAACTAATTTTCTATTTTGATGTTAAATTCTGAGGCCATCACTACACGTATTATTATATAGTTAAAATGACTTCGCCTTAAATGTTATAAACGCTCTAAAAAATAATCTAGAAGGCCGAAATATTGATAACGATGTGAATCAATAAAACACGAATACAGTCTAGTATATTTACTTATCGGGGGTGCCAATTAAACAGGTGACCAATGAAATCGATTTTTATTCTTGTCAAAACAATCTGCTATCAATACGTTTTAAAGGCTTACCTGAGAATTCAAAATCATAACAAAAAATAAAAAAAATATCGAAAGAAAACATAAGAAGTCTAACCTAACTCCAGAATATGTCTGTTTAAAGTTCGTAAGGCGTCCGTTGTCATTATATTTCGTTATTTGAGGGATAATCTTTCAACATCCACACGATTTGGATAAATATTTCGGCACAATTATTTAAATTTGATTCATTTTACTTGTCGGTCAGCGTCGTTCTTTTAGACGTTACGTGGCGTAAAATATTTCGTCGCTCTCAACGTTGTTCTCTCTGACAAATTCATGTTTATGTATTTACGGTTTGATTCTAAAATAATTTCTTGGAAATAGCAATAAATTCGTAGTCGCGGCACAGTTGACACTTAGCGGGACGTCTTTTTTTATCACCATTAGCTTGAAAAATGTGAAGACGCTTCGATTTTACCTTGTTTTTACAGGTAACCCACAGTTGCTTTCGAGTAAACGACTGAGAAGGGCATCTAAACTTTGTATAGGATCGTTTTATATTACCCGTACTTAATCCTTTGTCCATACTCGTACCTATTCTCCAGTGGCGTCCTTGGCATTTTAACAGCAATACTTTTACCATTTGAGGTAAAATATAATATATAACTCGCCCGGTTCAGTGCCCACTGTAATATTGTCTCTTTAATGTAAATTTATCGGTAATTGTTATTGTCCTCACGTATATGTCACGTTATAACGTGCAGCTTACAATTCCTTGCTCCGATGTTACCACTCTATGCAGTAAAAAAGCCTAAATCGTATAAATTATTCATGAAAACTATTGTCGATTACTTGAGTATATTTTTTTCTGATGAAGTCGAGAAAAAATCATTACTAATTTTTTCTACAATTTTAAACAGTGTGTAGCATCAATCGAGTGCCTAGATGTGTTATATGTATGTATTTAAAAATCAAAATTGATAAACATAAATACTAATGAAAGAAATCTGTGTGTACAGTTACACTTAAAACATAAGAAAAACTAACATAAAAATACTTTGTCTCTCAGATCTACAAAAAAATATCGAAATTATTAGAAAAATTAATAAAATTAAATTAATTAAACATTCCATTGTTTAGACAATGCACGCTTACATATTTTTTAATACAATCTTTTGAAAATAATTAGTTTTTCCGTTTTATGCAACTTCTGTGACTCTGCGATTTGTTAGTAGAATGTTTTCTTTATTAAATTCTTTAGTCCACATACGTTTTGATACCTAGTAAAATTCATAAAACAAATTTATTTCCTAGTATCTCGCTTCGGCTTTACAACGTTGTGCCTGATATTAATAATTAGACACGACATTACAATCTTTTCACAAGCCGGGACAATTTAGATAGTTAGCTTGTAAAAAAGCGAGCCCCATCGATACTATTTTACAAAGCTAAAGTTTTATTGTGTAATATATTATATTCAACTGAGTTCTTTTTGTTCAAAAAGCTCGAGATTGCTTGAATAATTCACGCCGAGAACAAAAATTATCTCGAGTACATTACACCCACGATCTAAGTAAACTGAACTAGGATTGCGCTTGCGCGGTGACTGTGCAACAGACTTGCAACACTGCTTGTTATACCAATGTTATAACCGTTAAATGATGCATGGTGCTCTTAATTGAGTATGAAGAACATGTTTGTTAGAATTCCATAACTTTTAGTGTTTTTATCAGTAGACTTCCTCTTTTGTCATCTATTATTGATGTATTCGTGTCCGAGCAAATCGAATTGACTGTTAATTGGTTGCTGCAGTTAATCATTCATTTAAAGGCTATAATTTTTGCGTTTCGGGTTACTTAATTTACTGGACTTTTTTGATTCGTTTATATTCGACACTTTTTTCTGAGTAACCGGGACCATATCTTTATAGCGGAATAGTCCTGGTCAAAATATGAAGTATGGCAAGTCTCACGGTGATTTTTATCAGTATTTTTATTAACTGTAATTTCTAAAGGACTGTGAGGCCGGCCAGCCAATTGTTTGGTGTAGATTTTCGAGCTTAGTTCCCAAGTTGTCTGCTTTTCAACATTCTTACTGACTTTCTTCGAAACCCTTGTCAGCACAGTTTGACTCCAGTTCAGACTGCAAGTAGGGTAATCCAAGTTGCGTCTGACAATTTTAGCAATTCAAATATGTCTGCCGCTTAAAACTTTCACCCATACGCAATTTCAGCAAGCACCATATCATATGATGCATTATCGAATATCCTTTACACACTCCACACGTAGACATTGGCGTATATATATATATGCGATTTTTTTTGTGGGGTAGCAGGCTCAGATCAGAAATCGACTGACCACAAACAATTTGTTAACACTTGTCTTTAATCTTTTTTTTTTAATATATCTGTTTGATTATTTATCAATTATTTGTAAGTGCCGTGATTAATACAATGCTTATTTTAATCTGATAGAGCGTGATTAGTGAGTTATAGTGTTTTTTTTTATCACGGCTGAAGTTGTTTTGTAGAATATTAAAACTCAATATTACAGAATAAACCACGGGTTTGAATACAATCGATTTACTTAACTGTATATACAAAATTTACTCGTTGCATTTCATATTTTACATATCGTTTTCTCTATCAAAGATTTCATAACATAACTAAGACATCAATGAAAATGCATTAGCTTAGAGTTACATAAGGCGATGCATAATTATTTACATTGAGGTATAGTTGAAAAATGTTTGATTCACACCTACATCCGGTGTATCAATGGATCTAAACCTGCCTGCAGTTTTTTTTTTTTTACTTTAAATGTGTAATATAAAATTTAGAGCTGCATTACTCTATTATACATGATATAAGAATTTATTTTGAAATATTTGAAAAATTACTTGCACTGCAAAAATGTTGTATTGTTTGAAAACAATTGGGATCAGCAATAGCTGAATGAAAAATATTTAATAAATGTGTTCTTCTAATTTTTTTTCACACAATTGATTACACCATAAATAAAACGATGTGAGACTGTTTCCTTCGGCATAGAACAGAACTAACGATACAATTTTTTTCGTCCATTTTCGTTTGCTTAGACACATTTTTTAAAAGTCTACGGAACTTCTATCATCCATCCAATTCTTAAATGTTTTCATTTTTCACCTTACGTTTTCGAAGTGATTTGAAAACCTCAGATAATTAGATTTGATACGACCGAGCAGTAAGTTCAGTACACAGTTACGCTTTACGAATTGTATTTAAATTACTATAGTGCTTTTCTTTTTCTTCGAAGTAATCGTCGTTCAAATAGATTTAAATCGTTAACATTTTTTGACACCCCATCACTGCCAACCGCATTAGCAGTAAAAATGCTAACTAATGATTTTTTAAACTGGGACGTCACAATCCTCTCATTAAATACATTTCATTGGATTAGGGTTGCCACAAATGTTTCTCATTCGATGTTTGTCTGTCTAGGAATTTCACGGAAGAAACTGTTTTCTAATTTAATAATATTTATATATATTCTGATTTTTGCTATGGTCCCACGGACGCCGCATTTGAAATCTGATATTGATTTATAACAAAATACATATTTTTCACACTATCGACAGAAAAATAATGAGTCTTTCATTATTCATCCGTTCTTTAAATATTAGAAAATAAATCAAGTCGAAAGTTATGTTTGCTCAAGTGACAGTGAATCGTGGTGGCCATATGATATACATAGGAAGCGAATATGATCGAAAAAGGCTAACTTTGTCTCTCAAATCGAATTAATGTTTAGGATGGAAATAAATGCTCAGGTTTATTTGTTAGAAAAATGATTTGATTAATAAATTTCGTGACACATTTGTAGAATTTTAAAAATTGTTGGTTAACTCTTTCAGTGCCTAGATCGAAAAAATGTTTTACTAACAATAAGCCGCGTGTTTTCAAAACATCGAAAAGCCATAAATATTATTATAAAAAAATATGTTATTTCAGTTTATTCAAGTCGAGAGGGGCTAAACATTTGTGAAAAAATACTGTGTCGCGCCGTATTTACACTTCAATGTTGTTCACGTCGAGCACTTCATTCACGCACCGATGCGTGTGAGGCACTGGACCGGTTAAGACACTCCTTGTAGACTATCCACAATACATAATTATGTTAGCATAAATCACTGATGCTGGCCTTTGTGACCCTAGCGACAAATGTTTTACTTAAATACCGGTTTCCTTAAAATGTTCAAATCCAATGATTACAAAACGCAATATGATACGTAGATCCATTACTCGGAATAATAAAAGTGTTAATATTTATTAAAATTAGTGTAGAATGTTTATAGGCAGACGTAAAAGAACATTTTGAAAGAACTCCGGTGGTAGCCCTGCCTGTATATTATAAACGTGCATTATCCAAAAAGGCTTAGAATATTTCAAGTACTGTTGAGTGATCGACAGTGACAGGGAGTTTGAACGAAAGGACGGAAAAATTATCAACTTTTAAACTGCCTGAATGAGGGATCATACATAATGGGTATGTAAATATAACAGATTACTGCCAATTAATTTCGTATTTCAAGATCATTTCTGACCGGCCGCGCCGCCAATTTTCGCGCCGAGTCGTGCGGACGATGCTGGATTCTCGGAAGATTCCACACGTCGACGAGTATATTGTACGCGATTATGCTATTATATATTATATTGCTATATTATATATTACGCTGCTAAGGTCCTATACGCGATTAAACTATTTGCATATAGCGTAGGAATATGTACAAAAACTTTGATCGCGAATATTTAGTTTTACTTTTCCTTTTTTTTTTTAATCCTCGAACGTCGTGTGCCAAATGTAACGCTGGGAAATTTTATGAAACGATATTTTTTTGTTAATAGAAGAACTATTTTCACAATTTTATGATATAAAAACTATGGCCGGTTTCGCTCAGTGCGAGCAGTATCAACTAATCGAAAGCGATCCTGATCTTTATTTATTTAAATGTAATATAATGCCTTTCAATCGAGAAGTGACAGTTAACGCCTTGAATGTGAAAATATAATAAATAAAATTAAAGAAAGCCTGTCGGAAACGCATTTTAAAATATTAATTATTTTATCACAGATTTAATATGTAGAGAAATCGTATGAAATCTTCAAAAATCGATTATGCTTTAAAAATGGGCAAACACTTCTTTTTACGGCCACTGTGGACATTTTATATAGGAATGTAATTCTACAGTATAAAACTACGCATGAAATCATTTCCATTTTTTCTAAATACATCTTCGGTTGTAACGTAAATCCATCTCGCGGTCCACACGTTTGCCGTAGCTGGCATAATCGTTCTCTCTTCGCGGATGCCCTGAAATTATTAAGCTTTGCGTATTAAATATATTTTAATGTTCATAACAATAATTGGATCTGTTTTTCTTGCCCCGTCAATCCCGGCGTGTATAATAAATAATCAATCTTGGAATGAAGCATTAATATATTTCATAGAAGATGAACAATTAATACGAAGTTTTTATTAAATTTCCCATACATATTTATTTACCCTAACAAGATTGCAAGTAATTTTACCAACACTCTCTTTGTGACATTTATTTCAATACACATTAAATAGAATAAATTATCTATGAATTCAACGAACAATTGAGTGTTTGTTTACATATCTGAAGGAAAAATACACTTAGGTCATAGATACAATTGATTTGTCCTTTGATCCTGTCCCTTTCTTTACTAATTGAACCTTGGCGGTAGACGCTCGGTTGCAATAAACTGAGCGGTAATATTGTATTTCTCTATACATCTATATTATATGGGTAGTACTTTATTTAAATGCGGTACCATGTCAGGTAATAAAATGCTTAAAAGAATAATCATACAATGAAATGATTAGTTATCTAACAAAGATAATTACCGACATCGTTAATGTTTGACAGATTGTCTAATAACAGCTGTGACGTAAACATATCCGAGATGAATACTGCATTTCAAAATGTTATATCAACTCGAGAGCAGTGCATGGAGGAAATACAAATATTATACAGCTCAGCCTAGGAGGGTCAAGCATTTAAAACCCGGTTTCTATTAACCTTTAATTAAGACAATAGGACAACACTAAGCTTCATTTTCAAGGTTTATTAATAAATTCTAACAGTTAGAATTCAATATGAGCTAAATATATTGTTTTTTTTTTTGCTAACAAGAATACTTAATTATTTATTGCAATTATATATTTATTGCGGCTTTATTTTTGCGATTATAATTTACTAATCAAAATCAGTACATCTTTTTAATAACACTGCTGTCAAAATATTGAAATATGATATATTTCACTAATCGTTACACATAAACTTGTTTGCGTTGACAAGAGCTATCACTTTTCTTTCTTATACTACACTCTAATTTTAGGTATTTCTAATTTTATCGGTAGAAAACTTATTTCATCGCGAAAATTAATCTGTTCTCGCAAGTCGCCATTGATTACATAACTTTCCAAACTTTTTAAATATAGACTCTCGTTAATGGGTACTAAAAAACAAAATTCGACGCTTATCTGCCCCTATTGCTTTATTTCACACTTACCGCATTTCACTGGTCCACCGTTTTCGAAAATTTTCCCGCGACAAAATTCTTTGTAAATCTACTTTGCTGTTGTAATGTCAATTTTAATTCAAAGACAGGGCAGCATATTTATATAACCATCCTAGGTTTACGCTTTACGCGGAACATATTTTGGAAAACTCCGCACTAGTTAAATAACAAGTTGTGTAGATTGTTAAGGAATCGCAATGAATCTTTCCGAGAAATATTCTTGTTGACAATTAAAGTGAAACACTTTTATATTAATTACATTCTTAAGGCCGAAAATATCCAATTGTATACTGGTTATTTCTGTAATATTCACTCGCGAATAAATTCAAAAAAAAAACGCTGCGCTATAAATAAGATAAAAATCAATGTCCGATTCCATGAAAAAATAGTGATTCACGTTGTCCAATAGAGTGAAGCTGGTGTATTGCCTCTCTATTACGTTCGATATTTTTTTTTTTTAGAGATTTCGAATACAATTTTTTTAATTCTACCTATTATCAAATTTTCTCTCGGAATGCATTTGGTTTATTTTGTCGTCTTCATTGACTTTTCCTCGTAATATTTATTTTGCTTTTCTTCCGAGATTCCTTTGTTGTTTGTTGTGAAAGGGTGTAAATTTTACAAACGTTATTCATTTTTTCCTTTGCACTAGAGAATTTTTTAGATATCCTACGGACAAATCTAATTAAAATTATTATCATCATTCTATATATTTTTATAAACATTTTTTTTTTTTTAAATACTGTGGTAAATAGAGAAGCCAATTGAATTGCTAACAAAGTTTATTTAATTATTTATAATTCTTGATTTTACCGAAGCCTGAAGTTGAAATCCTTCACTTTTTATTCATTTTGATGATCCCTGTGACTCCAAAGATTGCATAGATTCTTTACTTTTCTCAATCGAATTACAACCAAACTTAATGAAGAAAAGAGAGACATGGGAAGCAATCTTTCTAAAGATATTGTTATATCAATGGAATCTCATTGAGCTCACAAAATCGTCACACAATCGTACCAAGGATGATACCTTGAAGACTAGTCATCAAAATTGTTTTGACGAAATCAACATGATAGATCAAATTGCATTGAGTTGTCATTTAAATAGTTCTAGTAATATTTCTCATATTTCATGTTTTTTTATTTTTTTAGAAAAACAATTACCTTGAGATTTGCTGCAATCAATTTCTATTATCGTAAATTCGACACCGGACCATGGATTGTGTTTACACGATACCCGTGGTAGCCCAGGACCTGCGCCAGGAGGAGAACATCATTCAAATAGCCGATACGCTCGAACACCTGAGCTGCGTCATCAATGACGTCTTCAAGCGCATCAATCAAAGGATCGACGACAACATAGCCAGAACTCAGTCCGTTGCGAAGAGAATTTCTTTCTGTGGCAATAAAATTGAGAGACTCACGGGCACCAAAAACGCCACGAATGTCCTCAGCAGCTCCAAATATCCCGGAATGGAGTGCCATAAGAATTACGAGAGTTTGTTCTCTCATAGAGGCGAAGCAGTCACGGTGACTAGGACTGCGGATGAAATTAAAAGCAGACCGACCATCGGCATCGACAAGGAGCATCAGGTTTGTGTATACCTTTGTTTTACTTAATTTTAAATCATATGGTAACTTCTTTTGCAAGTACAATTTCGTTCAACTCGTAAATTTGAAGGTAACTCAGTCATTATTCGCTTCTTCTTAATCTTCTCTTCAGAACAAGAGTCAAAATATTCCTGCTATTTTTATTTGAATAAGTAATCAATTTGAATTACATTTTATCATATCAAAACAGTGAACTTTCTTAGTTCGCACAATGTATGCACAATCTATACAAAAATGGGTATTTATATGTAACACGTCTATTTTCGATAGGTATGGCTGTAAATGGAAATTATAATGTAAAAAAAAACTATGTATCTACATTGGCAATGTTACTAGTTGTAACATTTATTATTTGATGAAGTAACAAAATTACCAATTTATATTTTATAATTACTAGAAAATTTTCAAGTAGTTAGTTGTATAAACTTACATTTTTTATAAATACCTGCTTATTTTTCAGGAGAAACTAGAGTTCTACCATGTGAAAATTTCCCAGCCTGATGCTCGTCGTGCCCTATTAGAATCCCGCCCTCCCGAAGGCCTCGGTCCGCTTCCATCCAACACCCCCTCCATGGGGTGCCTGCTGCTCTATGGCACTGGTGAAACCGTGTACGGAGCTACAGAAAAGGCTCCCATTCATTCCCGAGGGCAACAACCCGTTATTCTTGCGGTAGCAGATAACGCGTTGGACGCTGCACCCTTCTCCATGTCCAACAGGGAAAAGGGTACTGGGAAAGCGGCCGAGCCTTACATGTATTCACCGGGGATGGGAGAGGTAAGATTTTGATTTACCACTAAATTGCCACATGCATTTACCATATTACACCTACACTACTTACAGCTCAATTAAAGCAATGTTTTTATTCTTTTATTTCCATTTAAAATCAATCGATCTATGACATGAATGAAATCATTTTGTCAGTTGTGAATCACCATTTCATAACTTCATCTACCTCATTGCCAATCAGGGCTTTTGACTGTCTTAAAGCATAACCATCTTTTCGCTTTGCATTAGCAGTTGGTTGTGGACATAACTGCGAAACGGTCTTAGATGTGACAAAATAACTTTGTCGAACATTAGGATTACAATTATTTACCCCTTAAAAATTATCACCTATTTTAAGGTCTCAATTCCATCATGATGATAGTCTTGTCACCGTAGTTAAAAATCTTAACTATTGTCAGTTGTAACGTTATATACGTCATAATAAACCAACGGAATCATTACTGCCATAATACCTCATTGTCATTTGGATATGTGATTGAATTCTCAGTTCACAACAGTAAATAGTTTTCATTGAATTTCTTCTGTGAAAATTTCAATTGTGTCCAATTACAAAATCACCATTTGAACCGTTCCGAGAATAAGTTTATGCTTTCTTAAAAGAAATATTTATTTTATAATAATTGATAGTAATTCATTGCTACAATTTGTCAACCTGCGTGGAAATACATCCACTCAAGAATGTTAAAATACAATCGATCATACTTTGACTAAATTCACTTAAATTGAATAACTATAGTATGCAAAAGCCAATCCAGTAATTATATGATGTTTACTTTGAGGTGTTAATTGTCATTTCTTGGTGGAAAGGCATGATATTTTGGATAACATAAACAAATTTTAAGTACTAACAATCAGGACCAGTTTTCTTCATTGCAAGCTTTATCAAAATGTGGCATTCAGTATATTATAATCGATCTTCTGTTGGGCGACACTCGATAACTCCCTTATAAATTACTATCAGTTGGTGATTCAATATGTTGTTTTTTTAATCAACTAGCTGCTAACGGCTCAACTCTTGAAACTGCAGATTGCGTTGTGTTGATATTGAAAAATATAAGAGCATTATCAATGTTAAAACATTCACGTATGAGCTGATTTTTGTATTGAAATATATGTTAATATATTCTAACAATCTTCTTAAGTTCGCTTAACAACAACAATACTGAATTTCAATCGTTGAAACTTTGTACGATTCCTCATGCTTCGTCACTAATGACATGGGTTTCGCCTTTAAGCATCTTCAGGCATTCTATCACCCAATGCAACAAAATTGACACTTAATTAATTAAAAAGAAATTCAGCGTTGGAATATCCTTTATATGGCTCCGTATATAGAAATTGCTTAAAAACTATTGGAACATTGCATCATTAAAACTAAGTTATTGTAAATAAATAAATCCTGGAATCACCCCCCAATGGACAATCATGTTCACTCGGAATGCAATAAAGATCTAGAAAAGAAAATTATTTCAAATTAATAGTAAACAAATTCATTTAAATCTTTTAACTATGGGCTTAAAAATTCTTAATATTCATTTACTCTTATACTTAATACTCTTCCTAAATTGACGCCTAAAAGTGTATTTATATGTTTCTGTGTATCAGTAAAAATATTTAAATTTTCATTCACTGAAGTGGTCATGTATCATTCAAATCAACAAAACTGTAATGTGAGGCAACAGACAGACCGCAGTAGAAAATTTGTATCAATAATTCCAAATAGGCTCTTCAAATACACCCAGTCCTTTTTTACGCTATACATTGGTTCAAGAAAACGGCGCGTAAAAAAAATCGCATAAAAAAATCACATAAAAAAATCACAAATTTCATATAATTTGACAATTTGGTTCCAAGAATTAAAATATTGCGTGAAAAAGTACCAGTAACGTAAGAAAAATCAAAATTTGCTCTTTATTGCTTATAATTTTTTTTTTTTCAGTTATATGAATTATTCGCTGCTGTCACTCTTGGTTGCGAAATGTAATCGTTTGCGATTTTTTGAACGAAAGTATTGAATTTTGTATGAATCTAAATTTTGCTCGGACTCTTGTATATCGGAATATGTATGAAAGCCAAGGTAAAACTGTCTTTTTTAAATATTCATGCAAGTGTAAATTATTTTATTTTTAAATGCTTTTTATTTCAAGAGTAATATTTTTATCTTCGATTCGCATTAATTATTTAATATTTAAATTATTTCGACGTCTTTGGAGGGCATTTATTTGACAGAATAATTCAAAGTGGTAAAATTTATGGCTGAGAAAAGTGCTATTCAACGAATTTTATAAATACATTGTTTTTAAACAAGTTTAAGAGCGGACACACATCCCATGATTTTACCCAATTGCATTATATTTTTTTACACACCCTAGAACATAAATTCGCATAATATCCAATACACTTGTCAACATTTGGCAATTATATGTGTTTTTAAAAAAATGGAATGCTTTACAAAATTATGTTTTAAAAATACACATATTTTTTTAATTTAAAAAAATAATTTCATTGGAAATAGTTTTGAATTATTTAACATCAGTGTTTCACAACATTGGCTTAACGTAAACATCTCCTCAAACTCTCAATAATTCTATTTAACACATTCAGTGCTAATTAAATTACGTGTTCACATGCCATACTAAGAAATTCTGATGTCTAAAATAGCTTAACTATAGAAATAATTTAAAAGCCGTTCGATATATATAGTGTTGCATTAAGTACCAGCATTTGGAGTGCATTTAGGTTTTTAACAGAATATATTTTGTTATATTATTCAAGGCATTCAGCATGAAAGGCCAACTTAGTAATTAGCTAACAAATCAGGCTAAGCATCCATCCAATGTGCTACACAACTTTGGATACTCCACAGGTACGTCATTTGGGGATTCAGAATGGGTCTCTTGTACACATAAATGAAACATAAAATCAATGTTTTTGTCACTATTCATAATGCTCCAAATTGCGTGGATATGGTTGAAAAAAATTTGCTAGTATCGAAGTCTCAAGAGCAAATTTTCTCAAATATACTTGATATAACATAGCTTTAATGTCCGACAAAAGTAAAATTATTGTCTGCCCTTTTCTTTGTATGGTTGCAATATATATATAATTTAAAGGATTTTCCATGTTTAATTAAGCACGGTGGAATCCGATTTTTATCCTCACATTCATTGTTTTCCTGCGAGTACGATTAATTTTGTACAGTCCATAAGATCAATGATGAATTATCTTGCATTAATCTTACACAATTTTGTATTTTCCTAGAATAATCAGTTATATATTAAAGCGCTGTCAAAATATTAAAACCCATTTAGAAGTAAGCTCATCTTCAATTATATCACAATCTATTGTTTACGTCGGAAACATTTGTTGTCCGATTCTTAAGCATATGTCGGGCCTTATTAAACAATTATCGTAGTCAATAGTCAAAAAAAGCAAGCGTTGTTTTCTTGCTTTGATACCAAGTCGTCATGTTTCCACTGATGGCTCACCTTCTGAGTGCATGTACATATTATTCAGTCATATTCCAAAGTCAGTGCTCATTTTTTTTGCATCATTAATGACTGACTTGCAACAAAAATGCCGCTTGAGAAGAAAAGAAATCCTTCGAGACTAACAAAACTTTCCTGCATTTGTCATTTTTTATTCAGGGCTCCACTGTATTCATAAGAACTATTGTCTTGACAGCTCATATTATGGTTACCCATATAATAAACATCCTCAACTCAATGACTTGTAATGTACAAAGCTTCAGTGGTCACCGGGATTAGTTAATGATTCTGTTATGAAGAAAAATGATACCTATCAAAGAACTAAGCGTCTACACATGACTGAATCACACATTTTGGATGCAAGGAAATTCAGCATGTAACAAATTATCAATTCAATTTGACACTTACAGACGGGAGTCTATTTCTAGTACACCAGTTATCAATCTTTTGAAAATATCCTGTAACACTTTTTTTTAAAAAGAAATTTCAATTGCATACAGTTTTTTTTTGAATAAAATTTGAAATGGGCTTCAAAATATATGAGTGATAGCTATTCTTTCAATTCTGAATAATTGTAAATTTCTTTCCTGCTTATTTGACTGTTCATTGCTGATATTTGTTGCTATATTTAGATTCATATCATCTGTCAATTTGTATTGGCTTCCATAAATATTTATCCAATTGGCACCCAAAATTTTAACAGATTATGTTTGCGAAATTCTCACTTCAGTTTGTTTCTTTCGAATGTATATAATTATTCCTGAAGGTTATCAATATGCTGCAATAGGCTTTTATTTCAACTCTTCAATTGTTGGTGTATTATTTAGAAATAAATTAAAAATATTGTCAGCTATTCAAACAGTTGCAGCAGTAGTTTCTTTTTAGTAAATAAATATTTCTCATAATGACATTACATTAAAATGACATTACATAAAAAACATTAGTAATATATTCTCGTAGAATCATACTGCAATAAAACATACTTGATCAATAGAGCTGGATTGTATTACCACAATTTAGATAATTGTTTTATCTGACACTGTCATGGTGAACTAAATAATGCAATAATATACAACGACATTCATTCTTGATAAGAATTACATGAAATTTGCTTTATCACTGTTTTGTGATACCACATTATGAAAATTACCATAAAACTTGAATCTTTCTCTCCGTTTTCAGTGACAGTTAAGAATAATCAGTTTCATTCATATTATTAGAACAATCATGTTGTCTATAGCAGCGTTGTTCAAAGTTTTTAGCTGACCAGCTATACAAATGTAATAAGTATCCTTTTTTACTACAGTATTTTGTGTTAGATATCAAATCATATATTACAAACTAAAAATTCTTTCTAAAATTTATATCAAAAACTGAGCAGAATATAAAAATATTTCATACACATAAATCGTTACTCCTTAAATCTACTTATCTTAACACTTTATGGTCGGGAAACGAAATATTTAATTTTTTGCGGACTGTCATTTGTTTGCGGAACCCGATAAAATTCATTTTTGTATCCTGTCAGTCGTTTGCGGGATTCGTCTTCTCTCGGGCTTGTATTTCGGCATGAAACATAACACACGGCAATAGGACAAAGACCTTTTTTTGACAAGTGGCGATAAAACTCATGAGTTATTATAAACCCGAGTGTTCCTATTCAGAGACGCATGTTTCTCGATTTACGTCATTTAGATTTCAAACTTCCAGTGGCTCTAAACTTGCAGGAATTGCAAGTGTATATTATTATTTATTATATAATTATATAGTAAGAATAAATATATTATCTTTTACATAGAATGTTTTCAAAATTTAATATTGATGAGATGTGGAGTGCCATTTACATAATTGAGAATAGGTTTTTATATTCAGCTTAGAAATATAATGAAATTAAGATGTAATCAGAGTGTTTATAATTTATTTTTAAAGATCAAATGTCACATATCATTTCTTTGAAAATTTCAATCAAAAATATTGTTTGGTTTAGAAGTTGTGTCGATTTTAAGGAAGAAATATTTTTTTGCGCCAATCGCAAAAAACGCCCGCTACAGGCTTGAGTATATTGCTCGAGGGGCCCGACCAGAAAGTGTTAATAAGTTTAATCATTTTTGTTGAAATTTCTGCGGACGTGCAGCAGTTCACAGATCACAGGTTGAAGAATGCCGAACTTAAGAACATGTGAACTGAGAAGAAACATGTCAAACATGTAGGATCACAAAAATCTAACATAATCCCTCTAGTAATTCTTCAAATGTCAAAATGAAAATTGTTTTAGTTTTCAACCTTTTTAACTAAACGAGTTTGTTATTCAGTAACTAAACCCTCTTTTTTTATTAGATGGTAAAAATAAAAGGGTAAGCTAAGGAAAGGACAAGTAGTGACCTAAGACATCTCACCATGCTCTTTTTATAAGAACGAATTGGAAGCTATTTTAAATGACGCGGACATGCCTTTGAACAGCAATCCAGTGGTGACTCGTGATTCAAACATTTAGAGGTGCTATCAAAATTAAAAGACGTGAAAACATTTATATCTCAATTTGCTTGAGAGTGCTGTCGCTCCGCAGTCTATAGGAACTGGCCGCCACTCCACAAATCAATTGTGAAAGCAATTTATGACAGTTTCCTTTCAGCAATTCAAACCAGTGCTCGAGAAGGTACTGTTGACGAGTCAGCTTGAGAATATTTTCTTTTAGCTGTATTTGAAGTAAATTTTATGTGTCCGAAAACGTTGTTAAAATTACCCATTAGAGCTGCAATCCATGAAGTAAAAACCTATATATATATACAATACTTAATGCGTACTTTATGTGTAATTGATTTTTTGTGCAGTCATCACTTGATAATTTCTTTTTCTTTTAATTGGTAGATACTAATTTATTTCGAAGGATACTAATGCTTTATTTTGATGTTATAATGTTTTTATTGATCTAATTTTCTTAGGAATGCCATAATATAATTGACTATTTCATTGAATTAACTGATACTGAAATAACTATCTTTTAGTTTTAATGATAAATTGTTACACTAGCAATTTCCATGAAATTATTGTTGTATCTTTTCTCATTAAACAAATTAATGTGTGTACACATTTCACAATAGTTGCAAATTTTTCATTAATGAATATTCAACATTTTTGAAACACTAATTTTTTTACATAATGCTACTGAGATATTGTTATTCGTGCTAGTAAAATAATGTTTTTATATAATTTTCGATAGTAATACAAGCCCAGTAAAAAAATCGACTTGCTCTATATTATTTGATGGGTTTTTTCACTTGTTTCATTCCCAGCTATATAGTGTCACTTCAGTTTCTGGCCATAGTAGGAAAAACTGTTTTAGGTAGAAAATGTTGTATTCTAATTTAGCTATCTCAATTATGTTCGAAATAAAATCACACCTCACTAAAATAATATGCTATTAAAATTCCATTACACAACATTAATATCCATTATCTACTGCACCCCAACCAGTGTTCCCTCTTCTTAATGAAAGGTTTTTTGTGTGTAAAATCTTAAGACTGCGCAGGGCCAACCAACAAATGTGTGGCATAATTTTAACATTGTTTTTTGCAAATATCCATAGATCATATTTGTATTGGCTTAAATTATTATAATTAACCTTATTTATTCATACCAAAAATATTTGTATCCCATTGGGTAGGTATAGTACAAAACATAGCTTGAAAAATTTATACAATCATAGTTCTTCAAAAATGTATTGAAGTGTGCGCCAATGTTTCTCCTAAGTTTTGTGGCCATGCATGAATGCAACTCAAATTAAACATTAGCCGTGACATTCAACCGAATCTACTTGATATTTCACATTCACGGTCGCGATTAGGATAGACACATTCTATTTATAATCTAGTAATCAGATTGAAACGGTCATCAAAAGCTAGCTTGAGTCTAGAACAGGATTAGTAGTTTCTTTATCATTTTCACTATGTTCCCTTTTTGGTATCGGCAATATAGGATATATTTTTTTTAATATTACAGGCATATTCTTGCCTTTGCAAATTGACACAAATTATTCATAAATTAATTTATAAAACGGTCAGTACTGAGATTCTATCCTGTGAATACATCGATCACTCAGTAGATCCCAGCATTTGACTTCTAAAATAACTCATGTATTATGTGCTGGAACTCTTCGGTGTCCTTTTGTTTTTGTGAAATGCAATATAGGTAGACCAAATTAAATTTATAACTGGTTATATGCTAGAAATCTTGCCATTTGAAGTACATTCATGCATAACTTTCACTCACAATTCCCAGAAAGATATCTATTATGGAAAGGAGATAAAATCTTAGTTACCAATGTATCAGAATCTCAGAGTAAGAATGTTCTCAACCACTTGCAAAAATGCTGGATAGCGATAAATTATAATAAAAGATATGTAATAAACAAATGCAATTATCTAAATTTTCTTATGAATAAATTGTGTACAACTAGTTGGAAATCTTAGATTGGCAATAATTAATCAAACTCTCATTTTCCAGGTACCAGAAATGGATGTGCCCCAAGATCTGCCTCGCTTGACGGGTGTTGCGGGAGACCTGCAGTTCCTGTCTGAAGCCGAAAGAGTTATCGCACCTTCGGCTGCTACTGTAGCTCAACCTTCTGAAACACTCCTTAAAATTGCACCTGAAAAACAATCTACGCAACCAACTGTTCCAGAGTCTAATACCGAGGCTTCTAAGTCTGCTACTGTGTTGGAAACAGAGATGACTGTGAAGAAGGCTGAAGAAATTGTTATGGTGAAGAAAGAAGAAGTGAAGCCCAGCGCAGGACCGCCCCCTCCGCCATTGCCTCCACCACCGCCTGCTCTTCCTCCGCCGTTGGTTAACAGTCTCTCTGAACCTGACTCTGCCAGCAAACAAGCTCAATCTACATCTTCGAGGTACGTAATCGATTTTTTGTCTCCTCAAGTAAAAGAAGAATTTATTTTATATTCATGATGAAGTGCGATATACAAAATCATCGGTTACATAAAATGTAACATTAAAGTCATCCAAAATCTACAACACTTGATTCAATAATCAATGGATTTGCTCGGAAGAAGAAGAAGAATCACTAAGCTTAGCTGACATGATCAAAAACATTTATTGATGTTTTATTATCATATAAGTTTCGGGATTGTGTCATTGACAAGTGAACAGTTGCCATTCTTTATACAGCCTCATTTATGGAGCAGTTGAACATTTAGGGAAGAGTTATTAATTTTAAAGACAGCTCATCCTGAATCCAAACGGCTTCTAGGAAAGCTTCCACTTTAAATAGTTATGAAAAATAAATGGAAATTAGCCGGAATTTATATGTATCTAAAATGTGAATTTAAACAATTTTGCAGATTTTGTTTATTAGTTTACAATTTCAATGACAATATTATTGTAGACGCATGCCAAAATTCTATGAATTCTATTTTGACTGTTAAATTGTTTGAACTATTCCTTATTGTTATAATATAACATCCTGGCATATTTCGCCTTGATAAACATTCGGATATCAATATTGATAAAGTGCATTTCAGCAGAAAATAAACATGCAACACGCAACATAAAGCTTCATTCCTAAATCTGGACCATTTTGTGGTATTGCTTCTGATTTATTGACAATAGAGGTTTCAAAAAATAAAACGATGGGATTTTTTTACCCATGTAAACATTTGTAGTTTCTCAATGCGATAGTTTTAGCATAAAAAATAGAATCACTTTAGTAAACTTCCTCTGTCCTTGCTTTCACATAGAACATTACAGTTTCAAGTGTTAAATATAACTAAATATACGTCAGCTCTGTTGCATCCGTGTTATAGAATGCCTGAAAGTGCTGAAAGATGAAACCCGTGTCATTAGTGACAAAACATGTGAAATTGTACAAAGTTTCATCAATTCAAATTTGATATTGAAATTCTATCAAGCACCTTCATTCGATATCATAGTTTGTTAATAAATCATTCAAATTGTACAATTTCCACTTGTTTTGTCTATCACACGGATGCGTTGCCCAAATATTCTGAAATGCAATATATGACTTGTTAGAATTTGAATAATTCTAATTTGGTATTGTAATTTCATCAAGCTCTCTCAGTTGATGTTGTTTTATTAATCCTTGGGCTGAAGTCATTCGAATTGTCCTTGAGGTCATTTATGCATGTGACCGTCTTGCCTTCTGGCAAAGTGCCCAGCCCATTACCATTTAAACCTCTATCTCACTCCAGAAACTGTTATTAAAACTGTGTATCACGAATTCCAAAGAATTTCATCCAATGTCATCAGTATTCTGTTTAAAAATCTGCCTACTCGAAAACATTCCCAGTATCTAGAAAGTTATAAAATCATGAAAAGAGATAAGTCTCAACCTGTTAACAAATCCATAATACTTGGAATTTCCTCCATTCTTGGACTTCTTTCGGTAAACAGTTTGTTGTCAGAAGGTATGTTTTATCAGTATTCATTATTGATATAAAAGATCATTGTTATTTAATGAAGTAACCTTTAACCACCCAAGCATTTTTTTGTGAAATATTCGCGCGACCCGCAGTTGTTCTAAAAATAATTATATCTTTAAATCTATTCATTATATTTGGGTATAATAAGAAACATTATCAAAATAAAAGATTGTTTATAATTTATTAAAGCTATATGCATAATTTTTCACATTTTATATAATTACGCGTTCAAGTTAAAGAATAAAAACTTCTCTGAGGGGTTCGCGCACTCAGATTGGGAGCCACTGCCTCAAAGAAAAAATATTCTATGTATTGTATGAAAAAAATCTGTTTCTCCATCAAAATGTGAATAATGTAGATTAAGCTGATTTATTATGGTTCGCCTAAAATAACAACGCACATACCAAGAGCCAATATTGTAACACAGATGTTTTTATTATTCATCACGATAAAAATATTTTTTGGAACCGAAAATAAAATTATTGAACGTTATCTCAAAGACATTATTTATATAAGTTAATATTCATATTTTGAATACTATTTTCATAAATCAGTGTAACTCGATAGCGAAATAATCACCATAATCCATAATCACTAATAACCATAATCACCGGTCCCGTACGGGACCGCTGGGCGTTTAAAGGTTAATTTCATAAAGATTGCATTAATTTGCTCAAATTTCGTATTTTTTTTTTAAGTGCTTAAAGTGTATATCACCCTTTCGATTTTGAATGATATGCAGAATATTCATCGTAAAACAACAAGTGATATGTGTTATATATATATATCAATAATGCACTCTATTAAAATACTGTTTGTTTTTCACGAACAATGAAACGGTGTAGTATTACGACTTAGTTCATTTCTATGAAGCTCGCTGAATTAACTTGTAGCTTCTTGAAGTTATTCTGCGAAACATCTATGTTTATTTGGCACCAATTTCTTAAATAAGTAAGAATTAATATTGTTGTACTCTTGGCATTATTTTTGTTGTCGCCTCAAATACAAATTAGAATAAACCAGCAATAAGCGGAAATATTAAAAACGTTGTTTTCGTATTAATATAAATTAAATATCATTCGCAGGAAATTGTTATATGCAATTCTAGGGAAGCATCGAGATAGTGATTTGATTCAATTGAAGATGCTATTTTCGTCCTCTCGTTATCTTAATGATCCTGTTGACCGCTGAAGAACATTAACCCAGCGTTGCGAGGTCTTATGCAAAACAATTCCCGGAATCTAATTTTTTATTGATAATTATCATCAATGTCACAAATGTATATTAAATGATTAATTGAATTTTCCATTTTAGCAAATCCACAGCTGTCAAGAGTGCACCGCTGCCTGCTTTGGACGATCGCGCTAATCTGATGGAGGCGATTCGTAATGCTGGCGGACTTAAGAAGGCCAAGTTGAGGAACACTGAAGCTGTTGAAATTGTAATAGTTTTTGTAATCACTCAATATCCTAATATTATAATATTTGTCCACCAAATATTAGAAAGAATGACTTTTTTTAAATGCCAAATATATTTAAAATATTAGTTCTAGTTGCCATTATATATTCCAAAGTTTGAATCCGCAAATGAATAAATCGAACAACTGATAGATATATGAATTCAAATCTTAAAGTAGCACATAAACAGATATTGAAAACACATTTATTAGACGGCTTATACACAGCAATGGTCGATCCCAAATACATATGGGAATTCTAAAAAAATTTATATCTTTCATATATTAAATTTACATCTATGGTATAAAAATTATGATAGTAAAAATAAGTATTTTTTTATTTTTCAAAAAACTAAAAAAAACATAAAAATTTCTTGTGGGACTCAATAATTGGAAGTCGATCACCGTGAAAATTCAAATTATAAGTGACTACCAACCCGACATGGCCGTGCATCATTGGTTTATACTGTAGCAACACTTGGCAATGTTCGGTACCACCATACAACCCAGAATAACACCTGATTCACCATCAGCATTTCTCCAATATATGTGTTTACGTGTCTTGCGCGTCTTCATCAGTCATGTTAAAAAAAATTGTAGATAATCAAATGAGTCAAATTTGAAGAAAGATTAGGCGACTAATTAAAATTGATATTTTTGATAAAATTTAATGTCACATAATAATTGAAAGTATCTAATCCTCATTATAAAAAGAAGCTTTCCAAATAGTAATAATGTTGTGCTATTTCAGAAGGAAGCCCCCCCCAATTCAGGAGGCAAAGGCGATCTGATGGCTGATCTTCATGCTAAGCTGTCCATGCGCAGAAAAGGGATTTCAGGCGACAAAAACTGGGCCGCTCAAGGCACAATTCTTGGAGCTATGGTGTCATCCCCGATGATTATGTCAGGAGACGTAAACACCGACAACACTAACAACTCTGACAGCTCCTCCTGTGAAGATGGGGACTGGGACTGATTACACCGAATGTCTCGATGACTGTGGCCTATCTAATCATTCCTCGTTGAATCTGTTTTACTGTCGTAAAATCTTCGTCTCTGACAAGAAATATCTCTAGAATGTGTGCAGACTCACTATCTTAAATGCTTGACTTGGGATAATTCTAATGTACTCTGTTAAGTAACATGCCTTATCCAATTATGTGCTGATTAAACAGGGCTGTGGGTTTGGTCTTATTCCAATATTAAGATAAAAATATCAAATATTTAGTTCCACAACAATTAAATTATATTCTTAACAGATATTTCAGCATCAAGTCATCATCAGAGCTTTTTTATTCTGATGTTCTTTATCTTTTTTACTCATAATGGTGTGGAGCTAAATATTTTGTTTTGTTTGTCTCATTAAGATGCCATTCTTTCAACTCAATGCAAATTGTATTCATTACACTGACAAATGCCACATAAAGCAAATTTATAAATATTCCTGATGCTACTTCATCAATGAGGAGTCAGACTCCGCCTAAAATAGCCGAGATTACTTGTGCCACATTGTTCGGGCTGCGATATCATTTCACTATGAAACTGCAGCTTTGTACCCAGAATGTGACATTTTTCTGTTCGAAGTTGATTCACGCAATACTTTTTCTCTCATTATTTGTATTGTATTTCTTCTCCGACTCTTCTCTCAATGTTGTGCAATTGTGTATCTCCTGTGATGCGATTGATCATTCGCCAAAGTGACGTACGCAAGTGAATCTTCATAAACAAAAAGAATGCAGACAATCCAATCAGTGAAGTCGCACTGGTTCAAGCCGCCGTATTGATTCAAAAATACTTATTGTGTAGATTATTATTATTTGTGCTGTCGTCTTGCTGATTACGTGTAATTTTTATTCGGTATTTAAACAAATGGGAACACGATTGTGAGACTGAATAGTGACCCGGCAGAAGTGGTTTAACCCGCCCCGTGTCTATTTTATTTATTTAAATACATTTTACTTTACCATTTTAGTGATGCCTTATTCCAATACAATATTTTATATTTATCGTATTGATCTGAATCTAAGAGCAATAGATTTTAATGAAATAATGCCTTTATCAACAACAAAACATTTTCATAAAAAATAATGTATCGTCTGTTAAGTTTCTATTCCAACGCTAATCCCGCATATTATTCAAAGCAATGACATCTGAATTGCAAATAAACATTCGAATAAATTTTGTAGAAGTAAGTTTTTGTAAAAATAAATCGTAACTGCAATATCTGTATTCTGGTAAAATGTATTACAATGAAAAAAACTCATTTTATTTAACAATAGATTAACTGAAAATTTTCCTTTCATGTACAAAAACAATACATTTTCAATTGGAACCTTAATACAAAATTCATATAAAATTATTTGCTTTGTATCGAGACCGAATTATTCAATGCCTGGTAAATAATAAAAATGCCATGGCATTAAGGATGTCATCAACTGAATTGAATTTGAATTGGTTAACAGAATTACGAAGAGACAACTGTTAATAGACGTGTTCAGCAATAATATGCCACTAGTTTTGCGGTTGGTGCTAACACGCTGGCGGCCTGTCCTTACAATCAGATGAATACGTTATTTATTTGACGCCATATAAACAATGAATCTTGACTTATTTTGAATGAAGAGTTGTCTGTCGCTATGTGATATTGTTCCCTAGATAAAAACAAATTGAATCTGTCACAAAATTGGCCGAATTGTAAATATTGCTGAGTAGTAATAGAGTCTTATTAATTTTTTATATATATATAAGGATTTATCAATTCCTTTAAAATGAATTGGTACTTAATGCATGTTTATCAAATGAGGAAGCAACATTAATTAAGATTTTTTCCCGTTATCTTGCCTTTTTGTATTCCTATTGAATTGTTGATCAATGTCGTTTATTACTTGAATAAATAGCCTAATTAATCAGCAGTTTAATTTAATTATTCAATAAATACTAGACCAGTATATAAAAATGCTTGAAAATTTTACTTACGTTAATTAAAGAGCGAGCATTTAAAAAGTCGTTTGTCACAAATTTTGAAAAGTGCCGTTTAATATCGGTTCTGATAGTGAATAGTAAAATCTATAAAATAAAAAGTCAACGAGTGCTCAAATAATGTTTGTTTATAAATAAAAATGAAAGCCTGAATTTTACACATTTAAGCAAACTATGATTTCTCCAACATTCAAATTCAATCATAAAACAATATGTCTTGTCACAATCGAGGAACCGCCACATCACATTTACCATGTTATCTGTCACTTCACTATTACTATTTGTTTAAAACGGTTTTGTTTCTAGAAGTTGTTTTAATGAATAATATAAAAATTAAATCTTTAATATGAAAGACTGGCGTGATACATCAAAATTCTTTTCAAAAAATCATCACCCTGTATAGAAGAACAGATCATATGAGACAGGAACCTAAACTATAATATGTACAAAAAAAATCTTTCAAACTCTGCACCTCTACATGTTTTTCCTTTTAAGCAATACAAACTGTTTACCTAGTATCAGTTCTATTGAATCATTACTTGAATGCCTGAAGATGCCGAAAGGCGACACCCAGTGGATTTATAAAATTATGTGAAAGTGTACAGAGTTTGAACAGTTCTAATTTGACAATTAAATTCCATCAGGCACTCTCAGTCGATTTCATAAATAATATGTACATAACAATACACTCTCTAATATCAATAAAATTTTAAATATGATATACATAATATAACTGATATTTCACTTCAAGGTGTTAACCGTTACTTCTTAGTGGAAAGGCATTATTTATAAATATATTCACAATTATAAGTATTTTTCCACAATTTTATAATGTAAAAATCGAATGACAATAAGCTAATAATGATCATGATGATCAAAACTGGTTCTGATCTTTATATTATAAAATTGTGGAAACACTTAACGGTGTATTTTATTTGTTTAAAAAAATGATGTTTTGTTGTTGTGAGAAATCATTCAAATACTGTTTATTTTCAAACCAAAAAATTAACAACATCTAAGAGTTTTAGATTACACATGGAATAAAATTCTCTCAGAACAGTTTCATTTTAAAAACGTTTTTTGAGCTAATTTATTAAACATATTTTCAATCATTTTCCATGTTTGCATTTGTATGATAAATTACTTTTTGAATGTTCGCTTTTTGTTCATCATTGTTTTAATATTTAATAGTATTAGGGTTGCAGGAATGCAAATTCCTCTCTACAGCAAAAAGTCAAGCGAATTCAAATCTGTTCCATTTATAAAATGTTGCTGCATATTTACCAAGTTGTATTATTGCTTATGGTATACACATATGAGATTCTTCTGGTTTAATAAATATAAAATTTTGAGGCCTAGGGATTTTTTTCTGTTGTCCGTTATTCTGTTGATAACATCTGATAATCAATACAAATAAATTGTTAAAAATGCTTTACCAATACCGCTCCCTCTGATAATTGGAAAAAAATGAATAAGTGATATGGCTGTGATTATGTCTCAATGTCGTATCAGTTCTTGCTATGCTTTTCCGCTTTTTGTTTTTCAAAGTAGTATATCTATATAAATAAATCAATTTATTCATAATTCGTATACAAGCAAATAAAATTTACTGCTATTAAAGGGGTTCACATATATCTTCGTATATATTTTTTTATAATGGTGTATTGCAGCTGACTGAAAAAAAAATTTGCACTAAATGTTGGATTCCGAATTATTGGAGAAAAAATGAGTTACTGATATGTATACATTATACTCTATTTATAATATTCATATTTAGCAGCCCGTTTGCTTTTTTATTTATTATAAAACTCTATATAAATATTGTTGAAAATATTTTTAAATTAAGTTATGAACTAGTTAAATATAATGATTCTAAAACATTGGGAATCTGATTTTTAAGTGTTTATTTTTGATATTTCTCTGAAATTAACATCTAGGCTAGAAGTGTTTATAGGAATGAAACGAAGTGTTATTAATGTGTATGAATTCTTGTACGTCAATTAATACGTTATAGAGATGAATTTAAATTGTATCTGCGTAGTTGTTTATTGTGCACATGTATATGTGCGGGTCCATGGTAATAATATTTATTATTTTATAAAATAATAACTAAATATTCATTGAAACCATGAATTATAAGAAGATTTACAATTGTTTTCACACTGAAGGATTATAAAATGATACAATGAAGGATAAATTGAATTTAGAGTGAACTTTCATAGTTGACCATTCATTGGATTTATGGAATAACAGAACTATTTCCCCCGATTCTTTTACACATTTGACAATTGTTTAATATTTGCAAATAGCGAAGGTTACTTATGTGAATCTTGTATCTTTCCTTATGTGGCAAATCATACCTGTGATTTTATTTGAGTCCTCCAAATTTTTCGATTGGCAAAAATTCTGAATCATTATATTCAAATTACATTGTTCTTGTATATTGAGAAAATATGATAACCATATCTTGTGGAACTTCTGTTTTTAAGCACTGTTCTAGATATTCAAGAGTCATGGATATTATTTTACTATATCTATTTCCAAAAACAAAATGCAATTCATTCTGTAACAGTCATCATAAAACAGATATTCATAAAAAATTGTCTCCTATTTGCTTACAATATTATTTATGCTAGTATTTATGGTCACAAATATTTTCCTGAGAAATTCACAAGAAAGGAATCAATGTTTGTTTTTTTAATTCATTGTATCATTTAATAATGCTTTGTTGGCTTAACTGTTTCATGTTTCAATAAAGAAACTTATTGTAATATAACTTTATTTTATAAAGTAAGATACCTAATAATAATGTTGATTGGTAAATCTTTGGAATTGTTTACCGACTGTCGGGTAGCTTATTACAAAATTCATTAAGAAATAATATTAATTCACCTTAGTGCTTATATAGATATGTGCCTGGTCGACTCTTAACTATTAGAATTACCATTTAATATTAATAATTAAATTTACGAACAACAAAGCGGCATTATCGAGGGCTTAAAGTTAAACAATGTTATCCATGAAAAGTTTTTTTTTACATATTTCTGCTGCATGATGGTCAAAAAGACATGCTGTCAATCTTTCAGGTTTCTTATTAAACTATCAGTAAGGTTTCATTGACTTGCAAAAAAATAAAATTTTGGCTCACTTGTGAAGTGTAGATAGTGTTATTTGACATTGAGCCCTCAATTTGACGTTTTCTAAAGATGAAATTGTGTGAAATATATAATATACAAAAGAAATCATTTTTAAGTAACTAAATATCATCCATTATTTATCATTTAGTTCAAGTACAACCATTGTTCCTCATTGTATAATAAGTTTCTCATCATTTAATTATACAGATATATTATGAATTTTTTTTTATACCCTTTTTAACAATGTGTAAATAGTTTTCGTGTCATCTCAGAATAAACTTCAGTGTATGCACAATTTTTAAATAAAACATGAAACATAATACATTTGCGTTAATCTATTAATCCAGTTTTTCATCTGAATTTATCTTCAGCCATTGCTTTAACCACTATTCCATCATGTTTATGTTTATATTATAGCTATAATATAGTTTTAATATTTCCGAAAAATACTTGAAAACAACCTTTTCCCCATGATCACCATGTTACAATAAAAGTTTTGTACACTTTATTTTATATATGGTATATTTTTTGAAAAAAAATGGATCTTGTCTAATGGCAATTTTTTATATACATAATATAAAACACAAATTTTGGCAGAATAGGGTAGGCCCTTGTGGGCTGTTTTTTGTGAATGATAAAATCTGCTATCAATTAAATAATCCCACAATGACGTCTGATCTCCTGATCCATGACATTATTCTGCCTCATTTACAAATTGTCTAGATGACTTCTTTCCCATTTCATTATCACATATTAAGTTGAGTAAGTTCCTTATTTTTTTGTCAGTAAAATCTTCAGGTAACTAGTATATTACAATATCTTTTTTTATTACAATTGCTAAATATAATAACATCATAGTCTACTTATTTTATTCTGATATAATTACATGACATCTTAAAAATAATGTTTATTTACTGATAAATCTTTATACATTTTGTGAAAATATTTTTTCAATAAAATTTGATCCATTTCTATATATGTTGAATGTGTTTGAATATATAAAAATTTCATATAAACTCTTTTCTTTGGTTGAATCATGCAACTATTTCCTAGTTTAAAGGTAAATGAGAGATATAGAAAATTGCTGGGTAAAATTTAATATGAAAACTGTTGACATGTTCTCAGCCCAATGGAAAGACTTACATCTGAAAGTGTAAGTTTTTTTTTAGGAGTATATTCAGGATTGTGAGCTGTTTTTTTTTTATCTATTAGAACTCAACCTGGAAATAACATTCAAGGAAAAAAAGGTAAATACAGGAATGACTTCAGTTCCTAGATTATTCTGATTAGTGTAAACTATAAAAATAGTAGTGCAAGATGCTTCAAATATTTTAAAGTAGCCCTTAAAACCATGTTAAAAAACAAAAAAAAAAAATATTCATTCGAGCCGCATTTTAAAGGTTACAGTTACTAAAAATCAGCTGTCTCATATTCTATAGATAAAAACGCAAAGTTGTTGAAATATTAAGTTATTCCAAATAAGCAGTAACTTTTGGAAGGCCGTGCACGTTTCATAACCCATTCCTATTCATCGGTTTCGACGTCAGCGCCTTTTCCCGGTATTGAAAGGTAAACGTTTGGGTCAGGCAATTCTGGGAACCTATGAAGACGCAATCGGAATTTCTCGAGAATTCGACTGCTATCGTTGGTAAGACAAGCAAAACAATAGTGAAGTTCGTGCAAATGTAATATATTATTAGTTAAGAAAAATTGTGTCGCCTTATTTATTGGTGATACTTGACACGTTAAGAGAACTTTATTTTTATTTATTTATATGGCTAAAATAACCATATGTAAATAATTTTCAATATCTAAGTAAATTATAATAATGGTAAATGCCAGATACGTCTACGGTTCCATATTTCGATATAATGCGTTAATAAAAATGTCACAAAAATATTTATACATAACATATTACAGTATGTACTTAAATAACGATTATAACTTGAATAATGTACTCGTAAAAAGACTTAATTGTTATGAGTCATCAACAACATTTTGAGTGGTTTGTGAAAAACTTTTCTACCTACTAAAATAAATCTGCAAAAATATAACAATTATTTCAATCTTTGTTTTTGCATTTTTATTAGGATATTTGGTTTAACATAATCATAGCAATCTATTTTATAGGGTACTATTACGATACATTAAAAACAAAAGAATTTTACTGCTTAAAATTTTATTAAATCTAATTTAGTGGTTGCTTACCCTCAAAATAATTATGAATAAAACGTTAAAAAAAAGATGACGAGATGATGAGAAGATGAAAACGTGATTTCAACTATTTTGGTTTCCAACTTAATACACATGACTCTGTTTGATAGTTCCATCAACCTTTATATTTTAAACGAGTGTTGTATAAGTTTATTTAGTCTTAGCTATTTATACACATAAACTTTTTCGAGGCAAATACATTTTTACTTAAGCAATATAATTTTTGTTATTGAAGAATCTGTTTCTTGGTGAAGTTTTCCTTTTTCTGGATTCCTTGTCATCTACAAAATGTTTTCTCACTCTATCTGACTTCGCCAACCAAATATTAAGTAAATAGCCTATATAGATTGATTGACTTGGTATTCACTTGGTAGAACTCCATTATAACACGGTGAAAAAATAGCAATGTATTTTAGTTCTACAAAATTATTTTTAACAATTATAGTTGATAGCTATTTCGGCTCACGCCATCGTCAGAACTATTCTGTCAGAACTAGTTCTGACGATGGCGTGAGCCGAAATAGCTATCAACTATAATTGTTAAAAATAATTTTGTAGAACTAAAATACATTGCTATTTTTTCACCGTGTTAGCCTATATATATATATAGTTTTGTTTGTTTTCAATGCCAATATGAACACTATTCACCTTTAAAGAAGTGCCCGGGTTTCTAATATTTTTGTTCAATTTAATTTATGTTGTTCACTTCTACAAGCATTCATTCAAAAAGACACCATTTTGTATATAATTGCTACATTTAGCGCCAGTAAGTCAATTAGAAATATGCAATTCCTTCAATTTATGGGACAGAACTTCACCTCTGCCCAACTTTATTGCAAGTCAAAAACTATTTTATCCCAAGGAATCGAGAATTCCAAACATTATTTTTCCTTGTTAAAGATATTATTAGGCTATTTTAAAAAAGCCTTAATTTTTTAATCATTTCCAAAAGACAAAATTTCCTCAAAGGAAAAAGTTAGGTAGGTGTATAATTTTAATTAGTGACTCCATGAGTCATCAGTTTTCTCTTTCTACCTGCTTTCAGGTGAAAAAGAATCGATTCCCAATTATTTTAATATTTCCATATAGACAAAAGAGTGACTCCTGTTCATGAAATAATTAGGTTGTTAGAATTCATTGTGTTGTGTGGATAATCGAGTCTTATTTAGGTCACTTTTAAGAATGCTAAATGTGGTTTCTTGATGGAAAGGTATGATATTTTAAATAAAAAAACCACATTTTTTACTACTATTTACACAACATATTTTACGGTCATGACCAATTTCGCTCATTGTGAGCATTATCAACTTAACTTATTGAGATAATTAAAATACTGCAAAAATGATCTTGCGTAAGAACAATTGACAGTCGATTTGCATAATAAAGTTTGAAAACATATAAGACTCGTATATTTTGCATAAAACAAATAAAGATTTTTTTTAAATTCATCATGATAAAAGTGACAATAAAAAACAAGTTATTCAAAAAAATTCAACTATTTTATAAAACAAATAAAATAAAGGATACACAATACAATTATCATCACATGCAATAAAGAGTGATAATGAAGTGAAGTTCTGAAAGTGATAGTAATATATTGAACAATTTAAAAATTAATTAACAGGTCCATTAGTTAAATTAAGTTAAGAATTATTCAATAAGTATATACAGTTTCTTTGATTTTAAGATTTAAAATTCAAAAGTAGAAAGACTTTTTTGTTGAACAATGTATTTTTAAAATGATTTTAATTTCCTTTATATACAATTAAACATAAGCATTATATAAAAATAAAATTATATGAAGGGAAGAATAGTAATGATTCTGCGAAACCCAAAGTTTTTCTAAAACCAAAGTCCATCTTCTGGTTCCTCTTCGCTGTCGGTGACTTGAAGGTCATCCTGAATAGCACGCTCACCTTGCTGTAATAAGTGTAAAGTGTGTATTTTGCACGGGAATTTAGAACTGTTTGTGACTTTAAACAAGAACTGACTTTTAAGGTGTTAAGTGTCACTTCTTGATAAAAAGGCATGATATTTTAAATAATAAATGCATTTTTAGGCACTATTTCCACAATAACAATATTATCAATCCTGATCATGAAATATATTATGGAAATAGTACTAAATAATGTGTTTTTATCATTTTTTATTACATGTTTATGGGTTGAATTCAAACGGTTGGTCAAATTACAAGAGATTACATATGGTGGGAAAAAATCAAATGCAACGTTTTTACACTGCTTATCATGAATTTGAGTCAGCAAATTTTTAAACAGCAGACGTAGAATTAAAATATTAGACAAATATTGAAAAAGGTCAGTTATTCAGAGGCACTAAAACTGTCCTAGAGGCAGTCTACAAATTTGATAAAATAATGAGGATTGCTGGAAGTAAGAGACAAGTAGCTGTATAGATCAGTGTTCTCCAACCATGGATCGGTGCCGGACCGTAAACATTATGCCAAATTTAAAAAAATTTGCCAAACAAAAGTATTAAATGTAGGATTTTATTTCCCCTGCACATTTATTTAGATTTTTACTTATTGTAAAATAATAACAATCGGTAGGATGATGCGACACGAAGGACTTAATGATAAATGTCAAAGATAGCACTGCAGCCAAAAATATTCAATATATGAGCAAATTGTTTTTGTTTAATTTTAGTTGTATCAGACTATTATATGTATATTTGTTAGTTATAGTTATATCGATCTGTTCCAATATAAGATTTAAAAAATATTTCATGAAAAACCATTTCATAACATTCAATCATTTCAGTATTGATGGTTTGTGAAAAATGTTTAATTTTTATACCGGTCCTCAAGTGCAAAACAGTAAACGTAGAGAAAGATTGGTAAAACCTTCATCTAACATCTTGGATTAACATATGAAGATGATATATAAAGTCAAACTATATATTTTAAAAATTTGCTTCTGCGAGTATGAACGCACATAACTACTTTGATTTTCCAGAGTTTGTAACTTGTTAGAACTTTGGAAAATGGAGTAATATATAAGTTATAATAGAAAAAATATATGCAGCTATAAAAAAGGAAATGACAAAAAGATAACACAGCATACCTGCCAAAGTGCCTCCTCGTCCATTTCTTGTTTGAGAGCTGGAGTGGGCGGTAATGGTGCAGGCACTAATATTTGATCCCCATCTTCCATGTGACCCATTTCTCCCATTTGATCCATTTGACCCATCTGACCCATTTGATCCATTTGTCCCATTTGTTCCATTTGGTCCGTCTGCTCCATTTGTCCCATCTGTGCGGCTTGCATGGCCAATGCTTCTTCTTGCCCCACATCACCGGTCCCATCATTAATATACTGCATCTCTGATTCGTCTTGACTCTGAAAAATAGTATATATATTACTATATATATATATATATATATAAATAATATTACTTCACAATAAAAGGTAAAGGAAAATTTTCACACAAAATTCTGTATGGTGTTTATTAAACACCTCCATCCGTTACAAGTGATCAGTTGCTGAATAGTATATCGATAGTAAGTTGACTATGTAAATAAATTCTGATGGAAATCTATTACAAATATAAATATTGTGAAATCGTGATTTGCTCTCTATGGTCCTCGTAATCTAGGACCAATCATCATTTTCTATTTAATACTTTTGAAGTCAGGCTTTCAGTTTCATGGCTAGCCTAAAATTTTGCTGAAGCGGTTAAGAACCAACACTTATTTTATTATTGTATTTTTATCCAATAAAGGCTTTTTTTTTGGAAAAAAATATAACGAAACCAGATACACATGACTGAATTTTTGATAATTAAAAGCTCTCAGTTCCTTTGAGTAAATGTTTATTATTCGATTATGAATTGTCTCCAGTTACTGTTGTCAAATTGAAGATTGGTTACCTTATACTGAAGGTAGGTGTGCTCTTGTTGTTGCATATTTTCATACTGCTGCTGGGCACCAAAATCGTACGCCCCGGCACCCGTCTGATCGTATACTCCTGCGGCTTCATTTTGAAAGGAGACACCCGGATCATAGTTGCCGCCGCCCATTTCATGGTAAGACTGCTCTGTTGGGTTGTGCTGATAATTCACAGGATTTCCGGATTCGTCATAAATTACATCGTCTTCGTAGCCTTCATTTTCGTTCACTTCGGGAATGATGATTTCACGTTTGACAGAAGCCCCGCCGACTAAAAAGTCTGACGGATCGTAGTTAGGATCTACATCCATTGAACCTTCATCTGAAAGTAAAATGTTTAATTATTTATAAATTTAATTGTTTTATTCTTGATTGCCACAATGTAAAATCAGAATTTTAGCCACATTATAAAACAGTTGCTATGTAGCATATATTAAAATGAATCGGCAAAAAATTGCCAAGACATGAATATAAAACTACCCTTAATTGATATTAGTGCATTATCAGATAATAGTTGTGGATTTTTTGACATCCTTAGTAAATGGATATGAGTTTCATTTTATAATGTTTTTTTGACGACATTTTGTAGTGTAGCAAAAAAACACCACCAAAGCGCTACTAGTTACTTTTCTCAATACACAAATGAAGCGAAAATTCTTTTGCTGAACTCGCACACTCGGCAGTCAATTTGGCTTATTCATGAATAAAGTAATGAACTTGCACTTTTCACAAATCCAACAATTGTTTGTCGATTGCATGTAATAAGCAATTTCACAGATTATGTGTAACATATAAATTAAACAAAAAAACATTGTAAAATAGTAATCATAATTTATTTAAGAGCAGGAACAGTTGCAAGTTGATAAATTATTGATTTTTTGGTACCCAGTGTGTAGACCTGTAGGTGAATTTTTTGGTAAATTGGCCCTCAAGCCAAGAGTGTTACTAAACCTTTGAGTGCCAAACTATGTTTTTAATACATTGAATACAGTTAGCACTACATTCATTAATAAAACAAAGACTAACCAGGATTGTGACAATAAGGCAATGTAGATAATTGAACCATTGCTTCGGCAGCATCCTGTTGCTGTCCTGGATCCACTTCTTCAAATTCAGAACTCTCACTGCCTGAGTATTGTAAATCTGTTGAAAAAAAAAGAATTAAATATAAAATAATGTTTCCAACAACAACATACAAATTGTTTTTTTATTTAAACAATAAAAAATGTTTGGTACTATTTCTACAATTTTATATTATCAAAATCAGGACCAGTTTCATGTATATATGGTATTTTATTTCTTTTTTTTTTATTTAATTTTGTTTTCATTGTTTATTTTAAATTGCGTAACAGAATTTATTTGGACATCCCTAATTGAAAACTTCTTCACTCCATTTTACCTTTGTACTACCTATTGATAGCATTAATAATTTAATTCATTGTTCCGTAAAATATTTGAGTGCAAATTACCTGATTGTAAAATATTTTCATTTCTTATTCTTGCTAACGAATATATCATAATTATTTCTTACCCACAATAGACTTTTAATTAAGTTTTATATTTGTTTGCAAATTACTAGTTATTTAATTTTAAAAGGTTCTTAGCATTTCATTTGTAAATTATTTTCTTAGTTCGTGAATCATTTGTTTTGCATACCTGATGATAATTCCTTATTTCAATTTGTATTGTATCAGTTGATAATGGCCGCAATGAGAAAAACTGATTCTGATCTTAATAATATAAAATTGTGGAAATATAGTGTTAAACATTCAGTTTTATTATTTTTGAATAATTCCATTCCACTAATACATGACAGTGAACAAGTAAAATGTGATAAATCAAAATTGTAAATTTGTGATTGATAATTACCATCTTCCAGACTATTGTCGAGCGTCTTACGTGGTCTACCTCGTTTCTTTCCTGAACCTGTAAATACAATTAATCATATGAGTGATCGACAAAGAGTTTACAGAGAGGAATAGTCAAGATATAAATTGTCTTTAACTAAAGAATTGAAAGCATTCCAAATATCTTTCTCTATTCATCTGACATTTTTTGATGTGGCTTGCACACTCGCACATATACACACCAACTCTTTCCCTGTCACCACATGAGTATAGAGAAAGAGTGAGTGTAAGATTTTTATATAATTTTTATGACTGAGTAAATTTTTTATACACACCAAAGGTTTGCACAAACTCAGAATTGGCTCAGTTATGGAAACAAAATTTCAGAAAAATATTCTGGACTCTGTTTGCGTCACGTGCTAGGTAATCAATCGGAAATGTGCATCATTAAAAATAAGAGATTTCAATCAACTCAATCGACTCTCGGAGTTATTCGGTTTAGTTAATTTTTACTGTATTTATTATTCTCGATCCAGCCATGGTTGGGCAGTCCTGTTAGATACAATTTTTGGAAAAAAAGGTTACGAGGAAAAGAGTTTGAGACACTCACTGTCAAGATCACTGGCGTCACTGAGTTTATGTTTCCTCGGTCTGCCTCTCGCTCTTCTCTCCGCTCCGTCTGCCCCACTTTCTCTATCTCGATCTCTGTCCCCTTCGCCATCGCCAACCCCTTCATCGCCGGAACTTCCTCCTTCTTGCCCGAGCAACTCGGCCTCCTCCCTCATCTTCTCTTGCACTTTTGCTATGTTACTTTCTAATTGGCTCACATGGTCACCGAGCTAATAATCAAGTAATACAATTTTGGATTAACTCAGGTTGTATGCAATATCATATACAACACGTATTTCAAACCAAACATGCAAAATAGGCAAACAATTTTTGAATGAGTCAAGTCTCTGCTGGATTGTCAGTAATGTGAAATATGAAAACATATAAAATAAACAGTATATGAATTTAGGTTAAATTTAATATACATATTCAACACAAATTAATATATTTGGCAGATAAGATTGGTCTATTTCAGGTGATAACCACAAATTTGGTTTAACACAAGAAATAATAAATACATTTGATCTGATGTGTAACTCCTTACAATATTACAAAATTTACAATATTGACTATATATATGAGTGCGCCAAAGGATTTTTGAAACTTCATACATTTCTACATGTTTTGTCACTCACAACTCTAGGTTTTGCCTTTCACCGTCTGCATGATAGAATACCTGATGTCGAAAGGTGAAACTCGGGTTGTGAGTGATAAAATATGTGGAAATGTACAAAGTTTCAACAATTAAAATGCATTATTACCAAAACCAACTATATCTCATGAGCATATACCTGATTGAGAGCATCTCGAGTAATATTCAGCATATTGGTAGCCTGTTCAGTAAATGTAGAAGTGCCTCCATTGTAGGCCTCACAATTGCGGCAAATCAGCTCCATGTCTTCCAGAAACTCAGCCCGGCTGTGATACTTGTGAGCTAAACAATTATAACAATCAATGAACATCGAGTGAGGGGTTAATTCATTGGGTCAAATAAAAGAATTCATCTCATATTTAGACTGTAATTATAACGTGGTATTCTTGAATAAAATGGACTACCTTGAATCTTCTTGCCAATAGTGTCCAAGTCCATAGGTTTCTTGATGACATTATAATAATCCTTGACTTGTTTCTTATTGACCGGCTTCAGGAACGGCCAAGCCTCTGGCATTATTTTCAATTTTGTGGTCAAAAGGTTTTCAAGAATAAATGATAATGCCACCTGTAAAACAACAAAAAATGATTAAATACTAATTTAAGTACAAATTTTCATTGTATCAATCTCAAAATATTTCAGTCCTTTTTTAGATAGTGTAGTACAAGGGTGACCAACTGTTTTTCGCAATCAACCAGTTGCCCACTCTCAGTGTAGTGTAATGTGAAGGGTATATACCTCGTTAAAATATAAAAGATATGATACTAAAAATAATTTTAGACCAGTCACTCTTTTCAGAAAAAGGTGAGGATGGATGAGTGGGGCATATGGACACCACCACACGGTGCCTTTAAGATTCTTTGCAGTAACAGGGTGTATATAAACTGACTAACTTGATCATTATCATCTAACAAGGGATTGATAGCTTTTTCAAGTCTCATGAGTTGCTCTTCTTTGTCGGCTAATCGCTCCACACACCTGGAGAGCATTCTTTGTGCTGCCACAGTCAAACAGTTTTTGACACCTGTAACAAAATATTGTGTGTCAATTCGTATGTTGTTTTTTTTTTTTAATACAAACAATGATATATATATATGAGGATGCTTTTACCGTTGTAAAGATTGGAGTTGTCAACGATTTGATTTACATCAGCAAGAAACTCCTCACGGCTCTGATACTGCTTCTGCCTGAGGTTATCACGGATGGTTTGCAAATCCATAGGACGGGTAACTATGCGATGGTAATCCACCACGAGCTGAAAATTATGAGCAGAATATGAAAATATGTATACACCTAAGCCTCGTATAACATGGTTTTACACAACACGAATGTATAAATTGTGACATATTTTTATACAACACACTTTATATAACATGGTTCAATGGAAAAATGTAATTAAAACAAAATGTTAAATGAACTCACCTCTATTAATTACTCGGAAAACAGTTGCAGAAAAGTAGCTACATGTTTCACATTAAAAACAATAAATGACAGCTTGGAATTGGCTAATAAAAATTAGTTTTTTTTTTATTGACAATGATCCTATAATAGATAGGAGTTCAAAATTCAAGGAGGAATTACAACATATTTTGGAATCTCTTAAGGAAACGCGTAAAGATTATACGCTAAAAGCAGACAATCGCTTATTAACGAATTTTTTTAATTCAGAGTTCTCCGATGATGAAAACTCACAACCGATTTAAAAAAAAAAGGAAAAATATAGAATTCTAAGTGAAAGCGATGATAAATAAATGGTATATTATGTTAGTAAGGTTTCTTTCTATTAATATGTAAATGTATATCTGTTTATTTAAAAAAATACAGTACATATTTATATTTAAGATATTTTTTCTTTTTTTGGAACACAAACCTTAATTTTGTATGAACTTCAAACCTTGTATTATAACACGGATTTGTATAACACGAGGTTTTTGTAGAACCATATAACCGTGTTATACGATGCCCATGTGTATATACATAATTGAGAAATACAAATGTATTAAAAGATAATTATTACTAAAGTGATTTTACCTTGGGATTTACAGGAAAAAGGAAGGGCTGAACGTCTGGTAAATGTCGCATGTGGTTGAGAACATCTTCCAAGAGACTAGAGAGTGTAACAAGCGGATCAGTGCGTCGCCGTTCTGCCGGCCGCTTGACGAGATAGTCACAAGCCTCTGCCCCGCGCCGTCGACTGCCATGGCCGCCTCGTCCGCCTACTGCATCTCGTGGCACTCTCAGGACCATTGTTCGCCGTTTCATTTCCTCAGCGTGCTGGTAGGCCATAAGTAGTGATTGGTATCACAAAAATAGCGTGACATGCTACATTGTCATAGCAATAAAATACAGAAGGCAATATACTGTTGAATAAACATATTAGATGTGATTTGGTCATCATAGTCGACTCTGCTTGAAATAGTTGTAACTGCTGACTAAATACAGGAAACTAATGTCAAATTAAAATGTTGCATAGATTCAAGAGATGGTGTTTTCTTTTTTTTTTAACCCGATCGGCGCTACAGTTTTTCATACAAACAAAAACTGTCCACGTTGATATTTTTCAAAATGTTCTCTTTCCACATAGAGTTATAAATACACCAATAAAAAATAATTGGGTTGGCTTTTATGGAAGCTAGATGCATTAGGAATGTTTCACAACATTAAAAAACACAAAGAAATGTCCTATGTTGTCACAATCACCTTAACAAATATATCCCTAACAAATAACTAACTCGTAAATTGCCATTACCGTGACATAACGAGGCAGCCAATCAAACTCAAATGAACAAGCGCCATTACTGTCACGTGTTATGGAGTGTCACATTGCAATGCCGTGAGATTGGTGCAAATTTCAATGCGAAGTTAGACTGGAGTTTAGCACGCAGTTTCAAACTGATTTGGCGGGATCGGAATAAATTTGAAGGGTTCGAAAAATCGATGTTTTAAGCATTTAAACCTAATACTTTTGACAAGTTTATGGAGGTATCAGGACAAATTGGGCGATATTTTAAAATCAAAATCAGTCTTATATGCAAAAGATTGCCTGCGTTACTGCCGTTTGAATGTTCACATCCCAACATCTGGGGCGCTCGCGTATAGGCCTTGCACATTGCCGTCCCATATGTTGGGGAGTTAGCGTGGAAGAGATTAATAATAATATACTTGATAAATAAATTGGAAGATTAATTAGTACAGGAATTAAATTTAGTCGGATGCAAAATTAGCTTTAAGCCTTTCACACTAATTTCCACAAAAGTACTGCTGAGGGACTAATTTAAGGATAATAGAATTATTTTTTGTGACTTGGACAACATATGATTATAAAAAAATCCGAAGATTACAAACAATAATCCCTGCAAAAAGTATCAAGAATATATTATTACTTTTATAAGTTTACTGCTCAGCGTGACCTTTGTATCTTCCAGGTTGACGAGTTCTTCATCAACTTGATTGAACTCCCTCTGGATCTCTTCCTCTTGTTCTTCGGTGAGGGCAACATTCAACGGACCAGCCGATCCAGAATAGAGAGGGCAGGCTTTGTTGGTTCTCATGTGACCCACATGACCGCAAGCGCCGCACTGTAACAAGCCAATATTATACAACATGACCATCGGTGTTTAACATATGGACATGCAAAGTTCTGAGCGAGAATTTTACAAGTCCACCTTCAAAATGTAAAGCCAAAAATATGGCAGTTCCTTACACCATAAAAACATGGCAAAGAAATTACAAGTAGCACAGAATTGGTTTTGGGAGACCTCAATTGTATTGAAAATAAAAAGAAGAATATAGGCATAACAAATTGACACACCTTGACTTTTTTGTATTGAAATATAAAGCTTCTAAGTATAAACCATCTGTTTCATGAGCAGCATGATGAGTACATGATTGATTGAAGTATGAATCAATTTATATCACGACAAAGACTTAATTTACATTTAATTCAAGATCTTTGTAGTAAGGGTCGCAGAATGACGGCTTTGGAACAGCTGGAAATCAATAGACATCAACTATCATCACAAAGGATTCTTAACGAACAAACTAATATATTATCGTCCCAATTAGTTCAACCTATTCCCGGGGGGTGGTCTGGTTTTTGCTTCCGTAATAGACCACTTCCGTGCCACATGTAAACTTATTGTCATAGCCGTCTTTTTAGTGTCATTTACAATTTTTGAAAAATTTAATTGTATTGCGAGAAAGCAACAAGCTATGCTGTTAAAACAGGAGAGTGTTTCTACATAGCTATATATAGATAAGCAAATGTTAGTTTAAGCATAGTTCTGACGATGGCGTGAGCCGAAATAGCTATCAACTATTTTTAAAAAATAATTTTGTAGAACTAAAATACATTGCTATCTTTTTCACCGTGTTATAATGGAGTTCTACCGAGTAAATGCCAATTCAATCAATAAACTTAATTCAAGAGTTGATTTATTTCCATGGACTTTGGGCTAGAACTCACTTTGTGCACAAACCTGTCTGTACTGATTTAACAGGCCAACCATTGTCATAAACATTTAGAATTTTATAAGATACTGGGGGGTTGAATTATGCTCATAACAAATGGCAATAGGGTAAATATTTCTCACCTTGAGTTTAAGATCAGGTTTAAGTTTGGCTCTTCGTCTCTTCGGCGAAGTATCTTCTTGTTTAATGCGATGGGGAGCAATGAGAGAAGTCATTCCGGAACTTCCAGCGGAGGGTTCTCCACCTAACATGTCAGAACCTGAATAAACATTGCACGAACACGAAATCAATAAGCCGTCCTGACAGTAAGAGATCACATCAGACTAAACATAATATATTTTCGAAGGTGTGAGACAAAATCCAAGCAATTCACTATGATTAAATGGGTTAAAGTCATAGACGAGAAAAGTGTTATTTTATTTGAATTTCATTAAAAAATATGAACATCAGTGATACTTTCAATTTTTTTAAGAATCCAATCAGTAAAACTCAACACCTTTATACTGAAATTAATGATTTTGGTATCTGCTATAATTTATCTTATATTATTAATTATTTAATTATAATTTTTGATATCAACTGAAGGTGCTTGATAAAATTTCAATATCAAATTTGAATTGTTACAACTTTGTACGATTCCACATGTTTCGTCTCTAACGACCCGGGTTTCGCCTTTCAGCATCTTCAGGCATTCTATCACATGGATAAATGGATTTTTATTCCCCCTTTTTCCTTCATATAAAGAATACCTACTATCAAAAGATTCAAACCTTTCAATAACGACTCATTAGCATGATCATTAATGAAAATTATCACAGGTAATCGAGTTAATTATTATTAGATTGATATTGTTTAATTTGTTTCAGCTGCAATTTACTGCTTGCCTAGGGGTAAGTGTTTTCCTGTAATTAATAACCTTAATATATATATATATATGCTAACTGTTTATTTTACATCAGTTCTGTTGCATCCGCGTGATAGAATGCCTGAAGATGCCGAAATGCGAAACCCGGGTCGTTAGTGACAAAACATGTGGAATCGTACAAAATTGTAACAATTCAAATTCGATAAACATTACATATTAGGTTGGTACGAAATATAGTCAATGTCATTATAAGGAATGAATTCTTATGATGTTTCTTGATAAATAAGACTGATTGCATTCAATTTTCATTAATATTATAATTTCAATAAGTAAAAACAAACCATTGCGCAAAATCAAAGAAAAAATAGATAGCCTTTCTGAAAATTTGCGAACGTTCCTTCAACTTACGACTGTAAAATATTAAAATAAAAAATGAAAATCTAACCTGACAAAGATGACCCCATTCCGAGGGGGAATGACCCTGCCGGAGTGGTAGTATTGCTAGCAAGTCGCTCCCTCTCTTGATTGCGTTTAATTCTACGTAGTTGTTCCTAAACATTAGACCAACATCACCGACTATATTTAAATAGTACACTTCAAATTGCAAGTTTTATTTTGTAGTTTGCACAATTCTCAGTCACTTCCTAAATTGTGTATTGACATATATATTTCTTGTGAAACTAAATCATTCATAATATTTTTAAATAGGTTAATCTTGAATGTATTCATTTTTCACAGTAGTGATATTTGCAGGTGGATATTGTGATCAATGAAATGTAAAATATATATAAATAATATGTAATTTTCTGTTGTTAGTAGGAGAAAAGACGTTGTTCCATATAATTTTTAATCAAATTTTATATTTCCTTCTTTCAATTTTAGCTCCATTAAACTCCAATTTCTCAATGTAATAAGGTTGCGCTAAACATCTCACTGTATATGAGAGGTCATATAGATTTGTGATTTGACTTTAATAAGCTTCCATGATTGCAGGCTTTAATAATTGGCGGGGTGATTATCACTGAAAACAACATATCAGCAAGTTCGTGACGATAACCACGTCATTAATTTTATGATGTATGAAAATTTCCTATTATATATCAGCATTCTGAGGTTAATAGTGTAGAGGTTTTTTTTTAAATTCATATAAACTATTCATATAATTCAAAAAATACTAAGTAATTATATTATATAACATTTAGTAAACTGATAGGTGTTGGCAGTGAAATAAAATGTGAATGCAATGATGAGAATTTGAAATTGCTGTTCGATTCCCAAAGAATCGCAATTTAAACGCATCAAACCTGAATTCTCCTTTTTTCTCTTTTCATTTCTTCCTTCTGAGCATCATCAAGAGTGGCAAATTGTCTGATAAAGGCCTCATCTTTCGTGGATCGTATTTTGGTGTAGGCTTCAATGACAGGTGCCTTCCGAACGATCTCCACACGAGTGTATTCTTTGCCGACAGCATTTCGGAACGTGCGAAAAATACGCAGCACCCTGCCCGCTAAACAAGCATATATTGACATTTTTTATTTATCTTGTAGATATCATTCTTGCAAATATATGCTATTGGCTAGAAGTTTTGATACAATATTATTGTCTTTTTGGTAATAAAATTTATAAGTGTCATAATTTTTTTTTAAATAAATGTTTAAAAATTATAAAATTTCACCTAGAATAAATTTCTTTTGTATTTCTGGATAATTATGACTTAACAAATACCATTTTAAGATACCACCTAAATGGATTAGATGTATTAACTATAAAAGAAATCCACAAAACAGCAATCATCGTAACAAAAATTGTCATAATACCCAATACAAAACTGGGCCATAATATAATTAGTAAATTATAATCATGATGTTCATCTGTACCGTGTGGTTGTATTGGTTGTTGATCGGAGTCTCTGCCTCGTGGCTTATTGTCCATTATCATGCGTCGCAATTCGGCTCTTTCTGCCTCTTCCCGTTCCAAAGAAAGCTATAGGGATAAATAAAGCAATACAACACTTACATACATGTTAGGCATAAACAAATATATCACATCAATCTATAATGGAAATGTTAATAAAAAAAATGAATTGATATCATTATTAAATTGTACAACTCTATTGCCTTTTACAGAAGGTAAAAATTAATCAAAATAAAACGTAAGGTATAAAGTTAATTACAATTACATCAATGCTACATTTTTTTGTTATCTAAATCATTTGCAACAACGATAGATATAAACAAGAGCCAATAGGTAGCATTCTTTTGATCGAATTGAAGTCACACAATTATATACTTTCAACGATGGTATAACTATGAAACAATATATTGATTTTACTATAATATACAATAATCTATAATTCAAAAAGCCTATCAAAACAGCAAGTTAAAGAATATCAACTTTGAGAATTCTTCATAATATTCTACCAACTAATCGAAACCTGTGTAGAGCTAATATCATTTTTCAATAATTTTACAGGCTATTTTATTCTCATTTTTTATTCGTAATCTATTATTTCAAAATGTAAAAAAATTACAATCAAAGTATTGTGTATACAAAAAATTAACGAATTTCCTATCTTGATATCCATGAAGAAAAAGAGAGTATAGATAGAGAGAGAGAGCATAGAGTTATTCTAGATTTCAGGTTCACACATCTTACCATGGTTTTCAAGAGTCCTATCTGTAGTTATGGAAAATGACTTTACCTATATTGAGTAATTGTCAACGTGCTACACAAAAGTTGATCACATTTACTAAGTATCGTTTTTCATAAAAATTATGGAGAATGATCACCTGTTCAGTTGTTTTCTTGTTAGCCAGCATGTTTTCAAGGTTCTTTCCCATCTCTTCCAAATCCGACTCTTCACTGACAGAACTCTCAGCCTCGTCAGTCGAAAGAACTTCTGTACTGCTAAGGACCCTATTCTGCAGTTCGAATATCCGTTGGCATTCTTCTTTATACCTGCGACAAACAAAAATATTTTACTAAGGATTTAAAAAAAAAATGATCCCTGGAACTGCTTTGTAAATATCCGGTCTATGTACAATTACCATTAATAAATTTGCTATCCCACTTATTGAGTAACTAATTTTGCTTTGTTTCACTTCTTTGAAAAGCATCATTAAAGTAATTCTCATCATGTGTATTTCATCTAATAAAAATAAAATGAAGGAATTATTTACTATACATATTCCACAATTGTCAAAGGTTGAATGATTTGAATATGGTGAAAATATCAAAGAGTGAAAATATCAAAGAATGGAGTTACAGAAAAATTACAAAATACATTTGATAGCTATTTCAGCTTCATCATCAGAACTAGTGTTTCGGTTCGATTGAATTTGAATGATTCTACTGTTTATGTGAATTGAATTGTGACTTAAATATTTATGATTAAAATGATTCATATTATTTTAATTGATAAAGGCGATTGACTGTTTTTGAAACCATATTCAAAAACTGTTGGGTGGACAAATTATTGGCAAAAGATTTCAAAAAGCTTCGCTGGCCAATTCATTACCTTTCTTGGTGTTCAGCGATGGAGAATCGATTTCCTCTGGAGAATTTGGTCATACCTTCTTCCCCAGCTTTTGCCTTTTCCGTTGAAAGCGTCCTAACCACATCAATAACTTCCCAACGTGACAATTTTTTAATCTGAAACACAAATGCATTGAATAATTTGATGAAATCAATACTTAGGCTAATTTATTCATTAATATTGGTTAATTCAAGCCAAACTTAAAAGTCTAAAAAACCAACCTCTTCTTCAGGCACACCAAACTTTCTCAAAAGTGCTTTGGCATCGTTCAACGAGAGCCTTCTCAAATCAGCATCAGTTCCTGTGACAGTCCTCTTTGGTTGCTGGTCCTGTTCTTCTTTGCTCTGTGTGGGCTTGTTCGGTACACGGACATATGAAAAACCTTCACCACAACCTGTGGGGTCGGCAGGACCTGTCAGTTGTAACAAACATTTGCCACGCATCGCTTGGATGTACGCCCGAGTTGTGTTCCACGGAGCCACTTTTATCTATAAATCAATAAAAACAATATATTGAACATACATAGCATATGAACTCTTTATATCATATTGTGCACAAGCTTCCATGTATGATTTTGTTATGGCATGTTACGCTTCAGTTCAATGGATCCAACAGCCACACAGTAAAACAGTTGAAGATTTACCTCGTCATCCATTTTTAGTTGCATCTCTTCGTCGTCATCTTCATGTTGCGCAAACAAGAATTTCTCTCCGTAACCTGCATCTTTAAGTCTCTGTTCTGCAGCGGCCATGCTGAAGTATGCGCAGCATTGCTCTGGCGACACCATTGCTCGGATTTCTTCTTCAGATGGCAAGCGGAACTCAGGCTTTATCACCCACCTATAAATTTTATATATTAGCATTAAAAAACCAAAATTCATTGAAGAAGAGAAATTATAATAGTATAACGATAACAGTTCTGACCGTTATATAGTTTTGCATTTACTTTTGTTTTTTGATATATGATAGTTATCACTAATTGATAATCCATGGTACCAGCAAGTATCTCTAGTCAGTAAAATATTCATAATGTTTGACATATATGTTAAGAGAAAAATCATTAACATGGTAGAATAAAGGTACTGTAATTAAAATTGCACCAACCAATTAGAATCTAGCCCAGTTCTCTTGAAGTCGGCACACAGCTTTAACCTTTTCCTGATAGATGACTCTGAATGGGCAGGAAAAGCTCGTTTTATGTCATCCATCTTTATTCTACGTGGTTGATCACGAGATTTCCAAAACAGACGGTATATGAAGACCTAAGTGTTATAAAGAATAAGAATTTTTTATATTTAAATGCAAATGAGATAATACCAAATTTGCAAGACGGTGCAGTTGTTTGAAAACCAACAGCCGCCAACTTTGTTTTAAACTTTGGCTTTTACAATGTCAAATAATCTTGATTCTTTTCTTGTTCGTAATTCCATTACAAGACACACACAGTAAATATCTGACAAACCACTAAAATGAAGAGATAAATTATTTCATATATTTGCTTCCATACTTTTGGATCAGAAAAATGGTGTACGTATGATCATAAAAATATTTAAACTGAAATCTGCAGCGACTGTAAACTCACCAATCTTTTTGTCTGTCACCAATCAAATCTGCCACACCGCTCAAATTATCAATCTATATAATTCAAAGCATCACAAAATTTCTGTAGTCGCAAGCTATGTAGTAACAGAATTATCAGAAAGTATCAACAAACCTGTAAAAAGTCCCGAACAAAATTGTTGGCTCTCTTCGAGTTAGGTCCGGGCACTTCATAGAGAGGACACTCCTGTCCTGCAGCAAATAAAGCATCAATTTCTCTAACAAAGTACTGTTGCCTATAAAGAGAAACCAATCGATAAAATTTTTGAAATCATTCAAGATATATAAATTCGAATAACTGTAATAGTACATTCAAAAAGTACTTTTTGTCAGTCAACAATTGTAACACAAAAGTTTTCTACTAGAGCAATATATGTGTAATATAGACATGCCACTGAAAAACATACCATTCAAATCATTCCGATTGTAGACTCTTTAAACAGATGGCATCTTAAATTTATAAAAATAAAATTCCTTTTTTTTCTTTCAATTCATAAGAAAGACTTACGGTTGTTATTTACTTACAAAGCATGTGTATGTATATCACTTGTATATATACCACCAAAATGGAAAAATAAATACTTGTTTTACAGATTACATATGTCTCTCCTCACAGGCAGCAAAGGGTAAATAAATAATATAAATGTCTCACCTCGTTCGGATAATCAGAAAGTCAGAAGTAGGCATGGTGTGTGGATAAATAGGCGCTCGGTACATGTTGTTCTCAACAACTTGCTGCGATTGCCCCGGTGGAAGAATTCCTAGGAAGGGAGAAGTGTGGGCGTAGGCCACTTCACCATATTTAAAAGGTTTAGGCCCAGTATCCTAAAAGAGAGGATTTTGATTGAATTGGTATTATCTTGGCAGCACTCTATAAAAATAGTTATTTCGAATTATACCATCATCATAACTAAACTGTAGACAATATTTTACAATGAAAATAATAGTATCATATGTACACTTTACAATATGCATTTCATCCAAATGATTTTTCATTCTTGATTCTCAAAATTGGGTCGTATAAAAGTATTTAATTTAAATGGAGAAAGAGAATATTTCATATTGTTACAAAACATACATACAAAAAAAAGATGTTATGAGCACAGCTTGTGACAGCTTTGCCACTCGAATATGAATATCATGAGAAGCATTTGAAAATTCTGGAAATCAGATGGCAATCCATATTCATTTTATATAAATAAATCCATACACATTCATAAATGATGTGGTGGTAGCGTTTGCGTACCTGAATTTCATTGTTGTCTCAGTGGTTAAAAATAAATGTGTTTTAGACAACAATTGGAATTTATAAGCACAACTGTCATAGGATTATTATTATATGTATAAAAGCTCGATACGACACAGTCTATATGTTTTTATTACTAACCTTTCCGGCACATCTCTTATAATAATTTTTAATCTTGGAGCACATGCCAACTTGATTGACGAGCGGAGGATGTTCTTCGCAAAACTCCACCAGAACTAGTTCACCATCACGACCGCTTAAGTCTTCAGCAGACCTCATGAAGAATACGTCACCACCGCCAGATGCCATTCGCTCAGATTCACGTTGCTGAAGATATACAAAAATAAATAAATCACAATACAAAATTGTCATTCACATGCATTTATTTTATTTTCATTTTGAGCACATCTCGTAAATTCTGACTATAGTATTTTATTGGGACGCAATATGTTGTGAATCATAAACGATAGCTGTTAATTGTACCGGGTGTGAATAGATAATATTCTCTATTCTCTAATGTCTCCATATTGGTGATAGACACAATTCCATTCTTAGAGATAAAACAAAACCTAATCTCTTTAATAGTAGAGGTCATTGTACTCCATTTTCTCCACACAAATTTCTGCAGTTATAAAGTATAGAAGACTCTCCGATAACACAGTAGATAGGTGGTGCGTTATCCAAAAAGCCACTATCGAGACAATCCTATTCATACAAAATCAGCGGATACATTCATTTTTTCAATTATGTGTAGTTTAAAAACATAAACTTGCTTGAAAAATAATTCAACAACATGCTGTTGGAACTCTTTTGAATATTATTTTATAATCTTTTCCTTATTATCTTAATGAGTTCACGTTTCCACTGCTTCTTAAACCAAGTACACCAAATTCCATGTACTGCATTTTGAATGCTGATAAAAATCACCTTGGCCTTCTTCTTGATGTGTTTGAGCAGTGGAGACAGCGGATGAGGTCCGAGGGTAGACAAAACGCCATTTGAATACTTTCTGATTGGCGGGCGATGGAAGGACCTGAGTCGAGCGGCTCCCATGTGCGTCTGTACAAACGGTGCCCGCAATTCCACAACAGGGGTACTGTGCTGAATCAGCTGGCCACCGCCAGCTCGAAGACGTAATGTCGAGGATCTGGCAGCATAGTGACTGGAAAGTAAAAAGTATATTATGAACATATCGTAAATTGATAATGTTTTCATTATGGAAAGAAGTTTTATAATTTGAAATGAATGCCTGTTACAATCAAACAGTGATTTGACCAATTTCAAGATCTAATATATGATTTAACATTTAAATGTGTTTATCATTTTTTATTTCTTAAGAAAATAATTACCCTTTTGGTTTCAGTGATATTAATGACTTATGATGTAAGTAGATTGGAAATAAAGGACTTGGATAACAATCAATCGATCCTAAAATTATTCAAAATCATTGTACTATTCAACAGTGTCATTAATATTATTTAAACTTACACATCATTGGAAATATTAAATGGATCACGATCAGGCGACTTGGGCGGTGGTGGAGGAGCGTCTTCTTGAAGAACGTTGATGACTCCTGCTTTGCCCAGCAAAAGTTTTGATTTCTTCACATGAGGATGTGGAATTTTCACCTTCGGTTGCGGTCCGCGATCTATATAATACATATAAAACAAAAAGATTTTATTGATGTAAATATAAATCAATTTCTAGAGTGTATTGACATGGGTGAATAATATTATGAACTAACAGTAATGGTTTTGAATCCTAAAATTTCTACTGATTTTTTAAATCGTTGAAATACTATTTATTATAAATAAAATCTGTGATATGAGAATATTTCCAAGAGTTTTTCCCCCTCTTACTATCTTGCATGTTTCATAAACATGGAGCACAGAATGAAAGGTGAACATCATCTAACTGTATTCATTAATCCCTTCTATTCATTTATCTATCACTTACATATTTAACAAAAAAAATCAGGGTGCGAGCAATAAAACTATGGTTGCAAAGAAACAGTGTTGTTTAATGGAGTTCCCGGAAAAAATAGAAATTGGGCTGTAAAATTTCATTACTGTTGAATTTAGCTTGACAAATGCAACCAAATAGATCCAAGATTTTATCTGTAAATTGGCTTTAATTTTATTGGATTTGAAATTACCTGCTTGTATCTTTGATGGATCAATATCATCAGGTATTCCGAGCACAATATTCTCATCATTGGGATCAAGGGTGAGAACTTTAGGCTCTGGCAAAGAATCCATTGCTGTGGCATCCCAGATAACCTCTTCCTCCCATCGCCCGTACACTAGCTCCTCATTTTCGACAGGAAAGATACTGTACCATGTGTCATCATCGCCACTGAAATAGGTTATTTCCATAAATTAATTGTACTGTCGCAACGAGTTATTTAGTAATTAAAAGACAATTATTTGATATTGTCCGCTGTTATTCTTTTCTGAAGCAAAATTTCAAGATACAATATGACTGTATGGAATGCTTACGAGTGAGGTGGTGGATGTTTAGGTAGATGTGGAAGTGGAGCTCGTCCAGGATGTGAAAAGGCCTGCGCAGTTCTATTTCCACTGCTTGGCAACCAGCCGGCTGCGTTGGTTTTGCTGTTCAATCGAGCCATCACCTGAAATGTGATAATAACCTCGTTGTAGCATATTTTCTTCTTCATGAATAACAAAGAGCAAGCAATTTTATCACTGCGCTATGATAAGCTGTGTTTTTTTTTAACCCATCCATCTTAGTTAAAATTTCCTTGTGTTCATTTGAATTTTTACATTAATAATTTTAACCCGATCGGCGCGACAGTTTTTCATACAAACAAAATCTGTTCGCGTTGTTATTTTTCAAAATGTTCTCTTTCCAACATAGAGCTATAAATACAGCAATAAAAAGTAATTGGGTTGGCTTTTATGGAATCTAGATGCATTAGGAATGTTTCACAACATTAAAAAACACAAAGAAATGTCCTATGTTGTCACAATCACTTTACAAATATATCCCTAACAAATAACTAATTCGTAAATCACCATAACTGTGACGTAACGAAGCCACCAATCAACGCCAAACGAACAAGCGCCGCTACTGTCACGTGTCATGGAGTGTCACATTGCAATGCTACGAGATTGGTGCAAAGTTCAGTGCGAAGTTAGATGCGAGTTTAGCACACAGTTTCAAACTGATATGTAAACATTTGAACCAAATACTTTTGACGAGTTTATGAAGGTGGTAGTATCAGGACGAATTGGGCTATATTTTAAAATCAAAATCAGTCCTATATGCAAAAGCGTTACCGACATTTGAATGTTCGCGTCCCAACGTCTGGGGTGCTCGCATACAGGCTTTGCACATTGCCGTCGCATATGTTGGGGCGTTAGCGTGGAAGAGATAAATACTAAATGATTTAAATGATCAAATCATAACTTAAGATTTGTGTGATATGCATGAATTGGTCATAGACATCCAATCACTATGTAAGCTATGCATAGATAATAACAAATTTGTTTTAAAAAGTCTTCTATCCAGCGTAATGAAATGAGATCAAGGAGTGACCTGGCTCCTCAACAAATATGCACTCTTAAGTAAATATTCGTAGAAAAGATAATTAGACCTTGTGTTTAATCTCCGTTCCATCCCACACAACATCGTCTTCCCATTGGAGTTGAGAAACCATCAAATAAGCTTCATCAGGAAATGTCTCCGCCGGCTCAGGATCTGGTTCAGCATCTGGGTTCTGCAAAAATAATGAATTTGAGTTTTAAAAACTTATTTATTGTAATGTATCTGATTTCAAAAAATAATTTAACTAATTTATGATATTGACTGAAGGTGCTTGATGGAATTTCAATATCAAATTTGAATTGTTACAATTTTGTATGATTCCACATGTTTTGTCATTAACAACCCGGGTTTCGCCTTTCGGCATCTTCAGGCATTCTATCACAAGGATGCAACAGAACTGATGATGAATTATGTAATTAATAACTTTAATATATATAAGAATTTGACTGTTTATTTTGCATCAGTTCTGTTGCATCCGTGTGATAGAATGCCTGAAGATGCCGAAAGGCGAAACCCGGGTCGTTAGTGACAAAACATGTGGAATCGTACAAAATTGTAACAATTCAAATTTAATAATTTAACTGGCATTGAAATACATTTACCTTAAGTTTGAATCCATAATTGAAACCCTCTCCTGACTCGGGAACTTGCAACATGTCATACCAAACTTGTGCTGGTCCGAAACGCCAGTGGGCTGTTGTCTGGCGTTCTGCTCCTCCACTCGAACCGGTCCCCCCGCCAGTGCCGCTGCTACCTTCTTCACAAGCCCTGGGTGTCAAAATCATCATCATCAAAAATCACAATGAATAACTATTTATATTGAAAATAAAATAATATGATAAAATCTAGTCGGACATGAGGGGAGAAATGCTCAGAGCAGCTAACTGGGAAAACACTTTGAGGTAGATGTAAGGGACCTGAGCCCAACTATGGTTTTTGTATCCATGATTCCTTAAAATTTATACAGGAACTGTAATATCCTACCTCAGTAATTTATCTTCATCATCAGAGCAAGGTTGCGGTTGAGATTTAGATGACGAATCATTAAGATTATCACTGGACGCCGAGTCTGTTCTTCTTCTGCGTCTTCTTTTCTTTACACCTCTCCAAATTTGTGGCAAACTTGAAGCTTTTCCAGGGCCAAACAAGCGTGAGAATCGGAGAACCTAAAAAATTCAATGGACTTAGCACTGTGCCTACAAGACTCAGCTCAAGAAGCAGGGTAAAAAAAGCCTCAAATTAATCATGCTTCCAAGCAACCGATGATCATTATTACTTGTCAGGAATACACAACATCGATGACAATGGTATTATGATTTTATGTTATGGATGCTTTGCATACCTTGTCTACTCTGAAGTCAGGGAATAGTTCTCGAACATCAACGTTGGCATATTTGGAAGGTAACATCGCTGCCAAAGGAGTTTCCAAACGACGCCTTGCATTTTCTTTGGCAGCAGCACTGCTGGTAAGAGAAATATTTTTCAATAAACGCAGCAAGTGAAACAATCAATTACAATTCAATTCATTACCCATGTCACTTGCAGTTCCGGTTTATAAAAGATATAACTGTATTTTTCCAGCAATCAAAAATCCATCGATAAACAATTTATTGATTAGAAATAAATGTGTATTGATCAAAAATTTATTGCCATGAATTAAAATTAATTTTGTAATACAACAACTTTACAAACCTATCTGGAGGTGGTTGCGGAGGTGGCATGAGACTTCCGTCACCTTCCATGTCTCCATCATAACCGTCTTCATTTGGGGCATCCTATATCAACAAAATACGGCAAATATAAATTTGATAAAGATGAAATAAATCAAAAAGATATTTATATATTATATAGTATTTGTTACTCGAACTTGAAATCTAATCAAGTTATCATCTTAAAGTTGAATTAGAGCAATGGTCATATATAGTAGGCATTCATATTTGTCATCAAATATAAAAATTAATTTACTTCAACATTTAAATCAAATACAGCAATAAAAACTACAAAAACTTGATTTTTTTATGGTTATGAGGACAATGGTTTCTTGCTTTTTAATATGAACAACAAATAATATGTATATCTATGTGACCTGACTCTTTTTTCAAAATCCAAGACAGACACTTTCATAAATTATTTTAATTGACTAGTGTATGTTTATAATATTTAAAATCCCTAACATCTCGTCAATGCGGCAAAGCGAGAGGATTTCATCAACTACTATTCTTGTCTTAGCCCCATCCTTCTATGTTTGCTGTCATCGGAAAAGAAAGGTTAGGTGATTGTATACATAGAAATATTTTGGTATACTCCATTAGGGGTCTATATGCTCGACATAAGGAGCAGACAGTGTATTTAAAAGTAAATACCTTATATAGCGAGAAATCATATATTCTGATCTTCAAAAGAGTAATGTATCTTTCTTTTTGAGGCATTATGATACAAAATAAATAGACTGCATTAAAATTACCTGATTTATATCATCTGCCAACTCAGTGAAATCGAAATAGTCAACAGCTGACGGGCTTTTGGCAGTGAAGTCTAAAAAATAATGGAATGGAAATAAATATCGGTGAGATTGTAATATTTTTCTTAATTGAAGAACTTTTGGAGCTTGGAATGGTGGCTCAAGTAAAGCTCCATGATTAAAATGTTTTTTACAATATCAATTGAGGATGCTTAATAAAATTTCAATATCACATTTAAATTGTTGAAACTTAAATATTATATAACAACATAACAAATTTAATTGCTCATACTCTGAACATTTCCACATGTTTTGTCAATTACAATCAGGAATTTTCCATATTCAAGCATTCTACAACATGAATATAAAAGAACTGAGTCAGTTAAGTTATAGTTAGTCAATAAAATGCCTGAAGATGGTGAAAGACAAAACCCAGGTCATGAGTGACAAAACATATGGAAATGTACTAAATTTCAACTATTCAAATTAAAAAAATAGTTTATTTTGGTATTGGGCTAAGACCAATTTAAAATGATGTTTTTTATGTATCACGTTGACCTGGAAATCTAGGGCACATATCTTATTGGCGTACTTTGTGAATGAATCAAAGTTTATTAAGTAGCTTTCAATCTTCTTCGTCATGTACTTGAAGGTAAATATGCTTTAGCAGTATGTTAGTCCTTTTTTTGTTGAAAAAATACTTAATGTTACTGAAAACAATGAAGTTCTATAGGAAATATCTTTCTATAAAATGTGTTCCAAGATGACAATTTATGTCTATGCACCTTAAACTAAGGGCTGCATTTTCTCTGAGGGGGGCAGCAGATATAGTCAATGTTTTGGTTCAGGGTGGCGGTCGACTATTTTTTCAGATTTAGGGGGCTGTTTGGAAAGCACTGTATGTGGTTGTTACAATTTTCAACACTATAAAAACGACAGTGGAATGAAAATTTGGTAGTTGTATAAATAAAAGTATAAAGAAACTTGCCATTATCTTTTTCGTCAATGGGTACTTCATCTCCAGGCTCTATGACTTCCGCAAGAAGTGAGCCGAGGCCCAGCCGGCACAAAGATGATAGCATCCGCTTCGAGTCTCCATCCAAGAGGTCGTCATCTTCCAGACAGCCAGATTCATCAATATTTCCAAACAAGAAGCCTGTTAAATCGACACCGTTTCCACCAGAATCGTTTCCATCACCATCGTCACTGTCTCCCATTGTAATACACTCACACACTCTTGTGTTGTTGTTGTGATTGACTTAAACGCTAACTTAGCTAACGCTGAGCGCGACCTTAATCATCTTCCTGTATCTACGAATTACATATTAACATACACATAATTGAATTCATCATATATATTACCAAATATATTTCATTACAAATTAAAAAAAGTAAACAAATTCATTGAAGTTTACTCAAATTCGCTTAAATTTAATCATAGATAATACCGTAGATGATACACTTGAATGCAATTTTGACACATGGAAATTTTCATGCCATACGAAAATATTTATTATAAATTTATATGCTTATATTAATCACAAGAAAGGAAAATTTTATAAAAAAATAAAAAAGGATTTCAGTTTACAGATACAGAACACAATATTTTTATCATATTATTGCTGATGAAAATAAAATATTTTGAACATATTTATCTAACTCATTTATTGAGAAATTAAATTATTTTATTTTTCAACACCTCTAAGAATAAATCGATCAGTATTTTTTAAGAAAATCTAAGATGATTTCTTAAAAACATATAAAAAATTACTGATTGCAAAACAAAAAAATATTAGTAGCATGATAACAATGAGTTAAAATATTTCGTAATCGATATAGCTGACAAATGCATTTAAATATTTAATAAATTAATAGAATACTTTAAATTAAAACTCTTAAATAATTAAGCGGTTTGTCTGTGTAATTATTTTTTTATATCGTATACTACCAGCTTTTTCAGCGATCTATTTTACTAAACAACTGTATATTTATTATTTATAAATGAGGATTCACTACCTTTGCTTATATTAATGATTGCACTTTATAGTAATCATCGATAGCATTATTATGATTTTTTCAATTGATAATTATTATAATCACGGTTACTAATTTGAACATTGTCTATCGAAAAACGTCATTGTTATGGCCAAGTTTGTAGTCGCTAGTGCAAATTAAAATTATACACTATGGTTCGAATACAACTCTAGTCTATAGCCTAATCAAGTTGACGTTTGTGAATAACAAAACACGTGCGCGCCGCACTATAGTCGTTTTGTTGGTTAATTTGTGAAGTATTTCAAAATGGAAAAAATTAAAAAGCGCCCGTTCAAAGCAAATAATGACGATTCTTCTCCGGCTAAAAAATCAAAGAATTTTAATGACCAGAAAAAAACGTCTGTAAAGCCCGATAAATTCAAAGGTAGCTTTAGACCTAACGATAAGCCCAAACAATTTGGAAAAGCGAGCGGGGATAAGAAATTCGTTAAGTCTTTTAAACCGAATACCCACGGTCCGAAAAATGGCAATGCGTCTTTTAGCAAAAACCAGAATGAAAAACTAGAGCCTCCGAACTGGGTTGAGTTCAAAAAAAAGAAAAAAGAATTGCGTGAAACTAGGAGGATATCAAAGGCGCAGCCTGATACTCACGATGTCATTGCAAGAGCCAAAGTTATAAGTGAAAAACTTCGCAGGTTAGTTCATTTTTACGTAATCCGTGTTCTGATTATTGGTCTTAGTTATCGTATATTGAAATGTGCCCAAAACGATAGAGATGGCTGGGGACATGGATTGCAGCCACATTTCTTATCAATAATTCGTATTTTTAGATAATTAGATATTAACCGCGCCAGATTTTTTATGTCGCTGCCTTAGTCGTGAATATTTGCATTAGACTTCTTAATAAATACACCACAATTGGTAATTATTTTTATTAACTAATTATTGTAACATGACTAACACTACACAGTAAAAATGAAGTATTCGTCCGAATTCTAATTATAAGTATTTTTTAAGTTTTATGTTCTTAACAACTTTTATTTACTTTTCTGCAAGATTTTTTCTATTTCCTTTATTGTAATATTTTATTTTTTGGCCGTTTCCTATTAGCAATATTTTTTTTGGATATAGCATTGTTTTAAACAGTTAGTGCCACCAACTTGACTTTAAACCTAATATAATATAAATATGTGCACGGTCCATCTTGTTTCCTAATAATAAGTATCATTGTCAGTTTACTATCGTTTTTGTAATCATAGGAAAAAAGGGACCACCGAAGAGCGTGCAAAGCTCACTGAAGAATTACACACTATGTTACATAAGAAAGGACATTATAAAAAGTTTGCTTTGGCTCACGACACAACAAGAATCATTCAATGGCTACTCAAGTTTAGCTCGCCAAAAGTGAGGGAGGAGTTGTCCAAAGAGTTGATTAGTCTCATTGTGGAGATGATCCAGTCAAAATATGCTAGGAATTGTGTTAAGAGAATTTTGAAGTACGGCTCTCCTGCTATTCGTGTTGAAGTTTTGAATGCTCTCCAGGGTAATGTTGTCAAGTTGGCTTCGCATGCGCTCAGTGCCCCTATACTAGACTATGCTTACACAGAAATTGCTTCAAAGAAACAGAAGCAGTATTTCCAGCAAGAATTCTATGGGGATATTTACAAAACTGTAAGTTTCAATATTTTACTCAATATATCAATTTTATTACAGTTTTCATGATTGAATTGCTTGCCAGATTTCTACAAACATCTTAAGGCAGATTTGTTACTTCCTGAATTCTTACATGATGAGAAAAGTAGATCCATATTATTTGAATTTATGAATTTGTTGTCGAAATAATTTTAAATATTACTTTAAATTTTTTTTTTTAATGATAAAATATTTTTTTATTTATAAATAAATCCTATATGAACCATGTGTATAAATTTCGTTTATTCAAATACCTTCGGGTTGGTGAATTGCAAAAAATTGAGAATCACCTCTGTGTTGTGACTAATGCTTTAAATATTTTCTTCACTTTTTTCCACAGTGGTTTCAACCAGTTCTATGGTTCCATTATATTAATTGCTTTGATCAAATAAATCACATTTTTGCCACCTTATTGATTTATTTTTCATAGAAGAATTCTCATAGACAATTGAACAGGCATAATGATTTGCTCCAGATGCATATTGAATAATGTATAAATAATATACACTTTAGAGTTAACTGCCGCTAACTTATTATTGTAATACAAAGTGTCGAATTAAGTAATGGTATTCCAATATGATACCAATGTCAAAAGTATGCAAACAATATAAATGATTGACCATTTAATGATTTTGTGTTGGTTGCATTTGTAGAATAAAGATGACTCGGTACAATGCCTGGCGGATACATACAAGAAATCTCCAGAAATGAAAGGAGCCATGTTGGGTGCCACAAAAGCGAACATATTAAGAGTACTCAATAAAAATGTTCATGATTGTGGGTATGTTTCAAATTTCACTATTCTTGTGAAATCCATATTTTTAATTGACAATCTTATTTTTAAATGATTTTTGAAAATATTTCTGTGATATGATCTACATTTGACCGCTTCCTTTTTGTTAACAGGCTTTTACACGATGTTTTATATGATCTCTTGAAGGAGTGTTCCAGTGATGACAAATCTGAATTAATCACGACACTCAGCCCTCTGGTGGCTCCGTTAAGTAATTCAAAACAAGGCGTCAAAGCCGCTGCCATGTGTGTCTGGCATGGAACTAACAAAGACAAGAAGGTACACTTTCTTCAAAAAAATATGTTTCAGATTTCATTTGAATTTATTCAGCGATAAGATAGCTGTAATTACTTCATTTTGACAGCATTCAATCTTACTGCTAAAAAATTATTGTTAAGCATAAGGCTACCGCTCTATACGTTATATCGTTTTGTTCAGGACACTAGAACCCCACCTATCGAAAGGAAAGCTAGGCAAAAATGAGATTCTCCAGAGGCCTTTGCAGTCAATGTTTCTCTTTTGTAGTATCTTATTTTTATACTCTTCATGCAATGCCTTCCTTATCTTAGAAGACTCAAATCTGGAAATTAAGGACATATCATTTATATATAACACAATGAATGCTCATTAAATTATTCATACTATGTGCATACCTAACAAAAAAGATTCAATATCTTGTATTAATGTCAAGAAATAATTTATTCACATTGCTTATGGAGTAACCAGAGGAGTTAAAATTGAAACCTTGAAATAAGAAATTAAGTTCTAATCCAAATTATTTTGCTATCGAAAACTAATTGATAAACAAAAAATTTGAGAAAAATATACATGGTCGTACCTCCATATCCTAAAATGCCCTAATATTATGTGTTAGCATTTATATGTTAGAATGTCTATGGTGTTGCGGTTATGTTATTCAATAATAGCAATTTTGAGATGTGTCTGTGCAGTATATGATGACCGCATCTAGAAAAACTGTCCTTATACAGGCTTAGAGTAAAACCTGTTTTGCTAAAAATTTGGTTTCACATTGTTACTAAAATTTTCTTACTCAATTTGATTTCTTCCGTGTATCAAAAATATGTACTCACTTACATATAATAATATTTTCAACCTAAAATGCTTCGCAGCACAATATAAAATAATTCAAAGACTACTATTCTCATACTAATGAATGTTCAACATTTTTGTAGGTGATTCTGAAAGTGGTAAAAGAACATGTAATTCCGTTGAGCACTCATGAACATGGTCATCTTTTAATATTGTCCATATTAAGTTCTGTAGATGACACGGTGCTGGTTGGCAAGGTATTGGTGTCTGCCTTAATTAAGGATGCTGCTGTGGTTGCCAAAGAGGAATGGGGTAGAAAGGTAAAATATTTTTAATCATTGCCAATTCAATGACTCAGTCATCTATCTGTATAAATATTTTGTTTTATCAGTAGGCAATATTTAATCAAAAGCTGATCCATATAGACAACTGAATGTATGTTGTGAATGAAAACAAGGTATGCTGTGTAATAATATTGGTTTCTGTTTTTTTAGGTATTACTTTGGCTCGTGGCTCCTGAAGATAAAGCTTACTTCCATCCATCTTTAGTGCAATGGCTGACCACAGGAGCATCTCAGGGAAGCTCCAAAAAACCAAACAATGTGAAGGCGGGGGAATTACTTGAAGTCGCACTGCCAGGTTTGTGCAGAAGCCTCCAGGATGATGCCAGTCTGTGGCTGAACAATGGCAGCATAGGATTACTAACTTTTGCTATTATAAAAGCAGGTATGTAAATACTGTGTAACCATTTTTCTAGAACTAGGTTATTGCTGCTTTAAACCATTTTATGGAATACTTTAAGTTTTATTTTTGTAAATTATCACTTGGCTATTTTTAATGGCATTTTTTATTTATAATTTAGCCACTGGTGAGTCTTTGACAAACAACCTTGATTCCATTAGTAAAGTGATATGTCAAACGGATTGGAAACTCACCGAGGAGGAGAAAGAAGTCAATGGCATCGAACACGCCGGGATTCATTTGTGTTTGAAAAAAATTGCACAACATGATAAAATCAACACAGAAAAACAGATGTATACATTTGGCGAGGGTATCTGCAAACAGGTCAACGAAGAAATTGTAAGTTTGATATGCTCGCAATCTTTGATGGCTCAGTCATTACAGACGCAATTTGCTTCTTAAAGTCACATTTTTTCAATTTCAAAAAATTCTTGATGAAAATATTAAAAACACAAATCATTTCATGTTTCAATAATGAAATGAAATTTACTTTTGTTACATAGTTAGTTTTTCCTTCACAAAGAATTTTTTTAAAAGCATAGCCAGTGGCGGCTCGTGGGTGTGAGATTTGGGGGTGCTGTGGATAAATTAAAATTCAGTAAAAGACCATATTACTTAGATTTTATTTGAAATATCAAAAATAATAACAATTAAAAAAAAGCTATTTTAAAATAAATTCCATTCGTCTATTTTTGCTATTAACAAATTTTTCTATGACTTTTTCGTTAAAGTTTGGTATTTTCGTAATCATATCTTTCTCTATTGAAAGCATTGACAAAGCCGTTAGCCTTTCTTGACTAGTTGTGTTCCTGAGATAAGTTTTAATTCTTTTTAATGTAGAAAAACATCGCTCAGGTTCTGCAGTTGTCATTGGAGTAGTAATTAAAATTTTTAAGAGCTTCGTCAATTCTCCAAGAACATCGCTCAAATTATTAGCATGAATATTTTTCAATAATGATATTAAATTATCAAAGTTGTGCATTTCCACTCTTTCGTAAAATACGTGAAATTCTGTAAGAAGCTTTTCCTTCTCAAGCATTGGATACGATTCGATAGTTTGATTGACTTCTTCAATTGGCATTTTCTGGAGATATTTTTTAAAGTTTACTCTGTCAAACAATTTAGCAGCCAATAATTGATTATTGAAAGAGTACCTTTGTTCCATGTCTGAACTTAATACGTCGCACATATCTCTAGCTTCCTGAAACTGTGACGAAGACAATTCGGTATATGAATTTCGTATTTTCGATATGGCATTCTTAAAGCTTTTTATATTTTTTTGTATTGAAAATATGTCGATTTCTCTAGATTGCATTTGGTTATAAAGGATTTCAACATGCGGCATTAACTTGTGAAATAGTTTTAACCAGAATAAAAAATTTTCGTCATTTAATGTAAGCAATAATGCCGATGAATCCGTAATCGTTTTATCAGTAGCTTGCGGTGAAGATTGGAGTTCTTGAAAACATTTTTTAAGAATTTCTTGATTTTCATATACTTTATTTACAGTGCGTATATTGAAATTCCATCTCGTTGCCGATGGCCTTGGCAAATGAACATTCATTTGTTTATTTAAAATTTTTAACCTATATGGAGAATAGGAAAAAAATACAGGAATTTTCAATAAATTAGTAAAAAATAATCTACAGGTACTCGAAGTGGTTGCAGCATGTTTCATTATTAAATTCAATTGATGTGCATAACAATGTATAAAATGAGCATTCTTGTATCTCTGCTTTATTTTAAATTGAACTCCACCCTTTTCCCCTCTCATTACATTGGCACCATCAAAAGTTTGAGCAATTAATTTCGACGGGTTTTCTTTTAAAAGTACATCAATTTGTTCTAGAATGCATTTTGATAATCCATCAGCTTTTTGATTTTCGGGATTAAAATATCCCCAAAATCGTTCGTATACCTCACCATTTAGTTCATATCTAAAAACAATAACCATTTGTGTGTGCTCTGAAACATCAGTTGTATCGTCAGCCATTAATGATACATAAGACGTCTCATTAATTTCTGTCGTTATTTTTTCACGGCATATTTGTAGCATACAATCCAGGAGTTCATTTTGAATAGTTTTTGAAGTTCCTTTAAATGCTGAACTGTTACTTAAATGAAGCTTTAATTCTGAATCTAAATTTTTTGCAAAATTAACAAGACCTCTAAACACGCCTGGATTAAGTGAATCGTCTTTTTCATCGTGACCTCGAAGAGGAAGTTCAAAATTTCCGCAAAATTTAATACAGTCTATTATTTTTGACAATATGTTTTTATTTTTAATGACATTTTCATTATGTCTAATGATTGTTTGTTTATATGATTCACTTAGACATTCTATAACATTGACACTACCCAATAATGACAAACATACGACATTATCTATGTGTTTTCGGGAAATTTCATGTTTAGTCGTTTTTTCTTTAATTCTGCTTATATTATTGAAGCCATTTTCTGTCCATACTGAATCACCACCCATTAATAAACAAGGAAAGCAAAAGAGAGTATTTCGTATTTCACACCCACAAAGCCATTTCTTTTTTTCATACCATTCAGAATTAAAAGCTCGAACATATTTTTTGTTATGGCTAGTTCCTGATTGGGCTATTAAAATATTTGGGGTTGGACGACCTCGCTGTTTGATCTTTACTTTTTCTTCGAGAGATAGAGTAGAAAATTTTATAACCTTCATTTCAGTTACAGTTGGTGGCTTGGTTAGGTCCATAATTTTTATCCTGTAATAGGGGCAAATGTTATATTTAAAAAAGAAGAAGCTTGGCATGCACACTAAGGGCGTAAAACACTTACCAACAGGTGTTAAGAGTATGTAAAAATGCAAAGAGATGACGACCGCGTGGCCGCAAATACGTTAAATCAGCCAATTCACCCAACTGCACTGCTCCGACGCTGCTCCGAGCTGCAGCGTGACACTGACCATACGGCGAGACCCCCCTCCACTCTACGCACTTCTCGTCATACAGTGAGTGACACCGTGGACACAAAAAATTCTAGGAGCAACGTCGCTACGCAGCGCTCGCCTCATATTACTGTACACTCTATCGGCACAATACGTGTACAATTATGCATCTGAAGAGCGATCGGCGCGCGCTCAGCAAACACATGCCACACTTTAAAATAGTTAATATTATAGATATAATAAAAATAAATAAAATTCATTTCTATCAAATTTTCTTGGGGGTGCTGCAGCTCCGCAGTGTATATGAACGAGCCGCCACTGAGCATAGCTAATCCTGTTATAAAACAACAGACCTATTGTTGTTTTGTGCTGTCAATCCTAGGTGTTTTCTTACAGTATGTTCAATAAAACTGATTGGAACCAAGTTAGTCAACATCCATAAGAACTATGCATGAGTACAGATAGTAATACATACTAAATTAATTCAAATATTACTAACATCAATAATAGGGACTAGAACCTGGGAATGCTTTCAGGCCATCGCCCTTAGTAGACCTATAGTGTAAGACAGCTGTGATAGCCTTCTTCACCTAATTTGTAACAATGATGACAGTATGCACAAATTTGAACCAATTTTAACAATATTCACATGGGCTTATATGTCAACCGCATTTTGGGTTGACACAAAAGAGGTAGTAATATTATAAACTTATCTTTATCAAACTACTCAAACCCATATAAAACATCTTTTCTAAGATTATAGAAAGCACTATGTATTTGTTTATAATTATTATGTATCACATTTTTTCAGGTAAATCACTGGATTACAATGAACAGAGGCTGTTTTTTCCTCATTGCTTTGTTTGAAAACAATTCTTCAGAAGTGCAAAATTCATTAAAAGGCTTGCTTCAACCTGTCTTGAAGAAACTGAAGAAGCAGACTACAGCTGGAGCAAAAATACTGTTGAATAAACTTAAAGCCTAATCATGTTACGATTCTCAACATAATTTATAATGTTTTTTAATGTAAAACAGATATCTTATAAAGATTTGATTTATCAAAAAAATCTTTTAATTCCCAATATCCTCATCTTTTTCTGTGTAGAATCTTATTGTCTTTTATATGTTATATTTTACAGTAAATGCCAGGTGGTATATGCAGTAAAGTCAAAACAAATTCACACTGCAATTATCAAAAATCAGACCAACTCACCAAAAATTCAGAGATGTTTACTGCCATCTTTCAATGTCTAAAACTGAAGTTTTGATGACCAGGCTTGGAAGTGATACCACATACATGTCTGAATTTTACCTGTTTTATCATTTCAACTGACTGGATTCTGGTATTATAGAAGGCTTCTAATGATGATTCAGGCGAAGAATTAATATTTTATTCAGTTGAACATTGGCACTGTCATTACCTTATTGAAAATAAGTGGACTGGTGTAAGGCACAGTGAGTTACAGTGTCACTTTATCATGATATTGCCATTTGTGAACGATATAAGCTGTGGACAAAGATGTTTAATTAACATGTTAGACGAAGATGAGATGAAAAGCTTTCATTTATTAGTTGATAGTTATATGAAGTGAAATATTCTAGTATAGATAAACGACTCGTCTCTCGTAAAAGTTCAATCATTTATTTTATACCTACTATATTAGGAATTGTATGGTTAGTGATAACTGATAATTAGTAATGATGTATTGATTTGACACAAGTTAGATTTTCATCAGATTTAAAAAAAGATTGAGTATCGCTGTATTAATCAGATAAGAAATTATGACACATTCTCTTGAGTGATATTGGCGTGGTGCCATACATGAATATCATACAATAGAAAAATTCTTATATAGTTAGTAGCAACATTATATCGCAATCGGCCAGTTTGCAGCTAAGTTCATATTATTAATTTAAAAATGTCGAAGTGATATGTCAAAAACATGGCGTTCATCAGTATTTTTCAAATTTTATCATTAATTATATTATCACTGTTTATCGTTGGTCTACTCAATAATTTTTTGAGTGACCAAGAAAATGCGTGTGAAATGACCTACATGTTTGAATATCCGCAGTTTGTCGTAAGTATATAATTATCCATTAAAGTGTAGAAGTCCGGTCTTATCATTGAAGTTATTTTGTGCAATGCAAACATTGATTAAAAAATATGTGAGTATGTTAAATTTTTAATTGAACCACCGGAGCACATTGTCAAATAGAGCATTATTAAAATTTATAAAGATCCAATTACTGACGGTGGGTTAATGTTTTATTTGAGGCGATGAAATTTTACACAATCTTTTCGTATACTGACAACAAAATGATTATAACAATGCACTTACTAAATGTTATTAATTTATAACTTTGAACTACCTTCTTTACATTATTAATGATGATATTTGTTCTTCAGCTTGCCGTGAGGCTTGTAATAAAAAAGAACTAATAAGAATATTCAATAAAGATATACCTTTTATTATCATAAAATTGGAATCGATTGTGTTATTGATTGTAATGTGTTTCGCCTCTTTCATTTCCCCACGCACAATTAATTCAGTTATTGTTTGTGTTTAAACCCTCTTCACATCCAGACAGTAGAAAAAATATATCTTGTCATTAATATATTTTTAAAATTAAAATTATTTTCTAGATATGAAATAAAATCGTAGATTAACATTAGATTAAGTATGACAATACTTATCAAATAGTTAGAACATGTGCCACAGCGAGTGGAATAACAAAAATCAATTTTATTCTAAATTAATAATGGATTTCCATAATTATTTCAACCCAATCTATCAATATTTTTGTTATGTATTTCACCATTCTGTTCACACTCTGATTTTGCAATGCACTTCATCTAATGATTAAAAGTGTCAAATTTCATTTATAGTTGTCTTAAATTACAATTACTGGTTTATTGAAATAATCATTGGCATTTTTAGGTCAGTGGTATAGTGGTTAACACTTGGTTTCTGTTACAAATATCATAAGCGTTTTTTTTCAATTAATGTATGAATTTCTGTATGAAGGCATAGATGTTTGTGAATTGTAATTGTAAAAATTTCCTTCCGCCTATCTCATCCGAAAAACCAGACTAAAGCATGAAGGATTAGCTAACCACTGGCCTTATCATGACCCTATCCTGGTATAGCTACTTTTAATAAAAATGAAGCTGAGCAACTGAGTAGCAAACATTTTCCGTGAAAAAAACATCCTCATTAGGTCATATGCTTTACATCGGGGATGCATATAGATTTTAATAATATTTGTAACCTGCTGTAGTGAGTTTAGCCTTTTTACATGTGTGTGATTGTACCACTAAAATACAAGAAATAATTTGTGAAATAATAAAGATTTTTTTTTGCTTATTATTTTACCGACATGTTATACATATAACTATGCCAGTTCTGTTGCATCCATGTGATAGAATGCCTGAAGATGCTGTAAGGCGAAACCCAGGTCGTTAGTGACAAAAAATGTGGACTTGTACAAAGTTTAACAATTCAAATTTGATATTCCATAAATCACCTTCAGTGGATATCATAAATTGTTACCAAATATTTAAGTGAGGTTATACACCCAGTTCTTTTTTTACCCGATACATTGGTTCCAAAAAGAGGCACGTAAAAAAAATCGCGTAGAAAAATCACAACTTTTACGCAATTGTATTACATTTCTTTACACACCCTAAAACATAAATTCTCATAATATCCGATACACTAGTCTACATTACACTAGTATGCATATTTAAAAAAATGGAATGCTTTATAAAATTAAGTTAAATAAGTAAAATTTATAAAAATACACATATTTTTTATTTAAAAAAATAATGAAACATACAAGCCTAGAATCATATACAAATTTCTTCTTTAAAACGAATTTGGGGAAAAAATCGCGTAAAATCGAACGAAAGACATAAAAAAATGTAATGGTCCGTCCAAAAAAATTGCGTATAATCGAATTCGCGTAAAAAAAAGACTGGGTGTATATGTTTTTAAGGCTTTAATATGGTTTCTTAATCGATTTATAGACATGTTTTTAAAAGACAAGAAGGGTCTCTTATCATATCTGAAAAAATCCTTTCCATTAATCCGATCCTAAAAATGGGACAAAACAAGAGTGACTACAGGCATCTTCTTTAAAGAATTCACCTTGTCCTAGCGCCATTCTTCTGTCTTTACTTTGTCTCAATAAATACAGCTAGAGTGACCAAATACAAGCAGTTCTAGATATTGATAATAAAATAATCAATCAATAAGGATTCATATCCAGTTGTGCTATTGCGACAGTATGTAAATCGTTTGACTGTTTATGACATACCTCTTATAATGAACAAGTATACAATCTCTAATGGCAAGGTAGAGTGTTACTCATTTGTAAAACGATTGCAGTGTAGTGAGTACACACCAGCTGTTGGCTCTGATTCAGATCGAGTGATACAGCTTTAATAAATTTTCTGTAAAGTTCGCTATTTTTGTAATTAGAAAACTGTCATCTAAAAATACTTTTCTCAGTTCTACAAGGTTTCTCAACATGTAGATTTCATAAAAATTCATTGAAATGTTTATTTATTTGTTGTATTCACTTCTAACTAGAAAAAGAAATATTTTTATAAATCGAATACATCAACATCGATTGGCTGCTGCAAAAATGTTGTTTACTCCTAATACATCCAAGTGGACATAGCAACTTTTGCTTTTAAATGCCTCATATATGCAAATTTTGTTTAAGTACAATATTTGACAAAGTTACTTTTGGTGTCCAGGGCTTTCATCAAGATAACATATTACCAGAAAATTCTTATTCATACTTTATTAGTTTGGTCAACGTTCAAAGCATTTTTCCGTTAAGTTTTATGACAATGAGTGTAATATATAACAACTTTCATTTTATTTTGTTGAAAAAAAATATGTTATGCTATCAGTAAATTCAATATTTTCTGAATTGCACACGGCTGGACTAGGTGCAGATATCAATAACGAAACTATGGTCTGACAAAATCTTTGAAAATGAGACCATATTTTGGATCTAGTATTTGATATTCTACCTATGTAATGGAAATATCCTAAAGGCTCATATAAATTGAATCCTATATTACTTCAAGTGAAACGGTTCTATCAAATTTATTTGAATGTATACTGTATAACATATTCTCCGAATTTCGCCATAATACAATCATTCTATAATATTAATTTTAATTAATAAATTTTAGTTATAATTTTTTTCAACAGTGACATTCCTTTCATTACTTTTTTTATAATTGATGGTAATGTTCTGCGTGTTATTAGCAGACTGTAAATCATTAATCTAATTCTGCCTCCAATCTATCTAGCCTTGAGTTTAGTCAGTATCATTAATTTTTGGCCTCAAAACACGGATCATGATACTGCTACCACAAGGCTTATTAATATATTTAATTCTATTATTTTTTATCAGGTATTTAGGTAGAAACAAAAACTACTTTGGTGATAGTTTTCTGGTCGTCATGTATTCATGATGATACAATAAAAATATTCTTCTCGTTTCATCATTGAATGCATTTTATTTTTCAGAAAATACAAGTGCCCAAAAATGAACAATATCCACGATACAGTTTGTATGCATACAGTGAAGGAAGGTTTACAGAGAGAGCTAGAAAAATGAGGTCTGTGAGGTTATTATAATTGAAATGCTATAATATTGGTAGTTGAATAAATGGAAAATACTAGATTATTTGTTAGACATTTGCCCCACTTGAACATATATATATACACACATTTTTTTTTATTAGTATGTTTGGTTAAATCTTTTTTCTAGGTTTGATGGAATTCCTGTCTTGTTTTTACCAGGCAATGTTGGTAGCCACAAGCAGGTGAGATCACTTGCATCTGTAGCTCTTCGAAAATCTCTGCCGTCCTCTAAGCATTCCTTCCATTTTGATTATTTTGCAGGTTAGTGGCTTAAATTCTAATAGAATGCCTTTGAATATTTTCGTATTCATTATAAGTTCGATTCTAATGTGGTAAATTTTTTGTGTTTTAGTTGATTTCAACGATGAAAGATCAGGCATATTTGGTGGTGTCCTGAATAAACAAACTGAATTTTCATCAAAATGCCTTGAAGCCATATTAAACCTCTATCAGACTAACGATGATACCAAATATCAAAAGCCTTCGTCAGTCATTTTGATTGGGCATTCCATGGTAAGCATTAGTATCGTAGTAGATGAAATTGTCTTCAAATATCACAGATAACGTAAGAATTAAATGCTATTTTGTTTATAATTGTTGCTATTTGAATGATGTAGATTTACAGATTGTTATTTGAATTTGAAAAAAATTGAATTAGTCTATCAACAATGAAACTGTTACATAAAGCAAACTCAATTTTGTCCTTTTGCATAAGATGTATTCTTAAGTAATGTCGCGATACAAGGTTGGAAGGAAAGTCAATTTTGAATGTTATTACTTTATGAAATATTTTACTATGTCAATAACTTTTCATCAATTGACATAATAATGAAGGCCTAATTCTCATCATTTATTGTGGCTTTTCCCAAAATGTGTTCCTCATTTTCATTAATGCAATAGCTTTCAAATAATGCTGGCGAGTTAAATTAAAACATCTTCATCTGATCACACTTAATTTATTAATTTCTAGGGTGGCGTGATTGCCAAATCACTGATGACTTATTCTCGAAACAGAAATATTGTAAGCTTAATTTTGACACTGGCAACACCGCACCGGATGCCTGTTGTGAATTCTGACAATCATATGAACTCTTTCTATAAGAGAATAGATGAATATTGGGATTTGAAGACCGCCAACACAAGCAATTTGCTTCCGGTAGCGAAAATTTGGCAGAGTAAAGTTTTGATTACAATCGGTGGAGGAGTGCGGGACCTCTTGGTGCCGTCATCACTTACAGCATCTCGTCATAGTGACATTCAAACATTGGTGAGCTAATACATAACATAAAGTGATGATATAATTTGACTGCACGTTGCTACTCTGGTTCATGTGTGTATCTATATTCCATCACAGATTTTGCACTAAAACTAGACTTTGTTATAATTGACTTCGATGGCTCATGTCTCAAATGATGTACATTTGTTTTTATTGCTACACAATTTGCGAATATAAAGCATTTAAACTTTGTGTATTATAAAAAAGCTTTTTAATAAGATAATAATAATAACAATTATAAAATAGATATTGGCAATTAGCGACTGACACATAATATATTGCAACTTGCGTAAGACATATGTCTATTGGAAACCGGTGATGTTACACCGTATATATTCCTGTTTTTGATAAATATTGTTTATTTTACAGACTACAGCAATTCCTGGTGTTTGGCTTTCCACTGACCACCTTTGCATTGTCTGGTGTAAACAACTTGTGTTAGTGTTGAATCGATTCCTCTTCAAGATAATTGATCCATCTACAAAACAATTGACGACTGACACTGCCCATATTATAAATACAGGAAAACATTTTCTAATGGTAAATATAAATGATTTTATTTATTTGTACTGTAATAATGCATACGGAAGGCCATTGATGATTATGCAGAGGATGTGGTCAGTAAGTTAAGTTAAGTGGTTAAGTGTGAGGAGATTGAAAAAAAACCTATAGCTGACTGGCCTGTAGTGTTGAGTGGTCAATTGTTTCTATTCTCTACTCTCTCTATTCTCTATTGTCTATTGTTTACATCGTTAAAATTTTGTAAAGATAGAATACCTATCAAACTATGTTCCATTATGTGGATGAGGTTGGGAAAGAGAAGATGCATCAAATATTTTCACACATTGTTGATTGATTCTAGTACCTATGTAGTAATATTTTTTTGATTTAATATTTTAGCCAGGTCATAATATGAATGGTTCGTATTACAATCAGCAAGCTGAGTTTTTGCCTGACGCCAATTGGCACGAAGATAGCCGTAGAACTTATTCGGTCACTCATGAGAAAGGAGTCAGCAAGTGAGTATTTACAATTTTCAAGTTGTTAGGTGTCTTTCCTTGACAAAAAGGCACTATCATTACAAAAAATAATATACATTTTTTTTTTGTATTTCTCGACTCGCTGTGCTCATCAAGAGCGTTTTAACCTTTTCAAGAGTATGGGCGTACTAGTATGTCAGAGCGATGTTTTTTTAAAGGAGTATGGATGTACTTGTCGTATATGTCATCAATTATTGTGATAATATATTCAAATGGTCTGTGATCCCTGGATTGTGCAACTGGCTTTATTATGATAAAACTATTTTTATATCATTCTATTACAGTGATTTTACTAAAAATATATTTATAATTTTTATGTAAAAAATTCACTCCTCACATCACGGTTAAAATTAATTTGTTACTCCTGAAAAGGTTAATCAGTCAAATTCATAGATCAGTTGAAAATGCTTGAGGTGAGTGAAACTGGTCCTAATTATCGTAGAAAATTGTATGCTAGAATGTTAGTATAGGAAATTTATGTAGTATTTTTCAGTGTTTTTTTTTGGAGTGCTTTGGAATAACAATGAGCCAACTAAACTTAAAAATATATCGGTAATCACTATCCAGTTGTCCATGTTCGTGTCTTCTTTTAATTAAAAATATTTTCTCTTTTTCCCGTGAAGAACTCAAACTTACTTATTAGTTTGAGTTCATCGTGCACTTGAAAGTTTGAATGGATTACTTAAGTCTTGCAATTAAATACCTCTTGAAGAAACACTGTATATGATGAAAACTTTCAACAGGGCCATAACATATAATATAATATTGTAATATTTTTCCAGGACATGGTATTACATGGTACGATTAACCGATTCTCCGCATCACGAGGCTGTGACTTTCGAAGCAGTAGATCTTGAAAATAAGGACTGGCTGTATGGATGTCAGGCGAAATACGTTCATGGACAGTACAGAATTTGGTAAGAAATGTGATCTGTAAAATGTTAAATATTTGATTTTAGTTACTGAATAAAATTTTAAGTGTTAATGAATCACATAATATTTCAGCTTGAACGGTCGTCACTTATCGCAAACGGGCCATTGGAGTATTTCTAATTCCGGTCGTAGACGTATGGCTACACTGAACCTCAAAGCGCTCCGTGCTTCATATCCTCACTGGTCACACATCATCCTCAGAGTCGCTCCCACCTATAAACCTGTATGTATTATTTTATCTTCAGTATTTACCATATTCTTTGTAAATTATCATTACATATGTAACATATTCGGCGAAAAAATTATATATTCTTCAAGCTATAAAATAAAAAGCTTGCAACGAGTACTATGCGTAAGTTAATTGATTACACTTAGAAATTAAGATTAGACTTAGTAATCTTTATAAAACCAAAATTAAAAAGTGCCAACTGACCTTACCCGGGTATGTGCTGTTGTCATTTTGGAAGAGCCTGAAAACCACCTGTCTAATTTTTTGGATTCTTTGATTTTGGAAAGCCATTGATGACCAATCATAGGATACATCCAACTAAGCCATGTTTCGCCGTTATGACCATTGATGAAGTTAACCTTTTGCCGAGCCTCCATAGTGTTACTATTAAATTAACTTATAGAAATTTTCAGATAAAAATAGCATGCATACTAATATTTAAGCACTGATACTGATTTAGAGTGTTAATCATCAATACGTTTAGATGTTATTGAGTTAAGAGATTGGAAGGTGACACAGAATTATGGAACGACTGTTTGTTGGCTATTTGTTTTGAATAGGTAGCAGACATTGACAAAAAAGAATATTGCTGAAGATTTAATAATTCATGAAATATATCTGTTGGCAAAAAGAAAAAAACAATGGCTCGTACTTCCTTAGATTAAAGATTTCCTACTACAACTATCTTAAAAATGTACTCAATATTGTACCACTCATTATAGAGTCACAGTTCTTAGTGGGTGCAGTTCTCTAACCCCTTCCAAGAAAGGAGTTACTTCATATTATGAAATCTAATTATTTTATATTTACAGGTTCGAGTGACAGTTGACATTTACGATAAATCTTTGAGAACTGTTAATACTGATGTGCCGGCAATTTATAATGCAATGCGTCGAACAATTATTGAACGAACAGCGCCGGGGGCATTGAGGTATGAAATTTCTCTGGCGGGACTAGAGATGCTGTACCAGGCTCATTTGCTTTCTGTGGAGCCTCTTCCTGGTACAACACCTGCGTGTTCTGCAACACACCATGCCAGCGCTCAATTGATGGTCCCGTGGGCAGATGGTCATGATGTTCATCATCAGTTTACGTAAGGATTTTGTTATTTTATTTATATATATAGTTATATATTTTTATAAGGCAGTGCTCTGCAACCGGTGTGCCATGGCACACTTTTCTAACAGAAGAGATTAATTCAAATAATTCAACTACAATATAAAATATTTTGTGATGACGCAATAGTTGGGAAGCAGAAAAAATTATTTCTTTATTGATTTATAATATTTATATATATGTCATATGTATATAAATATTATACATAAAAAATGTGCATTTATAAGAACTAAAATTTGTGTGAATAACACAAACAATGAGAAAGAACCAGATTGATTGATTGTGTGCCGCATAATTTTGGAAAAAACATTGGTGTGGCGTGAAAGACAAAATGTTGCGGAGCACTGTTATAGAGCGATGAATTTCATAGTTGATTAATATACGGCAGCTAATTTTCCATACCTGTAGCTGAGTGGTCACATCGTTGGATTTGCTCACAGATTTCATGGATAAATTTAGGAAGGCATGAATGTTTGTGACGTTTGGATTTCTTCCCTCCCAACTGATGCATTACCGGTTGAAAAAAAAACCAGCCGAATATTTTTCGCAATATTAATTCTATGTCTTCACTTATTTAAAATGACGTTTTAGGGAGACACTCAAAGCACCCATGAGGATCAGACTGATGTCAGGAAGCGATCGAGCCAACAATACCAATCGTGTGGTGAAAGTCGCCCTCACGCTGGATCCTCTCTGCACATATACTATCAGGTATTACAAGATTCTCATTGAATTCGACGATAATTTTGTGGAAGTTTAATATAATATAACATTAAGTTTGAAAACTTTGTTATATTTAGTAACACGTCAAGTGAAATAACATAGATATCAAATTTAATTCCATTCACAACAACATACAGTTTTAGATTGAATTATTAATAATCGCCTGATTGATGATATTTATAATTAACACCTTGCACAGTATAAATAACTATAGTTTCTTTATTCTCAATATTTGTAAAATAAACTAAAAGATCTGAAACTTTTTAAGTGTATCCAATAAAAAACCCAATATCAATTATTCATTGATTTTCAAAACAAGTTTCATAAGTTGATTATTTAATCAATTAATATATTTGTGACTTTAAAGACACGAGTGTGTGTGTATCAAAATTCTCTCTTCACCATTTGATCATAAAAAATTCTAATGTTATCCATTCCATTTTCAGTATTGTTACATCTCCGTATGATAGTCTCGGTCAGTTCTCCCGACACTATGCGACATCTCTACCTGCATACTTTGCAGCGATAGTTTTGCTCGTCCTGCGCCACTGGGCAGCTAATATGGCAACTAACGAAGAAGGAGGTGGATCTTTCCACTCAGCACTTTGCGGAGAGCATGTCAAACCATACTATCTAGTGATGGCTGCTCGCATGGGAATATCTCTTGTCTCGTGAGTTTATTCATCAAATACATAATATTCATATATATATAATAAAAATTTTCATACAAGTCCAAAAAAAAAAAAAACAATATCAGATTTTGTTGTATGTATGTCAAATTAAAATATATGTACCTATCACACAAACCAACTTTGCATGTCTGGCAACTTTGAATAGATCGAACTATTTTACTATTTTTTAAACATGTGTTTATTAAAAACTTAAATAATATTATGATTGATATGCTACTACTCATGATTAATAATTCAATTATAAATCAGTATAATCCGATTGTGGAGTGTGCAAAGAGTAGATCACAGGTTCTATATGGGACCGTTGGGCAGTGAACGACGTAATTACTCGTTCACATGTTTCAATAATTTTTTCAAATTAATAAGTATATATTTCTTTTAAAAAATAATGTATCTCCTATTATACCAATATTACATATATTTTGTCTTATGTGGTGATCGAGCCAAATCACAATTTTACTTTAAACTTCATATTGGTGTATTACAGAAGTGTAGCGCTGTTCCGAAGCAAAGCCTCAGTCCTGATGATTGGCGCCAGTACATCTCAAATATTCCTCATTTTGCCGTTGCTCTTATTTATGACGGCACTCGGCTTGACACATATCCTGGGAGCTGTTCTTTGGGGACTACTGATTTTTTCTGGACAGCTGACGCACAGAGTTTTATTGAGGCAAGTTTTACTAAGTGCATATCATCAAGTTATCAATTTTCGATACACTTTGTCTGTATCTTCTATTTAACTTTATAATATTGATACTTGACATAACTAACATGGTAATACAAGAGGTCAGTGCTGGAAACATGAAGCATTATAGTAATCACTAATATGTATAGTAAGTGAAGAATTAATCAGTCATAGAAAATTTGAAAGAATAATCATATTTACCTAACATCGTTCACAACCAATATCATTGAAGCTTGATAGATCATCAAATAATAACAGTTATGAATGCTAGACATTGGGAATGTATATGAATTGAATAGGTCAAATTATACTACTAAATTTTGGAATCTCTAGTAGTGATATCATTGACTTTGGTAAGACCCTTAAATAGCATCAATAAATATAGTCACAATTAATACTGGATTTAAATTAGTAAAGAACTGCCAATATAAAAATGATGTATAGAGAAAATATAAAAATCATAATGCTCAACTTAATAGTATCAAGCATTGCTGCCTAGGCTCTATGAGTATATAGTCACTAATAAATATATTAGAATAGAACCTGGAATTGAATCTTAAAAAATAAAATTATTATGTAGGTAAAAAAAATGTTTATGTCAATAATGCCTTTCAGAAGAGTTATTAAAAACTTTATTATGCTTTTTTATAATAATTTATTGAAGCATATAAGATTGCCACGGGTTTTTTTTAATATTTCAGGATAGCAGGAGGCGGGAGGGTGTGGGAATGGTTAGGCGGTGCCCTCCGGAAGGCACCTGGTGCGGCAGGTGCATTGCTGTTAGCAGTCTGTTCGTCATCATGTGGAGCCGCAGCACTTGCTGTTGGAGCAGCCTTCTATTTCTTTTTGGTTAGTTAAGTTCTTGTGCCCTAGAGCAGTGCTTTCCAAATTGGGGGCTACAGGTTTTCTTCCAGGACTTCAAAAGTTTACATTTTCAATATGTTTATTATTCGAAGGCGCCGTGGGCTATTTTTTCAGATTTAGGGGGCTGTGGCATGAAAATCTTTGGGAAGTACTGCATTAGAGGTCTAGTGGATTTGGGCTCAAATCAACATGATTCTACTCTTGGGGATATATATATATTTTTTATATCAATCTTGGAAATAATAAAGTTCAATTGTTAAAATTTTCGATAAAAATAATTGCAAAGACAAAAACTGCTCCTGATCCTTTCATAAAAAGCTTTTCTACCAAGAATTGACTATTGAATATTCACATTTTAAAAATTACGAATTTGCCGAATCACTGATGGGCAAAGATCATTATATTATCATTTTTGCTATTGCGCATCAGAACGTGTTGATATTTTCATTTGCTTCCTTCTTACATACTTCCGAATTTTAAATGACTTCGCTTCTTTCAGCTGACTAAAATGTATGAAGATTATTTGGAAGATTTTTTCTACGCGACATTAGCAAAAGTAGCGAAAAAATTCAGGAAAAGTAAACCCGAAACAGCATCTGATAAAACCGATGATATCGAAAAAACTTCTGACGATCTCTCTTTGTTGGTTGCTGGAGATGGAGAAACTGAGGATATTTCTGTGGTCAAGGTAGCTGATAATCCGGATGTTGACGAGTCAGGGGACTCGACTGAAAAAGCAATTGTAGAACAGAGTGATAAGACCGAGAGTTTAATACCTGCGGTTGACCCCTCCACAGAGATGTCAAACGATTCTGAAGAGAAATCACTCGAGCTCATCGCTGATGTGGATACAGTAAAAGAAAATGTTACAGATGAAGTTGAAAAAAAGGCCACTAAAGAAAGGAGCGTGTTTCAGATGGGTCCTTTGCATTTTCATTTTGCTATGTTCTTCCTGTGGATTTCTGTGACCCTGTTGAACGTTCCCGCGCTTCTGACATGGGCACACAATTTCAAGTAAGCTATGAATAGGGACAAATATAATACATGATTATGTTATTTTAATTCTTCGTATCCACAGCAAGCCCAATTTCTTCTAATTTTGTGTTGTTCAATGGCTGCAGTGATTGCAAAGTGGCTGTTGTTGATAGAAATTTATAAACTATTTACAAGGTGTAAACTCATTTGTCAAAATTAAACTCTAATCCTATAGCATGTACATTATATATTTTAAATAGTGATCACTTCAATGAATTGCATGTTGAATATTGTTACAAATGCTAAATAAACAGTTCAAAGAAGTATTAATGAATTGATTTCTTATAAATTCAATGTTGATGTTGCAAGTGTATACATTTGAAATATAAAGCGTAAGCTAAAATAGCTATCAAAACTATATATCTTATAAATTTTGTAGAACTAAAATACATTGCTATTTTTCACCGTGATATAATGCAGTAAATGTCAATTCAATAAATATATATCAGATGTGATTGGTTCTGCATTCAAATTCTTCTTCAAAGTACAAAAATCTCAATAAGCAATGATTGTATAAACGAGTAATATTTTGCAGGTTCAACAATGTCTTGGAAAGTGACTCGTCATTCATTCCAGGTGTTATAATGAGCACAAGTGCTGCCTTACTTTGGCAAATGGATGCTCCAAAACCGAATATGTACGATGTTTTTAAATACAATATTTGATTTCTAAAAAATACTACTATAATGCAGTTTGCAATTTCCAATGTAAAAATATAATACCATATCACCCTATGTTAAAACTAAAATTTAATTGAATTTAAGTATGTATAATATAAACACAATATTTTCATTCAATGATTAAAACTCTGCTTTCTCTTCAAGTTAAGTGTATTAAGACAGATAATCTATACAACAATTTAATTTATTTCTAGCAAATTCTACGATGTTCTTAGTAAGTTATTGTATGCCACAGCCGTGATAGTGATAATGGCCACGCCTCTTGCCCTATACCGTCTCAATTACATCCTGCCTGTTGTTTTTGCGATCATAACCCTACATCAGGTGTTTCCCATGGACAATGATGACATCGGTGAAGATATCAAGACCGAAGATAAGAAGAAAACTGATACAGTTGACGATCAGACGGCTGAGTCAGAAACAACATCTGGGTACCGTGCTGCTTCTATAATCATAGATGAAGAATCTGACTTGGAAAAGTATAAAAATTTAAAAGAGAAATTGGAAGCGGAGTAAATTATTTATTTTTTTGTTAAATTATTACGTAGTGACAGTATTAAATTGCGAGGTAAATTTTTTGATTACCTCACCTAAGGTTGTTTCATATTAGACTTTTTAAAAATGTATTTGTATTTTTATAATTATTGTTAGATGGCAAAAAAGTTTTGCCAATCAGCTACGCATTTATCTAAACCAGAAAGATTTGTGGTCGCGTATCCTTATGACGGAAGAAGTAGTGTGCTGCGTCCCAAATAATACGGTTAGTGGGCCATCGTGCCTATTTTGTTATAACTTATATCCGATTCGCGCAAACAAATAATGTTTGATGGATTGTTGAAAAAAAATTACCGTTGCCCTTCAAATTAGTTTTAAATATTCCCCTTGATTTGTACAAAGTATTTTAAAACATATGTGTGCCCACTCCTCATGTCTAACATTAATTTTGCATGTGATCTCTGTTGTCAATATGTCGGTATTCAACGGTGGCTAGGGACGAAATTACCTTGGTTATATGATTATTGTCGAGTTTTTTAATGTCTGTTTAATCCTGCCCACTCACTATAGAGTTGTTATGATACTTTATGTTTTTAGCATTGACCTCCCTTGTGTATTAACTCATTGATTACGGATATCTTCAAAAACTATGAGTTGCGGCGGGCGAGATTGCCACGCATTGCAAAATTAATTACTCAACCTAAGAACGTCAGCAAACATCAAACTGTGGACTGCGTATCAAAAAAACCAAAATACACTGGATATAATATATTACAATAAAGTCGAATGTAACACGTTTTAACAATCACTGGAGAAAGAAATACGCAGCACAGAAAAATGATATGTATCGGGCCCACACTTGACATGATGTCTTCATCGGTGTCAAAGGACTAATATCGAAGGCCATGAAATAAGTATTTTATGTAATTTTTGAACAAAGGATAATACTGTATTATTCTATATAAAAAAAACATCACCATCTGTCGTCTTTGTTTTAGACTGATTTGTATGACTTCTCAGAAAAGAATATTGAAACACTACCTACGAAACAGGACGATTTTTAGTCGTGTTTTGATCCAGTGAAGGATCGATAACAATTTGGGGCTTTAGTGACATCTTCCCGCAACACAGCAAAAAAAAAATCGACAAGAAATATGAAGTTCAAACATTTGTTTTTTATATATGATGTTGAATGTACCGAAACGCACAAAAATGTGCACCCCGCCGCAACAGAAAGTTTTTGAAGCGCACAAATTTGTGCATCCCGTAATCAACTGTTAAGATGTTGGCAATGTTCACATATTATTTGCTGGACACATAAAATCACATTGTTGCTAATAAATAAGCAAACACAAAATTATTAGTTAATTAAAAGTGCCCACAAAAATTGTGTTTAGTACCAATATTATAAAGGTATATAGAAGAAATATAAAAACCATTAAATTACATAAATGCCCAGACTCTTTTAGTGTCTGGCCATTAATAAATTTGAGAATAGGACCGATGGAGTCTCTATAAATACATCTCAACAGAAGTTCTTCAATTATGTCTGGTGGTTATGTAGTCACTCAACTTCTTCGAGTTTAATATCTTATCTAAAAATTTGATTGTACACTCACTGACAATTTATACTCTGATTTGGAGATAAGCTAAAAAATTATTGGTAACACAAACTATTGATAAAAGTATATGGTTGCTTTATAGATAGCAGTTTGTGATGTAAGATATTTTCACCCTACTTAAGCTTAGAAATGACATTGATTTGTAAGTAGAAGAAAGATTCAATTTATATAGTTAGTAATATTGAGACCTGATTATATTACATGATAAGACAAAAACTGAAAACCCATGTCAATATATCTTCATATTCAAAATACATACAGAATTTGAATCCTTGTTGCATATTCAATTCTATTGAATATCCAACAAGGTTCTTTGAAAATTGCTCCACAAGTTACTGCCAAGTCTACCTTAATAACTCATGTTTATTACTTAAAATTATAATAAGAATGTTCTCATATGAATTGGCTACGGTAAGATTCTCTTTATGTCATTGCCCCTTTGGAGCATATCACCTTTCTTTTCCTATTCAATTTTTTTGTTATTGAAATCAATGTTCATAAATATATAATAGATATATAAACTCGCTAACTATTGGCACGGTGACAGACATATTGTACAATTTGTCCTGAGTAATACTCTGCCTGTATATTAACCGGATGGCTGCCTGAGACGAGATATCTCATCAATATCTTTAAATGTATTTCCCTCCAAAAATATTCCTTCTATTAAAATGATTCTTTGACAGGACACACACTGATATCTATAAGAAAGGTTTAAAAACATTTTACCATAACCATAAAGGATTTCTACATAGATTTTTTGTGATTTCTTCAAGTGTTTAAATTGTCACTTGACGGATGTCCATAGTTTCAGGGAAACCAAAATCAATTTTCTTTCAAAATTCTTCAAGAAAACCTACTTTTTTATTATATAACATTAAAAAATTGGTGAGTTAATCAATTATTTCTATATATGAAATTAAAAAAAACATCGAAAACTCACTTTTCTTGTTACAAATTATAGCTGGCGCGCTGGGTACAGACATATATTTTTTTCTGGCAGCCAAAGGATTAAAGAGCTCTGCAGCCTGCTTAAAATTGTTAATGACAATATTCTTCCCCTTGTCAATGTCCTCCTCAACTATTTGATCTTGTTACAGCCTCAGCTTGATGTGTGCATTGTCAAGTAATTATGAAAACATTTGACACTTTTTTCTATTTAGTGATGATATTTCAACATTGGGATAATATAGATTCTCCTCTGTATAAAAAATAAAACTTATTTATTTTAAAAATATCAAAATGATACTTACACATGTATAATTTTCCCCATGTCATTTTATATTCATGGTTAATTTTTTGACTAGTCAGCTTTTTCAAATGATTCTTTGAAATTTTAAGACAATTAATTATTTGTAAATAATGTTACATTTAGTGAGACTGATCTTTCATAGAAATGTATACTTTCAATGTAAAAATAATTTGAAAATTATAGCAACCATTCTAGTCTGTATTTATTTGCAAATACTGACATGACTTTGTCTTAGTAATACATACAAGTATGTATAAATATATTGAAGATTTATTGAAAAAGATAAAATTTGTTTTATTGCTGCTAAAATCGTCGTGAATTCATATTTTTGCTTGGTAGTTAAATGTTTGATTTTACGATGAATTATAAAACAAGATGAATCAGTCTTTTGTGATGTAATACAATATAGGAAAAGTAATGTATAGGATTGGGTCAGTTGATGAATCCAAGACTTGAATTGAGTTGCAGTTCACCATTGCACCATTGAAAGAAGCTCCATACTGATCAAGACCAGAACACTATATCCTAACCAATATACAGACTCCTAATCGAGTAATTTAACTGAAGGTGATCTACAAGACCTGCTTATTTATTAGTAATTATATAAGGACATGCTAGTAGTTAATTAATCATTCTTGTTACAACACATTTTAAGGATTTCATGGATGGAATTTAAGCAATATTAAATTCAATAGTCTCAAACATATCCATAAAATTTACACAAATCAAAGTTTGATGTTGTCACTGTATAATTTAATGACTTTTACCCTTATTTACCCTATGGTTTAAGTAATTATATGTATGCTATCAAATGGTTTGTTTTATACATTTAGTTTATACTATGTTACATTTTGTCAGTTGAAATTGCTCAAGATGTACGAGGTCCTGCTCACTATATAAAAGATCTGGAAGTATTGCTATTGGCATTATGAAAAAATAGTTCACCCTCGGCAGTAATACTTCTAAGGCTTAAGTAAGTATATTAAAATTAAATTTATGTGTGCTCTAATGATTATTCCATACTTAATTAAAGAAACGTTAAAGGTCACAGTAGCGACAAATGTGATTATTTTATATATAAGTATATTTGAAATTTAAGTCAGTATTTTCAAAAGGAATTTTAAAAAAATGTGACTCGAAAGATTGATTTCATAGCAAGTGATGAGATGATTACTTGGTAAATATACTCATATAAAATTTTTATGTATATCTAATGAAATAGTGTGGCATACGAAGGAAGTAAAAAGCCCAAATTAAATTCCCATAAGATGTATTACAGGTGTGTGTTCTGTTGAGGATAAAATATCATTTCATGATTATTACACATAAATACATCAGATAATAATTAATAACGCAAGAATTGAAATGGTGCATTATACTTAGTAAAATCATTGATAAAAAAATACAGCATAGACAGTTAGCGGTAAGAAATATGAATTTTGAGAAGACATTTTTGAGGTATATGTTTCAATTGCTATCGAGAGTTCATCTTCAGGGTAATTTTCATAAAAGAAGTGTCAGTGCAAATAATATTGAAAAATTGTATTTTATTTATTTACAGAAGTGACAATTAAAATCTTAAAAGTGTTAAACAAAGCTTTATATTTTTTTATAAACGATTTTTGTATTCTATAATTAGGTAACACTTTTAATGCAAAATATTTCAATATGCGTAAATGCATTCAGTTTTCATTTTCCTGTCACTCTAGAAGCGATTTCGAATGGAAAAATTAATGAAATTTCTACCTCTTGATCTTCATTAGAGTGGTGCGACCATGTAAAGTAAAAATCTGAATGAGATTTTTTTATTTTCTGTTGCCATAAAATGAAAGTTGATGATTTGAAATAGGAATTATATCCTTTTTTGTTTTTGTTTACAATACAATGTGTACAATAAATTTTCATCAGTAGATATTTAATAATAAATTGTATGAAATTAACATAACTCAAAAGTATTTGACTGATACTTATAATCTAGTATATTTTTTAAATAGATTCAAAAACATGGTTATTGATTTGATGGTAGACAATATTTGAATAGTTTTCCATTAGTTGTTTACAATGAAAAGAAATACTATTAATAATAGACCAGTGGTATTGAGGAGTACAAAACAAGTCACAAACAATAATGCTACTGAGGCTTCAAAGAAATATGATTTTAAAAACAAAAGTATGTACCGATTAATTTTTTCAACTCACCTGAAACAAAATTTTATACAGTTTTTTCCTTTGAAAAATGCTTACTTCAATTTTAAGTATATAAGTTTACAAAATTAATGACGTTCATTTATTTGTGAGCAAAATGAAAACATAATATTTAAAAATTACGTAACCTTTGAGAAAAGCCCACAATAGAATACCTTTATCAACTAATATATTTTTAAATCCTAGATTTATAAATATTTTATCGATTATACTAATATTTGTAAAAAAGACATTTGATATTTTTTCTATGTAATAGATGTCACTATCTCTATATCAGAACCTTATGACTCATCCATGTGAATATATATATAAATATTAGGTCTCAATTTTTTATGAATCCTACCAACCTAAGATTGTGGTAAAAAAAAACCCTGTCATAAGAGATATTTACTTTCAGTGTAAAAAACAACATAGATTGACTATTTTCATAGGTTAATAATTTATCTGCATGTAATTCACAGATAGCGTGCCAGTCTCAACAAATACAGATAGACTCACTGAATATTTCAAGCCCAGCAGTTTTGAGCTAGATGCGGAAGAAATGCCAACATTCAGCAGTGCATCTAAGTCGCAAACATTTAAGGAGCCATTTTTTCAAAAACAATATCTCAGGAGCAATAAAATTCATAAAACCAATGTTGAGTTTCCTAGTGATCTGTTAGATCCGATAGAGTTTGCAGTGAATTCATCGGAACCGATAGACTATTTACAAATGTCGAAAAAGAGTGGTTTGCCTACCCCTCTCGTATGTGAGCCAATGAAACCACATTTAAAAGGATTTTACAATATAGAAAAAACACCACCGAAATTCGAACTACCCAACAGAAGTCTGATTGCAAATGAATCATTTTCATTTGTCGAGTCCAGAGAAAACACACATAGCGCCATAACTATTGATGAAAATAAGATGAGAAAATTAGAAAAATACATAAGGCGCGAGGCAATGAAAATTTTAACAAGATTTGTAATTATGGAGTCGGTTTCTGAATTTAATTCATTAAATCCGCTGAAAGAACTCAACAGAAGTTTAATTGACGACGAATCTTGTGTGTTAATGGATTCTTATGAAGATGTATTAAAGATAAGAAAGTTAGAGAAATATATTAAGAAGGAAGGATCAAAAATTGTATCACGGTATGAAAATATTCAGACGAAATCTGAGTTTTATAATTCACCAAAAATATTTGAAAACAACCTTTTGACAGACAGCGAAAGGATTTCGCAAGAGAATATCACTCTATTAACAAAATCATTTGCGAGCTCTAATAAGGTCACAGAAGAGATGAAATTGCAACTTTCCGAAATCAATGAAAAAATTAATGCTTTGAGAGAAAAAAGATTATTGTTAATGCAAGAAGTAACTCTTGGCAGCATCACTAGTAAAGATTCATCTCAAAAGGTGCCATTGTCATCTCACACTGTTGAAGAAGCGAAAGTGAAAGATTTTTTGAATTGGCCTTATTCTACAGTGAAGAGATTTAATGGTGAATTATTTCCAGCCTCTCCAAGAGAAAATTGTAAAATAGAATCATCTCCAATTGAGTTTGAAAATATGAATTTAGTTGATGATTCAATGGGCTACCGGAATGCCACAATTAATGAGCCTCAAGGGATTGCTTGTCAAACTCAAACCGGAGACCAAATGTTTAGATATAGTTCTGATAATGATAAAAGTTTGCTGAGAAAGTATAATCTGATGAAAGAAAAAAATGATTTTTTAGAAACATTTGAAAAAGAAAAGAAATTCTCAAGGGATAAATATGAAGATGACTCAAATAAAATACAGAAGCGTGAGATTTATAGCGCTATTGAAGACCAAACCAAAGCAGGCTTTAAAATTTCCACATTATCAAGTAAGATTCCAAACAGTATTGCTTCTCCGACTGCATTTGATATTTCTTCTAAAGTAAGCCTTCCAAATAAAAAGGAAACACATTGTGAAATTTCAACAAATTCATTTCAACTGCAGTCACAAATATCTATCCTCAATGAAGCATCGTTATCAGGCGTAGAAATTGGATCTCATCCGATTACGTGCATCAGCCGCCCAGTAGAAGCAGACCATAATGGCTTTTTAGAAAATAAAAGTCAGTTCAGTTTTTCCAATATCTCAGGGTACGAAACACCAAATATAGAAACAGAAACAATGTCTTTGGTAAATAATGATACACTATCAATGGATCATACGTTACCAAGGAATGAAGTTGAAAATGAGATGAGAAATCATATTAATTCAAAATTTACGAATATGTATCTTCCAAATTCTGGAATAATGGAGGAAAGTCCCCCAACAATGGTATCATTACAAAACTCTCATCAAATTTCTCAGTGTTTTAGTACTGAGAGACAAGATCCAAGATTCAGTTCGTCGGTCTCACGTCAAATAATGAATGAATCGCCTCCACCGTTTTCTACATCACAAAATACTGTAGTAGGATTTTCCCCTAATAATCTGTTCACGTCTACTCCTCAACGTGCATATCAGCCATATCAGTCATCAAGGTCTCATAGTGATGTTAATATACAAGTAAATTCATCTGACTTGGCATTGTGGTATAAAAGAAAGAAAAAATCAAACACATCAATTACTGATCAAATAAATAATGAATCACCTCCATCTTTTTCAATATCCCGGAGCACGATTGAAACACTGCCGCCAAAAAAATTATCTTATTCACCTAAGCCAATTCGTAAATCTGCTATTCGCTTTCAAAATACAGACGATTCTTTAAGAAATTTATCGAATTCTTCGAATGACCGGAATATGATTGATCAAAATCCAAGAGCAGTGCAATTTCCTTCTTTTCACAGTATGGATTATGGAAAGCAAGAGATGATTGCCAGCTTATCAGAAACCACATTGACTGGATCATTTATGTCTCAGAAAAGCAGAAATATGTCCATTTCTAATATTGATGACTGTCTGATAAGTAGCGCGTTAGATAATTCCTCATTGTCTTTAGAAAGTATTGAAAAGTCTTCTTATGAAAATGAAACCGTGCTAATATGTGGAGCCAAAACAAAAAAATGGAAATTTGGTATGCAAATATCAGGGTTTGAAACTTCACGTCGCTCCATCGACCTTTTGCTGTCCAAGACTGAAAATTTTGAACAACTTCAAATGTTATTAAATATTCTTTCAGAGGAGAGTTTGAATAATGGGGCTGTTAACTTCTATAAGAACCCTGGCAAAGAAAAAACTCAATCAAATGTTCAAAATCAAACTAATGCGAGATACTCTTTTCATGAAAAGCCCAGGCCGAATTCTTCCCGAGACCCCACATCTAAGCCGGGCCCATCTAGTAGAGTGTCTAAACTATCTTCGGCTTTTACATCATCTTTAAAGAAAAAAAAATGATGATTGAAGGCTTAAAATTGTATATTAATAAAAGCTTCATTTTTATCAACCATATTTTTTCATCATGTTATCTGGTTTTTTTAAAGATAGTAGGAATAGAAAGTCTTCTTTGTGTTTACATACACAATAATATATACATATTTATAGTGAGCTGTTAAAACTTTGTAAGGTTCCACATGTTTTGTCACAACAACCCGGGTTTTGCCTTTCGCCATTTTCAGGCATTCTATCAACGAACAAAGTTATCAGTTTGGTTGCAATGGCGTTCTGTTCAAAATCACTTATTTAATGTTCCTTCATAGAAGCAGTACAAGCAAAGGTCTTTTTTGGAAACATCAATGCTAACAGATCTTTCATACCGTGTTAAGATGAAATGGATAAAATTACATCCATGTCCCAAGAAAAGAACCAATTGTTTTTTTCAAGATCAATTATGGACAGACGGATTTTACAGAATTTATAAGAATGTCTATTATCTCTTTCTGTGTATAATATTGTAAAATAAAATGAACGACCATAATTTTTCTGCAGTTTTCTGCATGGCCAGCCTAAAACGTAGTAGCAAATAGAATGAAGCCATCAATCAATTTTGACAAATCATATAAAATTGTATCATATTGCGAAGCATATTTACCAAATAAAACAACAATTAAACTTACTCAAAATTATATTTCTTAAACAATGGAATTATAGTATATAAATTTTCAAACATTGGGGCCTAAAAATAGGCAGAAAGTTTCAGAAGTAAGCCATATCTATTCCTTGTTTCTTGCTTTTTTCCCGAATCGTTTTGAGACCTGATTCTCTGGCATTTGCCAAGGCAGTGGCTTTCTTCTGTACATCGGCCAAGGAATCACTGTCAGAATTGTTGCCAAGATAAAGCCGGCACCGAGTATGTAGACCGACTGTGAAAACTGCTGAACGATATAACCCCAAACAAGTCCTACGATGCTGAATAGTGTTATTATAAATCTATACAGTTGTTCTGCACGGGCCTGTCCAGCATAATCGATATACGTGGGGATCGATTTAAAGAAATCCATCTTGTTTATAAATTTAATGACACTCAACGGACACGTCAATACTTTAGAACCACTATAATGTCAACGATAAAAATTGACATACGGCGGTGACAGCGTCAAGTTTCCAAACAGCAATGCTTGCAACTGCTTGTAGCGAACATTTATAATAAACCTTACTAGGATTTCAAATTTTCTTTTTACATTTTTGTCCACTGCATATTTTTTTGCAAAAAAATTTTATGCTGAATCTAAAAAAATACTGGAAATGAAAAATATAAAAATTGTGATTTGGGGAATATAAGTTATTATTTTGAAAAACTTAGCTTTTGTTGAAGCGGACGATTAAAACCCATGTGGCATCATAGTGACATAATTATGAATTCTCTACTACAGCACTAATGTACGTCATTATTATGTAAGTTATTTATAATATCTTTCTCTGTTTACAAGGCATCATTATAAACTAATATACAGTGAGTCCTCTTTTTATGCGATTTCGAAGTAAGTAATATGCCTTTGAGAAATGCAAACGAAAGAGTTTTACAAATAATCAGAAAATGACGACAAAGTGAAAAAAATCCACTGCGAAAATAATTGAAGAAGGTTACTAACTTTACAGTAAATTGAAAAGTAAAATAGAGTTTAAAAATTAATTTAAATTTGTGGGTTTAATGAACTTCATAAAACAGTAAGTCGTTGAAAAAAATCTAAGCAAGATTTGATTACTAATTACATGTTGAAAAAAAAAGCACAGAACGATAGTATGATGTTACCAAAATCCATGCATCTTTTAAAGTTGATGTGAATACTATTTTTTCTAAAGAAGAGAGTGATTTCCGACCACATTACAAATTGCACTGAGTAATGTTATACAGTGACGATAGTTTCACTTAAAATGTTACAAAAATAAAATAATTATCTACAATTATATTTTCAAACGAAGAATATTTTAAAATAATTTTCACGTTGCGTTATTTGCCTAATTATCTAAACCTTTTAATGCAATTCTAGGTATATATTATCTGGCTGTTTCAAAATTATAAGAGTTTTAAAATTTATGGAACCTATCTCTACTTTTTCTATAGATTACAAGTCTTTCTTTAGGTAATATATTGTAAAACGCATCTACCGCATAAAAAGAGGATTGACTCTAGTGTCGTTATATTATTCATATCATTGGCGTACACTAACTTCTAATGCATGCTATAGACGTAGATCACAAATTGAAAATTTATTTCTTGGCGCTTTTTTTAAGAAAATTCTTCAAATACTATATTATTTAACATCTTTTCTTTTAGAATTTTTTCTTATTCTTACTTGATTACTCACGTGAATTTTATTTAACTATTTTTAATTTTTTTCGAGAAATGCGTATCAATTAAAGTTCATAAAAAACTATAATATTTTTAAATACGTAACTATTTCAGTTGATTGCTAAATTTTGATTATTGTGCTAACAGCGATAATCTTTGTAGCAATTTTCTTTGTTACCACAAACAATAATATACACATTGTATAGAAATCAAAGAGGTTCATAACAATTGTGCAATAATTATATGCTGCACGTTATTTTTGCACAGTGTACACACTGTGAAATAAAATATTTTTAAAATTAAACATGGATAAGAAATATGTTGAGATTAAATTTAAATGCACAATCTTTTTGCCTCAAAATACATCTGTATTTATAACATTGTCAGAATTTCATTGATTACGTTTAGTTATGTTAGTAATTTAAAAAAATATTGTATTTAAGTACTTATTTGAAATATCGATTTTGAAGAAAAAAAAAATCAACCAAATGTGAAAATAAAACGCGAGTGCATTTGGTAACTGTTTCCTTCGCCGCGGTTGCAAGATAACTGTGGCGAAGATCCTGGTTGACCGAAACTGAGTGATATATGCGATTTTCAGGTAGAAAAAGGACCTTAATACGGACAAATAGACAATATTGTTCACTGTTACCATTTGGTCACGCTTGAATCGGGAGGATTTGGTAAAACCTTGACATATTAAATGTCACATGCGATATATGGAGCAAATTCAATTTCTAAATACTGCTCATGCTCCTATAAAGAGGCCTACAATAAGGTGTTTTTGACATCGTGAAAGAATTTCAAACAATTTTTGTTAGGTGCTGAATGACTATGGGTTAAAAAGAATGAAAATACTTGTCAGTTACAATCATAGACAATATGCAGGAACTGTATAAAATTTATATCAGCTGAGAGTGCTTGATGGAATTTCAACATCAAGTTTGAATTGTTAAAACTTCACTATCACCTCATTGTCTCGAAAGCAACCACTGTTTTATACATACCTTTTTGTATATTTTTATGTATAACTTTATTCCTGAACCAAAAAATATATAAAGCAAAGAGATTATTTTTAACAAACTATTTTTAGTAATCTTTTGTATATTTTGACTTCATTGAAAAAATTCACCACTTCACTAAAATAATATTGACCAATTATATGAAAACGGTTCATTCTTAATACATAGAATCAATGAAACGCTTAAATTTTGTTGGAATCATTTATTTGCACCAACAATAAACAAGATAACATAACACATAAATAAAAATGAGCGTCATTACTGAAGCAAAACAAAAACTGTACATAACGAGTGTTAACACTTATACTATGCTATAAATTATTTTAAATTTGTACTTTTGGTACATAAAGTTTCTATGACATACTTATTACAAAAGACAGTTCAGAGGCCTAATTGTAGAAATCTGAAATGTAAGTTACATTATAGAAATTTATTATACATGGTTTTTACTCGTGTGCTGATGTCCTGGTGGAGCCTGCCCACTGCCTATTTATTCTTTCAACCAGATGGGTTCTGAGCATTCTTGGGATGAAGCAGAAATGGTAGAAAAGAAAGAGATAAATTGATAAGAAAAATGTTTTTTTTGACTAATAAAAACACATTTCTTAGTACTATGTGTTTTTATCAAGGAGTGATAATTAGCACCTTAGCCTTTTAACAGTTGTAAATAAATAAAACAGGAAAGCAACACACCCACAGGTCGTTATCTTTAAATGGGTTAAAATCAAATTTCATCAGTTTTGTATTGTTATTCATAATTTGAACACTGCATATGAATTAACATGAAACCTTATATTATATATTGAGTAAAGTTGGACTAAAATTTTATGAACTGTTAAAAGTAGAAAACCACCAACTATAAAATATTTTTAGAGAATAAATAATGAAATTTTCATAAGGTTATTTACCTCTGATTTCAAGAACTAGGCCTCCGATATTCTGAGATAAAATTGATGACTGAATCAGAATTCCAGAAGTTCAAATAAATGCTTAGTTATAATATATTTGATCACAGCTTTTTTATATTAAGATGATAGAAAATATATTCTATAAAATTGGAGTAGTACACATTTGTATGAGCACGACAGTGGCACAGAAATATATTACATTTCAATCTACTGGTCCTATCTTTATATTAATTAGCGGTGAGAAACTAACAGTACCCAAGCAGTAATGCTTGATTTAATATTGTATTTATTCTCTACAACTTTATGATGTTGGTAATTAACATAATCAACATAGCAAAATAGTGAGGAGATTAATTTATGATATCGACTGAAGGCGCTTGATGGAACTTCAATATTAAGTTTGAATTGTTACAACTTTGTACGATTCCATATGTCTTATCACAAACGACCCAGGTTTCGCCCTTCGGCATCTTCAGTTATTCCATCGCACGGATGCAACAGAACTGACGTAAAACAAACAGTTAGCATCGTATATATAATATATTAAAATCATTATTAACAGGAATCTACTTATCAATAGGCAAGCAAAAGATTGCAGCTGAAAAGAATGTAACAATATTAATCCAATAATAATTAGCTATGACAACTTTCATTAACGATCTTGCTAATGAGTTGTCGTTATTGAAATGGGGTTTTCAACAAATTTAAATCAAGTAATTAAATTATAAATGTGTCTTCTTTTATTTAAAGGATACCTAATATCAAACATCTAGTGATGAGGCATAAGAATTATCGTCATGAGATTGTCGATTCACTGAACTGATCTCACGTAAAGGGTACAACAAGGGGGAGTTGGGAAGATTGAGTTGATCGTTGAGAATGAAGTTTGAATTTAATAACTGGCCTATATTAATTTCTAAAATCTCCTGATAAAACAATTTATGGTCCCCCGTGTTATGATGTAACAATTGAACTCCCTCATCCGCGTCAAACGAATGTCCCTCCGACAACAAATGGTTTGCAAACGTAGAAGTATCCTTCTTCAATCTATAAGCAGCTAAGTGTTCTGAAACTCTAATTTTTATGGTGCGCGTGGTTTTACCTACATAAAAGTGTTGGCAATCCAGACATAGTAATTTATAAATGCCGGACTTATCCCCAAAATTAACGTTGACCTTGTTGTTTACTAAAGTTTTGACCAATGAGTTCTTGCAATAAAACGCCGCTCCGACACTGTTAGCGAGTTGTTTTTTAATTTTGAGACTAGCATTACCTAAGAAACTCAGTTTACACCAACATCTGGTGCCATCCAAGTCCCTAGGCATTATACCTTAGTATAACAATTTTTCCGCTTGTTTAATTTGTTTTTTTGCCAAAAGATGGTCTATAAGAGACACATCACAGCCATTATTAATAGCTATCTGTTTAATTGTGTTTAATTCACATGTAAAATTTACTTTACTTAGAGGAATGTTTACTAATCTATGGATATCTGAATTGAATGCCGCTAATTTATAAGAAAAAGGATCTAATGAGCTGTGGTTTATAACGGCATCCAAAAATGTTGGTTTGCGGAAAATTTTAAATTCGTACATACAGCTTTCAATATTAATATTCAGGTCAAGAAAGTTTATATTCTTGCCTCCTATCTCTAACGTAAATTTAATGTTGACATCTAAGGAGTTTAAAAAATTATGGAGGATAGCCAATTGTCTATCCGTTCCATTAAAAAGACAAAGGTATACATACGGTATATATACGATACTAACTGTTTGTTTTACGTCAGTTCTGTTGCATCCCTGCGATGGGATACCTGAAGATGCCGAAGGACGAAACCTGGGTCGTTTGTGATAAGACATATGGAATCGTACAAAGTTGTAACAATTCAAATTTAAGTGAGGAGATTGTTGCTGAAGACATGAATCATCATGACAATTATTCAAAAATGTATAGTGAGTGGACAGGATTAATGTGACACAAAATGAATTGAAAGACTAATCATATAATCAGGGTAATTACTTACCCAACACCATTGAATATCGACTTCATTGAATTTTGACAAATTGTCTAATCACAGCAATGAACAGAACTACCAACATAAAAAGGATAAAAAGAAATGAAAAAATCATAGTGCTCAGCGCAAGGGTGTCAAGCATATCTGCCTAGGCTTCATCAATGTCTAGCCACTAATAACATGAGTATAGTAACTTTTTTTTTCTAATCTACGAGTTGAATAACACACTTAAATAGTAAAAACACAATTTATAGTATTATTTCCACAATTATTTATTTTTATGTCCAGGACAGGTTTCACTCATTGCGAGCATTATCAATTGATCAGTTGTGAGCATTATGCTCACTATGTGTGAAATTGGTCCTGATAATAAAAATATACAATTATATACAGTACTAAATGTTTTCCATTATATTGCTTTGATATAATGGTGTTTTTCCACAAGGAAATGACAGTTCACAACTTATAAGTGGAGCAACACAGATATCATACTAAAAAGCTATTGCCGAAATAAGATGTAATCATGCAGTAGTTAAACAAAAGCATAAAACACACATTAATTGGGGGACATGTACAATTAAATTTTTGGAAATTTATGACCATTCCTTAGTTTAAATGTTCACAGCCTAAATGATGTACACATATGTGTAATACACTATTCACATCTGGGATTCGATGTGTTTGTCTCCTCTTTGTGTTTTTGTACAAATCTAAGAATAGTTAGATTGCTGCAATCAGAACATGCATCCATTCGAGAGGGATAATATACTAAAATACAAACTTTGTTAAAATACAAACTTTGTTAAAATACAAACTTTGTTAAAATACAAGCAGTTGTAGTGCGCTGTTGATGTACACACCTGAGGTGTAAACATAATGTGTACACAGCTATATACAAATAATATTAGTTATTGAGGCTTGAAAACGGCACTTCGTAAGTAACAGGATTTAACACCTAAGTGACAAAAAAAAAATACAGGATAGAAAAACTCGCCTGTGAACTATGTGCTTGATATAATATAAAATTTTGACTGTTATGTTTCCGCGACTTTGATATTTTGTAAGAACTTTGAGCTGAAGTCTGAAGATGCCAATGTGTTCTGAATGCAGAAAAAACTTATCTGAGCACTTTATCACTTAGGAGGTGATGTTTCATAACCCTCAGTATCTATATATTAGACATAAGTTTGAGGACTACATCAATAATTTGAGCATACAAGATTACATTGATAAGTGGGAGATTAAAAATGATGAAGATAAAGTATGGCAATATTTTTGTTGCTGCCAGTAATTTGAAAAACATATTAGGATATTTAGAGTCTTTGGTAGTTGTATTATTTTGCATGAAAATCAAAAGAGAGAGAAGTGATTTTTTAGCGCAACAGTATTTGATAAGAACAAAAAAAATAAGAAGAAAGGTTAGTCATAAGTCAGAAGCATATAAAAATGTATGATGCAAAAATATTATTACGCATCAAAGAATAAAAATGAAATAGAGTTGTGCATTGAACAAAAGGAACAAAGTGTTGAGGTGTTATAGTAAAGTTTCTATAAGGCAGAGTTAATACTTTGTATTCCTCAGCAGTAAAATTGTAAAACAACATTAAGTGACCAAAAATAATCATTTTGAACGCTATTTTCTATGTCTGACAGAAAATAAATAATCATGATCGTTTTTTCAGTATTATCCTAAGCATCTTCAGAAACTTTTAAGTGATATTTGAAATAATGACATGGAATAAAATATTTTTCAACATTTCACTGTTTTTTTTTTGTATGCATTTTTAGCATACAATTATCTACAGATGTCAAAGACCACCTGTTGTAAATACAGTAGAAAATTGGCTTGACAGTGTGTCATCTGATAATTTAGTATAGAAAATATAGAAGTATAGAAAATAATAGTATAGTAAAAAGTCCTGGACAACCCTAGGGTAGATTCCAGAATACTATTAGAGGAAGCAAAGGGATAAATGGATGACAGGGAATCTTTGATGCAGCACACAGTGGTCATATTGCTTTACATAGTATGGGAGCAATTATGATTCAAGAACAAGTGCAAAATATTTTTTAAATAATCAATTTCAATTTAGTGATACAATATTTCTGAAAAAAACGAATTGTATCATTAGCTACATTTTCTACACTATATTTGCGATTTCATCTTAACTCGCTCATTGAAATTTCCATTTAATAACCTATTCGCTGTCTGCTTACTTATGTGACCCCGAATGAAACGAAGTCATGCTATCATACAGTTTAGTGAACAAATAAATCTAGAATAGTTTGAAAAGAATTATGAAAACAAAAATGTTTATGTCAGCAAATTATACTTAGGCAGTATGTTTTCAGTTGAATCAATGTTTCAATCTGTCAAGCACTAATCAAATAGCACATCGTCATTGCCAAGTATCTCAATACACGTGAAAGATTTTATAAAACTCTGTTAATAACCAGTATTCCAGTCACTACAGTACCTATATGTGCGAAAAAAATATACCCTTTCGTTGTAAATACTTTTCTCAACAAGATATGAAATTATGGTTATACACGGTAACCCCTAAAAGATGGTAATCAGTGGTCGTCCTCGGCAGGGGTGAGTAAGTGTCGGAACTTTTCGAAGCTGAGCCAGAATGTTAAAGACCATGGAGCCATTCGAATCCAAACTGGTAAAAAGCCTTTATACAAGGCCAAAAAACCTTCTGCGTTGACAGTTTTTCGTAAACAGTCCAATGATGAGGTGTAGAATAGCCCTCTGGAACAAAGCAATAATTGAAAATAAATTGATAGTGCTTATGGCAAATATGTTTGAAAAAATATTGGATGCACCCTAACACAGTCTAAATAAGTACTTTACAGGACAGTCAAAACAAAATTTAGGATATCAAGAACTTTCTACAAAATATAAAGATGCAACTGATTCCTCTTCTCTTTCATGCGCATATATATATATTTTATAATTTTAACAACTAGCTAACAGTGTCAGGCCGGCGTTTTATTGCAAGAACTCATTGGTCAAAACTTTAGTAAACAACAAGGTCAACGTTAATTTTGGGGATAAGTCCGGTATTTATAAATTACAATGTCTGGATTGCCAACACTTTTATGAAGGTAAAACCACGCGCACCATAAAAATTAGAGTTAGTTAGATTTAGATTAAAGAAGGATACTTCAATGTTTGCAAACCATTTGTTGTCGGAGGGACATTCGTTTGACGTGGATGAGGGGGTTCAATTATTGCATCATAACACAGAGGACCATAAACTGTTTTATCAGGAGATTTTAGAAATTAATAGAGGCCAGTTATTAAATTCAAACTTCATTCTCAATGATCAACTCTATCTTCCCAACTCCCCCTTTACGTGAGATCGGTTCAATGAAACTCATGATGTAAATTCTTATGTCTCATCACTAAATGTTTGATAGTAGGTATTTTCTAAATAAAAAGTAAAAAATAAAAAAAGACCCATTTATAGTTTAATGTTACTTGATTGATATTTATTGAAAATCCCCTTTCAATAACGACGACTCATTAGCAATGTCGTTAATGAAAGTTGTTGCAGGTAATTGAGTTAATTATTATTGGATAGATATTGTTACATTTGTTTCAGCTGCAATTTACTGCTTGCCTATTGGTAGGTGTATTCCTGTAGTTAGTAACTGTTTATTTTACGTCAGTTCTGTTGCATCCGTGTGATGGGATACCTGAAGATGCCGAAGGGTGACACCCGGGTCGTTTGTGACAAAACATGTGGAATCATACAAAATTACAACAATTCAAATTATATATATATTGTTGGAATATAATTTTTTTTTTTTACTTTTTAAGCATTAATGCCCTTTTTCTTTCACGTCTAATATGGAGACAACCTTTCAAGATAAAGCGATTCCTTTAGGCCAAACCAGAGTGAGAGGTAGTTAATTTGTGAAAACTTTCTGAAAGATACACAATAACTCACTTTCCCTTTGCATCTGTCGGCTGATTCATAATCCTCGTCTTGATAACATCAGCAGGAGTTCCGAGTGCGGCGGCCATAAAGCCAGCGGCGAAGCTAGCCAAGGAATGAAGAGGCCATTCATCCGCTAGACCGGTGTGAGCTACAATATGCTGCTTTGCTATATCATATGTTGTCAAGTCTCCGAGGTTCACTAGTGCAGCTCGTTGCATATTGGGCACGGATCCTGAAAATATAACATATTATGATACATTGCTGAACTTTACAGTCCAGCACCAGTCAAACATAACAAATTATATTACTATGAAATGTGTATTTTAAAATATTACGTTATTAACTATACTGTGTTATATATGAAATGTAACTAAAGGAAAAATGCATTGTATAACATCTATAATTTCAACTAAGGAATTTGAAAAATTAACTGAAGATTAAAATTACACCTTATGGTTTGTGCCATTAGCCTCCCATATATATAATAATAGAATATGTATACATATCTATCATTAATAACTATTTGATTGTATTAAAATTAGTATCTTGTAGCTGTTAGTGATTTGCTGTTAGTTACAGTTTGTCAGAGGTTGTAACTTTCATAAATTGTTTAATGGATTTGTATTTGAAAATTGAATGACATAAGGGGAAAGTTTAGCTTTTACTAGAAAAATATTGTGAAATATTTAAGGTTGAGGGACTGTTTGTAGAACAACTTCCATTTATAGAGAATTGATATTTTCTATATTGGGAGAAAATATGGCTAAAAATAAACAATGTTTACAGTGATATCAAACAATGTGGCCAGCTACCTTTCCAAAGTCCTCTTATTCCGCCGGCTTTGATAACTTGAAGAAAAGCATCCCAGGCTCCGTGCACTCTGGGAGGGTGACCGAGGAGTCGTCTCCTTCCCTCCATCTGAACCTGCACTTTCACCAGATCTGCGGGTGATGCCAGCCATTGGCTTATACTGCCTGCTGTCATGCCACCTGTAATTCCCATTGAGCATGTGTTTGAAAATGGTAGAAATCATTTGAAATTTTATGGAGAATGTTGCTACTTTTCGTTCAGTCTTAGATAATTCCTTAATTGCCTTACTTACACCAGTATCCATAGTGTACAATGCTATTTTTTGATTAGATTTCATGGTTGAATTCAACAACTAATCTCTCAAATGATACGATAATAATCAAATGATAAATTTCATAACTTAGCCCCAAATTAATTAAATAGGGCAGAGTTCTTACTACTATCATAAAGAGACTGGCACACAAGAAGAGAAAGGTATTATATTAAAGTTATATTATCAAAAGTTTACAGTCCAAAGATACTAGATACTAGATAGTATCATTGTTGATCATAGGTTAAACACTTCATCGAAATCTTTATGGTTAAATTGGTCTACTCACAAATAGCAGACTTCCAAATGGGAAATATTTCATCCGGCTGTTTCTTGAACACATCATTTCTTAACTTTTCATAAAAGACTATTCTGCAACCTGAATATACAACGTGACGGGCGATGGCTGGAGGAATACCCTGCCAAAGTTTGAAGAAGCCCTCTTCGCGGATGATGCCTGCAGCAGTGCCCACCATGCCACGATATGAACCCTGAATAGAGAAAAACTGATTAATACACATCAGTTTAGGTCAATGAACAGATGGCCATTGTTTCATAGATAATTTGGTAACAAAAATAAATTTTAACATGGTGAAAAAATAGCATTGTATTTTAGTTCTACAATTTTTTTATAAGATATAGTTTTGACGATGGCATGAGCCGAAATAAATATCAACTATATCTTATAAAATTTTTTGCATAACTAAAACACATTGCTATTTTTTCAACATGTTATAATGGAGTTCGACCAAGTCAATGCCAATTCAATTAATGAAATGAATTTTGTTTAGAAACATTGGTATCTTTCAAATTTTATATACTTTTGAATATATAATATTTACACAAATTGGCTATTTGAATGGGATTATTTATTGTATCAATCCCAAATACATTTGTCATTTATAATGAGACCATTTATTTTACTGCACAAAACAGGACATCTTCTAATTAGATTTAATGATCTTTGTATTAAAATATTCTTTTTTTTCCAAAAATGTGTTATTTTTCTAATCAGGTTCTTCCTATTTGAAATTGTCCCTGCGGGTAACTCTTTTTCTGAAAACAGGATATTTTGGTGTCCTCCAGGTGGGGACTGAATTTGACAAGCTCATTATAAATTTTAAAAATAAAATACCGATTTATAGGCAAGCAATTATTCCAAAAAGTATTTGTTAGGTTTGCATAAGTCCTTCCATATTTGATAATGTTTTAAACATAAAATAAATTGGCTAGTTTTCTATCCTTCAAGTTCCATTTTTATTAACTTTATTTTTTTTATCTGTTCAATGAGAAATATTGATTATTACTTATTTACTTGCCAATTTCTACTTGTATGATGATATACTTTTTGTTTATCACCAATGATTGTTGCTGACCAAATTGTAAAAAAAAACTGTAATATAAGTATGTGTATACAATATATATCTTTTTGTTTTGGTTACAAAATTACATTGTGATATATTTTACATTATTTGTGCCTTACCCAGGAATGTCATTTCAGTTTTGTATTTTTTTTCAAAGGGGAAAAAACCATTGATTTTTTTGCCTATACGAGTTAGTCAGTGCAAAAAAATTTCAATGTCATTTTTTTTTCAAATTCAGGAACCCCAAATGACATCTTTGCTTTGAGATTTTTTATACATGCTTGCAAATCAGGCATGGATTACCTAAATATGTTCTAGCTAGATATTTTTACTGGTCCATAAGAATAAATCTAGCCTGATTTTGTTACAAACAAGAATCCTGGTTTGATGAATCTAATAAGAAAACCATTGACAATAATTTTATGTTATTTTGTTAGTTCTTAAATGTCAAAATTTTACCTAGTAAACATGAAAAATAAACAAGATGTTAAGTGTACATGTGTTGAAGTAATATTTTCACTATTTTCCTTATTTGCAGATGTAATGGATACCGAAGCATAAAAAATTCGAATAATGTTTTACAATAATTTATTTACCGCTTTTCCATTTTTCTTGGCTAATTCTCCTTGAATCTGTAGTCGAGTTTTCGTCAAATCCAAAGGATATGTTGCTGAAAAATGTGAGATAATATATTGAGAAATATTATAGTTTTAATTGAAAGCCGATTCTGAGAAGTGGTGAGACATAAAAGTGTTGGAATAGGCAGATGAGTCACATTATAAAAATGCAGTAGAGTATCATTATCAGACCGGTTGACTGCGCAGGCTTGACGAGAAAGTGTCAAAACCGTCTGACTAAAGAATTTCATAGTACTATTGACAAATCGACGACATTATTTTAATATGACCCTTGCTCGCATTTTTTTTATCTGAATTGAAAATTCTTACCGAATTCTGCTATACTTGCTGCGCAAACGGAAACTATATATGTACACCATACTTTATCAGCGTATCCCAAATTTTTTTGCGGAGGCGGCGATGGCATTCTTTACGGAATATTATGAGATTCCGTAAGTGTTTTCTCGACTGTGCGTCCTACGAATGAATTAATTGAAAAAAATCATTCTAAGGACATACTTATTCAATATTTGCACGTCGTTATATCATAGAGCGCATATAAAAATCTTCGCATGGGGGCCGACCTTTGATAACCAGAGATAAAATTATTGCTACTTTGAATCATACATTGCTAACTTCAAAAGTGCGATATATTCTCCGCAATTCGGTAACAGTACCACTACCGCCAATGCTATCGGCAACTTTTGGAAGTAGTCCAAGTATCTGTCGATTTTACATCTGTTCGGGAGAAAAGGATTTTAAATAATAAGCGTAGCGTAAACGCTCATCTTTTTTCTGATTCGCGTTACAGGTTATTTTGTAATAGTTTTGTGGTAATTTCCAAAAATAAGTCACGCGGCATTTTTCATCTCAGGCGCAAGTGCAGCACTTTTTTTAGAAATGGCTGCTAGTGGGTGTGCGGTGCTCATGGCATCCCTCGACGAATTGTGAATTTCGGTGATTGCTGTGCGATTAAAATGTTGAAAAGTGTTTTTTCACATTATGGTTGAATGTATGGTAACTTTCCAGTGAAACGGTCTTATGTTTTTTTGATATTACTTTGGGTGTGAACCCTTTTCTTGTGAGTGTCTCGCTGGGATTTTGTAAAGTGACGTTTATCAGGGTGCTCGAAATAAAGTAAACATGGAAGCGGTGGCTAAGCACGATTTCAACGCGACTGCGGACGATGAACTTAGCTTTAAGAAAAACCAAATTTTAAAGGTAACCGAGCCGTACTTCTTGTGAAATTAATTATAACAAAACCCTCCCGTCGGCAACTTTTCATGAATCGTACGCATCCCCATTTTTTCAGATTCTGAATATGGAAGACGATTTGAACTGGTACAGGGCTGAGTTAGACGGAAAGGAAGGACTTATACCCAGTAACTACATTTCGATGAAAAATCACGAGTGAGTAAAACTATTCTTTCACATCTACAATTGACTAGCCTGAAATAAATGTAGTCTTGTTTACATACCTACTAACAAAATATGAAAAATATTTTTTATCCACATTAATAAAATTTATTTATTGCAACGTGTAATTTGAATAAATAAAATTTACAAAAATTGTGTCATTCGAGAAGTAATTACTATATATTTACATGCAGGTCAGCAATAATAATTATTGAGTTGATATATAATAGCTATATATTTGAATATAAAGTAATTTCATATTGTGAAATTCGATTAGAAGCATATCTGCTTTAATATTAACCAGCTATGTTTAATATATATATATATAATTCCTTTTTTGATCAGACTGATCAAAAAATATATTGTGGAAATAAGTACTAAAAACTGTGTTTTTATTATTTAAAATATCATACCTTTCCATCAAGAAGTGACAGTTAACACCTTAAAAGTGATATATAATTCCACCCAGTATATAGTATATTATTATTAACAAAACCAAATAACTACTCTTAAGCTTACGCTTTAGTTAAATGATAATTATAAAAGTAAATAAACTCATCCAGTACCCCTGCTGTGCAAGGCGCATTCGATAATGTTTTGCAGCGATGCTCTTGCAGCACAATTAGCGGTCTCCAGTATTTCACGACCTCCTACACGAGTCTTTTGCTCTCTCACTATTTCACGCTAGTAATTCACAAAATTATAGCATTTTTTTCGAGGGCTATTTTATTTAGTCTATTTTTGCGCCAATGTTTGCGGAAAAGTATTGGCAGTGATTGGGTATACATTGGGATTCATTGCTATGATTGAGCAAAGCGTTGCCACCTGTGTGGTCAATATTCAATGTAATTTTAAAAGCAGACGGCAAATTTGCATTAAGGTATGACAATTGAGTTTTTTAGGGACAGGTTTTTTGTGATATCAGTTCCTTAATCAAGTAAAAATTAAGTTTTGTTGGATATTAAATATAATATTATTCCAACATGAAGTTTTTTGAACCCTAAGATTATTATTATATACATGTGGGTAAAAATCATAACACACACCTCACCATCAATTATTTTTTACTTTCTTTTAAATTCTGAAGCTACGTGCAAACATCTACAAATTTTGTTTTGATCAAATTATTTATATAATTGACAAATTTGCGCTCTAGGGGTTAAAGGGTTAATGATTAAATTAATACATCAGTAGCCTTAAATGGATAAAAAGAAAATATTTTTTTTAAATGCTCGATGATAACTTAATGTTGAAACAATTCTGATGAATGCATTTTTGCCAATTCAGGTCATGACCAAGAAATAATTTGATTATTTTTAAATAAATCTTTCACTACAGAAGAGCTAGATGCACAGCAAGATTATTTTTTAACACATTTTTAACCTCGCTGCTGTCTCAAGTCTGACTATTCTTCTTAATGAAGCAAAACTTGTGCCACAATTGGTAACATGATATGTAGACCGACAGTTATCAGTTTTATTTTAATATTAAAAATTAATTTCTGCAAAATTTCACTGTGAAATCAATTGAAAATATTTTTCTCTTTACTTATAAATAACCACTTTTAAGGTGTTAACTGTCACTTCTTGATGGAAAGGCATGATATTTTAAATAATAAAAACACATTTTTTTAGTACTTATTTCCACAATATATTTTTTGATCAGTATATATAACATAACTTATAAATAACATAATACTGTACACTTCAAATAAAATCTTAATCATTAAATTGAGCATAGCTGGCAAGATTGTTGGCATTGAGCAGAAAGATACATTTATCTGTTCAGAAGCCTATAAATGAAATACTTGGATATAATTGATGGAACTACCTGGGAGGGATAAATGATATTGCAAAATAGGTGTGTTCACTGTATATACAAACATTCTTTCTTTTTAGATTAAATGAGATAAACAAAGATAAAATTACATAGTTATAGGTGTGAGGCCGCATATGATTCGCCAATATCTAGATCATAATAGATACATTCATTTTTGTACATTAGTGAATTTTGACTATGGAATATAGATGTAGGTTATGTAAACGTCATTTTTGTTCTATTTGTAATCTCTAAATTGGTTTGATATACATGTGTATTCCCTCACACCGATGGCTATGTGATTTATTTATACATCTGACTTTTTAATCTGCTGTTTTGCAATACAAATGGAATTTTTATTTTCTGATCTTAGAGTGTAATTAAAATATCAGTATTTGTATGTTTTCCTTTCATTTATCAATAATATTTAATGTTTTTTGTCTATTCTTACAATGCTTGAAGTAAAACACCCTTTTATATATATATATATATATATGTATATAATACATAATTTATGGGTACAAAATATTCTCAATGTTGATGATTTTTTTTAATAATTTTGTTATATCATAGAATACTACAATATATATATATTATTTTTGTGTTTCCTCATTGTGTGTTTATGAATTCCCCAATAACACTATTTTAAAAAATCATTAAAAAAATTGAATAACATTAACTAGTTGATATTGATAAAAAACAAAAAAATCATACAGCAGTTTGATAATAAGTATTCGCATTATTAAGGTCAGCATCAACTCATTTCATAAATAAATTTAATGAAACATTTTGGATTACAATACATGCGAATAGTTGCTGTATATCCATGTGTATCTATTCGTAGCTTGGTGTCAAATTATGAATTTCTAAAGTGTATACATATAATAGGTGAAACCGATGTTTACTAGAGGAGGGGTGGGAAAACATGTTACTAATAGATACTTTTTATGGATATGTAAATAGAGACTTTCTGCTTGAAGTATTTATTCATTATTATGCAATGGAGTCCTACTTCACACACTTCTGCATTGTTGAGGAAAAAAATTCTTTTCCAATTCATGGCCAAGAAAGTATTGCTGATATTATAGACATTAATATATATCATACTCTACTCGCTATGGTTGGACTACACTGATGGCATATTTTGAATGCAACAGTTGTAGCATGCCACAGGTCAATTTATATGGCACCTGTGCTTATATGAATAATGTCCTTGTCACAGATACTTGCGGTGCCGAATGGCAATATATTGCGTGCAATAGTCAATTTCAAAATATTGCAGGAATGTGGTCCGGCCATAATGATGGATTATTTCAGAATCTTGAAATATTATGCAATCATGTGTTGTCTGTTAATAAATAAACACAAGGACGAGGATGCGTACGGCTGCTTAGAATACAATATATTATGAGATGTGTACTTACGCAAGATCAAGTGTAATTATCTTTTTATTAGTTTTATTGCTACTGGAACTCTTAATTGTTGCTGTCGACAATATTTGACAAATGGACTTTTTTTTATATTGAGCTTATATTTTTTATCCACTTTAAAAAACATGCACCAAAAAAATGTAACAAAGATGAAATTTTAAATAGGAAGAAATTTTAAAAATCACAATGTTTATTTTTGATTACCAAATTTATTAGTTAAGTACATAATCATTTTTGCTTTTTAAATACATTGTTGGTCTAAGGCCATCATTCATTCATGACTTTATGGAATTTTTGTAATTTTGTGTTTACGCTATCTATATTGATAAGGCTCTGTCCTTTATTTGATAATGACATCTTCAACTGTCAGCATACATTGTCAGTTGCTTTGAAAAATAAATATCTGAATACTGCAATGTAATTTTAGAAAATCTCTGATAACCCTGAACATCTTATCAAAAAGTATTTTTTATCTATACATATTTAAAAAAAACAAATTTGTTGAGATTAAATATTTCTGTAAAAAAATTTTAGCGTTAAGTGACTGTCACTTTTAAGGTGTTAACTGTCACTTCTTGGTGGAAAGGCATGATATTTTAAATAAAAAAACACATTTTTTTTAGTACTTACTTCCACAATATATTTTTTGATCAGGACCGGTTTCGCTCATCGCGAGCATTATCAACTGATAGAATACAATTTACAAACAAGTCTATTTATACAAAACAAAAAATTTATTTGAGTTAAAGGTAGCAGGTGTACAAAACCATGGGTTCAAGAACTAGGAAACAATTTACTTAAAATCATACAATATTGATACAAATAAAGTAAATTAGTATAAAAATTAAATGTTCACATTCACTTATTAAGAATTACAATGACAATTATGGTAAATCAATAATCCATTAGGAGCTCTGAACAATCAATAAGGAAGTAAGGAGTGGGAAATTTTAATGACGAAAATAACCCACACTTACTACTTAATGGACCAAAATAAATTAATACATGAGAATTTTAATGATAGTCAATTAAAGATGAATCGATGAGATGGGAATATATGGTCAGTCAGGGGCGTTCCAATTTTGAATTTTGTCCATTAAATATTGGAACGAAATATTGGATAATGCTCACGATGAGCGAAACCGGTCCTGATCAAAAAATATATTGTGGAAATAAGTACTAAAAAAAATGTGTTTTTATTATTTAAAAAATTAAGTGACTGTATATGTTGTTAGCAAGCAATTATGAATACAAACTTTTACTTCACCTTACAAAAATTTTATCAATGGTATATTGGTAAAATAAAATCAAAACCGTCTCAATCAATTCAATTATGTCTACGAGCTTATACTATAAACATGTGTAGTAGATGAAATCCTAATTCAGTTTATCTCAACAGGAATTTTCCTATGCAAACTGCTTGTCACTCGGTTGGTCAACTATCAATCTCCTTGTTTACAGGATCAGATAGATGGAAGAAAATTATAAACATGAAAAATATGTGAGACTTTCAACCAAAGCCAGCAGCATTCATCATTCAATCGCAGACCTGGCTAAATAATTATTTGCTGTCCATAAATGCCAGCTGAATATTATCAACTTTTACTGTTACTGTCCCCACTTGTAAATTCTCACATATTTTACTTAAAACTTGTAAATAGCGCATATTTGATGAAATTTTAATTGGATTGTAACTTAATATTTGTCAATTAGGAACTAATATTCCGTTCATTTGATCTAAAATAATCTTGTCAGTTTATTTTTAAGATTATGCAGTATTTCAAATGTCAAAAGGGTTAAACTGTAAGTTTTAAAAAAATTTTATTTTTTGGAACTTCTATAACAAGGTTGGCCAAATTTTTGACCACTACGATCAACTATTTTTAAATTATAGGCAGCAGTCTACCAACATTATATATGTGTCAGGTGATCATAAGAAAAATAGTAATTTAAAGCCAAAAATAAGTTTAACCGTTGGAATGCTACGCGGCGCAAAAGCGCTGCGATCGTTTGTATCGAAAATTGCGGCGCAGCGCAAAAGCGCTGCGAGTTTCAGTGTGTTTTCGGTGCTCCGCGGGAGTGCACGTACGCTAACCTCGCGCGTAATTTGTAATGAGAGTGCATTCTTATACATTTAAAAATAACTTTTATCGTTTTTTATATTATTTTAAAATATCACTGCTCGAAACCATCGTAAGGGAAACAAATCGATATGCTGCACAGTTTTTGGCCTCGCACACTGTATCGGATAATTCTCGAGCAAAAAAGTGGACGCCGACAACAATATACGAAATGAAAGCCTTTATTGCTGTCATACTCGAAATGGGAATAACGAGAAGGCCAACAATTAGTAGTTATTAGTAGCTATTTGTGCGGCAAAACATAATTGTTGAGCTATTTTTTTTTGATTTTTTATTTTCTAAAAGAAATAAAATACAATAATATTGATATCACTTTATGTTTAATAAACATTAATAAACAATAAACATTTTATCTTTATAATGCAAAAATAATTAATAAAATTGATTGATATTTGTCTAAGTTAGAGTGTTTTATTTGACACCATTATTTTTTCCTCTAAATTAATCAATATGTGTATAGCAATTTTCATTTATTTTTGCCAAAATTGCTTAGCACTAAAACGGTTAAATTTAAAATAAACATAGATAATAATAATTATTCATATTCAATATCAAGTTATTCTAATAAGAGAAAATAAAGGTTTTTTCTTAGAAGCTAATTAGTTTATAAATAAAACAATATTTTATTTTATTTTTTTATTATTAATCCGAACAATGCTATTGTAAATACTACTACTTTTTTCAACAGGCGGGTGACTAAATAGTTACACGCGATCGACCAGTCGACTGCGGTCTACCCTTTGGCCACCACTGTTCTATAATATATAATAATTAAATCAGTTGATGATTTTTTCATATCCTTTTGTTAAAAAATAATAACACGGTGAAAAAAATAGCAATGAATTTTTGTAAATTATTTTTAAAAATTACAGTTGATAGCTATTTTGGCTCACGCCATCGTCATAACTATGCTTAAACTAACATTCGCTTATCTATATATAGCTGTGCAGAAAAGGCACACAACACATCCTCTCTCCTGTTTTAACGGCCTAGCTTGTTACTTTCACACAATAAAACTAAATTTTCAAAAATTCTAAATGAAACAAAAGGCAGCTATGATAATAAGTTTACATGTGGTCATTACGGAAGCAAATCAGACCACCCCCTAGTAATAGGGTTGGACTAATGGGGATACTATTATATTAGTTTGTTCATTAAGAATCCTTTGTGATAATTGATGTCTATTAATTTCCAGCTGGTCCAAAGCCGTCATTCTGCGACCCTTACTATAAAGATGCAAATATTTAGGCGCTGAGTTTGAATTTATATGATGTGATTCCTTAATAACGTGATTAACAAATTGTGAATCTGTTTTTTTATTGTTGAATGATCTTACATGTCCCTTAGCTCGAGTAGATATACTTCTACCTGTCTGTCCGATATAAACGGATAAACATGAGCCATATGACATTTTATAAATTAAAAAATAATATTTTTGGGCACGGCCTGCTGTGTTATCACTTTCGAAGTAATACACATTACGAATCATTTCCCAATTTGTAACATTTTGAATGTTATATTTCAACTTATATGTATGTGTTAATCCAATGTTGTTTTGTTTGTCTATTTAGTTGGTACTATGGCCGCATTACCCGAGCTGACGCAGAGAAGTTACTCCTTAATAAACACGAAGGCGGCTTCCTTATTCGAATCAGTGAATCCAGCCCTGGAGATTTTTCACTATCAGTCAAGTATGTTTATTTATCATTTAGAGAAAGTGCAAAGACAGTTAGACTTAGTGTCTGTATCAAATTACTAATGAAGATTTCCTGGACATAATTAAATAATTCAACACAAAATTAGCTTTAATATTGTTATCATTCTTTAAAAAAAAAAAATAGCTTGCACACTGTTAACATTGTTATATGTTCGATTATCAACTATCAATACACTGATAAACCGTCTCAACAGTTGAGATGTCAACAGTCAGTGGGATAATCATTCATTGCTTCATGTTAGTCTTTGTTTGACTTCGATATTTTATTGATTGTAATTTACTCTTGTTTTTAATTTGAAATGCTACAGATAAACAATACAATAGCAGTAATATCATACAGTAATGAAATAAAAGTAAATAAGCTATAAATATAAAATAATATAAATTAATTGTCTTATTGTTGTGACTTGGAAACAAAATCAATTAAAATTAAATTTTAACAATATAAAGTTGCTCCTTGTATCCATTACTTGCCATTTCAGATATGCTTTGAATTGATAATTATTATCATCACATTGCATGCCTATATTCCTTAAAGAAACTTTCCTTAAGTATTTTTTTATAATTGACTCATATTTTGTCTTGGTTATATTAACATAAGAAATTTTGAGAGTGAGTTTTATCTATCACATAGTATGCTGTCACATACTTTTGCTGATGTTTAATGTTTCCAGATTATCTGTTTATGGTGCTCAAGTTTTTTTGAATGTTATCTAAAAAAATAAATATCAATGGCATGTTTTGCATCTTAAGAGATGAACACATTTGTATATTGAATCTTTACATAAATGCTTTCCGATTTATTGAGAGTTCTTCTTTTCATCCATATTTGACTCTATTGCATGTACATCAAAAAATAGAGATCACTGTTGATGGTTATGTACTCGCAATTCCAGATGCTCAGACGGAGTCCAACACTTCAAAGTGCTACGAGACGCCGGCGGCAAGTTCTTCCTGTGGGTAGTGAAGTTTGGCTCCCTCAACGAGCTCGTAGAATATCACCGCACCGCGTCCGTGTCCCGCTCGCAGGATGTCAAACTCCGAGACATGGTACCCGAAGAGGTAACGCTTCCGCTTTCACGCCTATCATTTTTATTTTACTCATCCAGAGCCGGAGTGCACTACGCTCATTTGATAAGTCCCCCATCCATTTTTATAGCAACCCTAGGAGCTCATTGTCTTACCTTGTATTGCCATGCTATTATGGAATGGTTAATTTGAGTTGAATGTCAAAGGCAAGAATATTTATTATCAGTAGACTTAAATTCTTTTAAGTATGGTTAGGATTAAGTCTAATGAGAAAAAAATCTTAAACACCAAACTGATTCAAATACATTCTGCTCAATGCGTGTTTATTGGTTGTAATAGCTAAACGTTTCGAAATCCTCATAGATTTCATTAACAAGAGTTAGCCAAACAAAAAACATTGTAGTTTTTTTATTATGTTCCTTTGATAGTTTTGCCATTTTTAATAATTCATATAAATGAAAAATTTAATAAAACCAAATTTTAGATCAGGTATCATAAATAATATTTTCATTGGTGATTGTCTTGTATCAATGTTGAAGATGACGATTCATACATGATGTATTGGATGATTGCAATGAATCTACAATTGAGGACCTTACGTGAAGAGGGGGCAGGTCCAGTAACAAAATTGTGCACAAATCTATCGGTTCTGTTTCGTAAATGATGATTTTTGTTTATTTAATGGAAAAAATTACCAACCTTCATATTTTTCTCAACTTGCTACTCGATAAAATTCAATTCACTTAAGATGTCAAAGAGGTAACAGGTTTTCAGTATACCTATGAGTAAAATATGTACACGCATCGAGTGTATCAGAATATGAATCTCGAATGCTAGAAAACACTGAAAGGTGAAACTCATACTAACCAGTGCAGGATAGCAGTTTTTCGTTGTCTCTGTTTTTGTCACTGTCGGAATGAAATATACTGAGTGGGAACTCCACGACATCGTCTTTTTATTGCAGTTTCACTTCGCTCTATTCGGTACAGTGTGGCTCAAAAAATATTTGTGGTATCTCATTTCAAATCTCAGCCATTTGTCAATAAGCATTATTTTATAGTACTTTTTTTTGCATTCATTGATGAATAAATAAAGGATGATAAAATGTGTGTGTTTCAGACATTTTTTTCGAAAATATATTGAATCCTCGTATATATAAATTTGAATTTGTTGAAATTCAGTACTATTCCACACGTTTAAAATTTCATATACCTTAATGAAAGATCAATATGTTCTCATATTGTATAAGAGAAATCATCTATTTTCTTCTTTTGTCAAACGCATACAATTGTTTGTACTATGACATACTTTGACGAAAAAATATTTAATAGAATAAATGACCCAAAAATGTTCTTCAACAGCATGATATTTGAGTTTTGAAATATATTTTTGGGTATAGGACCTAGATGCTTCTCTCTTTCTACAGGGTCTGTCAAAATGTTTTTCATTGATCTATAGCAGTGTCTGCAAAATTGTGTGCTGCAGAAGTAGAAGCCTCACAATTTTTATTAGGTGTGCTGTGGAACAAATCCTATTCACCAGTCTGCCGTGAAGTAAAAAAGTACGGTACACATTGATCAGTGGTGATAGTTGTTGGGATTATTGATAAAGTGTCCAACTGTTTGGAGCCTATGCCGAGTGTAAGAGGCTGAAACAATAGGCATTTGTCATTTAGTAAACTGCCAAAAGAGGAAATTTACTATACTAGAAAATATGTAATAAAGTAATATTTCCTAAGGTGCCTGAAGTTGCTGTTAAACTTTTAAATTTAACAGAAACATACATAATTAGTTTATATTGATGGTTTTTTTTTTTATGTATGTGCGGCCTGCCTTTGTGCGGTCAATACAAGGTAATACAGTACAAAGCTATTTCCCCTTAGATATCATCACATTATCTTGATTGTTTTGTTACATATCTTCAATTATGCTTGTTTTTAACTGTTGTAAAAAGAGTTGTTATTTTGCCGATAATGCCATTTTTTTGTTATTTATTAAAAGATATGTTATTATGTAATATTCGCTCGCGTTTTCCTTCCCGCTATTTTCTCCCTCACCGTTATTACTTATTTTTATTCCCATTCTAGCGGCTCGTCTCTCCCGTCAGTGTTAATGTTTATTTGTTTATTTCCTCACATGTTCACCGCTGCCCGTCTAATGTTTGGTCTTCCGACAGGTCTGACGTAACGCGCCAGTACCCAATCACGAGGTACTTTTGCCAATCTATTATCAGCTCATTAAGTTGTGACTCCATCATATTTCAGTGTTTCAATGTGTCGATACATAATACTAATGCATTCTATTTGTTTTTCTCATCCCACATTCGCCGGACATCCGTTTTCTATTACTATATTTCTCTATCTCGCTAATTATGGCATGCACTTGTTTGTGCTTGTGTGTTGTTTCTCAGTCAATGTTTTCAACCGTCAGACGTGTCTCGCACATTTATGGAAATCGCTTTCATATCCTGCAATCAGTCTTCTTATTGCGCACACATTTCATCAATTTTTATATTCGTTGGCCACAATTCCTCCCTGATCTAATCACATTGGGGATTTCTTTAGCAGGTACGAAAATATATTTACATCACTCGTCGCTCAACACCGGTATCTGGAAGTAAGAGAACGGTGGAACCTTATTAACTATAATAATATTGCAAGTTACTCAGAATTATTTGTCATAATTATTGAGAGGTCTAATTTACTAGAAACTTGCTTCACTAAGATGGATAGCTTTTGAATTATTATTCAATGGAATTAATGAATATAGCAGGATATGAATCAAACACAATAATGAATGGTAGCCAATGCTTACTTTTAAGAGGTGGCAATATACCAATATATGATCACATCGAAGTTTATAAAAAGATTTGACTTAATTTATTTCAAATCCTTTCAGAGAATTGAATGCAATAGTTCAATACTGTGATGGCGAAAGGTTATACCTGCTGTTATTCACTTTTTTTTCTTCCGTCATATGTATGTCTAAAATTGTACATTCTTTGATGTGATAAAACATTAAAACTGCAACTTTATTTGTCATAAAATTATATCACCTTTTGCCATTTAACAAGTCAGACTGATTTCAAAACTTTGCTTTTGCTCTCCTGAACGATTATGTAAACAGCAGTTATAACCGTTTGCTGACAAAGTACCGAGTTCATTTTATAAGGTGAATGACCGACTTAGCCGGAATGATTTACGTGGCGTATGCGGTGTGAACATGCTGAGATGCTTCTCATTTTTTTTTCTTTGTAATATACTTGCATCTTTTCACTGCGCACTTCAAGCATTCCTTCCTATCTTTTTCTCTCCCGTGCGATAATGCTTCTATGATTGGATTAACTCAAATCGCCTTTCCCAAATCTCGTCACATGTCGTGCGGTTGACTGATAAATGTGCCAAAGTGTGTTTTGCAATCATTTAAAAATATGATGATGTCAGTAAACAGAGTGACATCTTTCAATCGAGGAAATTCCATCTTGAACAATGTATAAATAATTCATTAAAATAAAATGTGGCTTTTGTATTTATTTATGCTTAGAATACCATTTTACAATTTTGATAATTTTACAGGAACAAGACTAGCAAATAATGTTCCTAAAATTATCTAGAGCGGTGGTTTCCACTGCTGATAAGCATGTGGGCTATTTTAGAAGTTTCATTTGAACTATGGATAAATCTAGTTTATAATTCACGCAATAAAAGGACTATTACATGTATTTACGCTCACACACTATCACTTTGATTAGGATATTGGAATTCCGGGAAAACAGTTTGGGTGCAGTTATCGAGAAGTTAATTTGGGTGGTTGGGCTCTATATGATATATATCAAAGGCAGTTAATGAGTTTTGTTTCGGTGTTCAATATTGAAAATTACGAACTAATCTTATCGTATCCACTGAACATAGAAGCAACTAGCTCTAGGGTATACAAGACTTAACCTAGAAGGCATATCTTATCCATTTTGACTTGACAGAAGAGTATGTAAATATTTATCGCAAAGATTCGTGAATGTTTTAAATGTAACATATTTTTATATCTTATTATGTTGAATATATTCAATAATGTATAAAAAAACTGAGAAGGAATTTTAATTGAATTATTTTGGTTTGAAGTAATTTTCTATGAAACTTGACATGGCATGTTATTAATTTTAATTTTATATTTCATATCATTCTTATGCCTACAAAGTATAGAACTAGAAATAATTAAATTATTTTTTTTATTATTACCACTGTTATTATTATTTAAGTTAATTTTTGTAAACTGACAGTAATAAACGGTCATCTATATGAATTTTTATGCATCAAAAGTGGTAATATGTGTAGATGAAAATATACAGTTTATCCACACTTAAACTAATCTCAACAAAACAAGCAAAATTTTGACGGTAAGATATAGCAAGACATTCAATAACCCCATGAACGCCACCATTTTCAACTCTTAATTACTTCTTTTGAAATTGTAGTAATACATTCAAGGAAAATCATTTAATACATTGTTTTCATTAGTTTTCTATCGACAAGTTAAATATATCAATAACTTAACTTTTTAAGACTGCCATATAAAAATATGTAATTTGTAACTGAAAAAAAAATATTCTTGGTTTTTTTTTTTTTTTAAGGTATTACACAATATTATTGGTGAAAAAATAATATCGGCACAACCCCTGGACAGTTTCTCCATTGGAATGTGAATAACAAAGTTCAAAATTTTAATGTTTTGGTAATCAGATTGCTTTCTATAGACTTTCCAATCATTGAATGGTTCTCACTCTATACAATTTTAAATAAATCAAATGCGTTATGAGTGTTGTCTACTATCTCTGAACTAAATAAACATACGGTTGTCCCCTCCAATGAACTAAAAAAATCTTCAGTTGATTGCAACTAATTTAAGTTGAACTAATTTAACTAATAATTTTCTGAAAAACAGTTTGTTTAAATAATTTTTAAGATGTGATGGTAAATTATATTTGAAAGGGTTTTCATTTTATTTGATCAAAGTTTTCTCGATAAGGAGATATTCTAGAGTTAAAACTTTAAATGGCCCCACTACATAATTTGCAAAATGTTAGTTAATTCAGTTCTTCATTCAGCTGACATAATGTTTGAAATAGAAGATAAAAGAAATCGAACAATATTTCAATAAATATTATCCTTATTTCTCATTTATCAAAATTTATATGTCATTGATATTCTGATCAGTATAAAAATCCTCAGATATGGGTCAAATAAATTCAATATGTTCATTAAAAATATTTAATCAATTATTGTGTACATAAGCGTAAAAAGTGTCATATTTTTAATTCAATGACCGCTGATTTCTTTCTACCAGAAATCATTTATACATAATACATCATTGTAAAAAGTTAAAAGAATGAAACTGATACATAAGGTGATGTTGAATATCAGTGTTGCATTTATTTCTGTGTTATACATCACTTCTGCTTAAAGAACACATTTTAATATGTGACATTTCTGTTTCTGAGAAGTGTTGTGTAGTGGCTTTGCTTCAAACAGTGAGAGTTGTTCTCTGTGGCTGAAGAAAATTGAAAGATGACCCGCTCTTGATTATTGGGCGGGTTTATAAATCTTCAATACAATTCTGCTTCACCTTAACATGTTGAGTGCCACTGGAAACACGTAAATCAGATGGCAGACAATTTTTAAGTGACATCTGATGCACCAGTTTAATCAGAAACTATACATGCGTTTACGTGCTGGCTGCATCTTCATCACTCAACATGTTAAGAACTGAGCTCATTATATAAAATTTATGCTTGTGTGAACATCATCTGATTACAATGTTATTATACTAATATTTTTACATTCTTAATGCATATGTTAATTTTATTTATATTTTTAAATATTGATTCCTATTATATGGTAAGGTATGCTTCTTGCCACGTTTTATGTCGTAGAATATAATTTTTAGGCGCAACGCTTCGATTGTAAGATAACAGAAAAAAGCATGTTGTTACTTTTTAAAATAAAAATAGTTTTCTTATCTAGACTGTGTTGAAACACGGTGAAATGAGGTGAGTATATTCAACTGGCTTTACAAATTAGAGCATATTTGTATCTTGATATATTATTATAAAAAAATTTGCATGATTTTTGACTATCAATATTATATTTTAATAATACAGTGTGATGTTCTCTGTATGATAAGCAAATGGAAGTCAGTTTTTCTGTGGTAAGGCTTAAATAAACTCCACTATTAAAACATCTGTTTTCTAATGCAGTTCAATTGTTTGGTATCTAGTCACAAGGATTAATGGTGTTTCCTATATAATTTACAATCGAGCCTCTGTCACTTTGATCTCGGTTAACATAAGAGAATGTGTTGCTATCAATCCCAAAATGATATTATTGTAGGTTCTCGCTTACTGGTTTAGTGAGTGAAAAGGAAATGTAATATTAAATTTTATTATGGCTATAGTAGGCAGAAAACATGTCAAAGAAGATTTTCTTTTGTATTGTTGAAAGATTCTTGTTTAGCAAGAGTGTATAAGATATAGTAAACTTATCAAGCAAAATATGTATCTATTTTTGAGGGAAACAAAATCGATTTATCCTATTTCACGCAATTGAATTTTACGGAAGCTAAATTTTAAAATCATGCAAAACATGAAGTAGAATACATTGACTAGGAAGGATCAAATTTTTTCGTTTTTATTTCCAGCACAAATTTTTTCTCAAGCTCAATATTTGGGTGTTAAATCTTGCAAAATGTTTCTGTATTAATGTGATAATATAATGATAATTCATACAACTAACACTCATTTAACATGTGCATCTATAATTGTGGCAATTCCCATGGGTATTCCGTGCAGATAGCGCTACTGATTACTAATCATAATCTCACAAAAGAGGAAAAAGTGAACAGGGTAATTTACATACCTCTTATGTTCAACTCTTGTGTGCATCGGGTTGCCTGTGCTTCTTTTTTGAAGTAGCTTTTTTACACCTGGCTAAAATAGACGATTGAAATAAATGGATATTTTTTTATGTTCAGGTGCTGGTCCAGGCTCTGTACGACTTCACACCTCAGGAGGCCGGCGAGTTGGAATTCAGACGCGGCGATGTCATCACGGTGACCGACCGCTCGGACAACCATTGGTGGCAGGGCGAGATGGCTAACCGACGCGGTCTCTTCCCGGCCACATACGTCACCGGCTACCACTCATAGTACACCCTCTCGCCGACTCCTCCGCGCCTCAAACGCATCCTTCCGGTCTATCACAAGCCGTCGGTCGCCTGCGTCTCTTTATATTTCACATATATTTTTGTTTTATTAAATATTTTAGATGTTTCATTCAATCCTGGCCCAAAACTTAAATTCCTTAATTTATTTGCACGCAGAACAAGTCAACGTGTAGTAAATAATGCCTGCAAAATGATACTCGGCAACAATCAGCCTCAACAGAAAGAGATTGCTGCCGACTGATATTCAATATTTTTTACTCTATATTTAGACTTTCCAAGGAAAAAAATAATATACAGTATATGTTTAAAATCATTATTTCTCATATAAAAATTAATAATATGTAAAATTTAAGGTGAAAAGTGAAGTTCTTTAGTTTTGTGATGCCTTTCGAGGAATACATGATTGTTTCTATTTTTTTTTTTTTTTTAGCAGTTGTGAGTTTTGTCAGGCACTTGGGTCTTGTAACAAATTACATTATTATATTAACATTGATAATGTGCCGTCTTTTCTCTACAAGAAATTTTTTTTCATGTTACTTTGGCTTTGAGTCTCCAAATGGATATATAATAGTATTATATATCTATATTTAACAAATAAGAGTTCACATTTAACTCGTAATGGCTACTAATTGATTTATTTGACTGTACTTCTTAACTGTATCATCCGAGAATCTGTTTGGCTTGCAGACTGCATTCAATGATCCAAATTCAGCATCAAGTCACAGCAGGCAAAAGGGGATGTGTTAATAGTGTTTTAAGCCAACAGTAATATCTTAATTTCTTCTGATTTTGAGGAATTCTATAAGTATGTTTGTTTTATTTACGTATTATGAAATAGTCTCATTTTCTTCTAAAAATACCTTAGTGTCATTCAAACTTATCAGTGTTCTTTTGCCAAAATAAAACTCCAGATTAGTCAACAGTTTTTGATGTTATTTTAAAATTCCACAATGAATTACATTCAGCTACTGAGAAACACAACTGGTTTTAAATTTTTTTGAATACATGAATAAGTGATCTCTATCACAATAAATGTTGACTTTAAAAAGAAAATTCCGAAAATGGATAAGATTATTATTTTTTCTTTTTAGGTATTCTTTATAAAAACATTATAAATATTCAAAGAAAACATTATCGCCCTATCCAAAGTTTTTGAGCAAATTTGTACTGTGGCTTAAATAACTTTTCTTTTCAATATTTAAAAAAAAATGTAATTTACCATGTGCTCATAATAAAAACATCAGTTTTGTTCGATAATAAGTTCATTATCCAGGTTTCACTTATTAGTCATATGTCATGTCTACATTTCAAGAAATTGGGAGAGTGGAGTTTTCAAATAACTTCTTTGCCTGCTGTTAAACAGGAAAATACATCTTTTGAAAACCTCTATTTAACAACAAGGCATAAATTTATTTTTAAAAATTATACAAAAACTGTGCTTAGTACAGAAGCGTAATAATCACTGATTTGTTTGAAGAACACTAATGTTTTGTTCAAACTTAATTTCATGCAAGAAAATAGAAATATAATGGTATATAATTAATAATGTAACATTTATTTTTACGACTGGCCAGAAATTTTCTTATATATGATAGATGGAATCGGTTTAAGTGAGTGTTTCTGATGTTGTTTTAATCTATATGTTTGTGAAAGCCATCCAATGTAATGCGAGTAGCGCACGGGTGACTGCAGTCAGTGCCGCCCCCCGCAAATCATATTCTGATATGCTCAATTATATTTCAAGGTCACACCAGGACTTCTATCAAAATCCTGAAAGAACATTTTTATGTTCCACTTCGTTAATTTAAGTTATCCAGACATTTTATATGTATTCAGTGGAATCAATATAATTTACTCTCAGTTTTTAATTTTTAAATATATACTATAAATAGCTGTAAGTGTTTATTATGAAATTGCAAGTAAACACAACGGTCATCTGTATATTGACATTTCTCTATTATAACCTTACCATCATATTATAATATCAACTTAATTTAGTTATATATAACTTTATCTTTTGATTCGCGTGGGTGTTATATGTTCTGAAATAAACTCTTAACCCTCTTTTGTTGTCGCATAGTAAAGCATTCAGCGTAGACAAGCAGACTCAATGAGATGGATTATATATTTGATATCAGGAGAGGGTCGCCCGCCGGGTGGCGTGTATATTTTATTAATTTCACATACCTTCCTATTTAGAGTAAGATATCGCTCCTAATACGTTCAAAAGCTCCGCAAGATTGTTAATTTCAAGAGGAAGCTGACGACTAAGCGAGGCTACTTGGCTTTTTAAAATACATAATGACATCTCGCCCCCGCTGTATCTCAGCGGGCATCCGACAGATATCATCAAAATGTTTTAAAATTTTCAAGATATATATTAATGTTAAAAAGAAGGGATAATAAACATCGAAGAAATTTGTCTATAATTTATTTGTCCCTGACGCTCGAGCTCGGTCGCGGGCGTCGCGGCATTTCATTGATTTGTGTACTTTTGTAAATACTAATTTTAGAAGGTTACAGTGTCTCCGGATCGAGAGACGACAGAGCCTTAGCCTCGTTCGATGCCATTAACCATTTTACAGTTTGATACCGCATAGTTTTTAAGTTGATACTTTTACTCTGAGAGCGGTCGACGAGCGAGATCTCGCCTCGGAGGAGGTGGCAATTTTTCTTCGACCCTTCAAACTTTCACATCTGTGTATTTTGATTTGAATAAGGGAGCATCGTAGCCGCACGTCGCCTCCGGAGACGGATCGAGTCCGGACGAGCGGCGTGTCGGTCGAGTTCTTTGCGAATTCAGAGCGATGCATTTGTGCCAAACAGCTGAGTGCTAGATTTCTGTTTGTGCCACATTTTTATTTGCTTTTGTGGACTGCGCGGAAGAATGAGAATAAACGTTGCCACCATTGCGTTTGACAAACGCGAGCGGTCGCGGTCTGCTTTACCGATAGTTTGTGCCTTTAGCGTTAGTCTCATTTTAATATATTATATATTTATACTATGGATGATGCTCGAATCAAACTTACCGCTTGCCTTTGTTTCACAATTTGGTGGGTGAAAATATATCGAGTTTAGAGATGTTAGCAAAATATATTTTACCTAATTTTAAGTTTTTCAAAATCAAATAAAATGGACGATGTATAGTATTTTCTTTTTTACTAATAAATAATTAACTGTAAAACATGCTTTTTATTTTTTATTCCTTATTAGATGTGTGGATCGAATTGAAAGATGGTAGATTTATATCTTTTGGATTATATGTTTAGTTCAGCCATTACTTATTTATTTTTTTTGGCTTGACCAATGATTGTGAGTGATAATCTTTTAACACATTGAAAAAAGGTGGGTCATAATTAGCAAGTTAATACGCTCAAATTATGAATCACGAAGATAGGGGTAAAAGTGCTCCCTACATCATAATTCCTTGCATAAATAGATATCTCTACGAATTAATTGATTGAATTGGCATTTACCTACTAGAACTCCATTATAACACAGTGAAAAAATAGCAATGTGTTTTAGTTCTACAATTTTTTTAAAGATATATAGTTGATAGCTAATTTGGTGTACAACCTCTTCAGAAATATCTTTAAACATACATATTAACCATGAGCGATTCATCATATCAGATGTCTAGCAACAAATGACTGAAGATTTTATAGAAACCTCTCACATGCACCATGGATTAGAGAATTTTTGAACAGACATTGAAATCCTATCACCAGTAGGTGCAAACTACCACCATTCCTAAGAGGATCTTTAAAGTTGTTTTTGGATTTGGATGGAAAAGAAAACATAATTTACCCGAACCATAGCCCCATATAATACTGGTGTCTGCTATACCCTGACCAAAGTTTGTTGATTACATTTTATGTTTCTTTACTAAACTATGTATTTCATTTAGGGGATTTGTCGTAAAAAAATATACTGGCATATACAATTAAATTTTAGTAATCGAAAGTTCTTCATGCGTATTACTACTCAAACAATAAAAACAAAATTTAGAATAAAGATAATAACAGCTTTACAAATATTTTCTGTAGAATTTCGTATAGAACACAACCTTTGAAAGAAAAAAAAAATAATATCGAAGGAACCGTTTTGACCCTTCAATCATAGCTTTTTTTTACAATTGTAAGGCGCTATGTCTAAACACTATCACTAAATCTTAACCAAATATTAATAAAAAAAGTTTTGGTATCTCTTTGAAAATGTTCCTAGTACTTCTTAATAATTCTCCTAGTAATTCTTGGGAATTTTTGATGACAAAAGTAAATTTTCAATGAGCTTATAAAATCATATAAAATTTATCTCAACAATATTTAAATTTATTTGTTCCTAAGACATAGTAATTATTGTCTTGGTAAGCGTGGCCGTAGACTGGATCTTATAAAAATTAGCCACAAATAAGTAATGTTGGCCTCACTGATGTGTAAGCGTTGGTATCCCTAGTAAACAGGAAATATCTACGAACCGTTCATTTTGGTTCCACTCCCAGTGGCATTTACACGCGTGAGTATTTTCTATTATTATTATAGTAATCCTTCATCGTTTTTTGAATTATGATTTTCATGCCGCAACAGATTGAATTATTAAGCATAGTTCTTGATGTATTTATAATTCATTTGTTTGTCGTGCCGATCCTAATATCATGGTTAACCTCCAATAATGTATGTCATACCGGGATGTCAAATATTTTACCGAGTGCGTTAGATTTCATCCTAGAACCCACTTGAAATTATTTGATTGCATCTCAAAACGACAAAATAAAATAGTACACATCTTCAGGGTGCTCAGGGGCGGCGTTTATGTCAGTACATCTATTGTATACGTGTACTAGTACGCTACCTGACGTTTGCATTGTCCGCCCTTGTGCCCTGCGTCGATGTTCTCAAGGACACTTGTCATTCTTGGTGAGTTGGCTTGAGCAATTCATTGGAATTAATTGTAGCTCGGTCGCGGTTTTTATTAAAAATCTTAACTCTGTATTTCAATGATGGTGGTTATTAGGCCTTCATTCATGAAATTCTACATGGAAATGTGATCTTTACTGATTGCATATACAATTATACATATTCAAGCGTGCACAGCGCTTTGCACGATGTGTCGCCCATATGTCGACAAGATGTGTGGGACATCGTTACCTTCTATCTATAAGATTTGTAACTAAAGGTGTTCATTGGGCATGCTGCATATCATGCTTATATATATATTGATATTCATAGCACATCTTGATCTGGTATGTACATGCCTTTATAATGGTTATTATTGCATGCCTCTTGTGCACCTGACCTTAACGCTTTGGATGCTGAAGAAACGCTGATCAAGTGTATCGCACCAAGAGTTACTCTATGTTAAATATTAGAGATTGCTACAAGCCATCTTATAGAAATGTAGCATATCATAAAATGTGTAACGTTTGTCAAGGTGTTTCCAAAATATGTGTATGTGGTAGGCATTGTCGGATTAGATGGGAGCTTGAATATGCTCCAAATGGTAGAAATAAATTCTAATATATTGTAATTTATAGTACATTTGGATATGTGAATTTCTCAACATGTGCTCAGTCAGGTAATCAACAGTAAATGTGTCCGTCTATCCACGAAATTTTATATCACATAGATATTATCTTATGCAGAGCAATCATCACAATAATTTCTTTAATGTTGGTGTATTTTTTTTCTAGGTTGCATCGTAACTCATTGTTAACGCAACAATGTCGGGAGGACTGGATGTGCTGGCCCTGCGCGAGGATGATGTCACCAAGATGTTGGTGGCCACTACTCACCTTGGCTCGGAAAATGTTAACTTCCAGGTAAATATATGAGATTCTTTATTACTTAACATTTTAATCTTCAGCATTTTCTGCATCTTCAAGCTACACAACTGGAACTTTTAACTTAGGCAGGCCGACTTTCAAAAGCACATGTTCTGGCTGAAGTGCATAATTCTTAAATTACATTCCTAGAAAGTACCCATTGCTGCTGCCTCGACTGTTGAAGGCAAATTTATTGAGTAAAAAAAAGTTTGTTGTAACGAATTTATGAATAGTAGAACATGTCAAATCTGGGGCTGCCTTTGGTTTGAAGATCCATTTTTGTAATAGCTGTTGATACATTGAAAATGAGATACCAAAATGATATTGTAGATCAACATGATGATTAATCAATTCCGTTTCCAAAAAATCTGATATTTTTTGATGATTTATGATTCTCCCAACTGATGATCTTGAGATTTAATCAGTTAAAATCAAATTGTTTAAAATTATTTAAATATAAGATACAGTGTTTTATTTTTATTTAGATGGAGCAGTACGTATACAAACGTCGTTCAGATGGCGCTCATGTCATCAACATTCGCAAGACTTGGGAAAAACTCCTCTTGGCTGCGAGAGCTATTGCGGCCATAGAGCATCCCGCCGAAGTGTTTGCAATCTCTTCTCGATCCTTCGGACAGAGGGCTGTACTTAAGTACAGTTCTTACACTGGAGCTACACCAATTGCTGGACGTTTCACTCCTGGTGCTTTCACAAATCAGGTCATTTATAATTTTGCTCTGTGTAGAATACTTTCAAAATTTATTATTTGGATCAATTTTAATTTAAAAGTTAGGTTGGACATATTAGACCTACAAATTTTGTAGATGTGGTTTAGTGTTAATTCTTTTTCACTGGAAAATATGGGGAACTTCAAATACTGACATGAAAACACTTGGCAGTTGGATACTGTTCTCACAATTTTGGCATTACAAATTTCTTGCTTACTGGATAAATTTTTGGTGAAAGACTTTAGTGGAGTATTTACGTTTCGGTTCTGATTTAGTTGGAGCTGCTGCCTTAAAATTGTATGAATTCAGAATTATTACAGCAGTTATATTTGTTCATAATAACTCGAGTATGATGAATTATTCTAAGGAACCACTGAAATATTTGTGATTACAACAAAGAATTAATTAAACTGACACTTGAAAACTTATTGATTTCTTCAGTGTACTTTTGTGAAAGGTTTGAAATTGATTGAATAATTGTTCATTTCAGATCCAAGCGGCTTTCCGTGAGCCTCGCCTGCTCATTGTCACCGACCCGCGCACTGACCACCAGCCTGTCACTGAAGCATCTTACGTAAACATTCCCGTTATTGCTTTCTGCAACACGGATGCCCCACTTCGCTTTGTGGATATCGCTATCCCCTGCAACACTAAGTCACCCCACTCAGCCGGTCTTATGTGGTGGATGTTGGCCCGAGAGGTCCTCCGCCTGCGAGGATCTATCCCGCGTGAAGGTCGCTGGGAAGTCGTAGTTGATCTGTTCTTCTACCGTGACCCTGATGAGTCAGAAAAGGAAGATCAACAAGCTAAGGAGTTGGTCGCGCCACCAAAGGCTGAGGCTGCAGTTCCCATTGCTGTAGAAGAGACATGGGCTGAAGGTGATGCCCAGACGAGCTGGACAGAGGAAGGTGTCGCTGCCGCTGGACCAGCTGTCCCTGCTGGTGATGCCGCTGCTCCAGTTGCCATTGCCCAAGATGAGTGGGCTGCTGTTTCTGCCAACCCCCCACCGGCTGCTGCCCACTGGGGGGGCAACCCTACCGACTGGTCTGCTTAAACATTTGACAGTCATGAATGGAAATAAAACTTTTTTTTGAAAGAAATCCTCAATTTTTTATTTTTACTTCCTGTTAATCTTTTAAATATTTCTAGAAGCTAGAAATTGTAGTCGAGAGGGGAAGGTTAGCCAATTTTTCATCAAGATGGTAAGCGGATCGGAGAGTGGATCGGTTGCTTTATACAACAATTTGGAGAAGTTTTATTGCTGTGTTTGTGTGGCATTTGTGGTAGCACAGATTTCGCGTGCCTGCGTATGTGGCTTCTGAATAGTTTAAAGGAATAAACAAGGTTTGAATTTACCAAACTAGGTTTGTGTTAAAAAAATATATTTCTTTTATAACATTTTAAAGGGGGTTGAGGAGAATGAGCAATTAAGTAGTCTTGTCTAGACTAGCAAGGGTTGTTTATAGGCTTAAATAATAAAGGAAAGAATCTACGCTACGTAACGTTTATGTGCTATGTACAATTCTGTTTCTGATGAAAAGTAAGCGGTTATAGGTGGCTTAAGATATCATTTATTAAAATATAAATTCTTAGTTTTTATTTCAAAATTAAAAGATAATTTGTGTGCCTTAGATATATATGTATCTCAAAGTGTTACTAATGTTAAATGAATTGAGGCAAATTCTCATTTAATTTAATACCAATTGAAATGAAAAGACTCATAATCATGACTAATGTCAACAGTTTCAGAGAAAGGAAATGGCATTCTTTTGACCCCCATATAACGATTTTGTTTAATAGTAATGATATCATGATCTGAGGGCTGTGTTAACTTCATTTAAATATAATCCCTACCTTCATATAACGGGTGGTGTTTTATTGCTATGATGCTTGTCTATTTCAAATTTGTAGTGTATTTAATCTTCATCAGGTGATAACGTTAGTGTTGACCGAAACGTGTTCAGATCATTGTAAAAAAATGCAGAAATGGTTCAAATTAATTTAATCACAAATAATGAAAAATGCCATCATTGGAAATTGACAGTAAAACATTAAAACCGAAATGAACTGCTATTAAAGAATCTCTTCATTATTCATCTTAAGAAAACTGGTCATATCCCAGCTCTTCCTCAACCAAGAATCCGAAACGTAGATAGTATAGATAAAAAAAATGTTGAATCATAATGATATATGACTAAATAATGGCAGCATTCAATATTCTACAAAAGCTTACTGTATGGCAACTACAGAATGAAGTAATTTGTTCATCACATGATGATTCCATGTAACAATCATTATATTTAAGTAAATGAAACAAAATTTTTACTCAGAAATCGAGACTTGAGGAGGCCGCTCTGGAGAAAAAACTCATCCCGGATGAGCAACACGGCTTCAGAGCGCACCACTCCACCAACCACCAACTGCTCCGAGTAGTTGATTTCTGCAAAGACGGTTTTTGCAGAAAGCAATTCACGTCGGGACTATTCCTCGACATCGAGAAGGCCTTCGATAAGGTATGGAAGGAAGGACTCGTGGTAAAATTGGCAGAAGTCGGACTTGACTTTCCGATGCTAAAATTACTAAACTCCTACCTCTCAGACAGACAATTCTACGTCAAATTGAACGGCGTATACTCCACCCCTCGAACCCCGCACGCCGGCGTACCACAGGGGGGTGCGTTATCTCCATTACTGTACAATCTCTACACACACGACATACCCATCCCATGCGCAACAACGCAGACTATCGTCGCGCAATACGCCGACGATACAGCAATATTAGCCCGGTCAGCTAATAGAAATAGATCCGCACTGCTCGTCGAAAAAGCGAGCAACAACATAGCCGCCTGGTGTCGCGATTGGAGGATAAAAATCCACCCAGACAAAAGTACGGCGGTAAATTTCAACCGGAGAAATAACCGCCACTGTCTTAAAATAAAAAAGATAAAACTGCTTGGTACCGAGATCGAGTGGGACAAGTCGGTCAAATACTTGGGACTCACGCTCGACCAGAAGCTGAATTTCAAAAAGCATACCGATGCAAAAATACGCCAGGTCTCCCAAATCACGGGTCGGTTATACCCGATGATAGGCAGAAGGAGCACACTTGCCTTAAAAAGCAAACTGCTCCTTTACACCGCGATATCCAGACCGATCATGACCTACGCGTGCCCAATATGGGGACACGTAGGAAAAGTTCGAACGGATAAATTGCAAATTGCGCAAAACAAGATATTACGTACAATTGTGGACGCCCCGTGGTACGTCCGCGGTTCTACACTTCACCGCGATCTAAATATAGAGTCAATTCATGACCACGTACAGCGACTGTCGACAAAGTTCTACAGCGACTGCGAAAACCACACGAATCCGACGATAAAATCATGCTTAGAAGCGTTCGACATTGACGCCCCATCCGATTACATAAGACCTCGTCATGTCTTAAAACTGAAACCTCCCTAGATCCTCTCCCCCCCACAACACAGATCACCCTCGCCTCTTCTTACCTGTCTGTCCGTCTACGGTTCCGGGAAGCTGGAAGCGAAAACAAAAAAAACCCCCTGGACCTGAATACTTCGCTGCCGAGACCGTCATTATCATCATGTTATTTTTTTTTTTTTTTTGGAATGTATAGAATCACTGTACACTTTATGTATTTTAGTTTATATAGATTCCATTTTTTTTTTTTTTTTGAAACTGGTGTTGCAAGTGACACGCAATCTGCGTGGCACTTGCCCTAAAAGAGATCAAAAATCGTCACGCAAAATACTTAGCGTGGCGCTTTGTGTTTAAAAAAGAAAAGAGCACAAGATCCACTCACTGCCCCAAAAAGAGATCATAAAAGCGTCATGCAAAAAATATAGCATAACGCTTTTCTAAAAAAAGAGCAAAAAGATCCAACAAAAACACAACACACCATAGACGAAAGGGCAAAAAGGGCGTTAACCACGCCCTTAGTCCCCACAATAGTGCCATAAGATAGTAGTAGTTTTTACTCAGTTGATAATACTTGTGATGAGGGAAGCACATCTCGATATTTATATTAAAAATTGCGGAAATAGTTCGAAACAATGTTGTTTCTCTATTGTTAACATCTCAACTCACTTACTATTCTAACAGATTCAGCTTTAAAAAAATGATTTAAATTTTTTGAAAGCAGGCAACACCAGTTGTTAATGAGGAAACTGGAAATATTTAACAGTAACGATAAAAAGCGATAATATTTATGACGGAACCAAAGTATTTATAGACGATAGATAAAGGAAATCGATAAATGCGGAATTGTTTCATATTGTTCTTGTGGGTATTGGGTATTACAGTTCTGAGCAGTTCTGAGTGACATCTATGGATGAAAAAAAATGTTAAATATTTTTTATTGTAATATGGATGGCTGATTACAAAAATTGGTCAACTTGAGACTAAGGAATTATTTGAAATACTATTCCATTAGAGATTGCTCATATGCGTACAGAAAAACGCAATAATAATATGCGCCCGAATTGACAAAAATAATTTCTAGAAAATTTGTTTATTGACATTTTTAGAAATTCTTAATCTACACAAGTAAATAAGAAATATTATTCTTCCCAGATTTATCCACAGTGAAAAATGTTTTTTTTTGTGCGGTAAATTAATCAAAAAAAAAAATCAAACTTGTCTATGCTATTGCCGTAAAAACGTGCTGTTATTGGAGATGGCTGATTTTTTTATCCGAGTGAGGTGGTCCAAAAATAGCTAAAATAGTTTGACGTCGTTTATGTATGGCTCGGCTCCTTATGGCTCCTTAACATCATAATTTTCACGAATCTTATTAAATCTTGACAGTAATAGTAATCAGTAGAATTCTACATAATTTCCTTTAAATTGAAAAACAATTTGGACTCTTATAATCGAGTTACTAGCAACATTCAATGATGATTATTTGTACACTTAAAAATAGCGCCTGTTTTCGAATTTACCAAATAAAACGCTGAAATTGTAGGTGTGTTACGACACACGGGTGTGCCGTGTTACAACGCGTTCAAAATTATTTTAATCTATTCACTATTTAGATCTTCTTTTATATTATTCCCGTACGTAATATATTTAGGATTTTTTGCAGAAATTCTTAATGATATGTTAAGACTTTACGCCTAGGAAATTTAAAAAGTGTAATCAATTTGAAATGATTGTCCACAAAGCATTCAGACAGTGATTATTCCTATTATACGCCACGCTGACAAAAAATATTTTTCGACTGTTTTGTGATAATTTAAATATATTTGATATCATTTGATATTTTTACGCTATAAAAGATTGAATTCTTTAGAATAAAAAAATACAATTTGAAATGTAAACATTAAATCGATATTAAATAATGAGGTATTTAACAAACGTAAATTAAAAAAAAGATTGATTCACATATATTTACCTGCTTCTGACGTGCCGTGAAATTTGATTTGACCGATAAAAGGTTGCAAACCACTACTCTGAATCACAGAAAACATTCGAATGTGCAAAAAATCATCGATACTTACATTGCGAGAAAATCGTCATAATCACCGTACCACTAACATTGTACTGTAGGTCGATGTTTGTACTTACATAATAAAAAAAGCTTTTCGTTATAAATTGTTCAACTATTTACAAAAACTCAAATCTCTACCCATAAAATTTAGCGCTCGCACGTGAAGTAGAAAAATGTTATGTGTATTTCAAGAAAAAGAAAAACAATTTTCGTAGTTGGAAGCGAGCGACTTTTTTTGTATTACGAAAGAGCCATCAATAAAAGAAGCTCAGTATTTTTTGTAATGAAAAACTGATAATATATCAATTGAATTTGGCCTAGTATTTTTTTCTATTATTTGTTAAAGAAAATCGATAGCTCGTAAAGTATTCTATTATTAGAACTATTTACAGAATGATCTCTAATGTGACCAACGGCTTAAATTTCTTCGGGTGTTCTTAGAAGTGCTAGTTGTTATTTGCTACCATAAATTTAATAAAAAAATTTATGGTTTTTTAATACTGGTAAGGTACGAACACGCATATATCGTGCTCGTTCTGGCTTAAAACGTGAAGTTGGCAAAAAGATTTTTATTAGCAAAATAACTTGAATATTTCTATGCCTCATTTATGTATGCAGTAGAGGTTATCAAATCATGTACAGCGATTCCTGGTCACCCGTGTTATAACAGTATTTTTTCTTTGTAAAGAAACATATTCAGGTTTCAGGAGATGTGCGGCATATTTGAAATCTTATTTTGGATTCCCTTTTCTCAGAAAATCTACTATTCTACAATGATTGCAATGCAATGAGAACAAAACAACGTTACTGTTTGATGGATGACCATCTATTAATACGCTTACGAATGGCTATAAGTAACTATGAACTTAATTATGCTAAGCTAGGTGGAAATATGCAATATCATGATTCTAGCGCAACTCCTGAAGACTATCTAAGTAGAAAATATTTACGAATTGTAACATTAATAATCAACATACAATATACAGAAGTCACCATTCATATTAAAACGAAAATAGAAACGATATCGGTATTAACTATGTCTATTTTCAATTAAAATTTATTTTTGGCTTTGAATTACCACTTTTAGTATAAGTAGTCCGCCGCCAATTATTTCAAAGGGTCGCCCGTAGTGGTTAAAAGCTTGGCTACTCATTTGATACGGTAAGAGATTGCTAAGAAAATTTTAGTCGATTACAATTAAAATTGGCAATAGAGGAAATGTTTAAATTTAAAACTATAGGAAACAAATATGAATACATCAAAACTAGATTATTTTTAAAATATTAAATGATAATTTCAATTTAAAAATATATATCTTTTATCATTCAAAAAACTAAAAAAATCATTAACAAAACTTCGAACACTCTAGAAAATGTTGCGATGAAAATTGAAATAAAAAGTAGCTAAAAAACCTTGAAACGATTGCGCACCTTTTGTATACGGCAACGATATTTTAAAGATGAGTAAAATTCCAAATTGGACATTTTTTAAAATGTAAAATATGTTTTTAAATATTTTTAAGCATACGCGAGTGAATGTTTTTAAGAAAATTTAGAATATTAAAAAAATCGTTAGATATTTAATATTGTATAAGTCAAAAAGATACTTTTTGACACAATGGCAACATTATTCGTTCAATGCAATTTAGAGATGAATATCATTATTAACAATTTGAGTATGTTTATTTGGATACAATATGTACTTAAAAATTATCCTTAAGTGATGTATAATAATAACATAGAACACATATTTGAAACATTTAAAAGAATCTTCCAAAGTATAAATCAAACATGATAACTATAAAATTATATTTTAGCATATATACTTATTTTACATACGTATATAAAAAAAAGAAATCGGCTCTAAAACAAGTCTGTCGATATTGAAATTTAAGTCTCACAACAAAATTAACTTGACACTTTCACATTTTCGCGAAACATCCTCATAAGACCTCAAACAACTAGTGGAATAACATATGAAGTTTTCAATTTGATTTAAAACGATGACAAATGTGTAAAATATAAGAGATAAAATAAAATATAAGAATTTGTCGTACTAAAAATATTCATAGCAAGCGATGTTATATTTTTTATGCTCTAAATATTATATTAAGTCAAGTTAAGTTTTTGTTTGTATTATTGATGTAATAATTTTTTTGTATAATTTTTCGGCATATTTAAGTTTGTGTTTGCATGATAATAATTATTGAATTTGGAGGTTTTTCTAAATAAAACTATTTAGAATTGCTATAGCCGATATTGCGGTCAGTATTTTGTTCCCAAAATATTTGCGCCTGTTTGTAAAATTGTTGAAATCGATATTAAAAGCGATATCAATTATAAGCTTTATACTTTTTTTTATCATTTTGTAAGATAAACTTTTAATCGATGATGTAAGTATCAAAAACCGACTTCACTTCACGTATTGCATTTCGATATTTGCAAAGGTAGCCAGTAACTATTGCAAATAGTTCTAAATGTACCATTTTCAATTTAACGGGAACACTAATTTATCCAGATATCAAAAAAAAAAAAAAACAAGACGAATATAATAATATCATTGATTTCTTTATCCATGAGCTGAAATATAATATAATATAAATCAGTTCGGTGAATATGTATTAATATTTCAATTATCAACATTGGAAAAAAATGTTATGTAAGGACGATTGAATGAAAACCAACTTTTTAAAACATAACATGTTATAATAATAATGTCTATTTGAGGATATGTCTGAATTGGGAATACATTTATTTTCTTATTTCTCATACAATTTAATGTAAATTTTTTTTTTTAGAAGGCAAACTGACCTACCAATATTTTTGTGTAAATAAAAAAGTATCCAGTTATTTCTTATAAATCATAAGTTGTCTCAGAAATGATTAGAATATATTGACATAATAAACATGGCGAATGAAATAAGAATATATTTGAAAAATAAAAAAAAAAATACGAAAATCAATGATGTAGGTAAACACGCTGTACCTAATAATTATGCCAATCAAAAAGTAACTACAATCCAATGTACCTAGGTGATAACTATCAGGAAAGATTATTTATTTGAAACGTTATTTATCTCAGGGTTAGCCAAATTTACCATACTTGGGTATCTTTCTTCTTCGGACAACCACTCCATTTTCAGCCGGTGCTCTAGTACTGCTTCGTTGCAAATACCAATGACCATCTTTTCGGTGAGAACTCCTTGTTCTGAAGAATATGCAGCCGCTTGCCACGCCACTCCTAGTTTACTAATAGCTCTTCCTGACATCCCAGAGGTAATCTTCGCCATGCGATGGCACATATCACCATAGTCAAAGGTTTCAACTTTGAGACGCCGCTGTCCACTGGCGGCAGGTTCCAGAATAAATTTATCGAAATAATAACGCAAAAGGCGTTCTCTTTCTTCTAAACCTGGCAAATCAAACTCGACCATTTGATCGAGGCGGTCATTGATAGCTGAATCGAATTGTCGAGGAGTATTGGAAGCCAATACGAGCATGATTCGGTCGCTTTGTTCTGATGTTCTATAAAGAAAAGCGTTTAACGCCGCTCTTAAGTCTTCAGATATTTTCTCGGATGACCGTTTCCTCAGAAAAGCGTCTGCTTCGTCGATAAACAGAAGAACGCCTTTATTACTTGCATTGGCCCAGTCAAAGACTTTGTGGATAGCTGAGACGGCTTCTCGGCCCAAGGGGGCCACATCTCCTCCCGTCATAATAGCGTAATTCATTCCTGAGTGCTCAGCCAACTTTTTGGCGAACAAAGTTTTCCCAGTACCGGGTGGACCGTGCATTAATATATTACGATACATCCCTTTATTTGAGCGCGTGTTCTTAGTAGCAATGGCTATATCTCTTAATTTTTCTTCCAGTTTTGGTTTTAATACAACACCCGTGAGAGCGTCTTTCGGGCGTTTTAGACGACTAATGAATGCTTTGGTGGTCAGAACGGGGTGTTTAATAACTTCGACCAGAGATATTTTAGAAGTTTCGCCGATCAGGGTTGGTTTCCCAATGCGCGCTTCAACATATCGTCCTGTAATAGATGTTGCATTTTTAGCAGCGAACACGCCCAGCGCTAAAAGGGAAATACCCCCAATTGCAGTCAAAGATTTATCCCAATCTGTGAGCAGCGTATTCATACCAGATCCCATAACATTACCAATAGTCTTGATTCCTTCTAGTACAGTAGTTCTGTTTTCTTGCGCTTTAAGTCTGATTTGTTCTAAAGTCACGTCTCTATTTTCACGCTCGGCTTTCGCTCGCGCAGCCTCTTTCGTTTCAATAAGCTTCATTTTGTTCTTTTCCCTCATTTCCATTTCATAATTTATAGTAGATTTACGTAACGCTTCTTGTTTAGCAACAGATTCTTCCTTCTTTTTAAGCATTTCTTCATGAGAGCGTTGCTGGCTCGCCAGTTGATCTTCATAACGTTTTTTCGATAGCTGGTCTTGATAATTTGCTCGAGCATGATGCTGCTTAGTTTCTTCAATCAAAGTCTTACGTTTTTCATCGTAATCAATCCTTTTTTGTTCAATTTTGGCCTGTTCAATACTGGCTTCAAAATCTTTGATTCTGGCTTCATGTTCTTTTTGTCTTGTGATTTCTTGTAGCTTGCTAAGTTCCAATGCTTCTTTCGGGTGTCGCGACTTTTCCAGCTCTCTCGCAGCTTGAGCTGCTCTTTCTAAAGCAGAAGAGTCAAATATATAAGGCTTCACAGAATTATTTTCACCAGTTTTATCACTGTCTCCATCTGAAGAGTTATTACGTTGAGAATTTTCTGCAGCAACAATCGATTTATTGTTTTTATTTCCATATCCAAAGATCCACGACATGATTTTTTGCGATCGCACACACAGACGCAAACACTGTTAAACAATTTAATTATCACAGAAAACACTGATGAAATTTGTAATATTGTATCAAACTCATAGAATAAACGGTTGACAGATATTAATGATTATGTTTATGATAATAGGTATCTCTACTAATTAGTTCGATATAATTATTTACGTAACAATGCGTGTAACCTCTCAACAACAATTATTATTATTGTATTATAACCTCACCGAGAACCACAACAATAACTTTAATTTATAAATTATACCATAGACTAGTGTTTTCAAACGAGAACATAAACAATTTATTCAATTAATTACACTCCACATAATGTTTACTCTTGCAAAAAAAGCTATATGCATAAAGTATTTCACGGTATGGTAGAAACAACTGACATTTTGTAATTGAAAATACTGGAAAAGATTGTGCAATAACCAAACCCTTTTACGTGAGGTTAATTATTTTCATGCTACATGGCAATAATTATCTGCGTTGAAATTAGATTAGTTTATAACTTTTTTATTAGACACTTGTTAACAATTATAATTATAAATAATTGTTGTGTACAAATTTTTAGCTCAAAAATGTTTTTTTTTCCATTCTATTTGGAAAATTTATATCGCGATCAGAGAAAACACGATTCCTAAGGATAAAATATATAATTTGTAGATTATGTGGTACAAACCATTTATAGCTGCGCGACTTATACAATTAAACATCAAGTCGAACAGACTGTCCATAGACAAACGTGAGATTTGTCGAAGGAATTAGTTAGCCCTTTTTATGGCAATAAAATACACAAAATGAAAACTAATTTTATAATAGAGAGTTGGGATGCAATTAATGTTGCTTCTAAATAAACAATAATTAGCAAAAATGTTACAATTAAGCGCCAATATATTTTCAAGAAAACGAATCTTTTTTAAAATTGATTACAATGCGATAAGGCACATTTAGAAACAGCATAGAAAGAAGTACGATGTATGTCTAGCAATGTCGTGTTTAAGCTTACACGCCTGAACAAAAATCTGTAAAACTTTTGCCTGTAAAACTTGAGAATATTAAACGACTATAAAACATTGACTGACATTTGTATAATGAATATATCTTGTCACGTTATATCCAAATATAAAATATATTAATATCGTGTCCATATAAAAATATCTCAAAAATTGTGCATGTTTTGTCATTGAATCATATAAATAAACGATATTTTCCGCATATTGTGTTGTGAATTATTGAAAATTTGAATGAAATTTATGAGTGTAGTATAAAATAGTTTTCGATTTACAACTTACGATATGTAATGTTGCCCAGATATTTAACTATTATAATTTAAATAAGCGATGTCCAACATGCAAGCCAAATGAATATTTTCTAAAACCTTAAATAGTCAAGCCTACGTAAAAAATAGCCAACGACCATACCACGTTGTAAACACCGGCTCTCGTGCGATCACCGAAGTTAAGCAACATTGGGCGCGGATAGTGCTTGGATGGGTGACCGCTCGGGATGCCGTGCCGGCTCGTTGGTACCAAACTGTTAAAAAAAACAGGGGGAGGCCTTCATCCAGCAGTGGATCGACCCCGGCTGATGATGATGATGATGATGATGACGTAAAAAATATGTGTTATAAAAATCAATTTCGGTCAAGTATTGCCGCTCGTTTACAACTGTTAAAAGATTGTCAAAGTTTAAAATGTTTTTGAAAAAATGCAAATGACGTCAAAAAATTTCATTTTGAAACACTAGTCTCGGATACATGCAAAAGTATAACGAAATATTGTCAACTTTATCTGACTCAAAAATCAACACAAAGTTTTAAGTTTTATAAGTGAAGTCGATAAAAATAAACGGAAATGATGGTGTACAATAAAGATAACTACAGAATAGGAGATGAAAACAATTCGCTACAAATTGTAAATTTTGAAATTAAAAATAACGTTAAAAACGATGAGAAACAAATTTATTTCATATATTATTTGCAGTTGAAATTTAAGTTGAATTTTTTATTTGCTTCACAACACAATTGTCCAGTGGGTGATAGGTTAACGAACAGTTCAGACTACGAAAAAATCGGACAACGAACACTATCACAAAAGTTTTTTGTGTTCGGCTAATGAACATATATTCGGATAACGAACTAAAATGATCTTTCGAATCCACTTATTCTATCTGTTATATAACAATGATTGGTTAACGAATAATTCGGATAGCGAATTTAGTCTAGAAACAGATTATTTTTGTTAACCGATCATCCATTGTATTTTATACGACCTACCATATGATTTCAGTTGATCGTGGCCGACGGAGATTTGTTTTTTTTTATGAAAATTTAAATTTCTATGATACCCCACAAAATAAACTTTGTATATATTAATATGAAGAAAAGCAGTCATTGTAGTATTCGTTTGGGGCGTAACTAATAATTGTTCACATCGTTCAACATAAAACTAGACATGATTTACAAATAAACACAGCGTTCAAATTTATTAAATTTTATAATCAATCGTATCACACTTATAAGCGTGAGTTTATTGCCTTTCTGCTTTATAAAATCGTTTAAAAAATAATCAATAACGGCTCGGTTGGTTAAACTTTTTTCCGTAGAGATAAAAAGAGACTGGAATTTATGTTGTTATTTATAATAATGTGAAGATCTTCGAAGAAAATCGATTGACAATTTCGTTTCATTCGATTCACTTTTTTAAATAATTTGAGATTTCCGTTAGTAAATATTTACAGAAAAGAAATAATAGCACCTAGAAAAAAACGACCCAATTTACGGATCATGTATGCCGAATTTATTTGTTTTTTTTTCTTTTTTAATCAAAAGAGTGTTACAATACTGTGGGTATGCGTAAAGAAGAGATTTTTTTTCATTAACAGAGTATCATGGAAATGGTGGTATAAAATATTGTTTTTTTTAAGGTCTCATTTATTAAAGCTTAATACATTACTACAATCAAATCGACTGAGTTAACAAAAGATTATCGAAAGCAATGTTTATGTAATTTATGATATCGACTGTGAATGAGGATGCTTGATGGAATTTCAATATCAGATTTGAACAGTCAGTTCTGTTGCATCCGTGTGATAGAATGTCTGAAAATGCTAAAATTGGAATCCCGGGTAACGTGTTCTTAGAATATTTACGTACTCATACAATATTGCTTTTGTCTTTAAAATTTCATCAATTCCATATAATATAAATATATAATTGATCGTAAAATATGAATTTTTTATTGGATTTTTTTATGTATAAACGATATTTTATTGAACATTGTTCTCCCCTAGTGTGGAAAATATGAACTATTAACATCTGTTTATCTAATTTATTTAAATTCAAGGTTAAGTATTTTTTAATACGAATAAAAGTGTATAATTGCCACTGATAATAGTGAAAGCGTCGGTTAATAAGAAATCTTAAAATCACATGATATAAACTCAATTAAATATATTGATTGAATTGGCTTTCACTTGGTAGAACTCCATTATAACACGGTGAAAAAATAGCAATGTATTTTAGTTCTACAAAATTATTTTTACAAGTCTAGTTTGATTCTACGATGGCGTGAGCCGAAATAGCTATCAACTATATTTGTAAAAATAATTTTGTAGAATCAATTAAATATTGTTATGTCCCCGATATCCCATCGAATTGAAGAAACATCGTAAACACAAATGTCTAAGAACTCAGATTAAAATTGAAAAGAAAAATATATGGTAAATTGGGCTTTGCTGGGGCTTATCCCTGACCCCCCTGATCGCCCTCTGGCGGCTAACATCTCAAATATTGAGACAGCTGATTGTATTGTAGTTTGTTAATATGAAAAGCTAATTTTTGTATTGAATTATAGCTTTATTTCACCTAATAATCTCCAGAGATTTAGTTTAAATTGATACAATTGAATTATTTTGTTTTAAATATTTTTTTTAACTCAGTGGGTAAATATGTAAATATGGATTTACTTGGCATCGTTATCCACAAATGTTATCATAAAAAATTGATTGAATTTTTTCACCTGACGTAATTGTTAAAATTTGGTGATAAATACTCACATTCATTTTTGGGAGTTAATCGTTTTTCATCGTAGTAAATAATTGCTTGTTTAAATAATGTTATTCTGAATATAGTCATGTAACGCATTGCCAATGACGTCATTTTGGAAAAGGGACTGCAGGTAAAAAAAATTAACTTTGAAATGATTCTAATAAGAATTCAATAAATCAGCCGTCAATAATTTTAACACCAAGCGAAGAAAATATATTAAATTATAATTTTATCAAATAAAAATATAAAGCAGTTTAAATGTCGGAAAAAAACCTCATGGAAGTTCTATTTTTCGCCACCAGTGGTCGACATGACTAATCTGAAACAATGACAGATTAATTACATTTTATGTTCTGATCCATTTTAACTGAAATTAGAGTGCCGAGTATCGGAGGCAACCAACTGTGAAATAAGTATAGAGAGTATCAGGTCATCATTGATGAAAATCATACTACTCGCTTATTATTATTTGAGTAGTGTGAGAAGAAAAAGTTTAACATGACAACACAAAACTTTTTTCATCAAGGGCCAATTATTATCGGGTGCTTCGAGCTAAGCACTAAATACGATTCGATTCGACTTAGGAGGCGCTGCGACCGAAACCAATTACTTATGATTTTACGTTTACGATATTTAAGAAGATTTTCGACATATTTTTGGCCACTCTGCTATTACGTTGCGTTTTATCTAGACGGATTTAAAAATATTACAGTATAAACGTGCGAGCATTTGTATTTATTACATCTTTTGTTTTAGTCAAAATGGTGTTGTTTTTATTTGGAATATTGGCGATATATTTACAAGTTGATGTTTTCGCTTTCAATGCTAGCGATGTGAAATCGTGGATTCCGAATATTGAAAGGAAGAAGATGGATGATACAATAAATTTGGCGCAGTTTCTGCCATATTCTCAATTAAAAAACGCGCGCAGTGCTCGTGTGTCGTATACAACGGAGCCGGAACTGTGGAAATCGTATCACGCGCATCCTATAGAATATTATGAAGCCACTCAAGACGAAGACGAAAGTGCTAAAAGGATAATTGTAAAGCCTGAAAGAAAATATGATCATGATACGTATACATTTACAACACATGGACATGATCAATCTGATTATCAAACGTCATGTCATGAAACTAGATCTGGCGGTGAAGACGCATTGACGCAAATAACAAACATTGTTTCAAAAATAGCGAAGATGTTGTTTGGAGCGTTCGTAATTATAATTCTTCCGATGCTTTTAACAAAGATGTTCTTTTTTCCGTTGAAACTGTTTTTCATTATGAAGATACTGTTGAAACTCGCATTGATATGGCCGATTTTGACTAGAGTATTTCCCATGTTGGGTTCCAACAGTGTTGTCGTTGCTAAACTAGTATCACCGTCTGCCCTGGAAGCCACTAGAGATTTGGTGGACTATTTTCAACAAGAATTGACGGATAAAAACTCGACTAAGTCAGAGAAGTCTTTCAATTTCAACGACACCACAGACGCGACGTTTTTAGCGAGATCAAGTTTAAATCCGTATTGCGATCAGAAAATGTCGTGTTTTTTATCAAAAGCTATCTTATCGAAGCGTTTCTTAACTAAATTCGCTACTACGGCTGCTGTTTTAATGGGAAATAAAACAGGGCTAAATAAGTTTATAAGGTTTCTTGAAGATAAAAACGAATTTAAAGAGTGTGTTAAAATAAACTGCAGCGAGGACAGAGTGGATGATAAACCAAACAAAATGTGATTTTGCTGATATCGAAATTATTTTTTTTCGATAAGATTAAGCGATTGTAAAAATTCTAGTGAATTTTAATAATTTTCGAATATTATTGAAAAATATACGTTTATTGATTACGTAATTCAAAATTATTTCACCTACGATATAAGATCGATGTTGCATCATTTAACAAACACAAAAAGTGCTTAGTCGATTTAATTTATAATACAAAAATTAAGTGAATTAATTGCAGTTGCCAAAGTCAATGGCATCGAATATGTACAGGTATGCAGTTTTAAATAAATTATCGATGATATATTTTAGTAATTACACCCAGTCATAATGTTTATTCGGAACGTGTTCATTCTGTCATTCATCATATGTGCTTCTGCACAAAGTGAAACACTTTCGGGAACTGTGGAAGGAACCGCTCGTTTAAACGTCGTTTTTCCCGAGTTAGACCTCAAGTCAGATAATAATGGCGTCCGGCGACAGTTACAGGCGCCGATGGTGGATCCTTCGGGACTTCAATCCAAAGAAACAAACTCGTTGCGACTTCTTCAACTTCAGATGGAAATTTTACGAATGCAGGATATGGTCAAGCGGCAACTTGCTGAAGAAAATTCGCGAGCGAAAATCGTAACGCGTAAACCTACTACAACAACCACTGAAGGAACGCCGAAAAAAATTGACAGTGAAAACGAGCCGGAAGACAATGCTACGCGATTAGGACGCCTTTTAGAATCATTAAGTGGAAGCGGACAAAAAAAAACTGTACCCACTTTTCAATTAGACGGTATACAGGATGAAATAGAATCTCTTCAAAAACAACTGGGGAAAATTACTGCGAATAGAGCAAGGAATGCAAACGAGTCAAATCTTAAGAATGTAGTTAACAGTCCTGTAATCAAAAAACCTACCCGTGTATCTTATTTTGATGCACTAAAAGAGGGTAGCAAACCTCGTTCCAGTGATGTCCCTCACTTTAGATCTCGAGAAAGTGAAGATAATGATTTAAACGATGATTCAAATAGTGATAACGCTCGTGCTGCAAGTACACCATCCTTACTCAGTTCCCTCGAAAGACAGCTGCTAAAATATCAAAATAGTCTTAATGATAAGAAATACGTGAACCCAAAATATTTTTCAATGTATGAGACAGATAACAGTAAAGAAGTAAAGAAATATAAACCGGATATCGACTTCGAAGATGCATACGAACGTCATAGTGATTTCAGCCACGGTCATAATCTTAAAGAGCACACATACGATGAAAAATTTGAACTTAACCACGTCGGCGGGGAATCACGAGAGTTTAATCCCAGTTTGGCTAACCCGATTACGAATTTTTTAAGCCCAACTCAAGTTAGTATTGGCGGAGACGGTCATAATGCTGTATTAGATTTGGTGTTGGAAATTGTTAGATTGGCAGCTGGAGGTGACGGCCGTGGATTATTGGGAGCTATCATCAGGTTGCCCGCCTTGATTATTCGTGGACTGTTGAAGACCATAGTCTCTGCACTGGCTAGTGGTGGTTTGCGAGGGCTGATCGTCAAGTTCTTGGTGCCTCTCATCGTTTTGGTTGCGGTTAACTTGCTGATTATTTTCTTGACGTGGTGGCTTTGGGAAGACGGTCATTGTGACGTTGAGAATAAAGTGGAGATAGAAAAGAACTTTTACGGTTAAGAAAAATATTTTTGTTATATGAGGATATCTAAGTGATTTTAATACTTGAGTGAAATTACAACTGACCTCTTCAGTTTTTTATCAAATATTTCTAGCTTAAAAAAGATGTACAACTTATCAAATCTTAAAAGAAAAGCAGATTCCAGTTTGGATGTAAATTAAGTAATTAATCAATAATTGTAGCAATCGTGTCTGTTATCTATGTATTTTTATGACTGTCTTCATTAGCGCCAGCATATTAATTACAACACGGTGAAAAAAATAGCGATGTATTTTAGTTCTACAAAATTATTCTTTTTTAAGATATAGTTGATAGCTATCAAAAATATAATAATTTTGTAGAACTAAAATCAATTGCTATTTTTTTCACCGTGTTATAATGGAGTTCTACCAAGTGAATGCCAATTCAATCAATAGCATATTAATTGTCTACTTTTATTAAGGTTACAAGTATTCATTGAAAAACATTTTTAAATACGTTAATTGAAGATTAGCTGACATAAATATAAGTTTCTTTTACAATGTGGTTTCATTGTTTTATTTCGTGAATGCTAATTTGCATCTCATGTAGAGAATAAACGAACCATATTGCATTTAAAACTACAAACCGCCGACGTCTCACAAATAATATGTGGCGAATTAACGATATTTAATCTCATGATAACTGATTAACACTTGAACACTTGAAATTACAATGTATTATATTAGTAGAATTTCATTTAATTGAATGTTGATTTTTTCATGATGTTTTTTTTATAAAAAAATATCTCAAATGTTAGTTTACGTAAAATTTGTAAAATTATTCTCATAAATTTATAAAAGCTTTGCATCCTATTATAAGCTTTGGTACGTAATAAAAAATATTAAATCACAATGAGGATGTAAACAGTAATTGATAGAAAAGATTATCTATCGTAATAAACAAATATTTAACAAAATATTACGAATAGCGGATATTAAGTCTTCAAGGAAAAAGGGTCAACGCCTTCTTTTTAAATGTACTGTCGATGAATTTTTTCATTTTTTATTTGGATTATAGACATTTTTCAATGAAGCAATTATTGCACAACTGAAAATTATTATGACTGAATAATTAACAAATGATTACATATTATTACTCATTATGCCTCGCAATACTTAAGTACATCAAAATAACGTCAAAAGAAATTAAAATGAAAATACATAATAAATTAATTTGTAATATTAAATCAATTATGTATGTAATTTTAGTAAATACCTTACGATGCAAAAAAAATGTCTAATGATTAATAGTGGGAAATTGGAATTTTTGTTTTTGGATACGTATTCTGAAATATTTTTCACACGATGCATTTTCGCTTTCTATAAATAAAAACTTATCAATCGAAAAATAATTGCAAGACTGGTGTTTGCTAATATATTTAAACATAGTATAAAAGTGTTTAAGTGAATCTTTAACGCAAAATATCTTTTATTCTGGTATATTAAATATATAGTACATGTCTAAATATAATTAAAAATATATTTAAAATTATTTTATTGTTGAAAATTAAAACAGTTCTCATAATAGATTTAGGGTCGTCAACTTGTAATCAAGCGAGGCAAGTGTTGGACAATAATAACATAATGAAGGACGTAATATATATGATTTTTTTATTATGTGATTGTATTGGAAAGTTTTTCAACACTTATCTATATCGATATGTATCCCTGAAATTTTGTATTTTTGCATATGTTATATGTAAATTGTACGATGTCAAAATAATCTAAAATAATTGCCCTGCTATCAAGCAGTATTTTAATCGGTTATTAAAATAAATTAGATATTGAAATTACAAAAAAAATGTTAATATTATTAATAACTATTGATCTTCGCGAAATACGATTGGATATGCTGAATCGTGTATTTGTAAGGATTTTAAGATTGTTCAAAAAATATTTATACATATTTTCTATTCTACAGAATAGCATATTTGTAATTTCACTTATGTATTTGTATAATCACTGAACCAAATATAGGTTGTTAAAAAAAAGACTGCACTTTGTTTTATTTTAAGCAAATGAATTTATACGCGAAAGCTTGAACGAACTTTTTTATACAGCATTACGCAGGTACGTGACATAAATTTGAAATAATATATTATCAACAAAAATGAAAATGATATATAAAAGAAATACATTGCACTAAATCTGGAATATTTTCGTAAATATTGTAATCAAAACACTATAACACGGTGAAAAAAATAGCAACGTATTTTAGTTCTACAAAATTATTTTTATAAATATAGTTGATAGCTATTTCGGCTCACGCCATCGTCAGAACTATGCTCAAACGAACATTTGCTTATCTATATATAGCCGTGTAGAAAAGGTACACAATACATCTTCTCTTCTGTTTCAACGACGTAGCTTGTTTCTTGCTCGCAATAAAACAAAAAATTGCAAATGAAACTAAAAAGGCGGCTACATAAATAAGTGTAATAAATTTTTTCACCGTGTTATAATGGAGTTCTACCAAGTGAATGCCAATTCAATCAACAAAACACTATACTTATTTTACATGACTAAAAAGTTAAGAAGTGTATCAGAGGAAATTAAATTATAATAAGAATATCGTTAATGTTAAAGTTCACTAGAAAGTATTTATGTTGAGGTAAAGCAGATAGTTTTAAAAGCTGTAATTATAATAATTATAATAAGCTCATGGAAATTGATTTTACTCTTTTCATACAACTGTTGTAATGTGTTATTCTTTCCGAATTTCCGAAAATGTTGTATCTTAACCAAGGAAATATTTTGATATTGCAAAAATATGTTTTGTTTTATTTGATTAGATTTAAATTGTATCTTCTTTCGATATTCATAAAGAGCTACGTGCTTAGCATTCCAGGAAAACGATATTACAATTCCTGCGTAAATTGCACGGCGGTGTCCTGTGCATGTACACAACACCGAGGCTATACAAACTGCGTAGCTGTTAGTTCGTGCGGGATCCATTCCTCGTGGCGAAGCATGTCAGAAGTGCTGGCCTGCTGATCGCCAGAGGCAGAGGCAGGGGCGGGGGAGTACTGCGAGGGGTAACGCGCGGGAGGAACGGAAAAGTTGGGCGGGGGTGGAAATCGCGGGGAACTTTTGAGTGGGTTCAAAGCGCACGCGTCACTGCCAGGACCGCAATCAGAAATATGCACGAGAACAAATTATTTCACTTAAAAGAAAATTAAATTGGTTACCATGTAAATACAGCTCAGCCATTTTTTTGCATCGAAAATAAAATAACGTTATCAATAGCGGGCTTGATACAAAGTCGGTTTCACTAATGTTCACTTCCACTGTCAATGCTAATCAGCTTTTTTGTAAAGTGCGTCAATATGCATATTTTTATTTTTAGAAAAACTTTTGTCAAAGTCATTTATTGAAAAAGTTGAACAGTGTCAACCATTCATTCATTTATTAGAATAATATTTAAAGAATATACAAATATCCTTATTTCTATTTACAAATGCTTAGTGGAATCAATCCTGATCATAATATTGATGTCGATTGAAATAGTCGTAAAAAAATTGTTTACTTCATGATATCGACTGAAGGTGCTTGATAGAATTTGAATTGTTACAGCTTTGCACGATTCCACATGTTTTGTCACTAACGACCCGGGTATCGCCTTTCGGCATCTTCAGGCATTCCATCACACGGATGCAACAGAACTGACGTGAGTTCTGTTGGACGTCACTGTTGCTCGTGCAGTATTATGTTTATGTCCATGCAATATTCTTTCATCATTTTATAACATAATTCTATGAAAATTACTTCATTCATACCACAGAAGAAAGTTTTGCCATTTGATTAAGTATCTGAAATTCAGTTGGGTTTTTTTGAAATATGTTTACTGAAATAATTGATGGTTTTGGATCAATTGCGATGGAGTTTACTACTAACCTTACCAATACTCTTATTTGAATAAGGAAATTGTAATAGGGGTAGCTTAGGTGCGGCCCTGTCGTTGGTATCGAGCGTCGGCGTCGCCGCCATATTGCGATTTCAGTCGCTGAGATCGTCTCGCGAAGCTCGTTTAGCGCTCATCGACTTTCAGCGCTCCAATACACGTCGATCGGGGGCCAGGGACCGTGGCCCAGCGACCTCAATGGCCCCTTCATAGGCCAGAAAGGCCCCCGACTGCCTAGCACCAGAAAAACCCGAAAATCGCGAGTGATCTGTGACGTAAATACGTGATCGGATAAACCCGCGCCGCCTCGCGGACAATTTGTGTTATAGTGCTATTAGATTATATTAGAAATTAGTGCTTTTGAAACCATTAAATATTCATCTAAACGTGTATAAATATACCCTCTACGATCGTAAGTGTTTTTTGATTGATTAATTCTCGGAAATCATCTATTTGAGTCTGCGAAAGTACAGTGTTTTCTTTCTGAAAAAATGGTGGCCATTTTGAGTTTTCCGCAAGGCTGCTGCGATTTTGGAAGGCGTGTGTGTTTACGCTGTATTTTTAGACTATATTATCGTTTTAATACTCATTAGTTGCGACGGAATGTGACAACTGCATTACTTTAACAGCACCAGCATTATCAAAAAGCTGTTATTATTCCCCGTAGAATTACAGTCTGTAATCGAAACTATGTCAAAGGCAGATGACTCACTAGGAAATGTTGAATCTGTAGGTTTCATTTTCATCGCAAAAGATCGTGACACATATTTGCCAATGTTACGAAAAGATTCTTCCTGAATTAAATATCTAAACACGACACGTATAATTACTAAAGTTCCATCAAAGCTTTATTGTTATCTTCTAAAGCACGCACAATAAATACAAATAAATATATAACCACTATGTATTTTGATTTGATACTTTATAACACAAAGTATTACTAAACAAAAAATGACCAAAACTTGAGATATACATTTAATTACATTCATTTGAAAACAATAACATTTTAGCAGATGTTTTAAATAATGAATCGATTTCTTGTCTGCTTCATGCGAAATGACAACCATTGTTTTAAAGACTTGTATGTATAATAAACAATCAATAACTCAAACTGTTGATGGAAAACAAGAACACATTTTTATATAAAATTGACCAGTTATTTAGTTTAATGATACATTTAAAACGAAATATACAGATAAGTCGCGAAAGGTTTTGGCGATTTAAAATATGGCAAACAACGCCCGTCTGTTGTTGCTAAACGTAGTACAATTATACGTTATTATTCATTGATATCAAGAAATATGATCTTTTTTATAAAACGAATGCTTTTTCGATGTATATTTTAACGATTACATATATATTGAAGAATAATAGATCGATCAAGTATATGATGATTAAACGACAGTCGATAAACAAAATTATATTTTGAGCTTTGGTAAAAATATAAAAAACCGTATTTAAAAAAAGTTGAGTAAGAATTATGAAATTATAATGACGCGTTTAAAATTATTTTAATGCTAGTGAAGTGTTTTGTATCAAATATTAAATACAGAAAAACGGTGAAAGACTTCAGAGAAAATTTTAATTGAATATGCGCTAAAAGAACGATTTAGTTCAAATTCATTTAATTTTAGACACGAAAATTATCAATTTTCAAATATTTTTTTTGATATAATCTTTACTTCAGATAAATATTACTTAGTATAAACTTTGAATTAATCATAGCAAGTAATTTTCAAACACTAATGTTTCCATTATGCTTTTCATTGCTAACCGTTCGTTATGAAAATATTGATTTTAAATATGCAAGAAAATGTACCGTGCGATATTAAATATTTAAACGTTTTTGATTAAAATAAAACATTGCGATGATAAAATTCATTTCTGGCCGGGAGATTTTTCTTAAAATTCACAAACTAATATATTTTTCCACTTGTTAGTCACCGATCGGAAATATAGTGAATAGAAATGTCTTCGTAGGGATATACAAAGACCGATTTCGATAAGAGTTATCAATATAGATTGTTAATTGGTGATTGTGGTGAAATCTTTTGGGATTATTTCCGAACATCCTTTGTGATTGGCAGTCACTTTTTCAAGGTAAGTCATCAACAACATTTCTTACTTTTCTCAATATTTATAAGAATAAAAAACATATTTTTTCACATATTTCCCAAATCAATAAATACATATAATAACTTAGATCGGATTCTGTTCATTTTGGCCACATTTCTTGTACTAATTATACTTAAAAAATAGAACAGTGTTTCGCCAAAAATTGTCAGTTAAACTATATAAAATATTTATATTTCTTAAGTTTCTTCTCTGGCTTTAATAATTTTTATTTAATTTTATTTAATTTAAGTATTCTTTAAGAAAGTATGTGTTTTGATTGGATATACATGTTGTGATATAGCAACAATCAATAATAAAAGTTAATTCTCAAGAAATCTTTTGTCTTAATTATGTCAGTTTTAAGACAGAACGTGAATCACATATATCCCTGCCTTACCATTTTTTTGTCACATTCACAGTATAATAATAAAACATTTAACGATGTATTAATATTTAATATGTTTAAGGATTAAAAATGTTAATGCTAAAGATTTGAATATATCGTTACTCTTTTAGAATCAATTGTTATTCATACTTGGAAATTATAAAACTCATTTTATATAATAAATATATAGTCATGTTGATATTATATCATTTGACAATGTTTGCATAAACGATAACGGTTCCGACTTTTTTGGAAATGTGATGAAAGTGGAATTAAAATATTTTATATTTGTTTTGGATCGACAGTTTAATTGTTAATATTATAAAATATTGAAACTTAGAAAATGTACTGGAAATTGTTAAAAAATAAACATTTTTTGGTCGATGATTTTTTTATTTAAAACTTACTGCACTAGACCTCGATTAGATTTTATATTAGATTTTTCGGTAAAAAAATTCATTTATTTATATCTTTTCTTAGTTTTACTCTTTGTTAATTGATTTAATTTTATTGAAGCTTTAAATGTATTAAAATTATTCTGAAAAAAGTTGAAAGTCAAATTTGATATAAAAAAAAAATTTTATCTGCTCTGAACGTTGTCGCAAATTTGCAATTCAATTTTGCATCAGTTTTCATCCATAGTTAACAACATGGGATAATATATAAAGCGAAAAAGAAAATCTATTTCAAAGCAAAAATAGTGTTTGAAAAAAGACTTTTAGTAAAAAATATTCTAGTAGCGTTTTATAGAGATATCCAAAACAAAAAGGAAACAAAGCCACGCGCACATATGCATAGCACATGTGAAGTGTTTTAATTATGAAAATATTCTTTTATTTATGTCGAATAAAGTACAATGAGAAGTCATTATTTCATAAACTTAATTTGGTATCGAGTCTGGAATCAATAAGCTGGCAAACATAGTCAACTAATGAAAATACACTCGAACCGATTTATTATTATATTGTGTTCACAAATCATGAATGAAATATTGTGGAAATTGAAGCAAAACAATAGGGTAGTGATTATGGCATGAAAATATGAATTATTTACGAGTTTTATTGTCATAGATTTATTTAAATGTTAACAATCAATTATTAATATTTTTCAAACAACATAAAGACAAACCAATAATCCATTAAGAGCTCAAAGTCGTAAAAGACTTATTACGAAGGGATATTATTATGGGAAAATTTTAATCCTTCATAAAAGTTTGATTAACAAAAATATTGAAATTTATATAATTTTTATTTAAAGATCAACCCTGCCTTATTTACTTGTTGCAACACTCAAAGTGGGTTGCTGTTTTTTTATAAATTTAAAAATACTTAACATCGGGATAGAGTATGTATAAAAAAACATAAAAACATTGATAAATTAAGTACCCATATTTCTCAAATATCCATAAACAGCATATAACAGATGATTAGTCTATTATGAAGTTTACGCATTTACGTATATTTTTTTTATATCTCTCTTGTAATATTAGGCTTCTTGAATTTCGTATCAAAAATATGTTATGTCGTGGGTGTCTAACCAGTGGATCCCGAATCACATCAAGAAATTGTTTTTTTAGATTTATTAAAATCTAATAATAAAAATAGTACATCCGCAAGTTAAACCATTGTGTTCGACATAAATCGTGATTATTTGACTAAGCGAATGGTGAAAATAAAGGAGACCTAATTTAAACTACGAAAAATGATGTAAAGTACAATAAAATAAATTATTCATTAGAATCTTATTGCAGGTCGATCTCAAGCAATTGAAAATAGAAAAGTAGCTCGCAGCGATCAAAAGGTTGGGTGCCTTTGTGTTAGATGCAAGACACCAATCCCAAGCGGATACTGGTCCACGAATTTTCAAAAATTAAGTTCATAGAACTTAAATATGATATAAGGTGGATCAGAGAGATTAATTGGATCAGCTAATAATAAGAAAATACCCATGTGAATATTGCACTGTGTTACTAGCATAAATTTCAACTATTCACAAACAAATCAAACCCATTTACCAATATATAAAAAAGATACAAACGCCCGTTAAAAATTCGTCTTTGTGACCAAATTGGTTTGAATGTCAAATAAATTACACTAACCATGGCTCATTGCGGTTTATTCGTATTTGTACATCAAACTATAATACAATTGTTTAGTTGGTAACTGAACCGTATCAGTTTATGAACCAGTTAACATGACTTCTATTCCTTATGGGCCATTTTCTTACAATAATACGCCGTTTCACTGTGATAGTTGATAAACCATTTATATATATGGCTCTTCGTTTTTTGGGAACAAACAAATGGAGAATAGAAATCATCACGTTATATTATCTAACAGATTGCAACTGTAACTTTAAAATGATTTCCATTGTAAATAGCTGCTTAATCATTCAGATCCATTGAATTTTAATAGGCCCACAATTGAATTTAATAAATCTATTAACTCAACATTCTTTATTTCATTATTACGATGTCAAGTAAGAGTGTAATGAAATGTAAATATTCTTCACTTTAAAAGTGTTAACTCCCACTTCTTGGTGGATAGGCATAACATATAAATAATCATATAATATATTTGAGTATTGTTTAACATGATTTGTAATCGGGTTTGGTTTCGTTTAGCGCGATTATTATCAACTGATACAATACAGATTACAAACAGGGTTATTTATATGAAAATCCGAGTTAAAAATTAGCAGGTATACAAAACCAAAGATGTAAGAACTGAGAAAACAATTTGAAGGAATTATAAATGTAATAACTTAATGAATTAAAATAGTTTTCAAATAAAATGTTAACGAGTTCTAAGCAATAATTTAATAATAAGTAAAATCAAAAAGCCATTAAGAATTCAAAAACAGTTTTTAATGATTTTTGTGTTACTCCAAGCATCTGCTGAAGTTATAAACCAGCTTGGTGAAAATGGTTATAATATTCATCTTAAAATTGAGAAATTTATATTGTAAACAGATGTCATTGAACTCAAAAAATAAACATATAAAAAAATCATTAAGAGATTTAGTTTTTGCTTTTTTAATTTCTCGTACGTATTATTGAGGATAAAGATACATATCAATGGTTTAATGACTTTGTTTTGGCGGTTAAAACTACCACAGTGTCAAATATTTAGTTAAGTAACATGTAATTATATGGCGAATTGACTGAATAGAGCTAAAAACTAGCTAAAACAGATTACTGGTAATGTAAAATCACTGGAAATTCGATCAAAACTGTACTTTTTATTTCTCTAGTTTCTTTCTCTAATTAAATACCAACAGTTATTTATAATATCAAACAAAAATTTCCTGTACTTTTATCAGTATGAAAAACTATTTTTATACTTGAAAAATAAAGTGCCTTACCATCAAAAGTTGACAGTAGTAAAAATGACCGAAAAGCCCTCTGTTTTGTCATTTCAAGAGTTAATTATTTCGATGCCATTATTGAATCGGAAGCTTTCTAAGTATCAAAATTCAGTATTAAATATTAAATTTATATCATTTACATTTTTATGTTGCATGTACCATTTAGGTATACTTTGCTGGATCATCTGTTATTTCAATGCTATCATTTATTATTCAAATTGAATAACGATTAATGTACTATAAACATCCAAATACACTATGACGTACGTTTCATCAGAGAAAAGCTTGGTAATAAATCCATTCGATATTAATTATTTAATGTAAGTTAACCAAAAGAAAATGTCTTTAAAACGAATACTCATATGTCAATCACTCAATGTAAAAAAAAATCCTTGAAATTTCTTTACAACTAGAAAAGTATTTTATCCAATTGAATACTTAGATTTAGTTTCATCAGAAAAAAACTGAGACGAGTTCAAATTATTAGCGACACTAAATGGTAATTGATAGTTTTATTATCATGTCATATATTCTTTATCAAAACTGTGGAGAAGATTCAATCTTCGGTATTAATAGAATATATTTATCGAAAAAAAGAAAAGTTGACACAAAAAACGTACATATACGATAGTAAAATTTCCATACTTGAATTATTATACACACACGTCAAATTTGATGAACGTCTAAAACATCAGCACGTTATTGTACTTAAACCAATCCCATAAAATTACTAACTCTTAAAGCGTCAAAGTGACGGGTGATTTATAACAAACATATATCATATTTTATTTTTTATCGTTTAATCATTGTTAAAATCTAAATTGTTGGGCTCACTAAATATCTATATACAAATTTTGAATGATACAAGTTTGGTAATCTCTGAAAGCGAATACGGCATCGGTGTTAAACGACACTATTTTATATTTATATGATTTCTCTCAAATTAATAACTAAAGTAGAAAACGATTATAATGCTTACAGTGGAGTTCTTTCAATCTTTCTACTGTATGTCATTTTTCTACACATATCTTTTATTTATCTAGATACAGATCAATTATTTTTATGTATTGTAGTTATCTAAAATTCGTATCGATTGATTGATTCCTAATTCTCCCACATAAATTCAAAATTTCATATGCCTTGTAATTTGCTTTTAATTTAATTTCAGTTTTATGTAATGAGACGTAATTTATAGTAAAAACTTAACCTGAACATATGTCACAGGCAAGGTTTAATGAAAATTTATATATATTTTTACAAACAAATGTCGTTATTGACAATAAGCGTGCGGTAGACACATTTTTTGAATCACATGAGATCAATTAATATAAGATTTTTTGTAAAGTCATTGAGGTCATCTCGATCAGTAATAAAGTTATCTTAAGCCTCCAAAAAAGATCAAATTGGAGTTAAATCTTGCTAGAACTTGTGCTTAAACTTTCCAGATTGCTAGTGTAAAGCTTTCAGGTCTACGTTTGAATTAAAATTAAAATAATATATGCATATATTCATAGTAAAAAACAAAAGCACAATTCAGATATTAAAAAAATGTTTCAAGAGGATTTTATGGTTTCTTTATACAGCATTAATTGTTATATCGCATATATCGATCGTGTTCTTTAACAGATCTCCAAAAAACAATGGTTAAAGAAAAGTTTTATAGCTAAATATTTATAAAATAAAACCATTAAATTTAATGTTCCTTAACGAAATAGTTCATTGATGGATCAATGCTATTGCAATATAATATTGTCGTATTTGTTATGCCGATAAAATCTAAAATGCGATTTGATCGATTTGAAAAAATGCGAGTCATTTTTGTAACATTATTCATGTAAGCAATCTTATTGAAAACATTTTTGCTCACCTAAATATGACCCAAAAAAAAATATTCATTTAATAAAATGATTAACGATATAGTATATCAAAACAAAATAATCGGTAGAATAGTTATATATTTGAAAACATTATCCAATATTTATAATATCCAATAGGTGCTAGAATTTCTACAAAATAACAATTTCTTAATCGATGGCTATTCAAGTATTATTTATGTGAACAAATGTGACAGACAAACTTCAAAACAATGTATTTTGTAAAACTCCATTATAATGGATGATAAATAGTTAATGAGATTTTTTTCAAAGATTGTCAGATACTTTGAATGTAATGATGGACAGAACGATAGAGTCTTCAGATTCATTTTTTAAAATCATTAAACATCATTATACTCCAGAATTCAGTACTAAAATGTCGTTCTAAGGTTTAAAAAGTAAGCTTTCGTCACCTCATGACCTATGGAAACCTAAAAAAAATATCGTGTATAAAGTCGTTTTTGAACACGCTTATTTTGTCCGTGAACATTTAGCCATGTGATCGTTCTGTTTTGTCTCGGGAACGTTCTTTTGGATAATGATCATTCATCAGAGTGATCATTTCTTTCGTGAATGTTTTGTCGTGGAACCAAATAAATACGTTGAGAAATATTAACTACTTCTTTACAGTTTCCAAGAGTGTCTGTACCCACCACCATCCGCAACGGCTTAACACTTTTCTGACATGCTGTATTTCAGTGTTTCAAATTTTGCCATGAATGTCCGAAGAAATTTCCTCAACACTCGGTTGCAGCCCCTTAAGTGTGTAAAAATTTGAAAGAAACTAGTAAACGAACCGATTTAGTGTATATCACTTTTAAGGTATTAACTGTTACTTCTTCATGGAAAGGTATAGTGTAATATTTTAAATTATAAAAAAAAAACACTTTTCGTACTTGTTTCTACAACACAATTTTAAAATCAGGACCGGTTTCGATCATCACGCGCGGTAAGTCGCGTCAGTCGATAATACTCGTGATGGACGAAACCGGTAGATATCATAAAACATATTGTCGAAATAAGAACTAAAAACGTGTTTATATTATTCAAAATTTTTACTATCAATTGCTTAGAAACCATTCGTAGGAGTGTGGAGATTTAATAAAAGAAATGTTGCAATAATTCCAATCAATCACTATATAGACACGTATGGCATCTGTCATGGACAGATATTATAATATTAAAGCACTCCTCTGTGACGCTAGCATCCCTGCCTAATGCCCAGCTAATTTAGTGGTTGACCTGCAAATGATTTATTGATGTGCTGTGAATATGTAGAGTGCAAGAATCTATGCTTAGACTTTGTTATAAAGCGGCATAGATTTCACGCCACACAAACGTTATGTCCAAAATTTCGCGGCACGCGACAAGTCAATATTTAAAAAGACGGAATATGCAACATCGACACATATATTAAAACTCATTATCTCTGCATTGTTTATTTTATTTACGTACAATTTGTTTCTTATAAATGTAAGTTTTATGTTGTAGATCGTGTGTATAATATTTATCTACTTATGACTTTTAATTTCGACAAAGAAATAATTATTTCTGCGTCCAAGTGATTTCACAAAATATTTGATAGTGTAGAGTCTACACTATCATAATTCGTCTACACTGTTACGAATTATGTGATTTTTCTTCAGTTAGAAAAATGCACAGAGGCACACCAAACATCGCCGTGCGGCACATCGGTTGGGGAATACTAGTATAAAGTATACATTACATAAAAGTCCATTGTAGTGATTTTGGTGGTCAATTAATGGAAACAATTAAAAAATTAAACTTTATCTAAACACTTTTTGGTGCTTTTTATAAAAGAGAAAAACATGATTTACTCAGAAACGTAATGCTAAAAGAATATATTGACAAAATGTATTCAAGAAAAATGGTAAATATAATACGCTATACAAGAAAAATAAGCAATTTTATGTAATTTTAAAGTTCTCAAACAATTTTGGAAAAATAATTATTGTTATGTTAGTATTAAGCTATGATGTAAAAGAAATACTTAATTTGTTATTAAAGGGGGATTTATGACAAATAATTTGGATATAACTAACACGATGGAAAAATAGCAATGTATTTTAGTTCTACAAAATTATTTTTAACAAATATAGTTGATAGCTATTTCAGCTATAACTGTATAATAATATATCGCCATCGTCAGAACTAATATAAGAACGTATTCAGATAATCGTAATTCAGAAATAAGAACGTAGTTCTGACGATGGCGTGAGCCGAAATAGCTATCAACTATATTTGTTAAGAATAATTTTGTAGAACTAAAATACATTGCTATTTTTTCACCGTGTTATAATGGAGTTCTACCAAGTGAATGCCAATTCAATCAATAAATTGGATATAACGGCTTCCATTATTTTAGTATATAAAGCAACTTAAATATATAATTGAAATATAAGGTAATTAAAAGATTAATGGAACGATAGTGAAAAAATAGTAATGTATTTTAGTTATTTTTATGCTAGCACAATATGAAGCTAGGGTGTTAAAACAAAAGTATTGTGTACAATTTCTACACAGCTAAGTATAGATAGTTAAATGTACGTTTAAACAGTTCTGATAAAGGCGTCAGCCGAAATAGCTGTAAATTATATATCTTGTAAATTTTGCAGAGCTAAAATACATTGCTATTTTTTTACCATGTTATAATGGAGTTCTATGAAGTAAATGCCAATTCAGCCAATAGAACGATAGTATTTTAATAAGCAATACAAAGGAAATTTACCTGTACAATTTAATATAACAGAAAATACAAGCATCAATCAGTCTGTCTGCCTATCACAAGAAATCATTCGAAACAAACTGGCAACGTGAGACTCGCACATGCCGTTTTTAGACAAACGTTGTTTTTTTTTTATATCTTTTCAAATTAATATTGACTAGTAAAATGGATGGATTCCATTTTGTTGAGGTACGGTTCACGATGGTATTTTCAGATTCCACCATAAGCTTGAACAAATATAATGCCTTACTTACGTTGGTGTCCCAATATGGTCACTTTATTCCGGGAAAAACCGAGTGATGCTGGCATTATAAATACCCGCGTTTAATCAATTGTAAAACACAGTAAAAAGGTTTGCACGATGTAGATTTAATAATATTTTATAAAAATCACATGTTATTACATATTTGAACCATTTGATGCTTAAATAAATGTGAGTGAAGCAAAATAAGTCAATGTCCGTTAATTTTAATCGTATTTTAGCCAGAAAGACAAAGATATGAAAAAATATTTACATTTGCTTTTAAAATAAAATTCCATTGCCAAAAGATTTTTTGCTTTATTTTGTTTCCGCGTAAAATTTGCTTAACAAAAATAAATGGTTCCACAGTGTCCTTGCGCCATCAGCGGGATGTTAAAACGTAAACGTTACTCATGTCAAATTCTTATGTGTGGCAGTAATGCGTAAAAAAACTTTCCTGTTCAGCTCTGAATCATCGTTTTTCTTCTGCCGTTATCAAAACTTTCGCCTGATGGAAATTCGGCTAAGCCGAACCCCACTCCCGGCGCCAGACGCACTTATTTCTCACCTACCCCCTACCCTGAAAAATCTATACATCGTAGCTAAAAGCTTGCGCACGGAGTTTAGTTAGGGGATTTGTGGAATCTGTAATTTTATTTATGTGTCTTTATTGCGGTGTAGTAACCGAGTTACAAGCTTTTGTACCACTCGGTTACACGGTCAATGGACTTAAACATATGTGAAAGATTTTATTTATTGGACAATTATTTTATCGGATTTATGCTCAGAGCACGTTCGAATCCAAGCCACGAACATTCGGTTTCAAAATAACTAACGGTGTAGGTAATGATTTGCTTAAAAAATGCACTCAGTCTTAAGTGTATTTATTATGTAATGTGATGATCCTAAGTAATATTACTCACTGTAAGACTTGTATTAACTGTGATCTATTATGTATTTTCATTTGTTTGTTTCAGCATCTCAAATTCGCTAGATTTTTCAATTATTTATATTAGAAGTGTAAAGTATTGTTCTGCGAATCAATCATTTTAATTTCATGAAAAAATATAATTCAATATAATTAATAGCAATAAGATGACTTACTCAAATTTTTCCTTATTGATTTAGTGGTTTAAACACATCTGCTTATGATTTGACATAGGGCTGTGATGATTTCTTTTCTTTCTGTCTATTTTATTTTATAAAAAACTGAACCAAAAAAAAAGAAAGAACTTAACACTGGCCATTTAAATCTACAATACTGTTTTTTTTAACTATATTCTGTTTCAAAATTGGTTGAGCGATCAATTTTCGATAAATTTCAATAGATGACTATCAAAATCAATTAAAAAAGCATTTTACTGCGTTGTTCAGTGGTGGAATTAATATCATTCGTACAATACCATGAAGGGTTCAAACACCTGAATCTTTTTTGTATTTATAATTTTTGAAACAACGCCCCAAGGCAAAGATATTTGTGATATTCTCATAACCTTCCACCCACGCTATCTTACTATGAAAAAAATAAAATAAAACGAATAAAGCTATAGAAAGATTTTGCGATTGAAAAATCAGATGTCATTGAACATTTCGTGTTCACACTAAAATTCTCCAATATATGTATATATATCTTCAATCATTCGTGAAAATGTTTTAGTTTGAAAAAATAATAAAACTAATTGATTTTAGACTCCTTCTGTTTTTTTATAATCCTAAAAATTGGCTTCACAGTTGATAATACTCGCGATGAATGAAACCATTTGAAGTCATCATAAGTATTTGGAAGAAGTACAAAATATAATATTTTTCTTTATTGACACGTAACAGTCTCTAAACTGGAAAAGTCTTTTCAATTTTGAAATAAAAAATCTTTTATAAGCAATGTTGGTGGATTGTTCATGATTACTTATAATCAATAAAAAGCAACACGGTGAAAAAATAGCAATGTATTTCAGTTCTACAAAATTATTTTTAACAAATATAGTTGATAGCTATTTCGGCTCACGCCATCATCAGAACTAGTAATATATACTATAATGGAGTTCTACCAAGTGAATGCCAATTCAATCAATAAAATAAAAAGCAATTTTAAATACAGCTGTCATATATAGACAAAAATCTCAATTCAATCGTAGAAATATCATAAAGTATACCATTGAAGAATATGTAGCAGAAGAAGGGTTATTCTGATTTAAAAGTGCGATGGAAATACTTTTCGAACAGAGAAATAACAACCATTTGAACAATTCAGTGAAATAATGTTTTCCCAGCACTACAAAACGACTCTCTAGTCGGTCTATAGAGACTAATAGATTGACGAAATGATTAACTTGAGTGGGCGTACAGATCAAAGCATTCCACTGAATGAGATCCTTTGAAAGGGCTGTTAGATACTAATTAGTTGGTATTTTGATTCACAAGTAAAATCGATATTGAAGTTTTATTTTGAAATTCAATCATTATAAAATGTTTTAATAGAAGATGGAGCAAATTAACTGGAGATAAAGTTGAATCGTTGAAATGTAATCCATTTCTATAAAATTGGTCCAAAGAAGACGACCCAGATTTAAAGAATTTTAACATCTCCAGAAGTGATGGATTACCCCATAAGAGTACGAGACAAAAATTAATAACTAGGTTACATACGCATACAGTGTAGCCTCGTAATTGAAATGTCCCGAATGGTTCATTGTTCAAGTTGCGTGGGAAAGACCTTTTTTCATCAAACAATATTATTTTTATAAACTACCGTTTTTGATTAAACGTCTTATATTTTATCACTAATGACTTCTTTACTTCGGTTTTAAAGCCAACCACAAATTTGCATTGAAGATATATAATTTATAGCATATACTTTTTTGGTTTAATTTTCGATACATATTTATATAATACAAGAAGTTTTATTACCCTTTTTGGCATCCGTAAAAATCTTCAAATTATATTACCCCCAGTAGTGTTTAAATTCACCGCTAATATTCAAAGATTAAAAGACGCAAATGAACTCGGATCAAATTTAATAAACAGTATTATTTATATGTCCAATAAAAAGTAAAAAAATCGGTGTATCATTCTATTTTTTAGGTAGCATAGATTGTGAAATAGGAAAAAACCTAGTGTGAAATTTTTCATAAATACAAGTCCAAAATATGCTTCAAACTGAGAAACAATTAAAAACACATTTTATAATCAAATAAACAATTGGTCAATGCCGAGTATTTGCCCCATTCGTTACTAGCTTCACAATTTTACTTTCAAGATATGGAATTCTATTTTAAATACTAAAATATACTGTCAATACTATTTCCACAGTATATTTATAATTAGGATCGATATCACGCTATAAATAATATCGTGAAGTGTATTTTTATTGTTTAAAATATTTTGTAGTATCTTTACACTAAGAAGTGATAATTTACACCGTTATAGTGAATATGGAATTTTCTACGAAGGCATTGATATATTTGATATGTTAATGTCCTTCCACTGATTCCACTGATATATAGAATATAAGGCTTGAAAATCTTCTACCAACTCATCAGATTCCAATTAAAAAGCAAATGACTATTTCCCATCGAAAAATGTTGATTAAGAAACTTTCATTCAAATTCTATAAGCTCTACATTGAGAACAAATTTGTATTGAAAAAATACATCGCGCAATAGAAGAGTTCCTTAAAGGAGTTTAGGTATCCAAAGAAAGATTAAGATTAGATATCTTCGATTTTAATATTATAATCTTGGACTATATTAAGCTTTCAGTTGATAATGCTCGCGATGAGCGAAACCGGTCCTGATCAAAAAATATATTGTGGAAATAAGTACTAAAAAATGTGTTTTTATTATTTAAAATATATTAAGCTTGTTAACAATGTGCGTGAGACTTTTTTCTTCGTATATGACATATAAATATATATATTTTTTTAGTATAATTACAAAAGATTAGATTTCACATAGAAAATTTAGCATTTTGTAAAAAATCCATTATCAATAGTGGTCGCTATACGAAAAACTACCGCATTCACTATTGGAGAGAACGCTATAACAGGGATAATGTATATTACAATCATTCATTAAATATACAACTAAATTAAATGCGATGTGATTTTCATGCTGGTAACAATTAAAGTTCTAGTCATAACTAACACATTTGAATATTAAGTGTAGTTTGTAATGCGAATAAAATAACAAAGGCACCGTTTTATTATTCTATGAATATAATTAACCATACGTATTGTATTTGTTTGCAGGTGGTAAATCATGAAGCAGTGATGGTAGCGGGGCTTAGGGCGGCGCCGCGCGCCCGCCGCTAGGGCGCCGCCCCCGCCCTTGCCCCCCAAATTCGCCCTGCATCTTTTAACAGGTAAAAAATATACAATATGCCAATTAAATTGTTTGTTAATTCAAATAAAGTGTTTAATAAATAATTAAAATTGCAAAAGGTATCGAGAGTTTATCTTATATAGGTATCGCAAGTTTTGTTTGTTATTTTTTTGAATAAGTAACATTCAGGAATATTTAAATCACCATTGGAAAATTAACCTGTTTTGTTTATATTCAGTTAGATCAACGATTAATCATTAAATTGTTTTAAGTCGAAAATCTTTTTTGTATTAACACTTTACGGTCCGCACATTTTCGCTAAATAACTACACCGAAATAGTTTTTTCCTATTTTGATTTTAGGCCTCGTGTATATTTTTCATCCATCTATCGATAAATTTTGAAAGAAAGATTTAAAATTCATATTAATTTTTGGTTGTATAGTTGCGCGTATACGAAGACGCCACATTGTGGGTTCCCGGATCGTAACGTTTGTCTCAAAAATGACGCCAATGTGGCGTCCGCGGACCGTAAAGTGTTAAGATAATCTAGCTACAAATGAACAGATATCATTGAAATTATAATTCTATATATGTATCCATTTTATTTCAGAAGAATATTTCAAGTTTTTTTTTAAATATTTTCCAACGGTTGTAAAAGGTCACCATCATAAATGAGTAAATTTATGCTTTCATTTATGATATATACAATATATACATATACAATATAAAGCTAAGCGTTGTTTGTAAATAAATGTACGTAAGATGGAAATAATATATATACTACTTTAGATTTTTCATGAATATTGTTGATTGCTGGTCCTTTTCAGATGTCCTGACGGCGCGGCCACCATGCCGGCCGAGGAGCACGGCTACGGGAGCGGACACGCGCATAATCACGCGCACTCGCACGCCGGCACCGGGGGAAACGCGACCGCCCCCTCGGCGCCGCCCCCCGCCGCCAGGTATTCCTGCGAGCGCTTTCCCAGCGCCGCCGAGCGCTTCAGCGTGGCGCCGCCGCCGCAGCCCCCGGTATACTGCTACCAGAGGGACGGCTCGCCACCGTCGCCCGCGCCCCCGTGTGACCGTTTCGTCACGCCGCCCGCGCCGCAGACCGCCCAGCAGGTGTCGCCCGAGAGATCGCCTCGGAGATCGCGCACCCACTCGGCGCTTCCATCTAGATACCTCGCCACGTCTACTCCGGTCGTATCTAGATATGTTCCACCTTCCGCGCACGTCCCCGTGGAGAGGTATGTCCCGAGGCCGAGTCCCAGTCCGGCCGGAGGACCATATTACTGTTCGGAGAGATATTCAGAGCCGTACAGGCAGTACAGGCCTTACCAGCGCGCTCGTCCGCCTACTAGGCGCTGTTGTCCTCCTCCTGGCAATCAAAATGGCGGGTCACCCTCCATGTTGCCTCCTGAAAGATTCCAGAGGGAATACAGTTCGTCACCGCTGCTTAATCATGCGGATGACCACGCCAGGTACGGGCGAGAGTTTGCGGCACAAATGGAGGGCGGCGGGGGCTATGTGGAGTATGTTGGGGGTTCTGGAGGAAGGCATGTGAGCTGTACTCCGCCCGGAGCCAGGTTGCCGCCCGATCCACCGTGCTGTTTGCAGGCCAGGAGGTGTGCACCGCCCGCGCTTAACTGGTAAGTACAATTCCCAAGTTAATTTAACAAATATAAAACCATTTGAAAATATGATATTCTATTTATATGGATGATATGTAAACACCGCATAATCTTTCATATTTTCAACTATACAGAGCAATAAATGTTATTCTTTTACACAAAAACATATAAGGGCCTTTCTTATTCTTTCTGTAAACGACAATTGTTTCGCGAAACTTTAATAAAGAACATTTCATTCATTGATTTTAACTTATCAACACATAATGTTATACGTGAAACTTCAATTCACCATTATATTTTGATCTCCTCTTCAAAGTGAGACTGATAAACATATAAAATTGAAATATGTAATTTTCAACTGTAAGAGAACGCACTAATACTATAAAAGCATTTTATATATTCCGAGGACATAATATATAATATTGTACCCGTTCCTCTTTTCACGAGGATTCAAAATAACACGGTTCAAAAAATGTACCGATAATTTTTTTAACAGTATTTTTTGCTTTAATTCGGCAAAAAAATAAATAGAATCAAAGTTCAAAACGTTCACATTACATATTTGTCTGTGTCAAATATAATTTAGTAATTTAGTAGTGGTTTTGTAATGTACGTATCTATTATAAATTATAAAAATCTGAATAACAAAAAAATAAATTGATTTGTAAGTTCTGTTGCATCCGTGTGATAGAATTCCTGATGATGCCGAAAGGCGACACCTGGGTCGTTAGTGACAAACCATGTGGAATCGTACAAAATTGTAACATTTCAAATTTAAATGATTTTCATTTTTCAGTGTCAAGTTTCAACTTGTATAACATATATTATACCTATGCATAAAACTAACTTTCATTTCAATTTGTACACAATTATATATTTATATATGTAAATATTTAATTTATAAAATATTATATCATTACTTTGATTAAGCGTAATGAATCATTCAAAATTTTCGACAGATTACGAGAAATATCAAAAAAAGTTTCTTAAATATCCTACACAAAATGTCGTGACAATGATTACCTTAATGAAAAAGTTGAATATATGAATGTGTATGTGGATACAAACAACAACGAAAATATGCAGACATTAAAAAATATTTATATTCAGACTAAACTTATATTTCTGGTTACATATGGAAGAATCGCTCACACCGATTCAGTCAGTGGTAAAACATATCATCTTTTCATATTTTATGGCACATTCAATTTGTTTTGCAGACAGCAAATTCAAATTTCCATTGGATATTTTTTCAAATCGTATAAGTCACAACTGACAGCCGGAAGGTATTTTCCACATGAGAATATGACGCGAATGTTCACCAACAGATGTCTCTATAACAGTAATGCAGTGCACTCACACCACTTTGGACACCTGTCAAAACGAATCGAGGCAGTGAAGGGCGGCGCTTGGTATTTGGGTCAGGCTATTAGCCGACTGTTGCTGTCAAATTGAATATTTTTCTAATTTCAAAAAACTTAAGTGAACCTTTTGAATGTAGAACAGTTTACTGTAGACCGATTTTTCGTGATATTTAAATGTGTTGGTGTGAATTGCAGTTAATGTTGGATTAGAGTAGAACATAAAACTTTTTGAGGCTTTAAAAGGTATGTCAACAATTATTTGAGGTTATGTTATTTGTTTTGTAAATAATATTGCTATAGTTTTAATTTATCGTCTCAATTCACTGTCTATACTAGGGATCTTGAATACGATTCACAATAATTTAAACATTTGATGACTGAGTTACTTTTTTTAGCTTTTTCGTTTTATATTTTATATTTATTCAAGCTTATGAAGAAAATAGAGTATACTCTTTGATTCGTATAATTGAGATAAAAAAAATCTTTCATGTAAAATTGAGATTGTTACTCCAAAGCAAATGATGATTTTATTTCAAATAATAAAAGCATCAAATAAACTTCTTTTCAGTATTGTATAAAATTTTCCATAAATATTCCAGTCTGCATATTGCACTAACAAATATTTTGTTCTACATGAAAGTATACATTTATATAGAACAATTGGCTTCAATCAAATGAACTAACTCGAAGATTAAGACGATAGCCTGCTGTACTTTTTGTAGAATTCAGGGCTTTCAATGCCGAAATCCCGGTCGATTTATCATCCCGGAATTGTAGGATTCACTATAAATTGAAAAAAATATTTCAAATAACATAATTCTTGAATAACTACAAAATGTAAATTGGCTTGTTTATGTATGCTTAAATATACTTTTTTCACACGACATAATTTTATACAGTCATCGCTTTTCGTCTCATACGTTGTAACAGGTTTTTAATCGTTTGTTTTTAACAATTTGATTAATAATTAAAACGATGTCAATTTAAGTATCACGACGATATTATATTAAAAATTTAAAAAAAAGTACTCCAAAGCACACATACAAATATATCAATAAATATATTTTTGTTTGTTTATTATGATAAGTATGTTTTCTGTATGAAAAAGACTGTCTGATTCTCAACAAATAAAACGCACTGGAATGTCCGAAAGTACTTATTGATCGAAATGGAATTTCAAATATCAAACATAAACAATGAAATTACGCTTTGTCCACTGGTAGTGAAAAAATGTGGTGTCGTTATCCCGGAATCATAAAAAGGGTCCCGAATTAGATGCTCTAACATTTATATTTCAAACCAAGAAACCCATTCATTTGTTACTTGCTACAATTTAGTACCTAAGGTATCAATAGTTTATACTATCGGCAGTTTCGCGTTACTTATTTAATGGAAGAGCAAGCATTGTTTGTATTTTGCTATCGCAGTCGTATACCGCTTTTTTCATAATGGAGTGTCTATTCAGACGAAAACGTCTGTCATAAAAACGGTACTAACAGTGCATGTCTAAAAGTGTTTCTAAATCTTTTTAGTAGAGATGTGCTATTATCTTAGATTTTCTTATTCTAAAAATAATAGTAACCGATTTGAATTTTTATTGCGTATTGAAAAAAGGCATGAGAGTACTTTACATTTTGAAACCCACTGTAATGAAAAAGTACGACCGAGAAGTGTTATCTTATACCTTAACATGTAAATAAAATTTTAATTTATATAATAATAAATGCATCGACAATATAATGCAACCTATTTTATGAATTTATCAGTACTTAATCGGGTGTTAAAAAGATGTTCTCTCGATTAGCGAAAACGGTTTTGACTATTTGATTGAGTTGTGGAAATCGTGCACAAATGTTGTATATTTTTGAAAGTATAATATAATGGTTGTATTCCGAAAATTATTTTCGAGGTCAAATGCCTTTTACTTGCAGTTCATACATTAAAAAAAAACTATTTGGCTAATTAATCTTTTAGCGCCATCACTGCATACATCAACACATATTTCTCTACGTATGCTATGTAAACTCTAATCATAAAACCCACTTAATTTTTGACAGTTAGAAATAAATAATTTTGTAGGAAAGCGACACCATAGCGACGAAGAGCTATAGATGGGTTTAAGATGAGCTTAAAAGTGAAATAAGTTCAAGAGAAATTGTGAGAAAAAAATTCAACTTGTCAAAATTATATCTCAATCATGTCTATAATATTATATGAACGTTGTTTGTATTTAGTCAGGTTTATAAATGAACTTTGAGATTATTTTATCAGTTTATCAGTACCTCTGTAGAATCGCATTTGAGAAACACTGACGAATAAACGACTAGTTTGTCTATTTGGGCAATAAAAACAAGCGGTAAAGTACCATGCAAATAATTATCATAAAAACGACCGAAAAGACGCGTTTGGTAATAATTTTATATGTTCTAAGATTTATATAAAGATAAGTTTTATGATGAAGTGTTTTACAATATTGTGTTATGGTTTTTTTTTACGACTCGATCTTTTACTTGATTGTTTATATTGTGTTATTATCTGATAAAATATTGGTCAAACGTATTGAATTAGGGGTTGGGAGTTTATGCGTCACATTTTTTATGCGACAAAATATTCGTTGAAAAATTTTACGGGCAGCGATATGTAGAAAGTTTACGAAGTTTTTAAATATGTCGAAAATACGTTTTTCGCAAAAAAACTGGAGTCGATAATTTTTTTAACATCAAAGTTCTTTTTGAATATGGCTACTAAATAAAAAATACGAATTATTAAGAAGTATTCAAAAAATAGTTTTAAAACATATGACACAATTTGTTTTTGTGATTTTGGATTATAATGCGCGGTCGGTCATATATATTATCATCCTTAATAGTTTTCGTACTTAAAAATAATTTCAACATAATAAGGAAATGGTTGTCCAACACTCGCGTTAGTATTGGACTAGATGGCGATGTTGTCGTTTATCAAAACTGTCAAAAATAATAAATTAAAACGCTGAGTGAAATATTTTTTTAATCAAGAAATAATGATAATAACAAGACAAAGTTTTCAACTAGCAATAATCGCACCTCGGATAAACCTCATCGGTTACGATATCGCCACTGCGCAATAATAACAAGACATAATAAATTCATCGGAATTCAGTACGAATTTATGGCTTTAGTAAATTATTTCCGAAGCAGAGGGGCACTGAATTTTTCGTGTTAAGCCTTCGAATTTTTGTAATTATTTTTTACAAAAATCGTTCATATTATCAAATTCTTTTTAAGAACACTATTGTCCAAAAACCAAATTGTAAAAATTAAACATTGTAGGGTGAAATACAAATACGATTTTATTAATCAAAGATTATTATTTTTAATCGAATTTATATTATCAATAAGATATATAATATTAAATGAAAATGAGTTATTTTATTCTAAAAATAACGATTAAATTAATTTTCAATCAAATAAAAAGTTTCCAAAAGGCGGCAGAGAATGAATCATGAACGCAAGTTGGTTTATTAGTTCTCAGCGGTAAATAATATTTTATAATTCTTGTAGAGATAAGTATGTTCTTCGCCTCTGATGATTAATTTGTATATAGTGGAACCTCGATTCCGCGTTTTTTAAGGGATCTGAGGAATGTGAGAAAGCTTAAAATAATATTAAAAAAGTAAAATCGTAAAAATTAGTAAATACGAGAGGTGATGTAAAAGTTGTATTAATTGAATCTTATTTATTGGAATAATTGAATACTGTTATGTAATTTTAAAGTTCTCAACCAATTTTGGAAAAATAATTATTGTTATGCTAGTATTAAGCTATGATGTAAAAGAAATACTTAATTTGTTATTAAAGGGGGATTTATGACAAATAATTTGAAATTCCTTATTATAGAAAATGTCTTTAGACATTTTAGCGAACTAAATATTTTACCATTAATTTCTTTAATTTTTGGTTAATTTGATAATATATAATATAAGAAATAATGTGTTCAAACTCACAAATTGTATTGTATTGCAAGAATTATTTACCAAATCCGGTCAATCATCACACGGATGTAAGAGAACTGTCTCGTACAAAGTTGTAACAACTCAAAATTGAAATTGAAATTCCATCAAGCACCTTCATTCGATATAATAAATTAAAGAGACAATAATATTTGGACGATAGATCGAGGAAATTGACAAAGCGGGGAACGGTTAATGCGGGATTATTTAACATTGTTCTTATAGGTGTTTGAAGGAACTATAAAAAATGAACGGTCCTTCCGGCAAAACGTATAATATTATGCGAGAACCATTGGTCGAGGTTTCACTGTATTTATAATTAACATATATTTCAAAACGCATCTTCCAATTGTAAATTATATTTTATTTTGATAAAATTCTAATCCAATAACGTGGCTTATCGCGATGGTAATTTCTTGTTGTAGAGTGTAGTTCTGTCGATTAACATAATATGTTTAGCCATTCAGTAGACCAGGCTTATATTTAACATACGGTACTGTCATGTTATTCGCCAAAATTATCAACAAACACTCGATTAATTAAAATGATATAAGTGGGATAAAATATAGGTTAACCAACTACATGAATAGGTATCCCATTATTCACTATTTCCAATATGCGATAAGCTTTGAATAAATTATTTCCTATTTCATCGAAAATCGGCCCGTTTTGTTGACCATTATACAACTATAATTATTGCCCGCTTAAGTTCAAAGTTGATCCCGACTTATGCGAATTGGTGCTTGCAAATAACGACCCAGATTTTCGCTCAATTTGTATTGAAACAGTGCAAAAATTATTTATCGATTTACCCATAAAAATAGTATCCAAGATATTTTCTGAAGCCTACAACAAATAACTGAATCAATTATATGTGATTTATTTGTATGAAAATAATGGATGTTTTTTAAACCGCTTAAAACATGATTATTTTGTTGCAAATTTTTAACAGTACGAAAGTAGATAAACATGTTCATTTTGTGTATGATTTGAAATCATAAAGTTGTATAGTTTAAAGTTAATCTGTTTTTTAATTAAGTTTAAATATTATTAATTATGGAAATGTTGTATGTAACCTTTTTTCGAATTGTTATAACTTTGTACGATTCCAGAAATATTTTTTAGCTGCTATTTAATTCTTGCCTTGGAGTCATTTTTCACTTCACTTTTGATATATAGACGATGCTAACTGTTTATTGTGCGACAGTTCTGTTGCATCCGTGTGATAGAATGTCTGAAGATGCTGAAAGGCGAAACCCGGGTTGTTAGTGACAAAACATGTGGAATTGTACAAAGTTGTAACAATTCAAATTTGATATTAAAATTCCATCAAGCACCTTAAGTTGATATCATAAATTAGATGTGAAAAGTTAGTATTTGTACGAGTTCTGTTTTAAAAGCAAGCGCTTAATTTCAGAAGGCTTAGGATTATTAGAAAATTACATTAAAAAATCTATAGAAGAGGTAGATAAAAATACCTGTTTTTAGATAACTCTGGGTCACTGTAGGAAGTATAGAAAACTATCTACATTTGATTTTAAAGGTATTGATGCAGATAGTTGTTGTTTTCAGTGATTTATTTTATCTCCTCGTTTACCGAATCCACTCCCTTCTCCTGATCAATATTCACGAGCTTTTCGAAGCTTTGGATTCTGAATAGGTTATTGAATATTTCTTATTTTTGTTTTATAAATCCTTGAATTTTTTCGATTTTAAATGTGGGATTTGGGATTGGGTATATTTTTGAATCGTGGGTTGCGTAAATAAAACAATTTTTATAATAGTCTTTTTATCAATTAATTACTTATTTTTACGAAAATAATATGGGAGTACTTTTAAAAGGCGCGCCTAGGTGCGGTTGATAAAACACTCCTATTCAATGTCATATATATGATTCATGTTTACTTAAGAATATAACTTAATATTGTACGGCATATATGCGAGTTATACGAAATAATGACTCTAAATTCCGCTCTCAATGTTGATTATGTATAGATATTTATATAAACCATTAATGGATAATTTACGACGTAGACTGAGACAAAATCATGTTTGAATTGTTGAAACTGTACACACATATCAACATGCTTTGTCATTAAACACTCGGGATAAGTCTATTGGTGTCTTCAGATCTTCGATTACTCTTGTATATAAGTGATGTAAAATATTTACTATTTGTTAGGTCTATTGCATCCATTGTGAAAGCCGACACCCAGTTTCCGAGTTTCCGAGTTCCGTTTGAAAAAGCAGGTGGATATGTAGCAGGTTGAAGTTTGAGCAATTCAAATTAGAAGTCTTTCATGTTCAATTTACTTTTAACAGTTAATATTTTCTTTTATTTCTTTGAAGAATGTTTTTTTTTTGAATAGACTGCTGGTCTGTCACACAATTTATATCTAGAGTAAAAAAGACAGTTATAATTAGATAGAATGAGGCGAAAGCGATTCAATCATAGACAATAAACAGCGTTTATATCGAAAACTGTATATCAATGAAAAAAAAACACTTTATCATAATTGAAAGACGCGGAATCATGGAATGACTATAGGATACAACAATCAACGATGTCTCATGGTGGTTATTACAAAGTTTTTTTTTTGTTATTGGATAAATATAATTCAATTCTATTAAGTTTTATATTCAGGAAACAAAATGTGGATAATATTTAATTTGTCTATAGTTGTTACAAGGATTTACAAGCGCCTAAGAAAATTGGAAATTGAATTTACCGATGAAATTGTAATGAGATATTTATTCATATTAAAATATGTTATCTACGATATTTCTACAATAAAATGATTGAAATTTTATAACTTAATATTATCTATTTGTTCAAATGAAAAGGTATTTCAAAATGGACTATTGCTAAATTCCACGATAATAAATTGACTTTAGCTTTTTTGGTGTCTGTTTCTTGATATCATATCAAGATAGAAGTGATGCTTATATTGCTTAATGATTATCATCGTTTATCAACCAGTGTGATCAATAGAAAGTATTGTAAAGTAAATTATAATCATTTATATTAGGGACGGATAAATCGCGGCCTGCGAGCTATAATCGTATTTCTGAGGCTTTTAATATATTTTTCAAATTGAAATACAAAAAATATTTTTTCGACTTGTAAATTGTTTTGTAATCTATTTTTTTAAACTTTTGCAATAAAACTGCGTGTCAAAAAATTACCATAAATTTTCCAACTGTCATCCTGTCATCCTGTCATCCTTGCGCTGGCATAATTTCGCCATGATTTTGTAGTAAATTTTTGGATTTATACAATGTAACATAACGTATTCGTTTTTATAACCTTGTGCATGTTTACATACTGTTATTAATTTTTTGCAATCAAATATTCGCGATGAACATTTGCAACCAGTTTTGAAAAACTTCTGTATTAATATATCAATGTTTAAAGGAGTAAAACAGTTCCATTCGTTTTATTTAATTCCTAGTTGATTGAGAATTCATTTTTTATGTTTACATGTCCCTTAATGTCAACAAATATTACGATTTTTATCAACAATAGAATGGTTAGAATTTACTTAAGCTAATTTGAATTATGGACTGTATCTGTGATTTTTTAAAACCATTTTCTAAATTCGATTAAGTATGCTTGGCGAAATTTAAATGTCGAATTTTATTAGTTAAAATTGCGTAGACTTTCAAATGTTTTGTCATTCACGATCGAAGTTAAACCTTCCTAGAATCTGTAGACATTTTAAAACATGGATGAGTTCGAGTATACTAAATTCCTGACGATGATAAAAAGCGAAACCCGGGGCGTGAGAATATGTGGAATTATAGAGACTTCGAGCGATTTAGTTTTTTTCTTTAAAGTCTTAACTAAAATAAAAAAAAAATGTAAATGTTCTAGATAATAATATGACCGATATTTTTTTGTGAAAATTTCATGTTTGGTGTGATCAAATTTATTATCTGTTATTTGACTTCTCTATACAGTAAAACCCCCATTTACACTAAAGTCGGTATCGTAACTGAAACGTAAATACATAGGTCGACTTGTAGCGTTGTTAGAAGAAACTACCAATAGACTACATATACAATCATTTCATATCTTATCAATGCTCAATTTAAAGAGATAACGCATTTTGATATTTTAAGTAACGTTTTTGTGTGCACAACTAGAAATATGTACGTAACATTTATCGATAAGAATGAACTTGTATGATAAAGGAGTGAATCTTTAGCAATATTTATTTAACCAATATCGGTTCAAGTAAAAATCATAGTCGAGTGACGATAGATCGATTATTCGAAATTTAAACTTAATTGATTATAAACGGAATCCAAAAAGACCAACGAACGGTTATTTGTCATGTCGAGTAGGGTCCTTTAACCATTCAATTTTGGGGTAGTTTGCTAATGCAATTGTAAACATTGTGTATCCGCTGTCGGAAGAAGTTTTAATTAAGAATGTTTTTCATTAATCACTTTTAAGGTGTTAACTGTCACTTCTTGATGGAGAGGCATGATATTTTAAATAATAAAAACACATTTTTAGCACTATTTCCACAATATATTTTTTGATCAGGACCGGTTTCGCTCATCGTGAGCATTATCAGTTGATATATAATATCGTTGATATATAAAAACGAAAAATATTTTGTGGAAATAAGTACTAAAAAAATGTGTTTTTATTATTAAAAAAAAAAAAAAATGTTTTTCATGTTACATCTAAGGTATTTTTTTTTGAATTTAAGTATTATGTTACTTTTTCCGACGGACATGACGTCATTGTCGATAAAAGTATCAGTTAAAATTAAAAGATTGTCTTAGGTATTCTTTCCGATATAATATAATCAAAATTACAGAATCAATTTTACTTTTTCATTATTTATATTAGAATGACAACTTGAGTTACAGAGTCATTCTAGAATGTTCAGTACCAGACGTTTGTATTATAAATTGAAAAGAAAAATCACTAAAATAGCACACCCTTTGAAAACATAACAAGCAAAAACTGTTATCGCTGAAGTAGTTTATGATATGGACTGAAGGTGTTTGATGTAATTTCAATATCAAATTTGAATTGTTGAATTTTTGCTGTTTTTGAATCCCTGTGATAGAATGCATGAAGATACCGAAAGGCGAAACCTTCGTCGTTAGTGACTAAACATGTATAATCGTACGCACAATTCAAATTATCACTGAAGAAACTTGAATTATTGCAACATTGAACGATTCCACATGTTTTGCCACCGATGCAATAGAGCTGACAAAGTTAGTTCTGTTGTGTGATAGAAACCTGAAGATGCCGAAAGGCGAAATATGAGTCGTTAGTGACAAAACATGTGGAATCGTACAAAGTTGTAACAATTCAATTTTGATATTGAAAAACTATCAAGCACCTTCATTTGATATCATAAATTATATCACTGAAGAACTAAAAAATCACTTTTTAATTCAAGGTGTAAATAGTGTAAAAATTTATATATGTAATAATGTAAAAAAAAAAGTTTTTATCATTTAATTGAAGTAAAAATTATAATATACTGTATTTATTTTTTAAATACGCTGTTAATATATTACCATTAATGGATGTCATTAGAATGAAGTATGTAATCTTTTTAAGTCAATGAATGTTATTACGTATTCAGCTTGCGACTGAGAGACACACTTTGGCATATAAAATAAATAAATGTAGCCTGAGATATCTCGAATGGATTCTGAGCAATGCATCTACTCTCCATCCCTGAAGCTAAAAAAAACAACGTTACGTCTACTAAGGCGCTACGCTCGTTACAATGGTTACCTAAACAGTTTGTATGGATATAACAAAGCCATTCGTTTGTTAATAATATATTCCTTCATCGAAAAATAGCTCCCTACATCTCTATATGTTTAAGAAAAAGTGGGAGCTCCAGAGAGAGCTTAACCATGGAATTACTAATAACATGAATACGCGGGATGGATATATCAACATCTGTAATTAGAGGGATGATTCGTTTCAGTAAATGAATTCCAATAGATTTATTTTATGATTTTAACTAGTTTTGTTAAATTGAATATTTTAATTACAGATAAGTACCGGAAATATGTGTTTTGCCCCAAAATATTATTATTATAATAAAACAATTTATACATATTTGGAATGTAAAACTTTGTACGATTCCACATTTTTTGTCACTAACAACATGGCTTTCGCCTCTCGGCATATTCAGGCATTATATCACACGCATGCAACAGAAATGACGTAACATAAACAGCTAGCATCGTCTATATACCAAAGTTGGCAGTAAATTGCAGCTAAAACAAATTTAATAATACTAATCCAACAATGATTGACACAATTGCCCGTGACGACTTCCATTAATGATCCCGTTAATGAGTCGTTCTTGAAAGGGTTTTTCAACAAATATTTATCAACTATCATTAAAATATAAATGGGGTTTTTTTCTCATATATAATACATACTAGAGATACCCACTATCAAACATCGTCAGTTCTGTGATAGAATGCCTGAAGATGCTGAAAGGCGAAACCCGGGTCGTTAGTTACAAAACATGTCGAATCGTACAAAGTTGTAACAGTTCAAATTTGATATTGAAATTCCATCAAGCACCTTCAGTCGATATCATAAATTATAATTTATACACAATTATAATTATTACATTTTTTACTGTATGCGAAATGGACGAGTGTTACCAAAATATTTTTAATTCGCTATAAATTACCTTTTAATATTGCCTTCATCAATTTTATACACGAATAAAAATTGATGACGTCCATTACAAACAATCTCAGATCAGACGTACATTTTCTCCAAAGACGACATTGTTTCGTTACGTATTGCCGTTAAATTTTCACTCGCAACCGACAGTTGATGAAGACATCTATTTTCTTTGTGTTGCCTTCATTTTATTGTATGTTTCCAATACAAAGTATTCTTTTTTGAGATTGTAGAAATCAAATGTTTGAAATGTCGCCATTTTGTGTAGTACTTGAGCTAAGCGATACTATCGCCATCTATTGTGCATTGCACTAAGCTCTACTTTGATGTACAGTGGTCATATTTTCTTAGGTACATCAAACAATCTCACCACAGGAAAATGGCTTTCCAATACATCCATCACTTGGTATGAACAGTCTGGAGCAAAGATTGTCCATCAGAAGGCAATTCGTTCGTCGCGAACTAAAAAGTCAAACTTAACTCAATCAAATTATTGTATACTATTGCTTTAGATTAAATGTGAATATTGTTTGTATTATTCACCCATCGTTACATCAAATCTTTTGCAATACTTAATTTTTTGAATTTTTTATTATGATTGTAGACATGAATCATATTAATTGACAGCCCATTTTTCTATATACTTTAGCTTATCCAAAGCTACAGTGAAAAGATATGTTTTTTCAGCGTTACATAAGTTTTATAAACAAAATGAAAAAAGGCATTTTTGTTGTTTGTTAGAACATTTGGACTATCTTAGAGTCGATCAAGACGAAAGAGTAGTTTCGTAAATAAGGAATAAGTAATTTATAGCATTGCAATACTAGTGTGCAAAAACATTTCCTTTTCTATGTTGTATATATTGTTAGTAGAGATTTTTTCTTTTATATATTTCGATGGTAAAAAAAATGTATAATTTATAGACCAACGTCACCATTTCCCAACCTTGTTGATTACCATTGTGAAGCATATTATAGACTCGTAGTGGAGTTTAACGATACCCTTTTTAAAAATATAATTAAAACTCCTACACGAGCTTTGTTAGAACATATGGTTTTTTAAGTTTTGTCACAAAAACAAATAAGAATTGAATCGAGTAGATCATGGGCATGCAACCTTTTTAATCGGATTTAAACCACACATTGTAAGAAAATATAGTCTAACCACGAAAATAATTTTTTCGAAAAGAAAGATTCATATATATAAAAATCAGCTTTGTCCTCGAGCGTGTTAAATACTACCATTTTAATATGAAATAATGTTAATTCACGAATTTGATCATTAAAATTGAAGACACATATTATTTTAATCAAAAATATTTTTTGTTGTTGTATCTTTGACGTTGACTAAAAGAGACAAGTCAAGTTTTGGCTTGACAAAATAATCTGGCGAAATTGTGAAATTTTTCAACGTATATAAAAGAAAGAAAACATCTGAAAAACCGAGGAAAACAAAAGAATCTTACAAAAAAATTTATATTTTATTAGTCTGTGGAACGTTACGTTTTCTAGGATATTTTTATCACAATTCGCAACATTATTTTAGACCCTTTGATCTACTAAAGGATGCGAGGTTTTATAATATATGAATTCTAAAAGAAAAAATGAAAATGAAAATGAAAATGTAGAGCGTTATCCTTCGTACCACCAAAACCTCATAAGGTGTTATATATCATAATTTTGATATTTAATCGTTTATATGCTGAAGTATACTTGAGAAAACATTGATTAATTCGTCCCCTAGGACTAAAAAATATATGATTTAAAGGTAGAAGTGGTTCAGAAGGAATTTTAGAGACTTACTTACTTGAGGACGTATGCTCACGCATAATAGTTTAAAAGAATATTAATGCAATACATTGTAGACATGCATTGTTTGGTCTTCGAATGTTGAGAACCGACCTGCCAATTTGGATACCGCTGAGAGGAGCTTTTATTACGTTATCGCATTAAATGTCGACTTATACCAATGTTTTGTCACTAACGACGCGGACAGTTCTGTTGCATCCGTGTGATAGGATGTCTGAAGATGCCGAAAGGCGAGACCCGGGTCGTTAGTGACGAAACGTGTGAAATTGTACAAAGTTGTAACAATTCAAATTTGATATCGGAGTAAATTGTTTATGAAATTACTCGGTTGACTTGTCTACACATTTACATTTTTTATCGTTTTTTACGTTCAAAATGCAGTGAATGAATAATTTTGTTTTTGCACTATTTATGTGTTCGGTAATTAAATAAATAGTCAATAAAAAAGGTTGCAACAACGTAAACAGTCATTGTGTGTATTGGCGGTTCATTATCGAAGGTATTTTGAAATTCGAAATAAATGAAAAGTATTTTCATTCGAATTTTTATTCGATACACTACTTTTATCGCTGTCAATTTTATTTATTGCCACCCAACTGAATTTTGCATTGTGAGCTGGTAAACATCGCAGAGATGGAAGTCTGGTTCAATATAAACTTATAGATGCCATAAAACTTACAGGAGATAGTAATGCTTGAACGAACATACTCTTTGCGGAATATGTTCAATAAATTGTTGAACCATTTCCCACTAAACTTATTATTATAAGAAGATTGTTAATGAAAATCTACAATGCAAACAATCTCAAATATGTAGTAAATCGTGTGATATTAAACACAATTTAAAAATACTTGGTGCCCACTTGTTGAGCGAGGATTTTTTTTTTGACAGATTGATGCGAGTTAGTTTAAAGATTTTTTCAGGGATGCCTTCATCAAATCACGTCGTGTTGCTCATGAAACTGTTAGGAAAGACGAGCAGAAGCTAACGCTCTTTGTTTCAGGACGATCGTAATTCATTTCGGGGAGTTATACCAAAAAAAACGACATACGGTTACAATGTAATGTCGTGTGAATATATATTTTTAGACACTATTACGTATTTTTACCGTAATCAAAATTTTCAAGTCTTTCAAGTATAAACAATTTAAAAAAATTGACGGTTAATTTTTAATTCGTAATGCTCACTTTAATTAAAAAGGGACTAATTTTAAAATTATATACTTCTCTACGCTAAATACGAAGTGTCCTGTTGGACTTTACCTTTGATTTCATTGTAGATATCTCTGGTATTATTTTATTGTCTATGGTTTCATTGATCGGGGAATCCGGTGCTTACATCTAGAAATATAATCCCACGGGTATAAGATGATGGGTGCAAGATTCTGTTTAACAGTGCTAGGCGAAATAAAAAGAACCAAACTTCCGGTTCGCTACCGTCGTATTTATGAGCTACTTAAAATGAAAGTCGAGAGATAAAAATAACAGAAGAGATGGTCCAGTTTGACACTGCTGGAAGTGTATTAAATCGTATCATTTATTTCTGTTTTGTTTTTTATTATAGAACCATGTCCAATCACAATGTAAAAAGTATGAATTGAAAATGAACCATTTCTACATTAGGGTTTTGAAAATGAACTCATTAGAGGTAATTAAATGATCATTAGTTTTCGGTGATAATAGAAATAGAATGATGATGTTATTAATGAAGTAATAATATATTCATGCGATTTCTATGATGAGTAGAGTAAAAAGAATGAAATGAAAACATCTAATCATCAAGTATCTGTAAACGTTTTAATACCAGGTTAGTTACGCATAGAAAAAAAAACAACACAAAAATGATTTTTTGAACGTTTAAATTTTTTCTAAATATTAAATAATACCGGGATCTCGGTCCCGGTATTATCGCAGTAGCCCTAGTCATTCCGAATAATTTTGGAATCTCTGTATTCTGTACTGATAATATACATATATCATTGGCGTAAAAGGGTATCATTATTTACTTGTCTTCATGTCGTACTTTTATTGGTTGCTTTAATAGTAGTTTTATGTTGCTTTTAGTGAAACTGATTTCTAGCGCTTGTACTGGTTTAATGACGCTATAACAGGGCAGAAGAATGGGCCATTTTATATATTTAAAATGTACTGAAACATCTTTTCATTTCGATGGTTATATTTTGTAAGAGACTCTTACATTGAACATTACTAATGCGTTGAATCTTGGAACCGTGTTTTCATTTTACAAGTTAATCATGTCTCGCCGCAAAAACATGATGTAACCATATTGAAGCAATAAATGTATCAAAAGTTACTTTTACTAATCAAATAATATTTTTATGAAACGAAGTTGTTCGTTATATCGAATTCAAGGTGGCTTAATCAAAACTAATTTAGTGTGTCTACTTATCTTTCTAAAGATTACGCGACGGCGCTGTAGGTTACTGATTGCTCATAAAATTGGGAATTTGCATAACAGGTAACGTAACAGAATATTTTGTTATCAATAACGGTAACTAAGTAATCTTTGTAAATCTTTCAAGGTAAGCCATACAATAAAACGTGTGAGAAATTCAACATTATTTCTTAAATACTAACAAAAAAATGAAATAAATGTAATCGTTCAATAAACATTTAAAAAAATCGTTTTATTTCACTCAGTAGCTATATAATAATAGTAGTTTAAAAAAAAAACTTTTGAAAAATGCTTTCAATAAAAAAATCCGCTCATAAAAGATCGTTTCACATATTTGGGGTGGGACTTTCAAGGATTTCAAAGCTTAAAGGGGTTGTTAAATAGGTATTTTCTCAGTGTAAGTGGTACTTTTTAATGACAAGCTTTTATATAAACTTTGGTATAATTGGTTAAAACCAGCATGCGAGAATTTCGGAAACATTTTTGTTGAGACGTTATACTGTCTCGTGCAGCAGTCGGCAATCTATTGTATTATATATTATATATTACGACGGGCATCAATAATGACTTTATATGTTATTTAATTCCGGCACTATACAAATAATATGAAAACGAGAGCTGAAGATCAATAGCAGGTAAATGTTATGTGAAATGTGGTTATTTAAATATTCTCATTAGGTTGCAAATCACTTATCTAACATATAAGTGTTATATGTAATCATTTTGTTTTGAACCAAATATTTTTTCGTGTTAAATGATGTCTAATGCCTTATTTTGACAACACTGCAAACTGAAATGTTTATAACACGGTGAAAAAATAGCAATGTATTTTAGTTCTACAAAATTATTTTTAACAAATATAGTTGATAGCTATTTCGGCTCACGCCATCGTCAGAACTATGCTTAAACTAACATTTGCTTATCTATATATAGCTGTGCAGAAAAGGTACACAACATCTCCTCTCTCCTTTTCCAACCGCCTAGCTTTTTATTTAAACACAATGACACTAAATTTTCAAAATTCTAAATGAAACAATAGGTGTCTATGACAATAAGATTATGTGTGGGACGGAAGTGGTCCTTCAGGCAGCAAATTAGACCACCCTTTGTGCAACGGCTTGACAAGTGGCGATATTATTATGTTAGTTTGATCGTTAAGAATCCTTTGTGATAATTGGTGTCTATTGATCTCCAGCTGTTCCAAAGCCGTCATTCTTCGACCCTTACTACAAAGATGCAAACATTTAGGAGCTGAGTTTGAATTTACATTATGTGATTCATTAATAACGTGATTAGCGAATTGTGAATCTGTTTTTTTATTATTGAATGATCTTACATGTTCCTTAGCTCGAGTAGATATACTTCTACCTGTCTGTCCGATATAAACGGATAAACATGAGCCACAGGACATTTTATAAATACCGCTTCTGTCCAGTTTATTGATTTTATCTTTGCTATTTTTAAGATGTCTGCCTAAGTTACACATTATTGACCTTATTGACGTTATTATACTTACACAAAACCGGTAATAGATATCCCAATAACTCTATTATAAATTAAATAGATTCTGTTATTTATTTTTAAAGTGTAAACTGTTACTTCTTGATGGAGAAGTATTGTTATAAGGGTTAGATAAGGTTATTATAGAATATTTCTATAAATTAGTTAAGATAAAAGTTATTACAAAAATATTTCAATATTTAAAAAAAAAAATGTTTAGATATTTTTAAGATGAAATTCAGTTTCTCTCATTGCTAAAATTACCCTGACTGGTTTCAATTTATAAAATATAGAATTGTAAAAATAATATACTAGACGTTGTATTTTTATTTTTGAAAGATATCGTAATGCTAGTTGTATATGAAAGTAATTTAAATGGATCACAAAACGGTGAAAAAATAGCAATGTATTTTACTTCTACAAAATTATTTTTAACAAATATAGTTGATAGCTATTTCGGCTCACGCCATCGTCACAACTATGCTTAAACTAACATTCGCTTATCTATATATAGCTGTGCAGAAAAGGCACACAACACATCCTCTCTCCTTTTCCAATGGCCTAGCTTGTTATTTAAACACAATGACACTAAATTTTCAAAATTCTAAATGAAACAATAGGTGTCTATGACAATAAGATTATATGTGGGACGGAAATGGTCCTTATGGACGCAAATCAGGTTTTTTTTTGTCATTTGATAAAGTGTTCCCATTATATATTTTTTTAATTACATTGTCATTTCCTTAGATTGCGAAAATATACGCGGTAGCTTTTGTCTGTAATTAATTATTATTATTCACGTCAAAATGAAAACACGCGCCCGGTCGGTAGGTAGTGCGCCGCCGGCGCTTTGAAAGGAAAGTTATTTGAAAATGATTCCTTGTCTCAAATAAAATTTTGGCATTCTTGAATAATGTAACCAATTTTATGTCTTATTTGAAATACCATTATATTTACATAATATAGAAAGAAAATAATCAATTTTTTTTTTTGTCTTTGTTTCCAACCCAATTGAGTTTATTCTATTATATAATATCTATAATAGTCTCGGTGTCTACGATAGATTTGTATATCCGAGTTTTCGATCCGAAACCGTGTATTGATTTTTCCGACAGTTAACCGTTTGAATACCATGCATATAAATAGCAAGTGGTTTGTGTGTAAGGCGTACCTTTCGTAGTCCTCAAAAAAGAGGTCTCCTTAAAACAAAAACTTTAGGTTATTTATATTTTTCTTACGTATGAATGTTTGGAATAGCATTGTTTTCTAAGTTTGATTGAATACTGTAAAATTTCTTAAAAAGTATTAGGGTTGCTTCGGCAGAACATATATATTTTAAATAATAAAAAAACATTTTTTAGTACTTATTTCCACAATATATTTTTTATCAGAACTAGCATTATTAACTTAATGCTCGCGATGAGCGAAACCGGTCCTGATGAAAAAATATATTGTGGAAATAAGTACTAAAAAATGTGTTTTTAGATTTTAAAATATCATGCCTTTCCATCAAGAAGTGACAGTTTACACCTTAAAAGTGAAAACATACATACATTTTTTATGTATAACTGTCTTCAGTAAAATTATTTCTAATGTAAATCTAACTAAACTGAAGAATTTATTATAATATTGTTCCATTAAAAGTGACTGTGAACACTTTTAAAATTTTTATTTATACTTGACTTAAAAAATGAATTTTATTTCGTATACTCATAAATTTGATACGTTCTTCATAAATCACGTTTGCAACATGGAAGTCGGACTTTGCGACACGTATCGTTTTTTTTGTTGTTGTTGTTTAAACTTGTAATAGTTTCGTATTGGTCGATTACTTATTTATTACAACGCAAAGGATGAAAACAGTTTATAACAATGTGACGCTTAACAATTATTTAAAATTGAAAATGGTCCTGTTCTAATGATTGTTCTAATTTGAAAACTTCAGCGGATGTGTTGTTAACAGCCCGCTAAAGTTTCATGTCAATCAGATTAATAGTATAGGAACGAATTAAGGACATACATAAGAACAGACAAAAGACATAAAGTGTCGATTTTTGCTAAAGAGGTATCAATAAAGCAAAATTTGAATATATATTATATCAATTAGCTTTATCGTAAAGTGGTACAAAATGAACAATAATATTCGTTTTTAACGGTAAATTTTACACGATTGATAACTCGATTCAGAAATTCGTTTCACTAGCAAAGATAAGTGTTATATCAACGATTACACTATTTGTGAATGAACTTAGTGCCACGTTGTGTTAGACATGTAAACTAGTCGTGCATACTAATTTAAATTTTGCAAAATTTGATAAAATTCAAAAATAAATTTTGTTAATTAATCAAAAAAATATTTAATTTTATACAGATGTCTTATTACCATTATAATAAGAAGCATACAACATACATACAAACATAGCAACACTAACATAACCCAGGAAATGAATTTTAGACGTCGTTGGGTGGAGTGGAACGTTTCTATCGAACTATAGATGAAACACATTTCGTTTATTTCGTATTTTTTTAAAATATTGGTAACTCGTTCTATATATTGCTGTATTTATGTAGGTTTATTTATTTTGGCTGACGATATATGATCTGACAAACTTTAAATTTTCAGTTGGTAATCAATCAACAATGACAGGAAAATAATTGCCTTGATAATATTATATTATTTAAAGTTTTTTTTATGTCTAATAAATTCTGTTGATTCTCTGTGTGTTTTCTTAGAGTATTTGGAATGATATACCATGTTCGAATAAACAGATCGTCTAATAAAAATAAATGTAGCCGGCATTCATATAAAATGTATAGTAAAGAACAGCGGTCGGCAACCTTTTTGGACTACAGACCACTAGATGCATTAAAATGTCAAAATTTTGATCCGGCGGACCACCAAATGGATACTGCATGCGTTTTATTACGTTATATTCACTTATAATCGTAAATAAGATAGCAGGTATTTAAAAAATAAGAAATTGTAAATATTTTTAATCACACTTTGGATGAATACACACTAAAATTTTACACTCCAATAAATAAAGTTGGCTGAGTTTTAAATGTAGTATATTCACAAAGCATTTTATTTGATGAATTCTGCAGAATGTTACGCTTGAAATGCAAATAAAGACCATTTCATCGTGAATAAATATCAAAATTTCCAATAAGTTTTATCTGTGAAAAATATGATTATGTACAATTATTATAGAATGTTCTTTGAAAGTAATAATATATAGTATTCTCGGTAAAGGAGTTAATCGTACAAAAATATGGAATACTCAACTCTTTGACTGTAAACGTCTCAACTGTTAAACATTTGATTACAGTGTATTGATAGTTGATATTAAAATATATTACAGTGTGAACGGTCGTAAATTTTTTTCAAATCTTCGAAGGTCTTGCCAATCACAAAAAAAAAAAATTGCCGTATTGTAGTATAAAATCAGGTGTCAATGTTCAAAAAATTATAAGTGATTTTGGCTTAGTTTATATTTAAAACATCACTATTTGCCCGTCACTGTTTTAATAATGAATCACTGGGCACTCCGATCAATATATTTTGACCCATATTTGTAAAGCAAAAACATAATTAAATTTGAACTGTTACAACTTTGTACGATTCCACTTTTTTTTCCCACTAACGACCCGGGTTTCGCCTTTCGGCATCTTCGGGCATTTTATCGCACTGGCAACTGTCAGTTCTGTTGCATGAAGATGCCGAATGGTGAAACCCGGGTCGTTAGTGATAAAACATATGGAATCGTACAAAGTTGTAACAATTGAAATTTGATATTGAAATTCCATCAAGTACCTTCGGTCGATATCATAAATTAAAAACATAATTATCAAATTATAAATTGTAATATTAGAATCGAAAAAAGAGTGTAAAATTCATTTAGTTAACATTTTTAAAAATCGTAGTAAAAATGTAGAAGTGTGTGAGGCTTTGCGTATACTACGTATTATCCATTACAATTATCGTCATCAAAATATTGTGGTATTTTTTCCATTAATTTCATACCGTAAATAAAATTTAAAAAAAGAAAACATTGAACAGGGTTTCTCGATAAACGAGAAAGTACTTTTGTAGTCCCTCTTTTCTAGGTATTCCTTTTGTTTTGGCCATATTATAAACATCTTAACACAAGTACGCCCATTGTTTTTCTCTCGAAAAAGATACGGAGGACCACCCCACCGGCAAGCGCACCCTTAGACGCAGCGTGTCCCTAATAAGTCGTAAGTGGTCGGTAGAGTGCGATATGACAGGTCTCCCTGTGTTTTGCATCACGCCTACAAATAACAGCAGCAGTGTTGCCAATCGTGGATACGGTTATTTATTATAAAAGCAAAATAGCAAATATTTATCTAAATATCATATAAACGATTCACCTACAAGCATTTGGTTGACGATCAAACAATATACCAATCTAAAGGCATTATCTAACTATGGTGTGAGCCGAAATAGCTATCATCTGTATCTCATAAAAAAATTGTAGAACAAAAATACATTGCTATTTTTTCACCGTGTTGTACCGTATTATTTGATTCTCACATATACTATTTATAAAATTACATAATGCACTTCAAGTATTTATTTTCTTCGATATTCTTTTATATCGTATAAGTTGAAATCGAATCGCGAGTTTCTTAGCGTTATAATTGGTGTTTTGTTACATTCTCTGACCTTTTTTTTTTAAATCCTACAAGTTCAATGCCGAGATTACTAAATAATGCATTTTATTTACAAATATGTAAAAAATACTGAAATAAGTATTCGTCGGGTTGAAATTATTAATTGATTGAATTGGCATGTATTTGGTAGAACTCCATTATAACACGGTGAAAAAATAGCAATGTATTTATTTCAGTTCTAACATTTTTTTATAAGATATAGTTGATAGCTATTTCGGCTCACGACATCATCAGCACTATGTTCAATCGTATATTTGCTTATAGCTGTGTAGACAAGGTACGAAATCCATCTTCTCTTCTGTTTTAACAACCTAGCTTATATCACGCTAGCAAAAAAAATTACTAAATTAAAATTTAAAATATGCAAACAGGCGGCACTTACAATAAGCTTAACTACTACTCGGAGATGATTTATTACCGAAGTGCTTTGGCCCTTCGCAATGGTCTGAGGAGCGGCGAAAGGTGGCTGGGCTGACGATGGCGTGAGCCGAAATAGCTATCAACTATATCTTATAAAAAAATTGTAGAACTAAAATACATTGCTATTTCCTCACCCTGTTATAATGGAGTTCTACAAAGTAAATGGCAATTCAATCAGTAAAACATATTTATTTATTTCCATTTAAGATAAATTAAAAAAAAAAGTTATTTTGACACGCCATGACTATAAAATATAAAATAATAAACTTATATAGTTTATTTAAAAATATCAGTTTTTTTAAATATTAGCGTGTATATTTTGTTTCGGTTATTTTAATAAACAGTTTTCATACCGTCATTCACTTCCCATCATATAATACTATCGGTGCAGTGTTTTGGATTTGAGAATTCATATTGTTTATGGATTTACGAGATTTCTGATGATAATTAACTGTATGTTACGTCTTAGCTATAATGTTTACATCATTAAAATAAATAGTCTAATTTAATCAACCAATTTGTGAAAATGTTATTTTTTTGAGAGAAACAACAACAAAAACAAACAAAACACGCGAAAGGTGCATCTCCCATTTCACCAATGAGGAGCAGGCATTAACCTAATGATTTCGGGAAAGTGGGTCACACAGTTGGAAGCCACTGAAACCACCCTTCACCCTCCCCTCTTAGGCACTCTTATTTCACCTGCCACCCCTTCCCCGGAACTGCTTTCACCATATTTTGCACGTTTTATATCTTCCTGTCAAAATATATTACTCAGTGTGCCTAGCATTATATATGGAAGTGCTGTTTATATTGCCAAAGTCAAAGTGAATTTAGCGAGCTTTTTTCAAAGTTGAGCTATGTCATATTAAGTATAAATTGCAATACCGACAATGCGGCACATCTGTCGGTATTTAGGTACTATACCAAAAAATGAAGGGAAAATTAAAATAAAAATGTACTTCATTAACGTTTTTGAAATCTAATTCACATGTTTTGTGTCACTAACTTTGAAATTACAAAAAGCACCTTCAATCGATATCAAAAATTATATACTATTTGCAATCGGTGAATAACTTTGAAAAAAGTGAAACGGTGAAAAGCTATTCGGAACTTTTCGAACGAAAACCCGAACAAGCATATTTGATTGATTGAATTTGCATTTACTTGACAGAACTCCATTATAACACGGTGAAAAAATGCAATGTATTTTGTAGAACTAAAATACATTGCTATTTTTTCACTGTGTTAAGCTTAGTTGATTTGGTCATTGATTTTATCATTACTTTCTATTGTTATATTTAACCTTCTCTTGGCGCTATTTGAAGAAACAATAATTAATGAAATTTTATAAAATGAGCTTACCGTGAATATGTTTAAATATCGTTGCTACATTTTTGTAAAGCCATTATTGACTTTATATTGTTTCAATATTTAGTCACAAACATTATAATAATAATTTTGTTTCTATTTAGTTTATTTTACAAACCATTCACATATACTATTTAAAAAGGTTTAGCACATGGGTCACTTTCCATTACTGTATTTCGTTTTAAATTCTATGTTTGTGCGTACTTTAATATGAAATCATTGCTATAAAATATGTTTATTTAAAGTAAATTAATGGATTAGGTACATGGGGTATTCAGTGAGACCATTTGGGGGTAATAATACAAGATATTTTTTGGTATTACCATAAATTGATAAAAACTGTATTTAAAACGAGAACAATTCGTGCGTTGATATATAATATACTATGTATGATGTAATGAAATTGTATATTTTCTGAGACCACGGCGATCAATGGTTTTAGACATACCTTCTTTTTATTCCCGTCCTCAAGACGGAACATAACATATCTGTTATTTTTTTTATCGAAAGACATAACGTTTTACCCTCTCACCCTTGCAACTGTCTAGTCCTTAAACAGTCCACTAACAAAAATAATCCAGCTATCGCTCATGTTTGTTTAGGCAAATATTTTTCATAAAGTAATGTTTGATGTTTGCCGTGCAGTCTTGCTACAACTTTCAAATATAAATGTTACCTGATTGGATGGATGTTTTATAAACGAACCTAGTTTTGTTTACTGCATCTGAAGTTTTGTACAACTGGTATACAAACGGTACATTAAATATAATATACAAATGTAACACAGGCGAGTAGACACAAAAAAGATTATAATAACACAGATTTTTGGTTTGCAGGAGTTTAAGCCACAAACTTATTCGTGCCAAAACCGTATAATGTAGTGTAATGCAGAAGAATATTCATTTAATAATTTTACCATTACGAATCATAATCCATTTTGATTTTTTTGAAGATTAGACCAATGTGAGGACAATTTTTTCCTTAACCTCACTTTTTGTAGTAGGTTTTGATTTCTAATGCAATCTTCTTCCACATGTTTCTATGACGTTCCAGATTGCTGTACACAGTTGATTGTCTCTAACAGCCTCTCCTTGAACGTTTCACTGGATCGACGGACGCCGTTTATTTAAGCGGTTCATATAATATTAAAATATAAAGTACGATTGTATGTAATGTTACTCAAGCTTAATTATTTTTTATTGGTTGACATTGAAGCACAATCTCTATACATCAGCGATGTATTAATTCACGTTTATTTCGTTTTTTTGATTGAATTAAATATATAACTTTCCGAGGCTAAAAAGAGAATATTTTTTCATCACAATCGACAAATAAAATATACCTTCCATCATTTCAATTTAATATTTAAAAAAAAAATGATTATATCGTGAAATAGAAAAAAGTTATTTAAAGAATAGCAGGACTATATAATATATATATTCACAAGTGTAAATAAATTCGTCCAATTACTTTCAGACAAACAATAACCGAAAATTACTTATCATTTTTCCCTTTCAATATCAATCAAATATTCACATAAAAAGCATTTTATTTTCGTATCTTGAATTTCTTATTCCGTATTTTATTTCCATAGATAACGAATATAATGATAGCACTTATGACGTACTATGGCGAGGGCAAAAAGAGGGATGGGATAAGTTCTTCAACTTTAAAAGTGCTCATTATGATTTCAGAAATCAATTCAATAAACAATGGCGGATATTTTTTACATTGACTGCTTTGTGTAGTCAATATATATTTTTTACACGACATAAAAGCTATAATATTGTGGCAATTGACGTATAATCATTGTAAGAATTTTCAGTTGTGTTTGTGTCCATGATGGAATTTTTTTCGATAAATATTTATATATTTCACTTTTAAGGTGTTAACTGTCACTTCTTGTTGGAAAGGCATTATATTTTAAATAATAAAAACACATTTTTTTAGTACTTATTTCCAAAATACCTATATTGTGGAAATAAGTACTAAAAAATGTGTTTTTATTATTTAAAAATTTATATATTTTGTTAAACTATTTACTACCCGTCGTGCGTTGCAATGCCATTCCAAAAAAGTGTGTTTTAATTCTTTTTATCGAAGTGATTTTTGATTATATAATATATTTTGTTTTTTTGTTTCTTGCGTACACGAATAAATTGGAAGGTCTTACGACGCGTGAGCACACCACATAAAGCTGTCCATAAAAAAAGCATATCCTCTTGGTCCATGATTTTGTAGATGAGCGAAACCGGTCATGATCTAATGGTTGTACTAATTCGGAAACCTTTGCGGGCGTATGTACAAAAACCCACCAAAGTTCATCACAATCGGATGAACCTTATAAAAACTCATACGGGGAAACAAAATATAAACATTATTTAAAAAATTTATAGTGATATTTCAATGAAAGTGTCACAACAAAGATGTCGAAATTATTCAACAGCACACTCAACTTTGTACCATGCACTACTCGCTATGAGTTCAATATTTTACAAGAATTACTTGTGAGAAAAATATGGAAAAATAAACGTTTAGGTGTTATACAATTTGGGATTGTATTACTATCGATAGAACGTCGTTCATTTTTCGAATTTATTGTAACATTAAGTTTTATCCGTCTGCGTATGCATCTATTTAATATATTTCAAAATTAAATATATCACGAAAATTCTTGTTTTTCTACGGATCATCAAGTAAAGTAATGTAATATTAATTAAAGTTTTTTTTAAATTAAAATTTGGCGCATCTTGAGTGACAAAACATTTTGAAATACTAGACAATTATTTACTGTACTGTGAAGTTATTTTTCCGTTATGAAATTAAAACTAAAAATCAATCTCAAATAAAAAAAATATATGATTATATTGGTGCTTTCGTAAGCAAAATACGTAGTACATTAGAAAATATAATATATGATTTACTTCCGCGAGACTGAATTATTTTTGGTATGTTTTTATGTTGCCATATTTTGAAAAACAGAAAATTCATGTTTCTGATTGTGTTTTTTTGTCCCGCTTTGTGCGTCTATATTGCCTGTGCTAATGAGCATACACATGTCACTAATTTGCTCGACATACGCTTATGCGACTGTGTTCTCATTTCCCAAACGGCTTCACATAAAAGCTCTTTCCTTCTGAGCTAAGAAATACGAAAAATAAAGATCATTTTCTGTGACACGAGAGCGTATACAACAGGCAAATTACTTGCCTTATGAATTATTAAAATTAGGATTGCTAATAACTAGATGGCAGTAATTTCATACCATATTTATTTACAGTATACTTCAATTCATATTTATTCAATCACTCAACTTAGATTGAATATAGCATTATTCAATATAATAGTGATGAAGACGTCTAGATTATTATTGTAAAATACGGCGAATGAATCGTGCATATCGGTAGTAATTTAAGATTATTTTTAATACAAGTAAAATTTACATAGACTTATCGGTATCAATGAAAAATCTAAATACCGAAATATAAATGTCCGAATTTTATCAAAGATTTCGTTTACAGTTCGTTATTGAATTAAGCGGTTGATTGTAAATTAAAAGTACGCGAAGGACAGTTTTGAATTGGAAATACAAGACACGGTGAAAAATAGCAATGTGTTTATTTTAGTTCTACAAAATTTATAAGATAAATAGTTGATAGCCACTTCAGACGAAGGCGTGAGCCGTGTATAATAGAGTTCTACTAGATAAATCCATATTTAATCAAGAATTACAAGACGATAAAAAATGCACTTTCGCTAGTAATTCAAGCATCCGTGTGATGGAATGCCTGAAGATACCGAATGCCGAAACCCATTTCGTAAGTGACAATACATGTAGAATCGTAGAAAGTTTCAACAATTCAAATTTAATAATTTAAGCGTAAAACACAAAAAAATATCGTTAACATTGCAAAGTGGATATATGTGTAGGTGCAAATTTTTAGGCAATTGAACATATATTTCTTAATTATAACAACACAGTTTCGATGCGATGCAAGTTAAAGATGCGGTCATTAAACAAATGTCGAATGATCTATTTTAGAAGTGAAATAACCAGTAATATTTCTTGAAAATGTGAGTATATTACTTTGTAAATAAGCTTTGATTTGGAGTTCATTGGTTTTCTTTTGCTCAAACTTGACATGAAAGATAGGTTGACACACAACGGTGTGGATTCTGGTTTTATACTCGAATGGTGTATATGTTTCGCCATGTGTTATTATCAATTACTTTGTTACGGATAGAAAACTAGAAATATATTAACTCAGTACTTTTTATTATAGGTTGCGACAAATTTGTGAAGTTTAATGTCCTTTCATCACGGCAGCTCACTACGAAGTTTCGTAATACTCATAATTCATTACATAATATCATAGTACTACGTGAAGTATTTTTCTTGAAGGTTAATGGATAAGCATTTGAGAGGGTCGACAAATTGATATATCTTCAATCACGCACAATCAACTTCGGAAAATGACATCAGTCGAAAAAATGCGGCAGCAGTACCGCCATATCTCTACATAACAATAATGTTTAGTTTGAATTGTTGAAACTTTGTACGAATCTACAAGTTTTGTCACTAATAATCCAACAGAATTGACGTACAATAGACAGTTTGCTTCGGTTATATACAAGAGGAATTAATTGTAAATGAAAAACACAGACACGCTAGATTGAGACGAGTTCAATGAGCTGACTATCTCATAAATTGAATTCCAATATTACGTCACCTGATGTTAAATCCCAACGTTACCCACCAATTAAGTAGTTATGTCTTAATTTAAAATTTTCCAATAACATTTTCATGGTTGATAGTTATTTGTTGTAGAATCCTTTCTTTAATGACTCATTGACAATATTTAGTGTTAATAAAACTTATCACAGGCATTTGATTGCTATTATAATCAACAGTATTGAAATTTATTGATTGAATTGGCATTCACTTGGTAGAACTCCATTATAACACGGTGAAAAAAATAGCAATGTATTTCTCCTGTTTTAACGGCCTAGCTTGTTTCTTTTCACAATAAAACTATCGCCACTTGTCAAGCCGTTGCACAAAGGGGTGGTCTAATTTGCTCCCTGAAGGACCACTTCCGTCCCACACATAATCTTATTGTCATAGACACCTATTGTTTCATTTAGAATTTTGAAAATTTAGTGTCATTGTGTTTAAATAAAAAGCTAGGCGGTTGGAAAAGGAGAGAGGAGATGTTGTGTACCTTTTCTGCACAGCTATATATAGATAAGCAAATGTTAGTTTAAGCATAGTTCTGACGATGGCGTGAGCCGAAATAGCTATCAACTATATTTGTTAAAAATAATTTTGTAGAACTAAAATACATTGCTATTTTTTCACCGTGTTAGTATTGAAATTTATTTCAGTTGTGTGTTTGAATTTTATTTCTTTGAAATAATATCAATCTTATCTTAGAGTCTGTGGTCTTCCTTTGTAATTAATTCCTCTTGTTTATAGTCATTGCAAACTGTTTGTTGTGTCAGTTCTGCTGCATCTGTGTGACAGAATGCCTGAGGATGTCTAAAGGCGAAACCTGGATCGTTAATGACAAAACTAATGGAATCGTGTATGGTTTCAACTATTCAAATTTGACATGAAATTTCACCGAGAAAATTTAATCGATATCATAAAAAATAATGTTAGCTTAAAGGAGATCAGGTGAGAGAATTTTAGAATCACGCAAGCGAACCAAACTGTTCTAAAATCAACAATCTAGACGTCTACATAAGTGCCAAAAAAATGTTAAATTTCCCGAAAAATGCCAAGTAATGTTACTTAAGAATAAACAAACATACTTAACCATCATTTGATAAGCTCGACATATTCACAATAACGTTATAACAAATGTACCTGTGCTTGTCATATATATCTTAGATATGCAAACATTAAATAAGTACGTGTGTTTTTTGCGTGTTTTTGTGTAATGTAGTTAGTGAAAATGTAAACTTTGAACATCGTGTTACCTTTGTGTAGTAAACGCACAGAATGTTAACGTGCAGTTTTCTATTTTTCTTTATTTTAATATAACAACACTAAAAAAAGTATTTTTCGTAACCTTTTATGACGACAGAATTAACTATATTTTGTCACTACCATATCGTGTCAAACGCAATCATAACGTATTTTTAAATTAATTTTAAAATATATTGAAATTTACCAGCATAAATCAGTATTAAGCCTAAAACAATTTAAATTAAATCATAATCAGTCAGAGTTTACAGCTTTTAGTTGTGTAAATAAAAACGTAATATACTCTCCATTTTGAGTGTAGACGTAGCTTATTTTTCTATTTGTAATACATCACTCAATAATTTTTTTCCATGGCCAATAAAATAATAATTTTGGCAAAATTAGACAAAAATCATCAAGATAGTCTCCGTTAAAAGTGAAACATTCCTTTCAACGATTCTCAAAAACATCTATGCCTTATGTATGTTTTTACGGCCGCATTTAAAATCAGCAAACCACTTTACTACTATCATGTCGACGGTGTATAGTTAGAATAACACCTGTCGCTCCATTGCTTTGCGTGAACAGTATTTTTCGTATAAAAAAGCAATGCATTATTAACACACCCAATCCAAGTTTTTCTATTTTTTTTTGTAAATTTAAAAATTGGTCACTAAGACCACTGAAACTTGTAAAATAATAGTCAAATTGTCATAAAATTTTTACTTATAAAGCTTGAACTTTGCTAATATCAAAAAATTATATTAAAAAATGATAATGGTAACACCATCTATTTTTCATAAGACAAACTTATTGAGTGATATTATTTAATATTATAAGGATACAAATACAAGCAATTGGTCGAATTATATCATGCCTAAATAACAACATCCTTGATTTCCTTTTGTTTGTTTTCAATTCACGCTTATTTGCCTTTCGTAAATAGAACGATGTTGTTCATAGACAATTATATTATTCCGTTTTTTGGATATTGTTGTAGTTTTTTTTTTTGTTATATGTGTGTCGCCTACAAACGAAGATTTTCATAGGAATAAAGATATCGTGATATTTGCAGAAGTTCGGAATTTATAAATATGGATGTAATTTCATACGAAAAAACGAATGAAGTATGTTGTTAATTAAACTACGCATTCTGAAAATTCTTGTTTAAAAAATCTGTTAAATTCTCTGAATATAATTTTAATGAAAAGGCACCACAAGTGTTGGCCGCGAAGCGTATTTTTCTGGGTGGCGTTATTATCCCCGCCTTCCTGTTGTATCCACTTAGCAAAACAATTGCTTCATCAAAGCCTGGGATAGGAGGGAAGAATCGCAGGCAATATTACTTCCCTAACAATCGCATTGGCGTGCCAAGATGTATGCCTTGGCAGGGTTTTAAATTGAATGCAGCGGTTTTTAAAGTTGGCATTATTTATTGATAAAATATGCACTTACAACATCTTATATTAGATTTGTTTTCTGATATATTGTTGTTGGATTATTTGTCATACTGAATATGGAAATTGCTGATGATGTGAATTCTTATAAAGTCATAAAAAGTAATATTGATTGCGTTTCGATAGTTTTACGTGCGTAATTCACAAGCTGGCTTACATTTTCATGGATTCGTTGTGATTGTCAAATTCAGATTGTAAATAAACAAATTATTTTATATTATTTGATGACGATTCACGGTTTTGGAATCCCCATGTCACCATTGAAACATGCCTAAAAATTGCTCGTAATCAAATAAGTTTTTTTTATAGTTTACAAACATAAAAAAAACATTACATTCTCTTCCTTATTTCATAGTCGCAAAAAGCGTATTGCATTAAAAAAAACACATTTCTTAATGTGCGACGTTATTGATTGTCTCTCATGAAAACTACTAATTTTACAGCCGAATATTGAATAAATCTCAATCTTATTATGTCAAATAATAAAATATTTTAGGTTTATTTTGCGACTCTCATTTGTTAAAAGTTCGCCTCTGTTTACGGTCTTCACCAATTTGTACCCTTACGAAAAATACCAAATAACAAACTGGCGGGATATAAAAGATACAATACACGTGTTAGAACTCTTCTACGAGCCTATCTGTATTTATTCCCTCTTTAAATATACATATTCGACCTTAATTAGGATGTATTGTCCGAAGGCATAATATACATCGTTCACGAGAAGCAATCTAGTATTATATTTAGAGGAAACCATGGAAAAAGGAAAACATTTATACTCTATTAACAACGACAATTCAGAATGGATAAATGTTTTTATTCATCATTTTAACCTAACCGTTTGTAAATGGGCTAATAATTATTAATAATAAACTCTATAAGCGTATAGTGTTTTAGAATTCCAGAGACTTACGGCGATAAGTAGATTAGTTAACCCAAGAAATATGAATGTATTATTTTCAAACCGTGTATTCTTAACACTTTACGCTCCGCACATTTTCGCGAAATAACTATACCGTAATAGTTTTTTCCTATTTTGATTTTAGACCTCGTGTATATTCTTCATCCATCTATCGATAAATTTTGAAGGTAAAAATTAAAATTCACATTGATTTTTGGTAGTATAGCTGAGCGTATCCGAAGACGCCAAATTAACGTTCCCGGAACGTAACGTTTGTCTCGAAAATGACGCCAATGGGGCGTCCGCGGACTGTAAAGTGTTAATACGGATTTATAAAATTCTTTCGAAAATATTAGCAAGAATTCTTTTGTGTTTCATAAAAAACATTTTGTAGCTTATATTCATGCGTTTTCAGTACGTTTTTACGATACGAATGAAATAATTTAAATATAATGGTAAAAATACATTTTAATACTATTTCCTCAATTTTTTTATGATCAGGACCGGTTTCGCTGATCGCGAGTTTTACTAATTGATAGGGTACAAATTAAAAGCAAGCCTATTGATACAAGATTTTGAGTTAAAATTTAGCAGGTATACAAAACTAAAGGTACAAGAACTGGGAAAATATTTTACAGGAACTTTATCAGTTGATGCTCGGGAGCGAAAACGGTCCTGAACATAAAATATATCGTGGATATAGTATTTAAATGTGTGTACAGATATTTTATAGTAAAAAATTTAAATAAACATTTAAACAACTGAGTTGTTACTAGAAATATTAGATGGCGTAAAAAATAATATTAACAAATTTAAATATTATGTAATTTTTTTATAACATACTAGCGTGTACCCTGCATGCGTTGCAATGCCACTAAAAAAAAGAAACCGCGACTTTATGGAATCGCCTCGTCGGGAGCCTCTCGCCTTCCGATTGGATAAGTCAGACTTGAGGCGAGGCCAGAGCCGATTAGAAACGATAAGCTTAGGTTATGTTTTTCTTACCGAAATTTGACAGTGGCGGCCGTATGTGTTTTTATTTATTAGAGTGCTTTTGGGTACACAAAGTTTTTTGTTTTTCTATCTGGTGCGTACACAAATAAATCAGAAGGTTTTCCAACACGTGAGCAGGCCATATACAGTTGTCCATGTGACAAGCATGGATTTTCTAAATTTGGTCCACACACTTGTAACGACTGTTCTTGTGCCCTATTGATGGTCATTGCAAAGGCGACTTGCACTGGAAACTACAGACGTTTAAATTCAAATGGCATACCTGTCGGAATGATTGGGATGCGTGGCAACATTACATCTTCTCCTTTGAATTTTCCATTTAAAATTGTAGCTTCAATAATTCAATAATCATTTTTCTTACTGAAAGCCTGGTACCGTTGCAAATTCGTGAGGAATTTATGTTTCGGAGAAGAATGATAGGGACGCCAATTTTCAATGCTAAAACATGAGGCGAGATGATTCACTCATGTAGCCTTTGTATTTTTTCCAAAGATCTTTTGGATTGGATGGAAAGCAAATTGTTAATATTGCTGCAAATAACGCATGTGTTTGTTGTGGGTCAGCAGTATTCGATGAATCAGCGAGTGAAGTGTCCCAATGTGCATCGTTTTCTAGAAGATTTAATTTGAGGCAAGCTTCACGATAAATGAAACATATTCGACCGTTTACTGTTCTCAATTCTTGGAAGGATGTCGGTCCACGTATGTTGATTAACAGTAATCGCAAGTAAACGTATTCTGCATTATTTGGTTTAACAGTGTACAGACGGCCTAATGCGTCGGTTGAATATACATTGTAATGTCCTTCAACTGCTTTACCTTGTTTGCGACGTTGAATTTTTTTCTGATGCATTCCATCTGTAGAATGTTGGCACTTCAGAACAAGGTAGCGTCTTTGCAAATATATCATCCCTACACAATAAGAAACATGTAGTTAACGTTGTTGGCTGTGGTGACAATGCTCTTACACGTGCATTTTCTGTTGTGAAGTACACTCGCTGTCCATTTTCAAGGTGAACTGCCAAATGCGTAACTGGTGTATGCCGTTCATGAATTGGAAATGATAAAATGCGCCATATTGCTTCATTGCTACTAATGTAGCGTCCCAGTTGATATTGGTTGATTTCATCGATAGATGCAGTTGAATTTCCCATTCCAAAAACTGCAATATCGCTTCCTTTGTTGACATATTTACAAATGTATTTGATGGATTTCACTGAATTACAATACTCGACGTTGATGTGTGCTTTGTACGTTTTCGAGAGAAGCTGTGAATACGGCACAATCCAACGATTATCAACTCAACCTCATTGTTTCACCCTTTTCTTTCGTGCTTGAGTTGTACTCTGATCTATTCCTTTTTCGTTTGGGTGGCATAATTGATTTCACAGTGAATGTTACGTTTTGAAATTCACTTTGAAAAAAAAAAAATTTACATATTGAATAAATTATTTCTATATCACACACGATTTATACGTAATATTTATTTCAATTCGTTCTGTCATGCGACATAAAACCAAAACAAAAAAGTCGGTAAAAAGTAGAACATTGAAATACTTTTTTCGAAAATCGAACTTTGTTTCAAAATATTCAGTACCTTACGTAAGTACCTACAGGTGAGTTAATGTGACAGATTTGCGTCGTTCTTGTTTTCGGCGTTGCTATGGATACAATGTGTCATAAATGGCCATTCTGTATTACAATAGTCTTGTATGAAAACATGTTTTTCGTAAATATTCAATTAATTTTTGTAATCAAATCAAATTCTGAGTATCCTATCTTTTGCCCGGTAGTCTATGCAATAATTCGACAAAGTTTTATCGCAATTGGATTAATGGTGTAGGAGTTTATAAAGGACAGACAGACATTCATTTATATATATATAGATTGAACAATATTAGGCTATAGTAGAATTGATATTTTTTATGCAGGGATACTAAGTCTATCACAATGTCACAAAACGAAAATAGATCGTTTTCGGGAAGCAAGATATTCAATCAAATAAACTTGATCGATTTATTAATATTTTTTCTCAAACATTAAAATACCTTTAAAATCTGACTGCTCGGGGATAAAACCGTTTGTATCAAAATGTGTGGGATTTTTTCAACAAACACACGCTTACGTTTATCATCATTCTATGAATAATATTGTTTTCCCTAAAAATAAGGAATATGGTTCAAAACATGGCAACCCTAATCAACGCCATCTGTTTTTATGAGTGACGAGTTTGACATCATTGTTGTTTTGGGGAAAAGGATTACTAGCGCCTTTTACCCATTACCCAGTATTTTCATTTCTTTGAAAATAAACATATTTAGATTCCATTTAAATTAATATGGGCTTTATATACGATGCACGACGGAAAACATTCTTTTTATTCCTTGGAAACCATTACCGTATTGTATTTGTATGGTGATGAATTTAACGTGAGCTTGTGTAAAACTGTTAAATTTCCCTGAAATCGGCAGACACGACGGCATTATCAAAGACGAAATAAATAACACAATTCATTTATACATGTGAAATTTGTTTGTTATGCTTTTATTGTATTTTTGGATGGCAATTCTGTGAATAAAAACATTTTTTTATTCAAGATAGATTCCGTGACCGCGTCTGGAAAGTTCATTTTCAATTTAAAAATAAAATTGATCCATTCATAAATTTAAGTTGTTGAAACTTTGTACGCTTCTATATCTGTTTTGTATTTTTTGTATGTGAACTAAAATGAGGTTACAACCTCATAAATTAAAATTCTATTTCAGTTGTTTATTTGGATCCTACCCTGAGAGTCTCTATTTTTCCTTTTAAATTGACTCCTTTGGTATAATAGACAGTGCTAACTGTTTATTGTATGTAATTTCTGTTGCATCCGTTTGATCGAATACATGAAGATGCCAAAGGACGAAAATCGGATCGTTGATAACAAAGCACGTAAACGCGTAAAAAAATTCAAAAATTCAAATTGATATTGAAATTCCATCAAGCATTTTCAGTCGATATCATAAATTGGAAAAAAATACACATTTTTCAGTCTAGCTTGTTTGTTGCAAAAAGTTTTTTTTTTTTTATTAAATTGCAATTTAAATTAAACAGAAGTCTCAATCCTTCCAAGCTTATTTCATTTATAACCACTAACTAGTAAATATTTTTTTCAAAATTGAGATTCTACCCCAAACAGAAATACAAAGAAAAAACCGTTGCCCACTTAATTTTTAGAAGGATAAAATTATAATTTTCCTTAGTAATTAATAATCATGCGATACAGTTAATCTAAAGATCCAACAGTAATAACTTAAAAAGCCAATCACGCTTTATATCTATTATGTAATAGTAGTACACCAGGTTGAATAACAAAATAAACAATATTTATTCTTTCTATAACTTTGTGGCGTTTAGTGTATAACATTTTTGAAATACCATGATGTCGCTTATCAAACGATTCCCTACCACATTTCTACCATAATTCTTGTAATATTAAGAAAACAATATCGAATAATTTATATTGAAAACATCAGGTATATATTTCGTGTTATATGTAGTTTATTGTGCCACGTCTTCTGTTTGCCGTTATGTCGCGTTTTTTTTCTTGTAGTAAAGATGAACTCTTTTTCCGACTCTTACTCATTTTAAAATCTAGATTATAGGTAAAAAAATCCGCCATCGTTTCGTTATGAGACAGAAAAACTCAATGTAAATGCGATGAAAATGTATACTCTTAATTTTTAATATGATTGATTACTTGCAGAATTTCAATATAATAAACACTTTACCTACATAAATTATTTGAACAAAAGCTTAGAGGAAAAACTTGTATGATGATTGTATAATTTCTAAGAGATCAATAACTATTGCAAACTTCATTTACAGGTACTTGAAAAAACTTTTAATTAGTCGGTAATCAGCAGTAACAGCTGAAAAAACACAATACTATGACAGTTGTACGTATTCATGTGTCGTATTCAGATGACAATAATCTTAATTCGGTTACACATTAGTAAATTTGAAAATATTATATGCCAATACAATAATACTAAGAATTCGCATTAAAAAAAGTAAAGAACTAAATACTTATTTACCTTGTGCTTTTATTTATATTAAGATTAGCAGTTAAATATGCACATTTTCTAACTCATTAATTTTATTACTATCTTTTTTATAATCCTTCGTACCTACTCGTACACTCTGTTTTATTTCCTTCTGTTGTGTTCCTGCTGCTCTGTTCTGCAAATATTTAAAAAAATAAAAGCACTTTGTACGAATCGTAACAATGTTTCAATTAAGGACTGTAAATATACTTTTAAAATGCTGTTTATTTCTTCGCAAAAGATCTATGCATATATAAATTTTAATATTGTATTGCAATATAACAAAGGCGTAAATTTTGTTACGATATAATAAGACAAACCGTCTGCATTTTTTTATTTACCAACAAACTACAAAGTTTTGTTTCAAATTGCTCTCATTATGGAAGACATATATGTATGACAGTAAAAATAAAAATAACAGAACATCGATAATTTTTGGTAATACACATAAATATTATAAATCAGTTTTTTTCGAAGAAAACATTTATTTAAATAAACCACTTTTATATTTTTTGGCACTCGTAAAGTAAAACTGATTTTTGTAAATTTTATTTTCTTTTTATTAAGTCTTTCCATATTTTGATTAATATTACTTATAATTATTTAAATTTACAATTCCACTCGTATATATGTGTTACTTTTTCAATCATTTAAATTATAACATTTCTTCTATATATATAAAAATGTAATTCGAAAAATGTGTTGTATAAAAATATATACAAAGAAAGGGCTACTTATTGTGGTTACATTTATGACGTGAACAATGGTTCTAAGACGTGTCGATGTTTATAGCTGAAAATTGTTTCTTTGTGATCACACAAACGAGCACGTACAAATTTATGGAATATGAGTCAAAGAAAAAGACGCTTCAATCTCAGTGTCCACTGAAAATGTTGATCGTTAAATGTCTACTTTGTCAACGAATTCTTTTTGCGACAAATCTTTCCAATTTAATTTATCGTAGTTTTTTATAATATATAACGTGTTTTATAAATTCAAATCGATTATTTGCTTTTTTATTGGCATAATTTTACCCATGTAAAGTAGATCAAACGTAACACGTCCAATATTTGCAATACGTTGTTGTAATAAAAATTATACATAATGTTCAAAAATATTGATTAAAAAATAACCGGCGCCATCATTCTAAAATGCAATTCCAACAATTTGAATTTCATTGTTTCGATAATACGGTTGCTTCTAATTATCAATTATCACATTCAGTAGAAAATAATGTATCGGAAAACACTGATAGAAGTGGTGGTAATCGTACAATAGTTGATAATATTAACATGTTTCCTATTCAGTGGTCTGAAAGGAGGAATCATGACTGAACATTGAATAATTCTTCATTATTAATGAATCATCTTTAATTAATCAATATTGTCAATATCACATTAATACTAGCCCACACTTTTGTATCTTTTTATTCATAAAAAAGTCGCAAGACTGTTTTGAGAAAAAAAATTGTTTTTGTCTGTCATATTTGTTATTTTGACAACAGAGGATACAGCGAATGGCATTTAAGTATCAGTTGTCATGAAAAATATTTGCTTTAGCTTTTTCTAACACAAAAACATCTTGTTTTCTTCCTGCGTTCAATGCTGTTGGCTAAACCTAATTTTGGCGGAAGCTTTTAGCAAAGAATATTATTTTTTAGAAACTGAAATGTATTATTTTACTTACTTTTGCGGTATTTTTTCGTTACTATTTTATTAAATGTTTCAATGAGTCAACAATGATCGATGTTGTGTGTTTACCAAATTGTATTTGCCAATTTGTTGTTAAAATAATTCTTTTTTTAAATTATACTTCACATTCATAGTTTATTATCAATTTTTTCAATAGATAATGCGTTTATCGTTTGCAAGGCTATTTGTCCAAACATATCATCTTTTAAAAAACATTTCTAATGGAATATCAAAGAAAACTGTTCTTAAACTTTACCACAGTCAACAATAATCGATGTTGTGTGTTTACCAAATTATATTTGCCAATTTGTTTTTAAAACAACTCTTTTTTTTTTAATAATAATATTTCATAATCAGAGTTAATTATAATTTTTTTCAGCAGATAATGCATTTATCGTTTGCGAGACTATTTATCCGCCATGTCCGCTACCAAAAAATACTTCGAATGGAATATCAAAAGAAAATTGCTTTTAAATTTAAACACACGAAACAGTTCGCTGACCTGTCGTTTTATATTCGCTATTATCAATTTATAGAATAAATATTTTACTAGCTGTCACTCAACAATACCAAATGATTAATAACGTACGCCATTTCGCCAGAAAAGAAAATCTAAATATGTACAACTTTCGAATACATTGTATTTTATGCAGAACATTTTAAAGGCGCTTGGGGTGTGGGGTGAAGCCTCGGGGTGGGCGTGCTGGCCCATTGTTCTGTCGGTACACGTATAAGCTTTTTAAAAGCCCACTCGTTAATGGAAGCCGGTCACCTCTGTCTACGACAAACGTGTGCCAGAAAATTTACACTAATGTTGAGGTTTCCAATTCAGTGACGTGTTCGAGGGTAAATTTTCTCAGAAACATTTTCAAGTTTTCTGTCCTTATTTTTAAACCTTACCTTTCGAGAGAATAATTGAGTTTTAAATATTTCTTATTTTGTAGGCCATGTCAAACCCAATGTAGAATATATCACTTGTCGCGTTGAAATATGAAACCTCAATATCAAACACAATTAATTTTAAAGTCGAAAATAAGACAATTTTTTTCATCAAATCATTATCGCCTTCATAGTTGTGTAACAGATTCTGTGTGTGTGAGATATTTAATAGACTGTAAATAGTTTTTCACTGATTTGTTTGTTTACATGTATATGCAATGTACAGTAAAATATGTTGCATTTTTTGAATTGTTTTTTTTTTATCATCCATTTTATATTTAAAGTAAATGAGAAGAGATCTTATTTTTAAAAACAAATTTACAATGTCGAATCATATTACCTGTAAGATAATTTATTTTGTATCCATTATCAAGTTTAATGTCTTGTAATTGTTGAAACAATTTTGGTCCGTTTTGTAAAAAAAAAAACAAAAATAGTATCGAACCCATAGAGGTTTAATTTACACAGCTTTCACTAGGATCAAAGGTGTATCCATTACTTGATACAAATTTTTTAAACTTTCTTGAAAATAAGTATAATACGTCCTCAGAGGGATTCCAATCGAACGTTCAAATGCTCGATATTCGAATAAATTAGACGCTTTTTTGATATCTGGTTGTTCGAATATTTGAATTTTTTTCGAATATTATTCGTCATAATTTATCATATGTGATTTTTATTTTATACCCGATTGGGGATATGTTTAGGGTTTTGGTTTTATTTTTTTCTTACTCTCAAAGGGTTTAAGCAACCCTTCGAAAACGGGACTGTGGTTTGTATTTATGAAAGTAAAATTTTAAAACCACATATCATGCAAAGATGGTGGAGATAGAGAAATATTTTCTGGAAAGGCACCAATGCTGTCGGGATACACATTTGAAAAATATTTGATAGCTAACTGAAAAAAATGTTCGACGTCAAAATTTTTGAAACACTCTTAATTATCAGTCTGTTCAAAATACTTCGGAGAATAAACCGCTTTCAGTGTTTTGCAATTAATTCAGATAAAAACAACATTACGATCAAATTTATATTTGAAATATTTAATGCTCTTTTGTTTTTAAAATAAGTATTCTAAATTTGAAATAAATATTTCGATCATCAATATGCTCGTTTCTTTTTGCCTAGTTATTTTTTATTAGCTTCATAAATTTTATATCATTACACGAATATATTCGAATATTTTATCATTTCACCCCGATCCACATATAGGCTTGTAAAGTATGAATTCAATTTTATTGTTTTTTTTAAATTTCTGCTGATTCCAATAATATGTTATAATTTAAAATGTGCACTAAGCCGTACGGTATTGGAAATTTTGTATGAATGAAACTAATTAATTAATCTCTTATAACAGTTAAACATACAATATAAACAATGCAGATTTTCAATTATTTGACTATACTTGCATGATAAAATTGATTCTGTCAAGAAATATGATTTGGTTGTAAGGAAAGGTTAGATTTCACTTCAGAAAAATATTTTTAATTACCAATAAGTTGGCTACGCAAAACTTGACGGATAAAATGTATATTTATGCAAATTATAAATCGTATCTGTCAAATAAATACATTGATTACAATCTCAAAACACATAAAAATACGTGATAGACTAGGCATGCCAGCAAAAAGTTGTCATAAATTCGTCATTCGGAATGATACCCGATCAATACAACCTACAACTGGGTCAGAACATTTACATCTACGCCAGAGCTTACCTACTGCTCCACGCGAAGTTTCGCGCTGTTGGCAATGAGGGTTGGCGAAAATACTTTGTATTAATTTGATATCATACTATAGGAGAAACAATATTTTTAATATAATCACACAATTTTTGTTACAATGCACGTTATTTAAATGATTTTTTAAAGTACTCCACTGATAAAATGTTGCTGTACAAAAAATACCAATTGATGAATTGAATGTGACTTTGTCTAGATAAATATTCATTTTGATACAAAATTTTATGTTAAAAATATGACATATTTTATATTTTCAAATATTTTTTACTCAAAAAAGCAACTGAAGATTGTTTTGTGTCTAAAAGTATAAATATTTTTTTTATCGGTATTCAGTTTCCGTAATGTTTTTAATTGCATACTGTTATTGTAGATGTTCTCGACAGTTTGGAATAAATATTTTACGACTAAAGAACATGTTCAATGAAATACACATCAATTCATTGTGTATTCCCATTAATAATTTTATTCTGCCTACACCTGTAAAAAAAAGTTTTTTTCATTGCGTTCGTTTTTTGTGTTTATTTCTATTAAGAGTTTATGTACTTAGTTGCAAAACTATTAACAATATTTATTTATCTAAGAAAACATACATTTTGTTTAATATATTATAGAGAAATTAAAATCTTGAAAATAGATGGCAAAGAGTTATAGACAACATTGGTGATTACTTTGTCTAAAAAAATAATAAATAATTAAAAAAATCAAATTTGAGTTTTACTGTAAAAAACGACATTAATTCCGGGATTACTTAATATATTTTCATCATAATATTCGAAGTAACATGCTCTCTAATGAATATAAAGCGAAATTATCGCAATTTATATTAAGAAATTATCCCTTTATTTTCGAAGCGCCAAACCGTTGTAAAATAATATAAACGTTTTGCTTAATATAAGTTTAGTAATGCGGTTTATATTCAAAACAAACAATGAATTAGTTCTGTAAGTAAAAAGTAAATTATCACATGTTTTGTTGTAATGCGCGCCCATTAAGATAAATTCTCGAGCCGATTCTGCCGGAGTTACTGCTCACCGCAAATTCTGCTTTTACCCCCGAAGGCTTTCAAGGTCCCCACCCCTGCCCTGTGCCCTGTACGCCTCTACGCCTCTACGCCCGGATATCGGTTCGTAGAAGCCGAGAAAAGCAAAGTGGAGGCTCCGCTGCGAGGCTCGAATTACTGCCTAATGGGAAATTAGGCGAATTCTTTGAATACCGCGCGCAAGTAAGTTGGCTAGATAATTTTCCGACAGCCAGCTGCTATTTACACTAGTTATGACTAACAGTCTACGGAATGTCCGCAAATCTTAATATAGTTGCTTTGCGTTCACGTTGATTGAGAAAATGAATATTTTCATAATATATAGATCACAACTTGGTGGTTGGACACATTTAAACGATGACATAGATTAATACTTTCAAACTTAGGAATATTTCAGTATTTATTCATAATAAAATACATTATATAGTAATGTCGGAATTGAACTCATAAACTTGAAAAAATAGTCAGAGAATGTCACTAACATCAATTATAACGCTAAGAAACTCGCGATTCGATCTCAACTTATATGATTTAAAAGAATATCAAAGAAAATAAGTGCTTTAAGAGCATCATTTAATTTTATATATATACGTGAGAATCAAATACTATAGTAAATATTTAAAAACTGACAAATAACTTCTGCAAAGTGCTATATACCAAAGTTTTCTATTTCAAAGCTGTAATTTTTACTATCGTAGATATATATAAAAATTGTGTAAAAGCAATATCATTAATTCACGATATCGACTGAAGGTGCTTGATGGAATTTCAATATCAAATTTGAATTGTTACAACTTTGTACGATTCCACATGTTTTGCCACGAACGACCCAGGTTTCGCCTTTCGGCATCTTCAGGCATTTTATCACATGGATGCAACAGAACTGACTCAGTTCCGTTGCATCCGTACAAAGTTGTAGCAATATCATTAGTTTCCTATTTGCCCGTCTTGACTGGACTGTCCTGTTTTGAAGGGGTGCTTCCAGCTACGTTGGCGTTTTATCCCAGTTATACTGAAAAGCGAAAAAGTCCATAAGAATTTACTTTAAACCTGATATAGTGTGCTACAAGTGAGTAGCGCAGGAGCCGCTCATGCGCATTTAAATTTACTTAGTTGATTTATTAAATTCGGTGATTGTTTACAGTCTAATGCTACCGATATTTCAAAAGAAACCATTCAAATATCAATTTTATGTTTTGTTTATCGGTTTATTTTTTTTACATTTTGAATGGTTAGAACTCTCTTAAATACGCTTCTCTTTTTTTGGAATGGAATAAAAAAATCCCATTTTTAGTTAAGACCAAATTCTTAAAACTGGTCTGAAAAAACAATAATATTGTGAAAATAATTTATGATTAATAGAAGAAGTAAAACAACAGATATCACTTCTCGAAAGTTTATGGATGCATCCAATACTCCACAAAAACGTTAACACTGAATTAAAGAATCAAAATCCACGGGATTAATACTAAATCAAGCTTTATTATTTGAGATTACATTAACACGTTGGCTGCGTAAACATATTACACTGTTTCACAGAGGACCTGAAAAATACCGATTTTTCGAAGCCATAAAAGTTTGTAAAATATCAGGGGCAATTATTATATTTCTCCGAATTTGGTCGCCCTAAAGGTCATTTAAACAAAAAAACATTTGTGCGGCAAATGTACTGGCATGTTTTAACCATCACATTTCGAAACATGTGCAGTGTTTATTGATGTTGCGTCATCTGTAATACTCTAAAGGCAAATTCACACTAAGAATATTTTTGATTTATCTATAATTTTATTTTGAAGGGAATTATATCCTTACTTTTTTACTCCAGGTTTTGATTTGCAGTGATTTATTCACCTTCAAGTGTTGTTGATAATATTTTTATTATCGGAAAAATACACTATGTTGTAAAAGCAATTGAAACGTAATTTACACTTTCACAATACACTACAATAAATATATGATATTACTTTAAAATCAAACATTTGAATGTTTGATTCATATTTATTCGTGATTTAGTCGAAAACAGAGTTTTAAGCACAGGCCAGGTTTATTTGGGCAATCGGGACAATTGAACAAATAAACTTTTAGAACACAATGACTGATACATTGGGAATGGAAGGAAAAATGAAAATTGCAAAAATATTGAAACACAAGTGCACTAAAACGTAGAACGAAGTTTATAGAATTGTAAAAAAATAGATACGCGGTGTTTCTAAAAAAAAGTATGTACACGTTAATAAAAATACATATTTCACAAAATTATAAGAAACAGTGTTAAAAAAAAACCAATTTACATCTGTCAAAAATATTTCCACAAACTATAGCAAATCATTTGATGTAAGTATTTCGGTAAAATGAATAGCGTGAATGATCCTTTATGTGATATTTCCAAAGAAATGTCCCGAAACATTTAAACCGTGGCAGGTACTTACTAATACTAAAAGATATTTTGACCGACGCGGGTCTACAATTCAGGCATGGACACGGGAGCCGTGTAGTACGCACCGATCGAGTTAAGAAACATTCATCTTTCAATAATTTTCAACGAAGTAATCGCTCTTTTTAACACGTTCAATCTGTTATTTGAATAGTACTAAACATTGTGTTTTGATTATCAATTTCCATAATTTCATATTTTGAAGATTTTGTGAGTGTCTTAAGTGGCTGGGAGGAGAGAAAGTAGAACTGAGGATGTCATAGAAATCCATGGCATTGAATGAAAATGAAGTCGATGCATAATAAAATTTATATAGGTATTCGAATGCTGGAGCTTTATTTAAGAAAAAATGCTCACGGACTCTGACGAGCTTTTCGTCAAAATAACTTCAAATATACATATAAAACATGCATACTTTATACATCCTAGGTATGTTTGAAAAGCAATACCATTCGTACAAATAAATTTATTGATTGAATTGGCATTCACTTGGCAGAACTCCATTATAACACGGTGAAACAAATAGCAATGTATTTTAGTTCTACAAAATATTTTTTAAAAATATAGTTGATAGTTTCGGCTCACGCCATCGTCAGAACTATGCTTATCTATATATAGCAGAAAAGGTACACATTACGTCTTCTTTCCTGTTTTAACGGCCTAGCTTGTTTCTTGCTCGCAATAAAACAAAAATTTTCCAAAATTGTAAATGAAACTAAAAAGGCGGCTAAGACAATAAGTTTACATGTGGCACGGAAATGGTCTTTTAAGGAAGCAAATCAGACCCCCCCCGCGGAGAGGGTGGAGAAGACAATATATTAGTTTGTTCGTTAAGAATCCTTTGTGATATTTGATTTTGTAAAAAAAAAATTCACAGATTGGTCAACATTACAACTCTTAGTGAACATTTACTGATTATAAGTTTTTCATTATCTGCATATACACATAATTGCTCAGGCAAAAAGTTCACACACCAAACAGATTTTTAAAAGTTGTAAACAGAAATACGAACTTTAAGCAATTTTTCTCATACTTAATATTGCTCGATATTCCAAACTTTGCTTTGCGTACATAATGTATTATGTTTGTTCATAGCTGCACTTACCGTTGCATGAATTTAACGAAAAGTGCAAAACAAAGAAATTTGCGTATTCACCGACAGCCATTACCGTAAACTGTTGCAACACAGCCTTCGGTGCGCTGCACAAGCTTCTAAATCATAAGGGTTCGCTTTAACGGCAAAATAAACGACTTCAGTAGAGTTGTATGTTCCACGAATCGGGTGGTGCAGTGTTCCTCAAATGGTGGGAGTCTTAAGTTTTTTTTTTACTAAAAAATGTGAATAAACTATGATTGGACGATATTTTATTGTATTGTTTGTGTCATATAGAAGCAATGCATTTATTACCGATTATTATATAAAAAAAAATATTGTTAAATTCCTGCCGTAAATATATCTCTTCGATATTCAATTGTGTACATTTTTCAAATAAAATATAAAATATATTTATAATTATAATTTGTATAAAATTAATGCTTCAAATTTTTATGTCGGATTACTTTACGGAAAGTGGCTGTGAAATAAGCGGTTGTATACAAAATAAAGTTTATTGGAAGACAAAAAACTTGAAAAAGAATACAATGCCTGTATCAGTTTGAGGAGGACTGGAGAGATGTTCTTTATAACATTTTTCGTAGAAGTTTGCGTTGCAGCTTTAAAACAACAGCAATTATTTTGAAACGGAACAGTACAGAATATCAAAACTTTTGCCGTAATTATAAATCTCAATAAAGATAACTAAACTAGATTCATTTTTAAAAACTGACAGTTTTATTGCCGTAATGAGAACTCATTAGAAAATTTTATTGTCTGTTTTCTTAATTCAATAAATATTTTTGTGAGATTCGGCGGTTACTATTTGATTTTATCCTTTTTGTATTTCAATGCATTTTTTTTCAATATAAAACAAATTTGAAATGTTTAAGCCCGGGTTTTACTTTTCGACATCTTCAAGTACACGAGGTAATGTCGAGAAAAAGTTTCAACAAATAAAATTTTAACACGGTGATAACATAGCAATGTATTTTATTTCTATAAAATATTTCGGCTTACGTCTTCATCAGAACTAGCTATGAACTATATATCTTATACGCTTTGCAGAACGAAAATTCATTGCTATTTTTCCACCGTGTTATGATGGAGTTTTACCAATTAAATGCCAATTTAATAAAATAAATAATGTTTGATATTTAAATTCTACTAAGAACAAGTTGATATCGTAAATTAAATTGCTGAAATTGAAATACTCATGTTTATACAAAACACGTGCTGTTTTTTCGAAAAATGTCATAAAAATATGTATTCACTTCAATCCATTTTAATTAATTTACAAATGAACACTTACACTCTTTATTAGTGAGAGAATGGAAGACTGGGGAAACATTGCATCGAGAAGTAATTATTAGCCAACCAACGTTTGATGTGATCCAAAATACCTCGGTCGTTTGCGAAATATTTTTTTGTTGAGTCCTTATTCGTTTTGCAATGTTTGACCCCGTACAAAAAGACAGTTTTGTAAGTGGGACTAACGATGGCGTGTTGCCAAAATTTCTATCAATTATTTATTGCAAAGCACTCGTTTAATATTGTATAAAAATTTACTTTTTTAAGTTTTTAAGTTTTTTACACCTTCAGTTATATTTTAAAGTTGAATTTACTTAACAAAATATACTATAACCACTATAAGTACATTTATTTCAGATGATTAAATAAAAGAATATTTCTGATCGTCTTTGTTGAGTGTTTTATTCTGTAGAACTTTGGATCACCAAATGGACTTTTAATAATTGATTTTATGATTTTGTTTTGAAAAAATGAATATATTAGACGTTTTTATGCTCTACTATTTCACTAGTGATTCCTTTCGAATGTTCGACTATTTTTTGAAATTTGAATATTTGGTATGCTATATATTCATGATATAATATTTGAACGCATTTTTATTAACTGAATTAATTTACTGGCCACTAACATGTGGTAACATTGAAAAAGCATGAAATTCATGGTTTATATTCTTCAAAATTCGAACACTGTACATTTTCTACGTTTGAATATTCGGAATTCATAATAAAGTTCGAATATTTCATTCAATCATAAAATCATTGAATGTTAGTTGTAACTAGAAAGTCCTCGATTTTTAATATCAGCATTCTCTTAATAACATATTAATCTATAATACTTAATTTTTATTTTGCGTGATTAGCGGCAAAATATTTAATTACGATTTATTCAAATATAGTGTATTAAAGATTTTTTTTTGGCGGAATAACGTCGATAATTCATCTGCGAAATAAAATTTATATTTTTAAGAAAAACGTTTGAAATATGGCGCAGATGCGCGATGAACTTGAAACATTTTGAATACTTGGCGTAACTTATCGCAACCTAAAATATGCACAACTTAACAAATTTTAGCATATTTTCCTCTGAGAATATGGTAGTTAAAAATGTTTTAAATATTACACGACTTTTTCACCAAGTTGTCTTTTTTATATTCATGAAAGATGTTTATTTATGACCAAATATTTTTTTATTGTGTAACAATATAACGAACAAAAAAGACGCAACAAAAGCGCCCAGCTCTAGTTGCCGCGTTAATTGAAAAAAAAAACTTTGCTATTTGTATGTTGCTAAACCTTGAACCACTTTTGAGTTGCCAGTAATGAGAAAAAAAATCTCTTTTGTTCTCTTCAGACAAAACAGCCTGCCCTCTCTATCTTCCATTCGCAAGTTAGAGAGCATAGCTTTTTACAGAAATGAATAATGTATTTTGCCATGTTAGAATTTTACTTTTTTTTTTGCGTAAATAAAGGTAGACGCTAAGTATGATATATTTAGAGATATGCTGCAATGTGTACCGAGCTGTATTAACATATACAAATTAACATTTAGGGGACTTTTTACATGAGCCTGGCAACTCAATAATTGTCATTATTTTTACACTGAGAATTAAATATTATATCACTTCAATGTAATTTTGACTCCAGACCTCTTTAGTGCATTAACTTTGTAATACAGTCATAACTATCTGGATATATTGTATTTGATATTGCATTTACTATATAATTTAAAAAAAATCATACTGTTTTCATTATTTTGATATTATAGATTGGCAAAAGTGCCGCTAAAAACGCGTGAAAGCAGAGATCTTTTTTTCAATTTTAACAGTTCTCATGTAAACATTTTGGGAGTTTTCATTTATATGGATTCATAATCAGCATAATTACCAGCTAATATGGATTGAAAAATCGACAAATATACATTTTGATTTAGTCAGTTCGTAATAATTCACTTTTTTATACCGAACTTTCAACCACTACTTAGAATTGATATACAATATTTATTATTTTCATAAAGCAATTTTTTATCATACTAGCTAATCGTTGTTGCGATCTCAGAATAAGGAAATTCAAGGAAACTCGTTATGATAATAAACAATGTAATTGCTAACAGTATCGTTTTAATTCTATTTGGACGTGATGTTGGGTTAGAGAATCGTATGCTAGAAACATTTTCGGGAATAAATAAAAGAAATTTGTCAAGTTTTATATCAATTGGATGAATGGTGTAGTAATGTATAAAAGATAAACACACAAACACGTATTGTTTTTTTTTTTTAAATATATATAGGCTATAAAATTGTGAAATGAAACAATACTAATATTTATTTAACATGTCCACTCTCAATGACGAGCATATATACCCCAAAGCGGTTTTCTCATAGTTTTTCTCAAGTTTCTATGAGAATTGCTTGATTACTTAATTGCTTTCTCTATAATTTTGAAGGAAGAAAGTTACAAGGACAAGATTAAAATAGGTGTGCTGGTTAGCTATTAATTTTTGCCATTTACTTTTTATTATACTTTTTTATTCAACACGAATTTCAATAATCGATTCGAAAATTAATTTACGATACCAAATTTGAACTTTATACGATTCCACATGTTTTTTCACTAAAGACCCGGGTTTCGCTTTTCGGCAACTTCAGCCATTCTATCACACGGATGCAACTGAACTGACAGACTCATTGAATGCCCGAAGATACCGAAAGGCGAAAACCGGGTCGTTAGTGACAAAACATGTGGAATCGTACAAAGTTGTAACAATTCAAATTCGATATTGAAATTCCATCAAGAACCTTCAGTCGATATCATAAATTTACGATACTGTCATTAATAGGAACCCTTGAGAACACCAACCTTAGACAACTACGTTGAATACTAGACCATGTCAAAGGATTATCTATGTAACATATGTAACTACATTTTATCCAATAATGGATTTATAGTGTTATAACGAAGGTGTTGTATTGTTTGAATATAAAATATACTGTAAGATAAATGTGTGTGTAAGTAGTGGATTTGAATTGATGAATAGTGAACAAACTCGAGATTCAAAGAATAATTTACCATGTGTCAGAATTATAATGCCAACGGAATCCTTTCTTATGGAACTCGTCATAGTTTTTTCCTTTGTCATCCGACTGCTGGCGACTTTTCGTGCGACTACTACTACTGCCCTCTATGAATTTGTGTAAAACATTTTTTTTTACTGATAACGTAAATAATCTTAAATGTAAATTTCATTAATAGAAATTTTGATCTTTTAAATATCAAATTTGAATTGTTTAAACATTGTATGATTCCACATTTTTTGTCACGGTATTTTCTGGCATTCTATTACACGTATGTGACAGAATTGACACACAATATACAGTAAGCATCGTTTATATACCAAAGAGAGCTAGGATCCAAATAAACAATTAAAATAACTTTCAAAAATATTGATTTAATAATAGTAACATTCAATTGCCTGTGACAAGTTTTATAGTTGCTTAATAATGTAAATCATTATCATCTATCATTAAAATGCAATCGGGTAATTTTAAACGTAGAAATATCTACTTATTTCTAGTTGACAAGTAACAGTAAGAATTAAATATCAGGCGACGTAATATAGGAATTTAATTTATGAGGTTGTTGACTTATTGAACTCATCTCACTTAAAGGAAATAACAAGGGAGAATTGGGATGATTAAGCCGGCCGTTAATTATATTACTCGAATTTAATTTGATAATTGACCTTTGTTTATTTCTAAAATCTTCTAATGAAATAATTTATGATCCACCGTGTTATGATGTGATAATTGAACACCTTCATCCGCGTTAAATGGATGTTTTTACCACAATAAATGGTTAGTAAACGTAAAGGTATCTTCAGTCTAAATCTAAAAGTAGTTAAGTGTTTTAGAATTCTAATCTTTAATATACACGTGGTTTTACACACAAAAAGTGTTTGCATTGGTGGTACTATAATTTATAAATATGAGACTTATCTCCAAAATTCATAGAGTGAAGTCACAATTTTGGGGATTGCATTGGATTTTCAGCGATTAAATACTTTTAAGATTAACTAATTTTCATTTTATAATAATGATATCATCCATAATAACGTGAAGGATTTAAATTTAACCAGTCATTAAAATTTATTACACTACGTTTATCCATTGAAAATGCAGTGATAATTTAATATGAAACACTAATTTGAAAACGTTAACATAAAATATCGTTATAGAATAAACGATTAACCGACTAAAGAATTAAGCCGATATTTTTATATGCCCTATTCTAAATTAACAAAATTGACTTGGTGACCCGGTACAAGCCACAATAGCTTGAACGATATGAAATATAATATTAAAAAGATTTATTCTTTGGCTTATTGCCTTTGTTTTGCAATCAGTGTATTTGGTCAGCTTACCGATTCCGTATTTGAGAGTAAAGGTTTTGAAATAAATATGACGGAATGACAAATAACTTTAACTAAAGTTTTGTTAAATATATTTTTTTACCATATACATACAGTTGAACTTGCTACAAAAGATCTTTGCGATACAGTTTAATTAGTTAGAAATCTGAATACGCATTTTGAAAGTCAAGACGAAGATTAAAAGCTTAAAAAATAACGTCCACAGATGCATATTTCATTCAGAGAATTAATGCTTTCGTATTTTGGGTAATTAATTAAATTGGAATGGCGTTTAATTAAGATTTGATTGTGTTATATTTGGAATGACAGATTACGTTCTTGATTTCAGGCAAAAAAGATTAATACCAATTCAAAAATTCATAATTGCCAGTATTAAGTGATTAAGCAGATGTTCTTAGACAAAAAAATTCTACATAACGATGTCTAAAATATAATAATACGCGCGCTTATTTTATTTTAATCTTTTTATACAAATTTTCAAGTTGATTTTCGATAAATTTAGACAAGAAGGAGTTTATATTTTATTGGAATATTGACTAAACTTAGCCATATTATTTTCTACACTAGCACTTTTTTATTGCTAAAAAAGTGTTGAATAATATTGTTCCAAATACTTTTTGAAAAACTTAAAAATGCTGTTTGTAGAGGTCTTGTATTGTTTTTATATTACAGCACTATTTGTATAGAACGAATTTAAAACAAAAGTTTCCGATGATATTCCAAAATATTATTCATTAGTATCGTGTGAATTTCTTTTTACATTTAAGAGGTAAACAAACGTTTTTCGATTCATTTGTTGGTATGTTCAAAAAATGAAAACCGTTGAAAATAATCATAATTTTAAATATTTACATTGACATAGATGTCAGTTGATGCGCAATTAATTTTATTTATATCACAGAAATAAAAATCGATGTAAATTAATATGTATGTATAAATCAATGTTTGATTCTTTTTACCGCCGTGAAGGTTTCTGGATTACTATTACCAAATTACAACACACCTGAAAAGTTTTTTTTACTATTATAAAACCTTCACGAAACTGTCAAAACCATGTCACACTTTCAGAATCACATTTTGCATTCTGTAAATTTTTCATTAATTTGATTTTGGAATAAAATTTTCTCTAAATAAAACTTCTTTTAAAAATACTCACCCCTTTCGATTACTTTGAATCTAATTCATTCGAACATTTGGTATTTTAAATATGTACTTAGGTACCTCATCTGCAAAACTCTAACATTTTGAGGTTATGAATTTATGATGACATCTTGCAAACCATTGATTGTAGCGAGTAGTAAAGTTTTAATAGTACATTTTGTTTGAGTGACAATACAACGCATACCAAGTACTCGCAAGGAATATATAAAATAGCTTTTGTATAAGAGAGAAACTGATTATTCTGACTTCAGATACTCATTTTGTAGTATAAAAGCAGTGGAAAAAGTTGTCAATTTTATATAGAATTCTATATGATTTGATCATTATATGTCTGATATATAATATATTTCACTTATACAAAGCTTAGAGAATTGACATACAAATACTTTTGTATATGATCCTTTTCTCTTAAATATACTCTTTAATCAAGTTTGAAATTCTAAAATCCTTCTTGAATGATTTAAAAATCTTATGGCTGTTGTTTATTTACCAAATGTTTGTCTATAGTTAACAACTATTCTTTTGATGTAAAAATATACCGATTACTTATGGAGTGATTTTCCGTGGACAGGAGAATGCATATAGTTAACAGAAGTTGGAATATAAGTTACTTCGATATAAGATCGAAGGCTGATGGTAAAAGAAATATCTTTGGCATAATTCATTTATATAGTTTCGAAAGCGAGCATTGCGTGTTTGCATCAGGGTTGCCAATATTTCAAAATAATATCGCTGAACAGTTTCAACTCCAGTCGTTCAATCAAGCTAAAAACTAAAATAAATCAAGTAAAAAAAGATAACTTACTCATTTGAATATAATAACATATAACACATCTTTCTATCTGTGAAAAAGTGTCGTAGTTTTAAAATGTTTTTTTTTTGAATTGTGGTAGTTTATGACTTAAATAGTTAATTCGGTTTTTTTATTAGAATATTTTCATATCAATATCTCTGATAGTATTCAAAGACAAAAGGCATCAGGTTTTAGTTAAAATAGTGAAACCAATACAGAAACTTTCTTATACAAAAATAATGTTATGAATTATTTCCATACTTTTATACTATTGAGATCAAGACCTTTTCAACCAAGACGAGGTTTTGATCTTAATAATAATGGATTTCTATTAAATAAAGAAAGTTAACACCGTAATGGTGGCTATCATATTATTACATATATTTTCTTATAACAGCAAGTTGTCTGTCTGTGGTTCTCCACCCAAATGACACATTTAAAACCATACATATTTTGATTAAGGTATGATATATATTATACACATATTGACATACAGAAAATAAGACATATATAGTGAATATAAATACTGATGATTCTATTTTTTTTGTAATAACTATATTATGATTGAACGACAATGGGAATAAAGCCTTAATACATTTTCATTTAAATGTATATTTTTTTTGGTCAAATTTAGATTTTGATAGAAAATACGGGGTCCGGGATTTGTTTTCTAGTTTTGGCAACCCTGGTTTTCATCGATCGTGTTTCGCGAATATCGTTGTATCGCGTGGCAAGTTTCGATTAAATATACTACAAGTATTAATATCATATTTTATATTACGAGATAAGAATGGATGTAATATGAAAGAACACGGAAAGGTATCTCAATTGTGTATCAATATAGTAAATGAATATTGAATGTATAATATAACAGATTGTGGGTATGCGATGTATTTCCTTAGAAAACAGAAATTCATTCAAATATTTGTTTTCCTGTGAATAAAGTCTTACGTTTTGATATTAATAGAATAACATATAATTATGTTGTTGCCATTTATTTTTGATTAAATTGTTCTTTTGGTTGGGTGGAAAATGGGTAGATGTCATAGGTATTACGTTATTATATATCACATTTAAGGTGTTTCCTGTCATTTATTGTTAGAAAATTATAATTAAAAAATAAAAATACATATTTCAGTTCTATTTCCACATTTTATTTTTAAAATGATTTAAATTGATTTTAAATTGATTTTTTCATGATCGGAGTCGTACAAATAAATTGTATGTTACGTCTATTGATAATGATTGCAATGAACAAAAGCATTTCTTGTAATGTAGAAATAAAATTAAAAAATAACTTTTTTTATTTATTTTAGGCTAAAGCAAGATATAATAAAATTTTCTGTGATGTGATAATAAGTTCGAATGAATTTTCTAATCTATTGAAAAAAATAAGTACAAAAGTTACAACTTTGTACGATTCCACATGCTTTGTCACTAACGACCCGGGTTTCACCTTTCGACATCTTCACGCATTCTATCACACGAATGCAACAGAGCTGACAGGCTGACTGTTGATATTGAAATTCCATCTAGAACCTTCAGTCGATATCATAAATTAGATATTTTATTGTTTTTTTTAAATGGCAACACTGTTTGAATGATATAGAAAATAGTTGAAAACCGCATTAATATGAGGATGGGTAATATATAGTTATAAGTGACAGATTTTTGTTATAAGCTTTATCATCTATTCGTAATAAATAACGATTTTTCGCAGAAAAAGAAAAACAAATACAATATATTCATCCGAATATTCTTTCTATCAAAATTCCATTTATGTCTGTCCAAAATGCACACGTGATTTCAAAAGATGGCTGATTGTGTTACCACTCGTTAAAAACTGGCCACGTTCGGATTTTCCTGAAAGTGTTTTGATGCTAATGAGAGGGAAGCGGGAAAATGAAATGCAAAAATATGGAAAAATTTCATCGAATCCCGTAAGCTGGGATACATTTTGATTTTTCGAATATGACAACACTGTTTACGGAATATTCTTTTTTTTAAATATCGCTCGTTTTTTGACATAAATTTGTTAGGAATAAATGACAAGCTTTGTAGATGTTATCAATACAATTTGCATTGAACGAAATATTATTTTCGCATTTGAAATATGAAAATTACTGTCAAAATATTCGTAAATTATCAGAAATCCAATTATTACTGACTGTTTAAATTTGATATAATTGACGATGCAACAGATTTTTCAATAATAAACATGAGATAAGCATTTCAATTCACTTAAAAATAATTTCTTGAGAAAAGAAATAACAACACCTACATTATTTATCTAAAATGTTGAATTGAAAATTTAGGTTAAAAATCGCTACTGACGGAACCTTGTACTGTAGTTAAACGAGAACAAGTGTTTGGATTCAGCTTTTTTTTTCTTTAAGCGAGTTTTCCTTTAAGAGAATACAACAACTAAATCATCTGTCATATTTTAAACAATAAAAACACATTTTTAGTACTATTTCCACAATAGGTTTTATGATCAGGGCGAGCTAATAATACTCGCGATTAGCAAAACCGGTGAAAATAATAAAAAATATTGAGGAAACAGCACTAAAATGTGTTTTTTACAGTACTAAAAAAATTATAAGTGTAACGAATACTAGAGAATTGGATAGCAAACGATAATTTTTCACGATTGTTGAATATTAACTATTAAAAAAATTACGATACATACGGTAAAAACAATGTCTGCGAAAGCGGTAGATCTGTGTTCCATTGTACAATTTTAATAAAAATAATTGTGCTTACATACTTAAATGAATACATCAGTGTGATAATTAATGATTGGTCAAAGTAAATACCGTACTTTTTTGTATTAACACATAAATAATCCTCAGTTCGCATAATCTGCCCACGGATAATCGGCAGTTTACTGTAATTAAATACTATTGTATATCTATAAGGCTATAAATGATACTATAAATGTTTCTATTAAAAATATGGAATTGTATCTTTAATCCCAAATAGAAAAAAAACTAATTTATCAAAGAATACCCAACGAAAATGACGTATAAATTCATTGCTTATGCAAAGTTTTTAATGCGCGAGAAAGTTTGCCGAGCTAGTTTTATGACAGCAACTTTATAAACAGTTTTCTTCTAAACTCTTTCTAGTCGTCGTGGTATAATTATAGAGTTGTTCCAAAAATGTCGTTGAACAACTACAGATTGAGTTTTGTTTCATATTTCAGTGAGAGTAAACCTTCAACTTCTATGGCAGCGATAAATATTAATGAAAATTATTGATTGATGCGAATTATATGTGCCTTAACCTATTCATTGCCTATACAATTTCGTAAATATTGGCAAACAAATAAAAAGAATACCGAACACACCTCGCGTGGCGGGGGCCCTCGATAAGTTAAGTTAAGCTTTAATTCCTTGGCTTAAGCTACGGATAGGATTGTTGACCGTCTGTGATCGGCTCCGATTATCAAGGGTTGAAATCGCATCACAGAATCCTCGGTAAAAGCCAAAATATCTAAAAATTTCAAGGAAAAATGATATTCAATACTATTGAACTTTAAAACAGTGATACAATTGTGGATTAAAGAGTGAATAAAGGTATCCATTGTATAATCAACGATATTGATGATGCTTGATGAAATTTGTCTAATGTCTACAATATTACAATTTTTGTCAATTACAACTTGGGTTTCGCCTTTCGGCATCCTCAGGAATTCCTGAAAATTTTATTCTTGCAATACGTCATCTGATATCTATACCCTCTCTTACCGATACTTTAGAATCAGTTAATATCTATAAGTATTAAATTACCTGGTTGAGTGTCAAAACCTCTCATCACCAAATCCGCTAACTTACAATATTAACTTATCCAATTTTAAATTGTTATTATAATCAAGTCAGTAGTTAATAAATTTATTTCTGATATGTAAATGAAGCTTCTAGTTTTATTGCCTATTACTTACTATATTTCTGTGTTATTTTTTTTTGTATATAATCGATACCAACTTTTTACTGTCAATTTAATCGCATTGGTGCCTTAGAGTCCCTGAAGATGACAAAAGGCGCAAACCTGGGTCTTCCGTAACAAAACTTATGGAATTGTACAAAGTTTTAACAATTCAATGTATCAACTTTATAAGTTTAGATGATGACTTATTGCAATGTAGAGCTTTGTATGCAGTGGTGGATTATGCACTTAAGTAACCCCAGGCGGAGCTTGGAAGCACTATTTTTCGAAAAGCAAAAAAACGTCGCAAAGTTTATGGGCGATGAGAATATAATAACTGAAATACTATACATTTTGTAAACTTTTTGATAAAGCTTTTGTGAAAATAATAGCTGTTTTTATTGAGTAGAATAATTGATTCTTATAAAGAAACATACAAAACTCAATAGTTCACGACTGATTTTCTGTAGATTAATTAAATTTTAGAAGTCGTACATAAACTTTACAAACAAGTTATCTGTTGAGCCGATATCCCGAATCAAACGGCTTTTCAGAATCAACAAATATTCCCAAACAAATTCCCTTTTCATAATATCAAAAATATAACAATTTTACTTCGTAATTACTACAAGCATTGTAAAAGTTATCTAATTAATACGAAATAACAATCCTATTATTATTCATTCATAAAATTGTGATTTTGAGTTTTGGTGTTTGAAATAATCTGGCGACCAATTTAAATAAACCTGATATTATTAACTCAGGTAAATAACTATTATTACGAATTTAATGTGCCATTATATAATTATTTATAAAACGGGTTAAGGCTTTTAAATTGACACAAGCTGCTAATGAAACCTAAAAATAGGTTTAATAAAAAGGTTTGATTGTTTATTGTCAGCAGCGTAAAATAACGAAATGAAATAATACTTTTAGTATTTTACGATATCAATTGGCAATGGATTAAAAAAAATTTCAATATCAAATTTGAATTGTTTGAACTCTGAACTATTCCACATTTTGTCACTCATGATACAGAATTCTTCAGGAATTTTATTTCATAAATTCAATAGAACTGACATGCAGCAAACAGTTTGTATCGCTTATGTAGAAAAAAATACGAAAAATAAACACTCTCAACTCAAGTGATAAATGTATTTTAAATAATAAAAACACATTTTTTTAGTACTTATTTCCACAATATATTTTTTGATCAGGACCGGTTTCGCTCATCGCGAGCATTATCAACTGATAGAATACAATTTACAAACAAGTCTATTTATACAAAACAAAAAATTAATTTGAGTTAATGGTAGCAGGTGTACAAAACCATGGGTACAAGAACTAGGAAACGATTTACATAAAATCATACAATATTGATACAAATAAAGTAAATTAGTATAAAAATTAAATGTTCACAATCACTTATTAAGAATTACAATTACAATTATGGTAAATCAATAATCCATTAGGAGCTCTAAACAATCAATAAGGAAGTAAGGAGTGGGAAATTTTTAATGACAAAAATAACCCACAATCACTACTTAATGGAACAAAATAAATTAATACATGAGAAGTCGATTAAAGATAAATCGATGAGATGGGAAGATATGGTCAGTCAGGGGCGTTCCAATATTTTCTGTAAAAAATTTAAGTAAAAGGAGGCAATATCATTTTTCAAAAAAAAAAAAAAAAGGGGGAAACAAATAAAAATAATAATATTTATTTGAAATATATATTTATTAATCTAATTTAATGAGTATAACAATGGTGACGACGCAAAAGTAGTTTGTTCATTTATAAGGTTAGAATTAGGCAAAAATTTATATCGATTAATTTCAAGGATTTCTTGTTTATCTAATTTCAGTGATTTTTACTATAAACTACAAAATCCTGCATTTCAATAACAAATGTTAATTGAAAAATGTTAATAAAAAAATTTGTTATTGAAATGCAGGATTTTGTAGTTTATAGTAAAAATCACTGAAATTAGATAAACAAGAAATCCTTGAAATTAATCGATATAAATTTTTGCCTAATTCTAACCTTATAAATGAACAAACTACTTTTGCGTCGTCACCATTGTTATACTCATTAAATTAGATTAATAAATATATATTTCAAATAAATATTATTATTTTTATTTGTTTCCTTTTTTTTTTTTTTTTGAAAAATGATATTGCCTCCTTTTACTTAAATTTTTTACAGAAAATATTGGAACGCCCCTGACTGACCATATCTTCCCATCTCATCGATTTATCTTTAATCGACTTCTCATGTATTAATTTATTTTGTTCCATTAAGTAGTGATTGTGGGTTATTTTTGTCATTAAAAATTTCCCACTCCTTACTTTCTTATTGATTGTTTAGAGCTCCTAATGGATTATTGATTTACCATAATTGTAATTTTAATTCTTAATAAGTGATTGTGAACATTTAATTTTTATACTAATTTACTTTATTTGTATCAATATTGTATGATTTTATGTAAATTGTTTCCTAGTTCTTGAACCCATGGTTTTGTACACCTGCTACCTTTAACTCAAATAATTTTTTGTTTTGTATAAATATACTTGTTTGTAAATTGTATTCTATCAGTTGATAATGCTCGCGATGAGCGAAACCGGTCCTGATCAAAAAATATATTGTGGAAATAAGTACTAAAAAAATGTGTTTTTATTATTTAAAATATAATGCCTTTCCATCAAGAAGTGACAGTTAACACCTTAAAAGTGATTGATAAATGTATATTCGAAATTAAAAAAAACTAACACATCTAGGCGGTTGACTGTTGTAGAAATCTCTCATTACATTTTTAAATATGAGTTGATTAGTGTTACTAAATGTTAAACATTTTTTATGCTTTTGAAAATTATTAAATTATTTGTCATTAAATATTGTACGCAGTGATTTTTTTTATTCACTGTAGATAAGGTGCAAACAATCAGTTTTTACTACATATTGTAAGTTAGGTGCAGTATTATCCTAATTTTTAAACGTTTTATTAATAATAATTATATAGAGCCAGTCATAAATTGATGACATTTAGGCATGGTAAAAAAACTCTCTTTGTTATCTATTGTACAATAGGCTTTTGGTTTACTCGTCCGCGCTCGCACTTTCTTTGAGGATTCTTATTCTTAAATGAATGTTTTAAGAAGTATCCCTTTGCATATATCTCTCGATTTACACCCAACTTGTTTTAAACGTTTTCACTTTTACACGGATTGCAAATGAATTTAAACCGGTTGCATTTAAAGCTAAAATCATCCACGAAGAAATCGAATCGGGAAAAAAATTAGGTAATCATTTTGTAGAAAATGACTCAAATGTTGAACGGGCCCTTCGATTCCAATGTGATATTAATCAATGCTTGGCTCAATATGATGAGGTCCATAAAGATCTAACGAGAAATTCGAAGTAAATGTTAATAACGGATTTTATAACAAATGGATTTTTTTTTTGTTCCTCAATATATTCTATATCTGTACATATATAAGAATATGTATATTTTTACGTTTTAATAATTTTGTTTTCTTTATGTATTTTAGAAAACAACCAAATTATGCGTATTTTGTGTATGTTTAGATTTACACGGTTTAACATTAAAAATATACAATTTCGATTTGCACGTTTTCATAATTACCGTGTAAATTGAGGGATAGGTGTATATCTATTTTTTATGGAATTTAATTTAAATATAATTGTTTTTTTTCCTGCTCCTGTGAGATAAACAAGTGTCTCAATACAGTATCCTATATACAATACAATAAAGAAAAATACGAAACCTCCGTCGTTATTTGATCAGTGAACATAATCACAAAGCTCATTATAGGTAAATCAGATAAAAGCTTCTTCCCAAGTTGTCCCACAACGAATAATTAGGAGTGACATTTAATTTGCAAAGTGATTCAGTTATTGCTGAGATAGATTGGATTTCGTTTGTCGAATTATCTACACGTGGTAGTTTATATTCTACTTTTTCATATTGATAATTGTTTACGCTAAACCTTTCTCAGTTATAATATTTTTCTTTTTCGTTTGTTACAGGTATGTACTCACTTCTCGATAATATTATTGAAATATCGCCGTGTTATTCATAAGGTACGTATTTTCCTTTAAACTGGATATGTGAAAATAAGACACAAATGGCCGAAAGAAAAAATATAATTGAACTCGTGCTATAAATGTATAAATAACACGTGGCAATGCCACTTGTCAACATTTAGTTGATGCACGTATTACATGTTCCATCAGAGAGATATAAAAAAATCCGGTTATTTTTTAATGGACCAGCTGATCGCTCTACAAAAACGTGGTCCGAACTAACCACGGATGATTTATTTTTAATTTAATGGTGAAGCAAAATTATATTAAACTTCTGACTGCTTAAGTCTCAACTTATGAGACGGCTTATTGAAATGTGTTGGTAGTTGCCAATAAAAATAGACGAGAGTTAAAAGAGTTAACCTTTCGCGTAATATCTAATTATTGTTAATATTTTAAAATTTGTTAAAATAATATTAACACATTTGAATTGTTACAACTTTGTACGAATCCACATGTTTCGCCTTTCGGCATCTTCAGGCATTCTATCACACGGATACAACAGAACTGACAGTTCTTTGATATTGGAATTCCATCAAGCACCTTCAGTCGACATCAGAAATAAATATTAACACGGTGAAAAAATAGTAATGAATTTTAGTTCTACATTTATTTTATAAGATATAGTTGATGCTATTTCGGCTCACGCCATTGTCAGGACTAGAAACTAAAATAAATTGCTATTTTTTCACCGTGTTATAATGGAGTTCTACCAAGCAAATGCCAATTCAATCAATAAAATAATATCATTTAACTTGTATTCACGAAAATGTTGTTAGTATTTTTTTCAGTTTTGATTTGACGATTAATTAATGTCGTATAACGTATGCTTAAAACTAAGTACTGTTTCTCTTTGCAAAAACATTCGGCGCCAGTCAGGTAATGTGAAGGTAACCTCAATCAATTTATTTGAACGTAGAGTGGATAGAGAAATCGGAAGAGAACGGGTTAGAGCCTTTGTAAGCCGAGATTTCACACAATTCGGAGCGATCGTGTCAAGAATTGTAAACCAAAATCTCGTTCAAAACTATGCGACTCTATTTTAAAACTTTGATTCTATCGTTTATAGTTTAGTAAAATGTATAAATCTTTAGAGACAGCTCTTTTTTCAACGATTTTGTGGTTCACTAAGTTTTCCGAATTGCAAACTCTTAAAGTATAGAAAAAATGTTCGTATTTTAACTCATAATATTCCTGGGTTATTTGTTTAATATTGGTATTTTTTTCGTTGAACTCTTGTAATATTTCTGAGTCATTTGTTTTATACAGTATATAATTATTGAAACTTATTTAGATTATATATGTATACTCACAAGTTGGCAATGTTCGCAACGGGCTAAGCCTACCCTTATCTGTATTTAATAAAATCTACATAAAAATAGTTCAAATCAAAATGTCTTATTTAAAAAATAAGCTATTGATTGAATTGGCATTTACTTGGTAGAGCTCCATTATTACACGGTGAAAAAAATAGCGATGTATTTTGGTTTTACATTTCTTAAAATAAGATATCGTTAAAAGCTATTTCGGCTCACGTTATCGTCAGAACTATTTAAACGTTTAAACATAGTTCTGACGATGCATGACTGATGGTGATGTGAAGTTGAAATATAAAAGCTATCAAAAACGTTTAATTATTAGTTATAATGCTTATTCAATCAATAAGTTGAAAGTATTAAATGCTTTACGCTAATTCAAAAATCCGGTCTAGAAACGAATGCTATTTTGATCGATAAACATAGTCTTTTTTTGTTACATAAAATAATGTATCTGGAACAAATTACTGAACTTTTAAATTGATTTTGCGATTTTCTTTTAGTGATTTTATTAACATTTAAATAAATTTTTAACATTAAAAAAAAGTATTTTTATTTAATTTATAGAGCTACAACGTTGTACGTATTTGACCCATTTATTTAGTCAGTTATGGCGTTTAAACCACCGAATAACACCCATTATATTGTTTAATTTTTAAACAAAAAAAACTTTTTCGGTATTTAATGATCAAACATATGTTTAATATAATACATATATACAAAATTTAACATATTTCCTATGATGTAGAAGCAATAGAAGAAGTTTTTAACATACTATTTGCACACATTTCAAACAGATGTATTTTCAGTTTTTCACACAGAAAATGCTTTCAACCTAATAATGCTTGGAAAATTGTACGTACCTCGACATGCTTACTAACACCTCTCTCATATCTAAGTTGAGAATAATTCTAATTTTTAATATGGAGATTTTCAGAGATGGGTTTTTAGACAGTTCACGCGAGGCTTGAATTTATGTCATTTCTATTGTTGGTTTAAGACTTTCCTCATTTAGGAGAAAATCTATACGAAAGCCATTAGCTTTAAAAATACAAATACATAAAGGAAACAAGCTAGGTCGTTGAAACAGAGGAGAGGATGTATTGTGTACCTTTTCTACAGAGCTATATTTAATAAGCGAATGTACATTTGAACATAGTTCTGACGATGGATGAGTCGAAATAGCTATCAACTATATCTTATAAAAAAAAAACTAGAACTTTAATACATTGCTATTTTTTCATAATGTTACAAAAAGGATTTTTTATGCAAATATTAAATTAAACATACGATAAAAAAAGTTCACGTGAAAAACGTAGAGATTAAATTTATTTAATTTATACCGTTATACCAAGATTTAATTCTCTTCATTTCAGAGTACATTGGCTGAAATATTTAAAAAATATTGCATAATTATACGTTTTTTTTTGTGCAAATGCTAAAAACAATGAGCAAATATTAAATAAAATAAATGATAAAAAGTGCGGAAATATGTGGAAAGCAATCATGTTAGGCGATGTTGTTTTTTAAACATTAAAAATAATAGCGTTTAATGAGAATAAAAACAAAATAACAGTTAACTACAAAAATATTCATTACGCGACGTGGCAACGCGGTTTCGGCGGAAAAAAGCAACGTTGCCAAGTGAAAATTGCTCCCGTTCCCTCACGGCCTCCCGCGAACACCACCTCGTACGTACGTCTTTGCGAATTTATCTCGCGCAGCCGTAGAAACATTCGCTCTCGCTCGCTCACATTGTGTTGCCGTTTGCCGTGCGTGTTCCTCTCGCGTCTCCATATCGATCGCTCCGAACGCCCCTCCGATCCCCCCTGAGCCGTAAGTTTATATATACCACCCGCCTGACGGAGGCACATCAGTAATAGTTCACCCCGCGGGAGAGTAGCTTTTTTCCTGCTGGAGCTTTTCCTATGTGATTTTCTTCCCTGCGAAATGGAAAGTTTGACCCTTGCGAAACATGATTTATCCTTCGATTACATATATTATGGGTTTTGTAGCTATTTGATGTAATGGTTTTTTCAGCCTATCTACTTTAAATAATTGAAAGAGACGACTGTAAAATTTGTTATTGTTCCATCCATAATTCTTATTCCATCTGAAGTAATGAAATATCACAATGTCAATACATAGCTATAATACTTAATAATGTTTGAATTGAAAAGGTAAAGCATTTGATTTTGAAATATCACTAAGACTTACAGCAATTTTAGTCTAAACAAAAGCTTTTATTTAAGAGAAATTGGTCAACCTTCTGTACATATATTTTGTTGATGTAGCTGGGAAATGACCATGTAGGTTTATCGTTTTTTAACGCTCCCTTTTGAATACGAAAAGGATGTGCATATATGAAAATATAGCAGTCGCCCATTTCTTAGGAGACATTTTTATAAATCGATTAAAAAAACCAATGAATGATAACCTAATCCAGCATTCCAAATTTAAACTGCAAACATCATTCATACACAAGGCTAACAAATTTAAAAAATTACATATAATCGTATTTTAATTATGTTCAAAGTTTATTATTGTTACTTGTTATTAGAAATTTTGACCACTTCAATTAGATTTAAAGGACACTTAAATGTTATTTCACATTTTCAGTAAAAAATGAACAAATTTATGTGAACAAAAATAGTACACGTCATCACGTAGACTCTCCGTTTGATACAATAGAGATAGTTTTGATTTGACCCGTTTCAAATTTTGTTCATGTTATTGTTTTGGTTATGGTCGAAAAGTACACCATTACTTAAGAATATTTTTATTAAAATATGTTCAAAGTTAAAACAAATACTAAAGTTTAATTCGTTTAAAAAAAAGTCGTCTAAAAAATGTAAAAATTTAAATAAGATATTTTCCGTATACTGAACCGAACCTCTGACCCGATATTGAAGTTACAAATGTTTTTTTTTGTTCTACGGCACTTGTACCGTTTATTTAATTGATAAGTATTCTTCATTAGGACTGCTTTTTTTTAATCTCGCATGCTATTTATTTTGGAGAATATGTAATTTTTATAGAGTTTATCCCAATAGTTTCATATTGAGATTTGAGCAAATGTAGAAGGCGTGGACTTAGGTAGGACTACTGATTCGCTTTCGTTTTAGGACCTGATGAATGAGACCGAATCCTGCTGAAAGGCGAAACCCGGGTCGTTAGTGACAAAACATTTGGAATCGTACAAAGTTGTAACAATAAAAATTTGATATTGAAATTCCATCAAGCACATTCAGTTGATATCATAAATTATTCAAAAGTTATCAATCAATAATCAGCGATGACGTTAAAGAAATGTTAACATTTCACATTGTTTATAACTATCAATATTTTATTAAGTAATTATTTGATATTTTAATGCCTTGGGATAAACTCAAAGAAGATTTGAGTGAAGTTATTCGAATCCAACTCGAAAAGAAAAACTATCGCCAGAAACTTTATTCATGATCTCAAATATTGGATTTAAAATAAGTTAGTTTATATTGACCTTGCAAGGCATTCAACCCAGACCCATCTGATTTCTAGAAGTTAGGTATTAACGCTAGACCGCTAAGACGTACATCGTCTTGTACCTTTTAACTCGATATTTTAAAAATAGTATTTCAAAAAATAAAAAAGCATAATATTGTAAAAATGACGTCTGTAACCACGATAATAATTAGTTATTTTGAAAATACATTTAAATTCAGAAAAACGATATTACTCAAATAAATTGACTGGTTTGTTGAAATTTGATTTACAAAGTAATAATATATTTGTAAAGACATAAATAGCATATTTTTTCATTTAAAAAAATCTGTAAAGTTCTGTGTTAATAAATAAAACCAATAAACATCATTCAAATAAACCTTTTTTTCACATTTTTATTCTAATCGTTATGGTAATTTTGTTATTGCGAAAAGTCACTGCACACAATCTTTTTTATTGAATATACAATTGTGTTTTTATTGAAACGTGTTGTGTCAGTATTGTCATCTATCTACGAATACTAATTGGTATTCAAAAATAGTGTAGAAAAATGCTTCAATGTAGATATTTTGTTAAAAATACTTATTGGTAATTTTTTGTATAACAATAATACTAGTTAATTTATTTCACTAATGTGAAATCAACGAAAATGTCATCTTTGAATTACTTATAAGATTTAAATCTTTACCACAACCCTCAAATACAAAGTTCTACTTATGTTCTCTGAGTGAAGTTTAAATTAGCTTCTTGGGCTGATATGAATTTTCCGAGCTGTCGTTATCTTACTTAAAATATTCAATGTGATTGGAACACATATCGGTGTTCAATTTATAATCTACTAGCTGACCCGTAGAGCGTTGCTGCGATCTCATACTAAGAAAATTCAAAGAAACTCAATATGATAACAAACAATTTAACTGATAATAAGTATCGTCATAATTCTATTTATTTATTTGAGTGCTTGTGGTTACACGATATTTTTTTCCGTCTGGTTAGTACACGTATAAATCAAAAGGTCTTTCGACGCGTGAGTTGACCACATAAATTTGGCCATAGGAGAATCACATATAATCCAAATCTAATCAATACATTTGCAGTGATTGTCCTTGTGCTTTGTTTTTTTTCTGGGGAAGTTGGAATGCCAGAAACCTTCGCGGGATCGCACTTAAGAAATTGTAGTATTGCATAAAGGACAGACACACATACATTGATTTTTTTATGTTTACATAGATGAATGATTGTGATTGTATAATAAATAAGTATAAGAACAGTATGACCATGTTCTATGTTAAAAAAAGTATAGACTTGGCGTGATTTTAATTAAATTTTATCTTAGAATGGAGTCGTTTGCACAGAAATTACATTTGGTTTTCCAAATTGTATTTTTTTAAAAGTTGTTTTATTGATATCGAAAAAATAAAATCTTTTGAATAAATGTATAATTCTAATATATATTATTTCTATTATGCGAAAAAAGGCCAAAAAACATTTTTTGCAGGAATGAATCATTTATTGCTATTATAAGTGTCTAATATTCCTGTGAAAAGAGGCAAAGTGATATAAAGAAGCGTTTGTCGAAAGTAGACTTAAGAGAAGTTGATATTTTGGGGCCAAGGAAATATGAATCTATTCTTATGGTGGAAAAATTTATATGAAAACTTCCGTCAACATTGTTCATTAGTATTCCTTTTGATCCAAAATAATCAGTGTTGTAAAAACATATATAAAATTTTAGAGTGAGAAAAAATTGTTATTTTTTCATTTTCCTTTATTATTCTATTTTATATTTTCGGGCTACGCAGGGTAGTAAACATAATTAAATTTAAAATTATTGCCTCAAGATACTGTTTGTCTGAAACCTTTTTCTATTTTTAACTCAGTGGGAATAAAATATGATAAAAGATAAGATAGGCATAGTTACTTTAATAATTTCGCCGTCATTGTTTTCAAATATAATTTAAATTATTTCAGAGTAAAGATTTCATTCACAGTTTGTTTTTCTAGAAATATTGTGCCAGACTTTACCGGGAAATAAAAAACAGAAAAGGGTTTAATGGTTCTGTAATTCGATATGCAGCCACTTTACATCCTTTGAAATTGAGTTATTAATGATTGGGATACTCGAAATCTGCTTGTTAGTTATTAATTGATTTCGTATCGAATGAAGTCATGTAAAAAAGTGACAGAGAACTTCAAACATAATTATATAATTAAATAAGTTAAACTTTTTTAATACATTAATAAGTTGTAACCAAACTAATTTCGATTTTTTAAATTTATAAGCACAACATGAAACAAGAGTGTTATAACACAGTGAAAAAATAGCAATGTATTTTAGTTCTACAAAATTATATTTAACAAATATAGTTGATAGCTATTTCGGCTCACGCCATCATCAGAACTATCCTATAGAACTATATTTTCCTACTTTTTTACTATTTTTTCACCGTGTTATAATGGAGTTCTACCAAGTGAATGCCAATTCAATCAATAAAGAGTGTTATAACATACGAGAAGATGTATTGTATACACAGTGTGTTTTTTTCACAGATATATATATATATAATAGATAGGTCAATGTACGTTTAATAATAGTTCTGATGAAGGTGTAAACCGAAATAGCTATTAACTATATATTTTATAAATTTTGTAGAACTAAAATACGTCGCTATTTTTTCATCGTGCTATTGCTAACAAAGTATCAGAGATATTTTTTTTTATTCACTTATAAAATACTCGCGAATCAGTTTTTCTTTATTGTTTATTCTGCGAAGTTTTGAAAGGTAAATTGTTTTCTTTATACGTATTTGGTAAAAAGAAAATTTATGAAATACAAAGACACATTTTTACCTTATTTTAAATGTAAGTATGGAAAGATATAGAAAGGCAAAGTTCAATGACGCCAAGACTTTGTACTAAGAGATTTGGTGGTATATTATTTGATTTTATAAGAAATCTTTTGAAAAATATCTTGAATATAAACGAGAACAGTATGTGATATTCGCATACTCGTTCCTCATAGTCACTATAAAAATATGTTAGGTTGAAGAGAAAAAATTGAACTATCAAAATAAAGTCTCAACTGAACGTTAACGAGCGGTATTTGTAAAGGTGTTTTATTATATATTTTTTAATTTAAAGCCTTCAGCTTTTAATCAAAAATTAATTATCACAGTATTTAACTGCTTGATGTACAAATTAATCGGAAAATAAAAGTAGGAGAAACTATTATTTCGTGGTAAATGGTTGCTGAACACACATATTGATTTAAAATTTTGAAAACAAATATACATTTTTATAATATAACTGTTAAAAATGTCCATAAATTAAGTTAAAATATATCATCTCATTCGAATATATTTATAAAATATATGTAGAGAAAATATCTATTCAATTACCAAATAATTTCATTTATTTTGAGATTCTTTGTCCGGGAACTAAATATACAACTTTAAACTTCATGAGATAGCTGCCTTCCATCTGATATGGTTAAAATTAACTGCGACCTAGTTAGCTATCGGGGCAGGTATAAATTCTGAGGGAATCTCCCGTTTTATGATACCTTGTCAGAATGCTTTAAAATCAAAGCGATAATTGAATTCTTCGCTCTGACCCAGTGTCATAGAGTAATTTAATCAGATAGTAACTATTACCCCATCCCCTATCTACTCCCCTTTCGAATATCACAACCCCGCTGTTTAATTAATTTACAGGTAATTATTCCAAACCTGTCGTAGTACTTATAGTTTGCTATGCTTATGGTTGTATCAAAGTATGCTGATGGTTTTAAAAAATATCTATATTTAAGTTATTTATAACCCTTAATTAAAAGTTCAATATTCTTATTGATTGAATTGGCATTCACTTGATAGCACTCCAATGTATTTTAGTTCTACAAAATTATTTTTTAAAAATAGTTGATAGCTATTTCGGCTCAAGCCATCGTCCGAACTATGCTTAAACTAACGTTTGCTTATCTATATATAGCTGTGTAGAAAAGGTACACAATACATCTTCTTTCCTGTTTTAACAACATAGCTTGTTTCCTGCTCGCAATAAAACTAACAATTGTAGTAAATGAAACTAAAAAGGCGGCTATATCAATAAGTTCACATATGACACGGAAATGGTCCATTACAGAAACAAAGAAACACCCCACAGAGGATTGAATAATGGAGACCGACATATATTAGTTTGTTCGTTAAGAATCATTTGTGTTAGTTGGTAGAAGTATCCAACCCAAAAAATAATATCAGTGATTGCTAACCATCAAATTGACGAATATATGTATTGATTGAGAGATAAAGAACTGATCTTCAATTGAAAATATTAAATGCTGAATAAACAATTAGATAAACAGTTTTTTCACATTCGAATTCGAAATAGTTGATTGTTTTTTTTATATGTGAATAATATATAAAAATATTTTTCCTATGTATATATGTTATAATATTATCAGGGTATAAGTACACCGTTAAAAATCTGGCACTGCAGTCCCGGTAAATTAGTTTAAATTACGGTTATTGTGAAATTTGATTTAAAACTTCACGATAATGTTGAATACTAAAAAATGCGATTAAAATGTCTTTGATTGATCGCCTTATTGGATAACAGTTATAACAATGCAATTTTGTAGAATTTAAAAGCTTAATCACTGAATATGAGTGAAATATTAACAATGGACTCGCCGAAAACGAATCATTACAGACCGTGTTTTATCTACTGAAGAAAAAATATATTATGCTACGGCCATGACTAAAACCTTAGTTTTCACAATAAATCTTCAATTATTTAAGCTTTTATTTATACTAATTTCGATATCGCTTTTCTTTAAAATCGAAAAATGACCGATTAACCAGACAAAACAAACCCTGGATCTTTTGTTAAATATGGCAGTGAGTTGCATTCCCTTATTTAAATAGCTACGCTCAGATATTTTCAATGGATGTAACGATAATTTTGCGGAGGATTATTTTCTATTAAAAATAAAATTGTAACATTTTTTTCCACTTGGGTTACTAAATGTGTCACGCGTTACATAACTTCAGACATAATCCGTCACATGTTTCACATTTAGTAACGCACAAAGTGGAAAAACGGAGTTTTCTATTTTTATTTGATACTGGAAAAAAATTGAAGAATAAATGTTTTGTGAATGATTTTATCAAAAGAATATATGTGTATGCTTTTGAACAATACACACTTAGTTTATTGTTTTCTTAAGGTTTTCCGATGCACTGTTCTGAATTTTTTTCAAAAATATATTCAAGACTAACAAAAATGTAAAACAAGTCTATTCACAAGATACAGAATGTTTATAAATAGTGCAACGCAAAAATGGACACGTAACTATTGTTTAAAAGGATGCATTTATACAATATATATAGGGCTAGTAAATATCAATACTCTTCTAGTTAGCTTTAGGCACCAGGGGACAGAAATGAAAAAATTTCTTTTATATGAATCACAATAGCCAATATTCTTTTTACTAAAAAAAACTATAGTATAAAAATCCGTGGATGATTTCCAACTATCTATTTTTAATTCATGATATCGACGGAATGTGCTTGATGGAATTTCAATATCAAATTTGAATTTTTACAACTTTGTACGATTCAACATGTTTTGTCACTAACGACCTGGGTTTCGCCTTTCGGCATCTTCAGGCATTCTATCACATGAATGCAACAGAACTAACGTTAACCAAACAGTTAGCATCGTCAATATACAAAAGTTATTAATTACATTAAAAGACTTACCCCAAGGCAAGCAGTAAATTGCATTTAAAACGAATTTGCCTAACAATTGTTGTAACAATTCAAATTTTACTATTTTTATCATTTGTGTTAAGTAAAAATAAAAAAAATGTCAGATTACTCATTGATGGCTAATGGTTTAATATAAGGATTTAAAAAGCACCCTTTTCGAATACTGAGTAAAAAAAATACTAATTTATAAAGGAGAATAAATTAAGAAAATATCCTTGTCCATCAAAAGCGAATCTAAAGTAAGCTTTAGTATTCTACGAACTGGATGAGTCAAGATATAAAAAAAACCTATTAGATTAATCATGTTATAAAATTGTACTATTCCATAGGAGCTCAGGGTTGCAAAATGATCTGAACCATGCAATCGATTTAACCCATTTTCTGCCTAAGCCACATGCATACGGGATCGAGATTTCGACCCGTCACCCTCATACCATACATTTTTTTTTATTACTTATTTCATTTTTTGAGTATAAAATAATATTTTGTTGTTATTTTGACACGGAATGACAAACAGTTTTGTGAAGCGTCCTTTCAATGTTATTGATATTGAAGGTCAATCGTAAGATGTTTTAGCTTAGCTTTTTTTACAATTATGAAACATGGAACATAGATGACAAAGCGCTTGACACTGGCAGATCTTTTAAGACGTGTATTATAAAAAAGCATTTCAAAATTATACATGCTCCTGCCAGTACTATGTAAAGAATCGTGACAAAAGAAAATGTCATAAATTAATAAAATTATTGAAATATTTACATTCATCGACACAAAAAATAATGTATATTGATGCGTTATACTAACCATTCAACTGTCAGAGATATTAATCGATATGTTTTTATATTAAGATAATAAACCGATTTCTTTTGACGTTTCTTTGTTAAAGGCAAATTATAAACATGGCGCTTAAATGAAACAAAATATATGTTTTTTAATCCGAGTAGTGTGTAATTTAACCGTTGGAATCTTGTAAACTGACAGCTTGCGTGGCCCAGTGAATATTTGATATATTATGTACATACATATTTTTTATACAAAATAAACAAATTCGCCGCTAAATTATCCACCGGACCTGCGTATGCCAGACCGTATTTTCGGCAAAAACAAATTATTGTCGAGCTGGGCGCCATTACGTATTATAAGTTGTCACGTACACCCTAGCAATAATTTAACTTGGTGTTTCGTGAAAATTCCGCCAGAGATCGCGTGTCACCTCACTCTTCTTAATTATTTTAATTTATTTTACAGTCTGCGTTTGCAGTATTTATTATGTGCATTTAATTTGTGGTGTTCTTGTATTTCGCTATTTTCTTTCGTGACATTTTTCGAAGAAATATTAATGTTAATATATATATATATTCAGTTTGAAATTAATGGTACTTTGAACCACTTTTTGAAATACGTTATTAATGTTCTTTTCAAATACTAAATTGTATGAACTAATTGCATAAATGTCATTTTAAATGTTGATGGCCAATTTATTTTTACAAATTTTTGACATATCTAAATGTATTGATTGAATTGGCATTCACTTAGTAGAACTCCATTATAACACGGTGAAAAAATAGCAATGTATTTTAGTTCTACAAAATTATTTTTAACAAATATAGTTGATAGCTATTTCGGCTCACGCCATCGTCAGAACTATCTATATCCACGCCATCGTCAGATAGTTCTGACGATGGCGTGAGCCGAAATAGCTATCAACTATATTTGTTAAAAATAATTTTGTAGAACTAAAATACATTGCTATTTTTTCACCGTGTTATATCTAAATGTATTCAAATGAATCTAAGTAAATATAAAATATCGTTGTATTTTTGATTCTTTTTGTAGAATTAAGAATTGATAAAAGTCATTCATGTCCAGGATGCCATATTTATGAAACGGAACGATAAAAATAAAATATGAGTTGATTTACTTTGAATTGTAAATGAATATAAATCATTGCTTGTGTAATGAGAATCAACGAAATAGCCGTAAATTTCACTATTAATTTATTTTAGAGGGGAATAAAAAAAAAATACCAAACAAAAAACTCAAATATTTGTCACCTTTGGGACATATTTTTACATATCACATTATTTCATTCTTTTGCCTTTCATATTAACGTCCAGCTAACGACTTATTTGATTATATTTTATTGAACAAGAGATTGAAACTAAAAAAAAACTATTCGTTAACTCAGCCTTGTGAAAAAGCTGTAAATTTAGTGAAGAGCTTTCTTCACTAAAAATTTAATTGCTTATCCGTTAAATCTTCTCATTAATTCACAATTATTATTCACTTATAACTGTCTATTATACTTTTATGTGCTAAATTTTAATTATCTTATGTTTCAAGGATTTAAGAAGTTTCATAAGAAACTTAAACGTAAACGAGATGATAGTCTTTTAATTTCATCTATAAAATTTATTGTAGTCAACTCGAGTGTCGTAAATTAATATCCCTTTACAGACTTATACTTTACCTAATAATATTAATCTCAAAATTATTGCATATAAACATGTTTTAATTCTTAATTGATTTTATAAATAGTTATAATAAATAAACTCGAATAATGTTTTTGAAATAAAATAAAGACTACAAATTACAGTTGAATTGGTTGTAAGATTACCATGACCATTGTTTGTCACAGCAAAAGGTTTTTTGGGAATGGGACCATAGGTTATTTCATGTACTCAAAATTTCCAATAAATTTGATAAAAATGTTGTCTCTTCTTGACAAACTATGTTGGACAATTGTATCATGTATTTGAAAAACGCTACGAGTATTTTTTTTTCCAATAAATGAGTTGAGTATGCAAACATCTTCAGAATACCTAAATACACAAATGTACTACGAAAATCTATCATATTTGTTTGTTGTTGAAGCTTTGAATTAAGAAAATGTTACGAATAAGTCCTGGTATGTAACCTTAATGAAAAAATTCTTTTCTTAATATTTGAATATAGTAAAATTAAAATAAATTGCTTTTTTTTCTCTCTGTTACTATAGAGTTCTAACAAGTAAAAGCCAACCCAATCAACCAATTGAATACAAGAGCTAAAAACTATCGTAGAATTATTTATTAAATGAAAAGAAATCATTTTTAATTTGACAGCAAAGTATTTGTCACTCCCCTACAATTACAAAACTGTGACTAGTAACGTTTTTGAATTAGAATAAAGAAATATTGCTAATTTTTTAAGTATAAATCAATTATATGCGTTGTACACAATAAGTAGTTGAAGAATTAAGAAAAGAATTCACACGTAGCCAATTAAATTAAGTATTATACTTAATAAATAAAATTTTAACAACATTTTAAAAATAAACACCTACTGTTCTATTATCAAACATTTAACTAAATTTAAATTCCATTAACAAGAAAAATAAAACGAGTGTAGAAATTATTCTGAAACATTCTTTAGCAAGAATGAAAAATGGAAAAGTTTTACAATTAAATTATGGGCTCTTAAAATGTTTTGTTTTTATATTGTGTAAGCAGTGCTTTGGATTGTTTTTTTTACTATTTAATTATAATGTTTCCACCAAGAAGTGACAGTTGACATATTAATAGTGGTAAATGACACATTTTTTATGAATGAACTATTTTACACTCGTTATATTTTCTTATATAATTGAAACATTGTGGCTTAGTTTTTGATTAAAAATTAGAATTTATTTATCTTTTTGAATTGTTACAACCCTGCACGATTCCACATGGTTTGCCACTAACGACTTGGGTTTCGCCTTTCGACATTTGACTGAAAGCTCGTCAGTTCTGTTGCATCCGTGTGATGCTAAAAGACGAAACCCGGGTCGTTAGGGACAAAAAAAACGTGGAATCATACAAGGTTGTAACAATTCTAAATTGATATAGAAATTCCATCAAGCACCTTTAGTCGATATCATAAGTTAGAAATTATTTTTTTGTAAGAGGCTTTTAGCATTTTTATTGCTGAACTTATTTTCATTGAATAATTTGTAAGATAAACTTCTAATTATTGTATTTTTTGTGTACTTCATAAACGGTTCACAATCAATTTTTATATGCAAAGTTTTGAGGATTCTCGGGATAACCGAAACCAATCCTGATAACGTATGAAGTAGTACAAGTCGAATTGTATTTTTCTAAATATATATTCTTTCCACCAATAATTGACACGTGGCCCCTTAGAAGTGATAATATGTTATTTGAGTGCTTATTTTTTTCTTAAGCTTTATATTTATGGCTGTAAGAGTATATTTCGAATTCAAAAAAAAATGGTGTCGTTATATTTCCATAAGTCGAAAATGAAATATTAAAATAACGTTACTTTATTGGTTAGATATTTTCCACACATAAAGCAGAACTAAGTTCCTATTTTAAATTACCTTATTTTCGTATCTATGTTTGACAGTACATTATAAAAAAAATCTGCTAGAAATGTGATATATAATTTAATAAAATATCAATTTATTTTTTCGAAATGAAAATGAATTCCAAGAATATAATCTAACTGTCATATCGATGAATTTTTTGCACCAATTTTAGGAGAATCGAATTTGCTGGAATGTGTTTTATTTCGCATTGACGGTTATTATTTTCAGCGAGTCAGAAAATTAAATCAATATTTTTTCACAGCATCTAGAAATTCACATATACCATTACGTATTGCAAAAATTGATTTTATTCTGAAATATAGTGTGGCAAGACGATATCCATGTTTTATACCAGTGACGTTCTTTGAAAATCGATTCTAGGTTAGAATTGATAAATTTAAAAAATGCATGTTTTTCTAAATCGAAATATTCACAATCAATCAAAAGTCTATCGCGAACTTTATTCTGTGAAATACAATGGTAAAGCTGACAACTTGCCGCAATACACGAAGTAGTGTAAATAATGCAAACTTTACCATGCTGAAAAAAATGCCTTGCATTTATAATGCACAACTATTTAATCAATTTATCTATAAATTATATGATTTCTACCTGGCTTGAATGATCTATTAATTTAAAAAATTCGATGTCATAAAAAAATAAGATAAATTATTATGTAAGACTTTTGTTTGTACGTTGAATTAGAAGCGTACATATGTATAACTAAACAAACTTTAATTGTTTGACCCTACATTAAAAGGTTATTGGAAAAAAAGACTCGTTTGCTTAAGAATCAGATAGAGGTTTCATTATAAAATATGATTAATAGACATTTGATTGATTAAAAGACGTAATATTTTTTAGTAATTTGAAATCGTTAATTTTTTGATTAATGTAAAAAAAATAGCGGTTATTTGATAGGGCACGCCTCTGTTACAGACGTTTCCCTGGAGCTTTTGCACAAGGCGGTTCTCGGGTTGGCTGCACTTTGAATATTCTCTTAGCTATATTGAAAGTCGTAAAACTGTCTCATCATTTAGTCATATCCCAAATATTTCGCTACATACTAACTCTGTCTAGTAGAGGGCAGCAACGCTGCGAATAGATTGCCCAAAAAGTAAGCGCAAAACTTTCAATCGATTTCTTTCAGTCTGGAAGAAATTGAAAATTGATTGCTACAGCGAGTTGGCCTGTTCTATTTTCTAGGACCAATATGATCGCAAAAACAGCCTTACTATTTGAGTTATGTGTTTTAAAAGAGTTAAACGAAATATTTTTACAAAAAATAGATACTTAAACTATGAACAACGATTTGTTATTTTTGTTCAAATTAAAATATGCAGACATTTAAAATTAAGAATCATTTGAATTGACGTGATTAAAACGGTCAATTTGTCCTGTATTACAATTCAGTTTTCTTCATCTTTTTCCGATAAAATCTATAATTTGTCATGTAACATTTAAAAACCATCCGTCCAATATTTATATTAATCGCTCAAAGGTTGAAAAGGTTGATCTCTTTTTTAATGATATCGACTGAAAGTGCTTGATAGAATTTCAATATAAAATTTGAATTGTTACAACTTTGTACGAATACACATGTATAACTGTAGTTTTAGTTTAATTTTAGTTCTGTTGCATCCGTGTGATAGAATGCCGAAATGCGAAACCTGGGTCGTTAGAGACAAAACACGTGGAATCGTACAAAATTGTAACAATTCAAGTTTATCTCTTTGTTTGTGGGACACATAAGATTAAGTTATTTTCATTTATAAATGCCAAGCGCTCGTAAATATTGTGTTAGTAAATATTATAGTATTTAAAGTCTCATAAATTTGTAAACTGTTGGTTAATAAATTTTGTTTATGGCGAAAGAGAGATGATAATAAGTTATGTACAATATCATTCAGCGGGTCAGTTTTGAAATTTCTGTAGGTTTTGATTTTTCGTGTTATTTTATTTCAAATTAAATTTATACAGTTAATAACAGCTGCGCTTCGGCGTCGCTATCTCCCCTAAGAAGCTTAGCTCACAACGACGATAATAATTATCACCCCGTTTAATGCTGTGTATAAAGTGCCAATCACCCTGTACACATATGGAGTTATCAGAAATACCCCGAGCCATGAATAAATTTGTATATTAAGTCGTTAAAACTTTGGACTGTTTAAAGTTTTCCGTGTGTGTTGGATTCATCTTAAAAAGCTCATATAAAGTTCAGTGTTTCCGCATGCCGAGATTCGTTCGTACAACGCGATATTAAGTTAAGTTCGGCTCGTGTGCCATGTTTTAGAAAGTGGTATAATAGTGACAGGGGATGGGATACAAATAAAATTTGTATTTTGCATACATAAATGTCATTATGACAGAGAAATGTTTCGTAGTTGTTTACCCTTTGGCGTTAATACTTTACAATTCTCCTACCTTAAATGTTATATACAGTTGTGGATTACGACTGTTAGCGGTACGTTGATATTTAATGATTTCTATTAACAAAAAACGACGTTTTAGAGATGTGGTAATATTAACGAATTACAGAGTTTTTGAATCCATTTCATGAATAAAAGTGTATTTTATTTTTATTAGGAACTATTATAATTTATAACTAGTAGACTAAAAGCAATAATTAAAAATAATGTGCAAGGCGAGCGAAACCAGTCTTAATCTAAATATTCTAACATTCAGAATAGTAATAAACATTCTGTTTCATTCAATATATGAAGATAAATGAGAAGTTGTTTATCACACCATTATTCATTTTGCATTAAATCCTCTCTTTTATTGCCACCTTTCATAACGCAGTAATGATAAAAAAAAAAAATTAATTCCTAATGTTCTTGACCTGATATACGGCTACGCTAGACCACTATTTAAAGCATGCACCATTATGCTGAAGGACACGTGTCATGATCAATCATTTAATTTACCTGTTTAACGTTTTCTTTATTATTTGCAAATATGGTGAACATCAATGACCCCCATGTTCGAGTGTTTGGGTTGTCAAGGAATATATCGTTTGTCATACATATTGTAAATTCATCGAATGGTTTTCTTAAATGAGATCAAGTCAGTAAGGCCTATTTGGTCCGTATAGAGATTCCGATTGAAAATTCGAAATTCGAATACGAGGAAAAAACTACGAAAAACATTCATAATATGTGAAATTAAATGAAAATATCAACTGTTTTTGGGGACAAATCAACTTAAGATCAAATCAATATACCCTAAAATTTTAAGCCAAATAACAAATTCCCTAGGTTATGTTTTTTTTTACTTCAACCAATCCGTGAGCGGTTTCAATATCTTATAATAATAGTTTAGCTTGACGAAATATTTTAGTTCTCAGAAAAAAGTAATTGTTGAAGAAATTGTGCTGTCGGCTTAATCAAAAATGGATATCGTTTTCTTGTGAAGTACAAAATATAATAACCTCTCAATTAAAATCCCCAGTCTTTTGTTAAGATGATTTTTTAATAAAATAATAGTTTCAATTAAGGTATGCATTTTTAATTTTTAATAAATGTAACATTCATTGTAAAAAAACTCGTTTGATTTTTTAAAGTAATATAATAATAATTATAATATTTATTCTTGCGTATGTTATTATTTATTGAAATATATTCTTCAACATTATAATAATACGTTAAAAACTTTTTGATTGCTGAAATATATTTGAATTTTTGATATTTTAAATCTCGACCTTTATCAGGACGAAGTAATGCTAAGAGGTATGGTCATTTTGATTAATAAGACTTAATAATCGACTTAGAACTTCCCCCCTTCTTTCCGGTTACACAAATATCACACGCAAACACATCATAAGAAGAAAAAATGTTTCTAGATTAAAAAAAAAAACAAATACCAACCAAACCGAGGTAAGTTCGCAATATATAATACGCGGTGACAAATTACGGAAGTTAAATGCGATCTAGGGTATTTCCCCTAACTCTGCTCTAAAATCTAACTCCGTCTGGAATTCGCGGAAATATGTTGTGCAAACATAATATCATGTAAATACAAACCATCAAAAGCGAAAACAAAGCTTTTCAGAGCTTTTAGTGGGTCGACGACCTGCTGTGATCTCTAAAGCTATTATTTTAGATGACGTTATAATCTTTGGAAAATTTTCTCATTCATTATGGTCAGCTGTTAGTTATGGAAACTATTACTGCTTAAATATCTCCCCAACCTTTCGGTTTTCGTTTTTTTTATGTAAGAAAGTTAACACGCTATAATTGTAAGTTGTTAAATCATTGGAATTACAATTAATTAAAACAAGCTATTTTTTAAAAAATTTTGACGTGTAACATTTTGTTCATACTGTATGTTAATATTGTTACTTTCCACTCTTTTTACTTTAACGGATTGCAACCCTCAAAATAGTTTTAATATCTCCATCAGGTTCCATGTATTTTTTTTTATAAAAAAATAAATAAATTTTCTAAAGTTTGTCGCTAATATCAATTTATAAGTTTTCCGAGACCGCGAAAGCCTTGAATCTTATATAAGTGTAACTAAATTGATGATACCTGGCGCAACGGATGTGATCGGGGTAGCAAGGGAATTCAATTTATGCCCCGCGAACTGTTCGATTAGTTAATGGGTTGGTGGAGGTATTATTACATTGCTGACTGATTTTAAGGGTTGGGGCTCGAAGCTGAGTGAACGGGGAGGCAAAAAGGTTTATGCCGAGATCACCCTTGGCAGATGTGGACGGGGTTAGATTATTCCAGGCAATTATGCATTATGTTTCTAAATATAGCGATGGAGTCTGGAATATCTTTTGTCATTTATAAGATGGCTTCTCGATTTTCTTTGTGATATTTTATACGCTTGGATCGCATTTGTTTCAAATAAAATACAGCTACGTTCAGCTTATTTTAAAATACAAGGTGAGATTATTTATTGTTCTGAAATTAGCACAAAAACCGTGAGTTTGTCAGAACCGATACAAAAGCTTCGACATATGTGAAACCACCTGTTTATTTTACTTCATAGTTAAAAATGATACAATGCATACTTTATTACTTTTATTTTTGAGCTTTCTAGCTATTTATATCTGTCTATCTGTTTTTAATACAAAAAAAAATGAATGCCAATAAACGATTCGTTTCGTTCTAGAACCAGTTTAATGATGTAAGTAGTTTATGATATCGAAAAACCTTTTCAAGAATGACTCATTAACAAGATCGTTATTGAAAATTATCACAAGCAAGCGTGTTAATTATTATCAGATTAATAGTATAAAATTTGTTTTAGCTGTAACTTACTGCTTGCCTTGTTGCTTGGGTCAGTGTTTTCTTGTAATTAATAATTTTAGTATATACGATGCTAACTTTTAAGGTGTTGACTGTCACTTCTTGATGGAAAGGCATGATATTATAAATAATAAAAACATATTTTTGGTACTTATTTCCACAATATATTTTTTGATCAGGATCGGTTTCGAACGATGCTAACTGTTTATTTTTCGTCAGTCCTGTTTCATCCGTGTGATATAATGCCTGAAGATGCCGAAAGGCGAAAACTTGGTCGTTAGTGACAAAACATGTGGAATCGTACAGTACGTAAGTTGTATAAATTCAAATTTGATATTGAAATTCTATCAAGCACCTTAGTTGATATCATAAATTATTGAAAAAATTATATGCTTTTTTTCAAGATTAACTAGAAGAGAAAAAATATTGCGCCAATGTCCCGGATCTCAAATTTACATTGAAAATGTCTGTAATTCATATAGACCTTTCCGGAATAATTTCCTTTGATGTTAGTAGTATTTCTCTTAAGTGATATTGATTGATGATTATGTAAATCACATGGAAAATTAATAACATATTACTTTTAAAGTATAAACTGTCGCTTATTAGTGGAAATGCGTGATAACTTAAATAATAATATGTATTAATTTGATTATTGTCATTCATTTGAATGAAATGATTCAAATGTAATATTTTTTCTTAGTTCTTGCGACCTTATAAAAGTATAGAAAGAAAGTAGTTCATCCCTGTTTATTGGCATTTTTGAGTTGATAAGAGGACGGAAATATACGATTGGAGCTTCGGAAAAAGTAGAGACGGTGGGCGTTATTCGCACGACCACTTTCAGCGAAGCCATTTCACTTCGCAAGAAGCTGGTGACGATTGAATTTTAAAATTCCAACACTTTTTTTATTGAAATTTCTGCTGAATAAGTCATACTTCTAACACGTACAGAATTTTAAGCCAATTTTAAATACACAATAAAATAAAACTATTTGTCGCAGAAAACAAATATTATGTTCTATTTATGAATACAATTATATATGTATCTCAGTTAAAAGTCTGCGATGCTGTAGTTAAAATATATTATTTTTAATTACTGTTAGATACGTCAACCTTTTTTCAAACAAAGCTCGAATATAAAAGCACAATGTTTGATGGAATTTCAATATCAAAGTTGAATTGATACAACTTTGTATGATTCCGCATGTTTTGTCACTGACGACCTGGGTTTCGCCTTTTGGCATCTTCAGGCATTCTATCACAAGGATGCAACAGAACTGACGTAAAATAGTAATTATAAACTTAAAATAAGAACAAACTTAGCCTATTTTGACACATTGAAAATAAATACAACAGTTTGAAACATGATATTATACATTGGAGATTTTCTTGACGTTAGTTTGTACAGTTAACTAACTGTATATAAACTTAGTAATGATGATGGCCAGTTGCCAAATACCCGTCATAAATATTGCATTATTCTTGTAAAACCATAATATAAATTTAAATATTTAACCAAATTATAAAATATAGCATTTAAGATGTTTACTGACACTTGTTGGTAGGGAGGCATTATATTTTGAATAATAAAACGCATTTTTAATATTATTACCATTGAAATTTTTATAATCAAACCGGTTTCGCTCATCGCAATTATTATTAACTGATAACTGAACACAAATTACAAACTAGTCAATTTATACAAAATTTTGAATTTATAATTAGCAGGTATACAAAACAAAAGGTTTAAGAACTGAGAAAACTTTTTGATTTGATTTTATTTTGATTGAAATTTATTACTAAGAGATCCTTAACATCTCCCTTGTAAACTATTTTTATTCATTTGGATGTATGATATATTGTATTATCACTTGTAAATTGCTTTTACAAGGAATCACCCAACGGCTAAGATTTATTTAGTACATCATACCAACATACTGTTATTTTGAATTTTGCACAAATATACGAACTGTAAGTATTATTAATATTGCCTAGCACATTTGGCTTAAATAGTACAATTTTCATATTGATGATGCACTCTAAAAATTTTGCTTGTAGTTTATAATTATCCGTATACAAATTTTTGTATCATAATTAATTCATATCATAACAATAAATAATCATTTAATGTAATGCTTTTGTTATATTTCGAATTCATACCGCGTTAATGCATTGATTGTGGTGGTCATTCAATTTCAAAATTTCGAATTGTTTATTTTGTATTCACGTTTTCGAATAAGTAACGCAATTCACTGAATGTATCATTTTCACGTATATAATTATATTATAATGATTATAATAACGTTGATGGATTTAATACGTACGTGTTTAAATAATTTAAATGATTTCCGAACCGAGTCTGATGTGCAGTGATCAAGGTTGATACGTTCCGTGATTTACCTCATAGTTTCGAATACAATTATGAACAGAGTCTTTTTATCGATGTATCGCCTCTTTTTGAATGACATGGGTTAGTCAAGTGTTATAGTTCCCTCGTACCCATGTGATCCTTAAAAAATAAGACCTAGAAAAAGAGGTTAGCTGACTACCGGTCTGGTACTCGTACCATTTTTTTCTATCCATTTTATCTAGTTTAAAAATGTACTGGTATAGTCACTGAGTAATATGCAGTCTTAGCAAGAAAAATATCATAAGAAGATATATTACTGATAGAATTGGCATTTACTTGGTAGAACTCCATTACACGGTTAAAAATAGCCATGTATTTTAGTTCTAAAAAATTTATAAAGTTAAAAAATATATAAGTCGGTCGCCGCTTCTCAGACCATATCGAGAGGCTATTGCCTACCCGTAATAAACCATAACAACCATCGCGTCCAATATTTATTTGCCGCCTGTTTAGTTTCATTTACACTTTAAAAATATTTAGTTTTATTGCTAGCAGGATATAAGCTAGGTCGTTAAAACAGGAGAGAATATGTATTGTGTACCTTTTCTACATAGCTATATATAGATAACCAAACGTACGTTTAAACATTGTTCTAACGATGGCGTGAGCCGAAATAGCTATCAACTATATCTTACAAAAATAAATTTGTAGAACTAAAATACATTGCTATTTTTACATCGTGTCATATGAAGATCATTACTAAACTTTTAGCTGTCACTGTTTGGTGAAAAGGTATATTTTTAATAATAAAAACACATTCATGGTATTATCATCAGTTGATAATGCTCGCGATGACTGAAACTGGTCCTGATCATAAATATATTGCACAAATAATATATTTTTATTATTTAAATCACAACACGACACCTCTCCAAGGAGATCATATTTAGTGATGGGTTTAAAATACGGAAAAAACTTGTCAATACCAGAATTACAAAAATAAACACAATTAGCAAAAAGATATAGTCAATTACGGCGAATTGAAATCATCATGCCGTATGAATAAATGGGAAAAAATATTTCGATATTTCATATTTAATTTAAGTATAAAAATAGCACCATGTGTATAATTAAGCAAACATATACAGTTAATTACGGCGAATTGAAATCACAACGCTGTATGAATAAATGGGAAAAAGGATTTTAATTTTTCACTTTAAATTTAAGTATGAAAATTCACTGAAATGTTACGCGTATAGTTATTATTTGTATACACATGATTAAGCTAATTCTTCAATACCAGTATCAATTGTTTTAAAACAGATCATTAAATTAAATCTAAATGATTGATTGTATTACATAATAGCAGTTTCTTTGGATGTGATGTTATTCAATAATGATATAACTAATTTAATTTATGATATCGAATCAAAGTGCTTGATGGAATTTCAATATCAAATTAAAATTGTCGAAACGACCAAGTCAGTTCTGTTGCATCTATGACGTTAGTGAAAAAATATGTGGAATCGTACAAAGTTGTAACAATTCAAAATTAAATATTTTAATATTTAAATACCGATATTTTTAACACGGTGAAAAAATAGCAATGTTTTATAAGATATAGTTGATAGCTATTTCGGCTCATGCTATCGTCGGAACTAATACCGATATTTTTAATTCTACACACTGATTTTTGGGTATTACCTAACCGGTAATTCGTCTTTGGTAATCTGACATTGCAATTTTCAGTCATGTTGTAAGAATCGGATGGCTCAAAGGTAATATAGGTGTAACACAAGCTTTTATACTGCTGTACGAAACATAGAGACCGTAACTGGTGTTTTTACGGTCCGTGGCTTTGGATTCTGGAGAATTTTCGTTGGTAAATAAATAAAAGAAGTAACTGTTTTGATTATAGAGAATTTGAGGTTTTCAAAAGCCATATTTACTGATTTAGACTAAAAGGAGGCAAATTAATGTAAATTATTATACCATTCGCTTAAAACGTATTGTAGATATGGCCTCTTTTCCTAATACTGTGTGCGTTTAAACGCGTGTATACATTTTGAAAAATTAATCGATTGTTAATATCTACATTAATTAGATTCCGTAAGCGTCGCAGATGAATAAACAAACTACTTCTCCACAACAGGACTATTAATTAATTACTTTGATGTATTAATCGTAAACGTAAACTTGATTTTAGTTGTACAAAAAAGAGCAACGCAGAGTCTACGGTCAATAGAAAACGTTGCAGAAAATAAACGCAAACACATTACATTCCAAAAGAATTTCTTCGGCAAGGAGAAGCTAATTAATATTTTATTTTTGCTTTGCTAAAAAGCTTTCTGTTTTTTGCCAATAGTTTCACCTTATAACTAAACGAGCACTTCTCAAACTTCGATGCCACATGCAGTGTTTCTTGTGCTCTAACGAACTCTGCAATAACGATTTGATTGTAATCACTCTTAAGGTGTTAACTATAAAAAAATATATCGCGGAAATGAGTTTTAAAAAATCTGTTTTTATTATTTAAAACATTTGAATTTTAAATTCAAATTATTTTTAGAATCGTTTTTATAATTTAATATTTCTAGGATCAGAACCGGTTTTGATCACTGTGAGCGATTTCAACTGGTATAATAAAAAATACAAAAAAGATATTCTTACTTAGTTTTTAGTTAAAAATTTTGAAAATAAAGACAATAATTTACTGGTAGTTATATTATACAATATATGCGTATATCTTATTGAAGTAAAATAGTTTTCACATAAAATGTCATGTTCATCTTAGTAATAATTTGTTATCAACCACGTAGTAGCTTTTGAGTTTTGCTGCTGCATTAGCGTGTAATATTAGATATTCAAAATCATAGTTTCATGACCAAGAACTAAACTGTAATTTATTATGTCTGAAAAAGTTTTTTTCTGAAAAAAGTCGCAGACTGACCGAATTTTGTGTATTTTTAGTCGCGTTCGATTCATAAGAATATTTTTAAACTCATAAAAAATGGATATACAATATGAATTTTTTTACCGTTTCACATTCATATTATGAAAGACAATACATTTGTTTATTCAAAAGCCATAAGACGAGAATTAAGTTTGTTTAAAAGCAGTAGATAAATAAATTCAATTAATTTAAAGAACCTTTATCATTCAACAATTTATTGTACCGTAAGAATATTTTAAGTACAGTAAATGTGATAGGAATTATTTTTTGCTTAAATTAAAAATAAATATTCTTTAAATATGTAGTAATATTAGTTTTTTAGAATGCTGCGAAAATTGTGAAGTAAAAATCCTTTTATTTTCTTACGTCGCGCTATTTTGAAACCGTCGAAGATTCTGTCAATAAAAGATTCTAATGTTTGTATATGTATCTGAAACATTGTATAATATAATAAAACGTTTTTATGTATCGATATTGATTCCATTATTTATTGACGTAATATGATATATAAAGATTCTTTTTTTGAGACAAAGCAAATTCAATGATAAAAAGCAATAACATAAATTAATTTTTCTTAAAATGTTTACAAAATCAGAATAAATCCACAATAGCAGATTAAAATAACGTTAAATATGTACATAGATTTTATCTTAAATTGAACATCATATAATACATAATTCATTACGAAAATAAAGTCAAACAGCGTTTTAGAATCGCAGACGAAATATATTTTTCTCGGGTCACCTTGATTTAGGTCGTGAAAAATAAACCTTTCATCGCATCTTAAGAGAAATTTTCAAATTCATGCATTGAAAATAATATTTTAAAAAGCTCGCCTTTGTTAATCCCAGTAATTTACCGACAAGTTTTCAATCACTCTCATTATCGATCGCCATTTCGAAAATGGCCTCCTAATTTAATGGCGCTCTACATAATGTTTATTCAGTAGATGTTTGCTTTAATAATGGGCGTCTTTTTTTAACAAATCGTGACCTGTTTGCTCAAATCCATTGTTAACGTTTTACAGTTTTTAATTCTTAAAAAAGATAGTTTTTTTTTCGATTTGCTTATGTGTGTCACGTCAAAGAATTGTCTCCTCAATTTTTCATTTAGATTTATAATCACATAATAATGGTAACACTAAACAAAATGGCTAATAAATCATAATCACCAATAAGTACAGTAATTAATTTAATTTTATAAAAAGGTGATATTTAATTATATTGGTCCAATTATAGCTTGAATGGCGAAGGGAAGAGAAGACGATCTGGTCAATTTAACGTAATTATAGTGTGTGCGATCAAAACCATCGTGCTGTAAAAAAGGTCTGCCCGGAATAACTTTTTGTCGTACACGGAACAAAATGTAGGGCCAGATTCAGAGGCATTAATGCTTTAATTGATTTTGATGCTCCACAGATAAATATAGTATTCAATATTGTATACATACATAATTTTTTTATATGAATATTTAAGCATTGATAAAACATTTTTGAACATTTTATTATAATATGTGAAAGTAAGTTATTGAAAAAAATATTTGAAATATTTTGTTCTTGTTTGTGGAGTTTATTGCGGTACCGGGAAAGTAGATAGCTCAAAGGCTGCATTGATGCTAGTAGTTTTTCACATTGCTGGTTTTACTCTTTTCAGGGCGTATTAGTGCATGGTTTATTGTAAACGTAATAATGAAAAAAAAAAATGATGTCCCCTTATCCTGGTGCACGTGCCTAATGTGCTTAAATAACTAACTAACTAACTAACATGGGGATTAATTTTTTTTTGATTGTAGTTTATCTAGAGAGTTTACAATATGTCCCTAAATCTAGATATAGCTGGAGCATTCTAAAACTTCGTAAGGATTAAATTCGCTAGTTCACGATGAGAAACTAGAGAAAGTCATTGAATACATGTTATTCTGCAGGTGTGATATACTAAATGTAGCGTGAGCACCGTCTGTTTCTTATTTTAACCGAATAGGTGTCGCATTAGAAAACTTTTTGCGTCTAATTTAAAGACATATACGTTGAAACTATGGACAGATAGAATAATTTCAGGGGATAAAAAAGACTACTTAGGGACTAAGTGTCATCGATATTTTGTATTAATTTTCACACGTAAAGAATATTTCACAAATAGTAGTCACAATGCTGATATATCATAGATTGTTTAGAAACTAAAGGAATTGTTTTTTTGTTTAACATTTATAATATTTTTATCACTTTCAATTTCAATTTTATAAAACTGTCAAATCACCAATTGTGTGTTATATATTATGCACTATGCAGTTAGGTTAATTAAATTTTAGTATTCATATTGTACCAACATGTCGACCGAATTGTTAGCAAACGGTTATTTCAATTTTCTTAGATTCTTCCTAAGAGAAATCAGAATGTGTAAAGGCTCTGCAAAACTTACGATACTTTCCCCGTCTTTGTCTATGAAGATATTCTGCGAGAAAAAAGTTTGTCGAAAGCTCGTCTGGAATGTAAATTGTTCTATTTATTTCTTCCTCAGTGTCTTTACACGAGTTGAAATGTGTTTGTTTTTGTTTTCATAGAAAATATTTTTTCTATTACACACAACAAGACTCTTTTATGTTTTCTTTATGATCCATGCAATAATTATCATTGGATACTGTTACAGAATTGTTTACCATATGATTTATTTTTTACATGTCGCGTCGAACTATTGTTTCGTGAGACGTTTCGTGTTGTATTGGCGTATTTAGGAGTGGATTTTTTGTACTAATGTTCGTCCCGATTTGGAGTTTATAAATAAGGCATAAGAGACAAGTCAGTAAGACACTGCGAATCATTAATTTGATCGCCTAAGTGGGTCAAAGTACATATTTTTTTGCATTAATGTGTTGGCAATTGTAAGGTGATATGTATGAACGGTTAAATGTGAATTAGTATTTAAAAAAGTGCTATTATTGTTAATTTATTTTCACCGTGTTATATATAGAAACGCTATTTTTAACGTTATGCAACGATTAATTAATTCCACGGTGAAAAAATAGAATTTTTTTTATAAGATATAGTTGATAGCTATTTCGGCTCACCGGTCGTTAGAACTATCTTGATAGGTCGTTAAAAAAGAAGAGAAGGTGCATCGTGTACCTTTTCTGCACGGCTATATATAGATAAGCAAATTTACGTTTAAACATAGTTCTGACGATGTTGAGCCGAAATAGCTATCAACTATATCTTATAAAAAAAAAATGTAGAACTAAAATACATTGCTATTTTTTCACCGTGTTATAATGGAGTTCTACCAAGTAAATGCCAATTCAATCAATTAATAATTACTTAATATAAGTTAATTAATGAATGTGATTGAAGTGTCGTCAGTAAAAAAAACTATGCAAACAAATTAAAAAAAATATGCTGCGACAGTTTTATCATCATACATCATGAGATAATTATAAAATATCTTATTAATTAATTATAGCATGTTTATCGTCCACTTGATTCAAAAACTTCAGAAGATTTACACTGGAAAAAACATGTGAAGTAGTTTGTTACAATTCATTTGATTTGTTCGTTCGTGAACGACGCACGCTTGGTATGACGACATTCGTTAGGACGGTTTTACCAATTCACGATTTGCTCAAGACTCACGTTCTTTTAAGAGATTGTATCGCTTAGATTTTTTCGTTCATAAACGATGCATGTCTGCGTTTGAGCTTAACCAAAAAAAGGTTTCACATCGGCTTGATTCTCAATTACTCAACCTCTCGTTTATCTGAGACAGTAAAGATTACTGTAGGTGGGTAGGGCAAGGCTATTACTAACTAACGTTTTGTTTGGAGCGCAATACGAATACCAAAATACCTTAAGTAATCCAATGAATTATCAAAATGTTTGTTGATAATATCGAATAATAAAAACACTAAAAACCTGTAATATTAAAAATTGAGGTTAGTGTTGAATTGTCAATTTTTATAGCCAATGGCGTTAATCAGCGTATCAAGTATTTAGAAAAAGCTTTTTATTGCTTTGGTTACTTAGCCAAAAATTGATAGCGTATAAGTTGAGTAAATTGATTTTCTTCCTATCTTCGTTTTTTTATTTTGTTGTGTATTTCTTTAACTTCTTTATAATATTAAATGTTTTTTTTAACGCTGCAAAAGCAATAAACATATATTATTGATTGCATTGGAATTCACTTGGTAGAACTTCATTATAACACGGTGAAAAAAATAGCAATGTATAATATTTTAGTTCTACAAAATTATAATTTTATTATTTGCCATCACAAAGGATTCTTAACGATCAAACTAATATATGTCGATCACCATTGCTTAACCCGCTACCGGAAGCCGTTTTGTTTCCGTAGTGGACCATTTCCGTTCCGTATGTAAACTTATTGATATAGCCGCCTTTTTAGTTTCATTTACAATTTTTAGTTTTATTGCGAGCAAGAAACAAGTTAGGTCGTTAAAACAGGAGAGAAGATGTATTGTGTACCTTTTATACACAGCTATATAAAGATAAGAAAATGTTCGTTAAACATAGTTCTGACGATGACGTGAGCTTAAATAGCTATCAACTATATCTTAAAAAATAATACTAAGTAGAACTAAAATACATTGCTATTTTTTCACCGTATAATAAACATATAATTTATATATTTTTTGTAACGTGTATTTATCAAATAAACAAATTATTCATTTATTTAAATGCTATTTGATTTTTGTATAATTTTGTAGATTAAGAATCCTTCGACGTCAATATGAAGAACCGTATAGAGGTTGAAAAAGTTTGCCATACAAATTCATATTGATAAAACATTTCAGCTGTAATAAATCTATTAAATAAATGTTATCATTGTGCTCAAAATGAGTATATGATCATTGGCAGTTTACATGGTGCTGGCCATTAATTTTGATTTCATTATTTTGAAGCATAATATTTAAAATTCATTAACTTTTACTTCATTTAGCTTGTTTAGTTTTTCAATTAATTTACAAGGTGCGTTATATATTTTTTACTGCACTTACTAATCGCGCTAAGCTGAACATAAAAAATCTACTTTTTTCTCTCTGGATTATTTTTGGTTTTATAAAGCTTCTTAATTTTTTCCATGTAGATTTCACTGCCCTTTTCCAGCCAGCCAATTTTTTTTTAATATAAAATTCGTGTATTATCAAATCAGTAATACGATTTCTTTACGCTTCGAATCTTTTTGAAACTAAGTTTTCGTTCGTGATTATAAAATTAATGGTGAATATATTTTCTACTTACTTTAATTAAAACAAATTCCGTCTCTTCCAGCCAGACGTCTAGTTAAAAAAGTGTTTGAATTCAATAGATAACATTGAAATAGTGCCAAGTAAGAGAGCGAATACAAAATAAAATTTATCTTGAATACTAAGTGACTTTTTATATGTTTAAAAATATCCCTTGAATATTAAACTAGTTTTAATGCACGAAGCAATGTTCACTCGTGACTGTAAAGTATAAACTTATGCTTACATTGTTTTCTTTTATGTTAAATCCTTGTAACAAGATTTTTTTTCCATTTTTTTTAATAAAGCTGTGTTGTAAAATCTTTACCGTTAAACAAAACACGATTTAAAAGAATCTAAAAATTTTTTCATGGGAGATTGTAACGTCTTTTAGTGTTTACGATTGCACGAAATAGGGATTTAATCTATGGTTTTCCATTTAATATCATATAAGTAACGAGTCGTTTAAAGTCTGTTAAAAGAGTCTGATTTTGCCATATAAATATGTATATATGATATAACAGACTGAGATCTTTTTATTTTAGCAGTACTATTTCTCATCGATATATTATACAAATTTGAATTGTCAAAACTTTGTGCGATTCCACATGTTTTGCCACTAACGACCCAGGTTTCGCCTTTTGGCATCTTCGGGCATTAAATCACACGGATGCAACATGTTGGATCCTATCCTTGGGGTTTGTGTTTTTCCTTCAAAATTAACTCATTCGCATCCGTGTGATAGAATGCCTGAAGATGCCGAAAGGAGAAACCCTCGTCATTAGTGACAAAACATGTAGAATCGTACAGAGTTGTTACAAATCAAATTTAATATTGAAATTCCATCAAGCACGTTCAATCAATTTCATAAATTCATCGATATACGTTTGACGCATGCAATTTTAGTGTTAATTTTATCCTAACTTAATTGATGATTGTTGAAGAGAGACAATGAAATATAATGCATGACGTTCTTAGAATTTTATAAATCCGTCAACATGATATTGTTTTTACCAACACAAATTTGATCCGTTCTAAAAAATTTATTGGAATATACAATTTTTTATGTGTCAATATAAAATCATGTAATGTGATAAAAACTCTTAGTTCGTTCTTCATAACAATACCATGTGACAGTGTAAGCTTCGAGATAATAATGGTATAGAAATGTGCCGTTCATTTCCAATAGCTTTGTATGTAAGAAGTGTTGCGTAAAATTTTTACATGCATCCGATTTTCCATAAGACATTTTTTCTGTAAGAATCTTTATGCAAAATTTATTTTAAAAAATTCTACAAATTATATGAAATTAAATTAAAAGCATTTGTTTAGCATATTTTTTTTTGTTTCAGGTACGTATTGCAGTTTCTTTTCGAATCAATTGACGAAAGCCTTATATGATAAAAATAAAACAAGTAAGTGATTTGATTGTGAGAAGGTTTCCAAATTGAACGACGTTCGATTATATTTTAGTACTTTATTTTTATATTTAAAGTTGATTATAGTATATGCAAAAAAAATATTACTCTGCATAAATAAACACTTAGTAAGGTTAAGCATGAAATATTGCCAAGACGAAAAGCAAGTTTATCGAAAGATACTTCTATTTAATTTCCAGTAAACGGAATAAAAGTTTTTAAACTAAAATCCAAACAAGTCTTTTTTAAAAATCAAAACATCAATTATATGGCGTAAGCTTTGAATAATCAGTGGAAATTTTATTTACAACTTATAATTTAACTCTTGCCCACTGATTTTAATTGCAAATCAATTGATAATTATGATTTTAACTCTTTAATAGCACGGCGTTTATAATCACGCGAACACCCACGGTTGTGTGATTATCGAATGCTTATAATTCTTTCATCAATTTACAGGCAATTAAAAAATACGATGTTAAATAAGCACAAAATGCATTCAAATAAATCACTGAAATGAGTTCGATACAAACCATATTTTAGTTGATAATATGTATTTGCATAAAGCTCACAGAGGTGATTGTCGAGACATCAAAATTTCTAAATCGGATCTCATGTTTTATTGTGAAATAAAAATACGTATAAGTATGTCACAAGAAAAAACGACCAATTAAAGACATTGTCACCCTGGGAGTAAGGACGCACATAAAATACATCGATGGTACATAGTCCCTAAGGTTAACAGGGACGAAGCAAGGGAACAAGTGAATAATTACTTCCATCCTCTTTCGCAATAGAGGGGAGATTCCTTTGCATTCCTCGTTGCTTATATTGGTCGGCCAATTTATATCGCTCTGTTACTGCGTCATTGGGACGACATAGTACGAAAGAATTTGAATTGAACAAGACTTCTCTAAATATCTTCACATTTTGGAAGAAATGAAAACTTTTGTGTGCTTTTCGGTCCCTTAGCTGAGTAGTCAATACTCTTGAATTCATTTTGACGCAAAGCTTTCGAATCCATGAATATACACTTTAAACATCGATTTTTCAATTGATTCGGATTTGTATGTTAACACAATTTTTGGTAGACACGAAAAATTCTGTTTTCAAAGACCAATTAGCCAATTCAAAGTGCTTCCAAACATTGTGTTTAAGTTTTTTTTTCTGTACTTTTAGAATCATCAATACTAACCGAATGCCATTTTCTATACAGATCCTTCAACACATAAAACATTTTTTATGATTTCACTTCCTGCTAGAAAGGCATAATATTTTCAACAATAAAAACTATTTTTTTGGTTCTATTGCCACAATATATTTATTATCTGGATCGGTTATACTCATCGCGATTATTATCAGCTGGTTCTGATCTTAGATATATTGTGGAAACAGTACTTAGTATTGTTTTAATTTTTTTTAATTTAAAAATTTTGCAATGAAACTTATTGCACATGTTTATAAGTTTTTATTATAATTTGATTTGTCACCACTTAAACATTGTTTGCATTGTTATTAGAATAATCAAAATTTATTGTTATAATTTATGATATCGATTGAAGGTGCTTGATGGAATTTCAATATAAAATTTGAATTATTAAATCTTTGTACGATTCCACCTGTTTTGTGACTAATAAACCGGGTTTCGCATTTAGGCATCTTCAGGCATTTATCACACGGATGAGGAATCATATAATATTTCGACAATTCAAATTTGCAATTTTTACTAATGTAAATGAATCATGTTGTAATGTAAATGAATCATTGTGTTAAAGTAACAAGCTAGGCCGTTGGAACAGGAGAGAGGATGTGTTGTGTGCCTTTTCTGCACAGCTATATATAGATAGGCGAATGTTAGTTTAAGCATAGTTCTGACGATGGCCTGAGCCAAAATAGCTATCAACTATATTTTTTTAAAATAATTTTGTACAACTAAAATACATTGCTATTTTTTTCACCGTGTTAAATGAATCATTACAATAGAAAATTTGGTAGGTATAATTCGTGAAAATAGACTTTCAATTGAAAACGAAATATTTTGAGAATCTTTGACAGTTTTATAATGAAACGTAATTAAGCGTCAAACGTGTTCGTGAGATATTTAAGAGTAAAAACATTATTTTGAGTCTTAAAAGGTAAACAGGAATATAGCTCAACTCGAACCAGATGCTCTCAATTAAGTTTCTCTTCGAGTTGAAGCTAAATGAAATTACACCGCATGTACTCAAGATCGTCGTCATTATAGTAATTATGTTACTAAGGAACTAAAGGAGCATGTGCAATATGACACCTTTGCAGATATCACAGATAATACCATCGTGGCTTTTCTCGTGTGAATGGGTCTCAAGTCATCTGACATTGATCTCTTTATCGGGTCCTAAAGACAAATATCGTTATTAGTTATTCAATACCTCACAATGAGTGAAACTAGTTCTGGTCTTAACACATTGTTGTCGGGACACGGATTTTTCCGTTTTTGCGGAACTGCTGATGGATTGCGGGACCCGTAAAAATCCGTGTTTTGTAGTCTGTTGCTAGAAGTCGGCTCACGTATTTATCCGTGTAATTTGAACTGCATTTTTTTTTGTTGTCAGCAGCTAGATGTCACTGCTTTGGTATTTAACAAAGACATTTTTTATTAGTCGTCGCATTTATTACAGTTCCACCAAATGTATTGTACTAATTTTGATATTGAATTTTTATACCGTACAAAAATATTTTTTAAAAAATGACACACAAAAGTTAAATAACGAACTACAAATGCTTTATAGCTTGTGATCGTATTGAAATTGACACAAATCAAGAACCAGGACCATCAACATCCCAAGAACCAACAGCATTACTCCCGACACGGCGAACCTCAAAAGTTGATCCACCAGGAAGACTTTCTATGGATATGAAAGCCCATACGGTGCAACGAATTCTTGGAAAGGGAAAAAATAAATACGTTCAAAGACAATGCTGAGTGTGTGGTGCGAGCGGCAAAAGAAGTGAGACCTACTTTATGTGCAAGTTTTGTGGTATACCTCTACACAGAGGTACGTGTTTTGAGAAATATCACACGTTGAAAAATTATTCATAAAAACAAATTGTGACATATTATATTTTAGTTTTATTTAGTGTTTATTTCGATTTTTTATTACATACATTTTTATAAAACTTTTATGTGCAAAATAAACGGAAGTTTCCAGTGAATATAAAACTGTCATCCTCCATGTTTCTTCTTCATTTGATAGTACTGTTTATGGTTAGTCTGTGTTTAAAATTTCATAATTTTATATTGTATAGTATAAAAGTTATGGCGAGTTTCCGAAAATGTAAAAATACGCGCGCGGCTGCTAAAAAATGCCCCGCGCCAGGCTTAAAACAATGCGCGAAATCACCCGACAACAATGTGTTAATTATATAAAATTATAAAAATAGTACTTAGCTTTCTGTTTATTTTTTAATTATTATATAATGCTTTTCCACTAAGAATTGACAGTCATTAAACATCTAAATCATAGGTTCCCAACCTTTTTCATAAAATCCATGTGACCCACGACCCCCCATACAAAAAAATCCAAAAACAATTCATAAGCATACATAAAAAAAAATTCTAGTTGATCGTATAATTTGGTGACCCACCAAAAAACTCTTCGCGAGCCCCAGGTTGGGAAACTATGATCTAAATAGTGTCGCAGGCTACTATTTTGACCGTATTGACCAATAGAGAATAAAGATTTTAAATTTAAAATAAAATCTAATAATATTTGTATGAATGGGCCGGTTTCGCACATCGTGAGCATTATCGACTGAAACAAAACAAATTAGAAATAAGAATATGTTAACGAAACACTAAACATTTAATTTTAAAAACTGAGAAAGTAATTTACAGGTAATCATAAAAAATGCGTTCCTGCACACTAAAATCGCATGTTCCTTCAGTGTAACAAGTTTTAATGTTTAACTTATAGTATTGAAATAAATATTTGAATCGTTTGATTTTAAGAAGTGAGAAAATAATTTACAAGTAATCGCATGATCCCTTTCTGTAACTAGTTTTGATATTATATTTAACTCGTAGTATTGAAATAAATACTTGAATTTGTTCCCATCAAATATCTGTCAATGTATGAACGTCTATTTGCTGAAGGGGTTAATTAACAGCCTTTGGATTAATTATTATGGGCCTTTGTGAGTCGCGAACGGCAGAACATAATTTGAGATTTTGATTTATTTAAGTCAGTCGGTAGTTCTAGCAATAGATATGCGAGATGTTTTAAGAGTTATAGGCGGTTAATCAATTATGTGACGATCTACTAATTGTACATGATCGTGTATTTCAAAAGCGAGTTATGTTCCATTTTTGAAACGATATTTTATCGTTGACTTAACACTTATTTTGCTCTGTAACAAAGTTGTTATTCAGCCGTGAAGCATAAAATCACAATTTTATCTAAATGCATGAATTTGTATAACAAATGTATGTTTTTATGCTCATCTTTCATAAAACCGTTAAATTATAGCAACGCATACAAAAAACGACTATGACTAACAAATATTCATAACTTACTACACTAGCCTTCTTCGAAAAGCCGATTTTTTCGAAAATTTACTCTCACATAATATGTCAGAATAAGTTAATATGTGTTTTACACTACATTCGCTATAAATCTATAACAGTGATTTTCACGCAAAGTTTCACTATGACCGCATTATAAATATCAGCTGTTCTATGGAAATTTCTCGTAGCCGTTTGTTATTCAATTATTCAACTTCTCGTTTTGGAAACGAGATACAAGTATAATAATAGCGTTAAGATAAATATTTAACTAATCGCTTATGCTATGCCTTGTGTTACGGATCATATATGGGGTACATCAATAAATCCAATGAAACTGTTAGTAGTGCTATACAAAAGCTTCAGATTCGTCTATTTATATATATATATAAATAAAGGTATGGATTTTTACAATTCACCCATACCTCGCTTTACGGCCTAGATATTATACGTTCCACGAAACTTGGCCGCAAAGCGAAAAGCCGTATAAGTAATCAATCATTATAATACAAATTCATACAAATTCAATGGAATCGGTTACAAATTTTCAAAATATGTAACATGGTTTATCATTTAAATAAAATTTTATCTTTTTATTTGATTTAAATCAAAAATACATACATAACAAGTACATACATTTGTTCATAAAATAACAACAGACTCCAAAAACCAACAATAATATATAAAGGAAAATGAAACAACTTCATGTTATATAAAATATGTGTGTGTATACATACATAATTTTTTTTAAATGGCTTTAATCTAAAGACGATGAAGAAATGTTAACCTGCAGATCACCCGAGGGAGGTATGGGTGTTTAGTAAAATATTTTATACTAAAAAATTAAACTAGAGTTTGGTAACATACTACAAGAACTTAATAGCATAATTAAAGTTTGCTTTATTTTTTATTCTGTTATGATTTGTGGTTAACGAAAATAGCATGACAAAAAATGTCAACATTTGAAAAATAAACATTGAACAGCTTTGAATTTGTGAAAGTTTCTGAAATTATTTCGTGGAATTTTCTTTTCAAATGCAAGTCTCCAAGTTGGAGACGTTCTCGTGTTTTAACTTGTAATATATTCAAAGAAAAAATATCTGATGTCTTCACATGCTATTTGCTCACGCGAAAGCGTTTAACATCTTGGCTTTGAGTGATTGAATTCATTATTCGCTGCGAAAAGAGCCAAGCTAGCATACATTATGATAATATGAAAGTTAGAGACCTAGACGTACCTGTGAACTGTGGTGTGCGCCGACGTCAAAGAAAGGGTATGCCGCAGCATACGGTGGTAATAAAAAAGCTATATTCAAAGAAAATTTCTTATTCTTATTTCAATGGATATTATTAATTTTACGTACATTGAACGCTATAATATCTTAGTAACAAAGAGCTCTGATTTTAATCCATGGTCGACGTAGGTAAAAAAAAATATTTCCAATTCTAAGAACGATGCTGTGGGACTAACAATGTCCATCTAAATGTATATATATATATAAAATAATAAAAACACATTTTTTATTACTTATTTTCAGAATATGTATTTTTGACCAGGACCGGTTTCGATCATTCGCGTATCATGAGTTCTTTATGATTTTTCAGAGCTCCTAATGGATTATTGATTTACCTCGGCTTTGTTTGAAAATTATTAATAAGTGATAAACATTAAGTGATTAACATTTTACTTTTACTTAGTTTACATTATTTGTATTGATATTGAATGATTTCCTGTAAATTGTTTCTTAGTTCTTGAACCCATGGTTTTGTATACCTGCTACCTTTAACTCAAAATAGAAAAGAGATAGGTATGCTGTAAATTGTATTCTATCAGTTGATAATGCTCGCGATGAGCGAAACCGGTTCCGACCAAAAAATATATTGTGCAAATAAGTATTAAACATTTGTTTTTTTATTATTTAAAATATCATGCCTTTCCATCAAGAGGTGATAATTAACACCTTTAAATTTGATTTGATTATGACAGACTAATATCTAAAATTAGTTTGATGTGTTGAATTGCTAAAACAAAATACAAAGCAATTTAGCTTTTTGCTCTCCCGAATAAATGTCTTTTTGAACTTTTAATTTATTTTGATTGAATTTACATAATTGATCCTTGTGAAAATTTGTGTTTTATATTAATTTGACGTTGCATAATCTGCTCGATAAATAAATAGTCAGTTAAAGCAGCGACTTTCTGCCTCTAATAGTACGACAATGCAAAAACCTATGTATGTAAAATTTCAAGAAGTTTAATAACCGCAAAATTTTGCATATTTAACTGTATAAAATATTAGTCTGGAATACATGCTGGTTTTATTAACAGCCGCATAGGGATTTCGTAATAATATATTGGTTTGGTACGGCGATGTGTTACTTATATTATAATATGCGAGAAATAACTTCTTGAAAATTTACACAGAACCTCTATTATACGCAGAATCTTTCCCCTTGCCCATATTTCTCATTCCATCTCTGGAAAAACACAACTGTATATATAACTAATTGTTTTATCTATATGAACGCTTTTAGGCGTTTGTTTATTTTAGAATTAGATTAAAAAAAAAATTCAATCAAAACCGTGGAAAATGTCATGTTTACAATTTTCTTCAATCATTCAAATCATATGAATAAGCTTATCAAGAGAAATGTTCCAACGACGGGTTTTTTTATAGCCGTATATCTTCATATCTAAACACGGTGAAAAAAATAGCAATGTATTTTAGTTCTACAAAATTATTATTTTTATTAAAGATATAGTTGAAAGCTATTTCGTCTCACGCCATCGTCAGAACTATGCTTAAACGAACATTTGCTTAACTATAGATATATGTGTAGAAAAGGTATATAATACATTTTCTCTCGTGTTTTAACGACATAGCTTGTTTCTTGCTCGCAATAACAATAAAAATTGTAAATAAAACTAAAAAGGCGGCTATATCAATAAGTTTATATATGGCATGGAAATGGTCCATTACAGAAACAAAGATACATCAGTCAGAGGAGTCAACAATGGTGACGGACATATATTAGTTTGTTCGTTAAGAATCTTTTGTGATAGTTGATATCTCTTGATTTCCAGTTCTAAAGCTGTCATCTTGCGACCTTTATTACGAACATGCAAACACTTAGGCGCCGAGTTTGACTTTGCTGATATACAAAATCGACAGAAATATATTGAAAGCTGTTTTTTTTAAACGGTACAGAAATATTACTTAAGGGACACTGTAGGTTGGTTCACTCTGATATTTCATATGTAAAAATATATCAATTTTACAGTAAAATAAACTCATTTTAGGGTTTTAGGTAACGTATGCACTTAGGGAAATGGCGCCACTTTAACACATGTCGAATTGATAATAGAAATAAATAATGTGTATGATATTCAAGTAACATTCATACTTCCCTATCAAAATACGCAACCAATTTCGATGGTATAATACAGTATATTCCCCAGCTGGGTAGATGTGTGGTTTTGTCAGGGCCTTCCTTCCGGTAGCTAATAGGTTTTAAGCGAATCGGGCGGGGTGATATGAAGGAGAGTGGGGCGGGTAATAACATCACAGATATCCGAAACAAAATTACGACTGTCAAAGTAGGGCTTACGATCCCGGTTTTGTTGAACCAGTTTTTTTGAATTATGCCGGTCTTAGATAAGTTCAAATTTTTTAATTTATAATTTTTAGGAATCGAAAAATTCTTTGATAAATTTTATAAATTATTCTTTATTCAAATAATGTGGTACGTAGACAAATTTTCATAGAAAGACCTATATTTTCGAGTGATTATGCTTACGGAATGTTGGTTTATTTTGAATTAATTAAGGTATTACTAGAATAAAATAATGATTTATCAAAACATTTATTGATTTATTATGACATACTTAGCGCGTTATGATTTTTTCACCGCTTTTACACTTAATATATGGAAAAGAAAACGTTATAAAAAATTGCTCTTTTTTTAAGAAGTTTTAAGAAGACACTGTCTTTCGATTGAATATTATATTTATAATTGAAATACTTTACATTAGAAAGCATGCATATATTGTATATATATTATTTATAACCATACGTAAATGTATAGTTTATGACATTTCTTAGTAATTATTCGAGAAAAAAATCATTCACCATTCTTTTAATATACTGAAATGCTGTATATTTTTATATTTCGTATTTGCATATTCGGTTGTCCCCCGTATAGCGATTTCCCTTTAGGTTTTGTTAGAATTTTCATAAATATATTTAAAAATGAAAACATGTTTTATATACGCATATTGATAAAATATTTATTAGTATCGATTTGTCCATTTACTTCCTTAGACGTATTAAAAGCCAAGGAAAAATACAAGGTAATTCAGTAAAAAGTATTGATTTGCTGATTACGGGAAATTCACAACATACTATTGAAAGTTTGATTCTAACTTCAAATTTTGTATGGATACTTAATGGGAGTTCGACTGTATATTATTATTTTATTTTTAATCCTCTTATCAACGAAAATGTCGTAAGTAAATTAACTTTAGAGAGAGTGCGTTTTAATGTAACTTAAAAGAAAACCTGGTATTTATTTCCTAAGAAATATTTTTCAAAATACCGGCGTCACAAAAGAATAATTGAGAAAAATCGGCAACGTAACCCTGCCATCCGCCAAAATTTTATATGCGTATGGAAAATGAACCAAAAATTTCACACCTTAGGTAACCCATTATTAGGATGTTTATTATGTAAACAGTGTTACTTTTAAATTGCGTTTTGAACTTTGACATATAAATTTGAGTGAGAATAATACGAACATTATAATCGATAATAAGTGAGGTAAGGTTTGACAGGCTATGGCACGTATAACACGTGACATGACATGAAAAGCAGCCCAAGGCTTATTTTGAAACAGAAAGATAATTACGAATCGTCTTCACGTGGTTGGTTACCCACCCTCTGAACGAGTGGTTCAAAACCATAGCAATAATAGAAGAAATACACCGTATGTCTAAGGATTGCATTAATGGCATGTATGACATCAACCAACAACGGTTATAATTAATAAACTGGTTAAAAAACAAGATAAAATATGTTACATAAGGACCGGTTTCGCTCATTGCGAGAATTGTAAACTGATACAAGAGAAATTAAAATATTACTAAATTTGAATTGTAACAACGTTGTATGATTCCACATGTTTTGTCACTAACGACCCGGGTTTCGTCTTTAGGCATCTTCGGGAATTCTTCGACGTAATAAACATTCTTTGACGTAAATAAACAGTTGGCCTTGGGGGTCGTGTTTTCCTGTAATTAATACCTATGGTATGTAGACGATGCTTACTGTTTATTGTACTTCAGTTCTGTTGCATAAGATGCCGAAAGGCCACACACGGGTTGTTAGTGACAAAACATTTGGAATCGTACAAGGTTGTAACAATTCAAATTTGATATAGCAGTTTCATCAAGCACATTCAGTCGATATCATAAATTATAAAACAATGCCATTTAAACGGAAATTCGAACTGATATTTACTCGGTACATAAAAATATTTTCTTAATTCTCGATTAAAGTTTGTTACAGCTCCTTTATTCATTAAACTATTTAAATTCTTTTGGATATCTATTGTATAATGACTTGTAAATTATTTTCAACGATCTTGATCCTTTATTGTTGTATCATGTATGTTATAAAATCATATTAATAACATTTATCAGTTAATTCATCAGCGAAACCGGTCCTTATCTGATTTATGTGAATTTGTGGAAATAGTAGTTAATTGTGTTTTATTATTTAAATATAATGTCTTTCCACTGATGTTTGAGAGTAAAAATATAAAAAAAATATTAAAAGGAATATATATAAAATACATTGGTGTTTTTTCGTAGTGTAATATTAGAAGGTTTTTTCACAATATAACAGTAAAATCCTACATTTTTACGCTCGCAAAATGTACTGAGAAAACTGAAACGATATTCGTATAGTTGATATTCTGCTATAAGACTAAATATAAACTCATTTTTACCCATGCATATATCTTAGTTTAAATTTGTTTCATCGTTGGATGGCGCGTAGAAAGCTTGTTGTGAAATGACACACTAATCCAATATATAGCGACAGTGTTCATTTTAGTTGTATTTTAAGTCAGAGTCATATTTGTATGTCACTTTGAAAGCAACCTATTTTTGTTTTCTATTGCTTTAAACTTTAACTGGTTGTGAATTAGACTGTATGTGGAAGTCATGTTGAGAACGCGAAACATACGTGGGAAATTTACACGAATAAAAGCGACACGTGGAAATTTAAAAATCGTTTCTTTATTTCATTTGAACGTGTCTCTATTGCGCACAATGTTGCGAACGGCTGCTTTAAAGTAACACGTATGTGTCAGTGTTGCTGACAAGTAAAGCTATTCCGTTATCGCTTTCTTGATCAGACGTTGTTTTCTTTCTTTCGTTGAAGAGGATAAGTCGTCAACACTGCGATAGATGCTATGTTATAAGGGCGATAAAACTATTTGTTTAGCCGTTAAACCGCCGAAAGAATAAAGAAATAATCTGCTTGTAATAAATGGTTTCTATTGTAGAATCAACAATACATTCATAGATAATGATGAAGTTATATTCTTTATTTTGCCATCGAAAGCAGGTCTGGAATTTTTTAACGGCCTTTCTTTTTCATTTGAGCACCTCTCTATTTTTAACATCACTAAGTCGGCGTCATTCTGAGAAATAGCAAAATGTCTTGAAGGTTTTTTTTACATGTTTTGAAAATTTTGTGTCTAGTTTCTTTTTACAATTATTGAACAAAGTGCTGCTAAAAATTCCCATTGCCAATAACGGTTCTGGAATCACTGGTTATTTTTGTGATATTATTAGCATTTATGTATTATTTTTCAAAGATTCTTCATGGATGACTAAATAGCTCAAGACAATGAATATTTTGACCATTTCTCATGAAATATTTAAACCATGTTCATGTTCAGAAATGTTGAGATTTTTATAATTTAACAGAAAATGAACATTCATTTGCCTTTCTTCTTGCTCAATGTAATAGATCTGAATAGTTTGCTAAAATATAATTTATTAGTTAACCAGAAAATCAATGACTGAATGAAGATTTTATGTTTGTAATATGAACATATAACTTTATATCCCGTATAAAATGAAACACTATTTTAAAAAAAATGACTCAAAGTCCAACGATTTTGAGGTTAAAAACAGCATACGTGTGCATTGTATTCTCAGTCATATAAATATAAAACTTAATTTGTAGAAATTCACGATTGTCAATAAGTTGAAAATTATCGTTCGTCTAGCAAAAACGGTACATGCGGTATTCATAGTGGTCGAAATATTGGTTTCGGTTAAGATGTCATCGGTTTAATCCCACTAGGGACATTTGGTAAGATTGATTTTTCGATTGATAGAAATAAATTCGTTGAAAGGCGTGAAAAATACTAATCCTATTTCAACTTTCAATTCTTTTCCAAAAAAGAGCATTTAAGTTTATAAACAACAAGCCTTTTAGAAGAAACATTTATATTATCATAAAATCTGTTTAAGTCGACATATTACATAATGAAAATAAAAGCAAATTTGAATGAATAAAACTTTGTACGATTCAATATATTTTGTCACTTAAGACCCGGGTCTCGCATTTGACATCTTCAGGCATTCTATCACACGGATGCAACGGAACTGATATTGAAAATACACGCGGAATCGTACAAAGTTGTAACAATTCAAATTTGATATTGAAATTCCATCAAGCACCTTCAGCCGATTTCATAAAGTAATTTTACTATATGCTGAAAGGTGAAACCCGGGTATTAAGTGACAAAGCTTGTGGAATCGAACAAAGTTATCATAATTCAAATTGTATGTTGAAATTCCACCAATATAATCTTTAGTCAATATAATAAGTTGAAAAAGTAAAAGCGTTCAAAATACTAAACTATTTTTTATAATATCACAAACTAACATATGTTATCGTAAGAATTAGATGCTTTAATACGTTTGACGTGTAAATTTGTTAAGCATAGTAGTGAGTAACTTGTAATTATTCTGTCTTGGATGCCTGCTATTAATTATGATAATAGTTTACTATATAAATTGTATATAAACACAACCGTCACAATACATATTATTAGTATCACCGGCGTATAAAATATTCGCGTACGCCGCGTCACTTCCGTTTCCGCCCCACAGGAATGGGAATAAATTGGAGGTTATCAGGAGGCTTTCAGTGTGTGTGCGTAAGTTAGAAACCTCCACGTGCTGTCGCAAATCGATTGCGGTGGCCTTGTAGCGGGGCCAGGCCGAAAACACTCGAATAAGGAGGGCAGGACATCACCTTTTTTATTGTTTTTATTTTATTACCTGATATTCTCAACTCATATGTGTATACAGTTTCACGTGTGGTTATTGATGTTCGAGTTTCGTTTCGAATAAAAATTGTATGAAAGCAAATGTTATTGCTCTCTGTGAACGCTACCGTGAATTTTTGTTTTGTTTTTAAAATTTGATATCGCGCTTTTTAACCAATTTCAACTATTATTAAATCGAGTAAGGGTGTTTGAAAAGAAATTAATATCACATTCAAAATGTTGAAACTTTGTAAATTCCCACTTGTTTTGTGTTTTACGATCCGGGTTTCTTAGAAAATATTTTTTTTAAATTTGAGTCAAAATTGAGTAGATTTCATTGAAGATTGCGCGGGACGACAAATATGAATGTCGACTCATACAAAAATTATAAAAGAAGAATAAGCATTTTAACGTAATTTTATATTATACTTTCCTTACTTGTTTTTTTATACACAGAGATTCATAAGTTTTGAAGTATGATAGAAAATATATATTGAAGAAAGTAGTGGAAGGGTTTCGGAAGGTTTTGTGATGTGAAGGCCGAAAAATAAATTCAATATTCACGAGTTATGGACGGTTGATTAATTTGTGTTTTTAGACGAAGTAAAAATCAAGTGTCAAATAAATAAATGCGAGAAACAATTCTTTGCTTTTATTTTATGTAATATTTTTTTCAACAGCACAAAATTAATTCGACACTATCCAATTTCAGCGAAAAGAATAAATTCGATTTCCTTGAAAGTAAATTAGAAAAATAAGTGATATTTAATGCTTTATTACTTTTTCAAACTTGGCACACGTGCTGTTGCTTGGAAAACATTTTCACTTCACATATTTATTTTTTATACTGAGAAGAAACTTCTTCATTATTAATGAAGAAGAAAAAACTTTTCTTCTTGAAAATGTATTAAAAATGAAATTGTTTCCCACTACTATTATGCATAATAAATGTAAAGTGCTCTTAAAAGTATAAAGTAGTTAATGGAAATAATAAATAGTGATGACATCGACTGAAAGTGCTAGATGGAATCAAATATAAAATGTGAATTGTTACAATTTTGTATGATACTAATGATCTGGGAATCGCCTTTCGGCATCTTCAGGCATTCTAACACCCGGATCCAACAGAACTAAATATAACTTCCCGGGTCGTTGGTGACAAAACATGTGAATCGTACAAAGTTGTAACAATTCAAATTTCTTTAAATATCTTGAAAATGTTTAACAAATGACTTACTTTAAATACTAGATGTAATAAAATATTAAGTAAAAAATAATGTCTATTATTTTTATTTAACAGCAAGAACGATATTAACGAAGCTCGTATAATGATTTTTTTTTTAAACATAATAAATATATAGTTGCATTTAATAAAGCACAATATACGTTACTTTTTCAAGGGTAAAAGCTTATTTATAAGGAAAAATTTAAAAATATAAAATTTAAAATAACTTTGATTATTCCACATATTGTGTAACTAACTGTCACACGTGTTTCGCCTCTTTCAGAGGCATCTTCAGACTAACTAACGCAAGATTGATTCTAAAATTTTTAAATTATGATATTACAAATTGGATTTCGGGTTTTTCCTTCAAAAAGAACCAAGGAACGGGTGATATAATCAAAACAATACAATCAGATAATGATACTGATATTATTGAGCTGCAATACAATCAATTTGGGATTTTTCCTTTATAATGGACGCAAGAGAGGGGGTTTTAGAATCGAAACAAAACAAACGAATAGACAAATTTCTTCCTGGGTTCCCTAAGTTATTTTAAATTTTATATTAAAATGAACTTCCACAAAGTTACCGCCGAAACCATCGAAAATAATATAAAAATTGAAAACTTTATCAACCGAAAAATCCAATTTTATATTACACGAAAAAGGTTATTGTCTGAACTGACACTCACGTCCATGTGGAATACATCGGCAAAAGAAAAAATAGCGTTGAATATTATCGAAGTTATTTCCATTTTCACAACTATCGGTCATTTATTTTGAGTCATGTTGGTTTCCATGAATGTATTCTGTAAGTAAATATTTTTGTATGAAACACTTCTAGAAAATAAGATCTTATTATTTGAGAACAGCTGAAAGACAGTCAGATTTTATATAGCTGTAATAGTCGATATATAGAGTGAGACATAGAAAGGATTAGCATCGATTTAAATTTCGTCATTGTCCTCCATTTTGAGTAACGGGTTTGTAAGATGGAATGTAATTATTACAGGAATCCATGCGTTTTATATCAAAAGTAAAAAAAAATACTGACAAATCAATATACAGTATAAAAAAATTCGTTTGAATTTTCGAACCTGTGGCCACTAAATAGAATTTCAAATCTTCAATATTGAATAAGATATATTACAAGCAAACAAAAAATCATTGAAGGTATCAAATTAATACTGAACTCGATTTCGAAAAATTTATCGTCTTTCTTTAGATTATAGTCAATGAATGGAGTTTTATTTACTCACGAATAACCGAAAGAAAATGTTACTTTTATATTGGATTTGGCGAAAATTTTCGCCAAATAAAATGATTAATCTCCTGTCGTACTGTTTCAGGAAGTTCCCCCAAGAATGTTTTCAATAAATAATGGCAACAAAAAACTCGTATTAATTAGTTATTTTCTTTTATGTTTGTTATAAACAAAAAAACCTACCTTCGGCTATGTAGTATACGAAAATTTGTTCGACTGCCGGAGGGCGATAGAAACTTTTACGATAGCGTTTGGTCGCAAAAATAATTCATATTTGTGCGAAAAAATAATCTGTGTTGTATCTATAGATTGAATCTGTTATATGTGATGAAAAAAATATACATATAAGTATATTTTTTTTTGCATATCAGACGTTCATTTGTTTCTTTAAATATAGCTTAATATTAAATTGACCAATAAAAATGTAGTGAATCTCATTGGATTATATTAGCTTCACTTGATTTTTTTGAGTAATATATTTTTTATTGATTGAATTGGCATTCACTTGGTAGAACTCCATTATAACACGGTGAAAAAATAGCAATGTATTTTTGTTCTACAAAATGAAGAAAAATTGTGGAACTAAAATACATTGCTATTTTTTCACCGTGTTAATATATTTTTTGCTTGAATCAATCTGACACATAAGAATGCCTCATCATGCACAATTTGCTGCTTTTTTATTAATACTTTATTACCAAGAAGGCCATAAACATCATTACCGAAATTCACAGTGAATTGTTGCAGAGATCAAGTGAGCTTCGTTTAATCGTTGAAGAATTATCGTAGAAACTAGCATCAACATATTTCTTAGTAGTTTTTAACTTAAAACTCATGAAAATATCAGATATTATGGATATTTGGACGCCGCATGATTTTCCCCCAGATAATGGATTCGATGCACGCCCTCACAAAACGAAAATGACCTGTGATAAAATCCACTAGCTAATCAGAGAAGTTTTGACACACCCTACGTATTTACCAGATCTCTTTCAGCTTGATTATAACCCTTTTGAGTCTGCAGAGAACTCTCACAGATATAATCTTTTCAGAAATGCAACGTCGGTTTTGTTGGAAACCGCTTTAACCAATTTTCTTAAATTCAGTTTTGTTTTATTTTATATTTCAAACTGTTACCAAGAAGTTCTTAACATTTTATGTTTCAACTATTTTATTTAAAATAGATTAATGTTATAAGATTGCTTTTTTTAATTGTCTTACTTTTTGATCTTTTAAATTTATATACACAAAATTTTGTCTAAATAAGTTTACTTAATTTCGTATTGTATCATTTGATAATGCTCTGAGTGAGCAAAACTATTTCTGATTTGACGAATATAATTTTCTATAAGATAGACAGATCATGCTCGTCAGTTCTGTTGCATCCGTGCTATGGAATACCTGAAGATGCCGAAGGGCGAAACCCGGGTCGTTTGTGATAAGACATACGGAATCGTACAAAGTTGTAACAATTCAAATTTAATATTGAAGTTCCATCAAGCACCTTCAGTCGATATCATAAATTCATTTCTAATGAATTTGAACCAATTCAACACTAAAAGCAATTTAATGAAGTACAGGGAAAAAATTCGTTTACTAATACAATTAAGTAAGTCAGTTTTTTTGCGTATCTGTTATAAAATGCAAAGTCGAGCTTTTGAAGTACAACCACATTTAAAAAAATACTTTCAGTTGCCAAAATACTCCACGTATGGAACTGGTTTTTAATAACGCGTTAGGGTTCATGCAAATGAAACGTATTTGTCAAGTTTAATGATAATATTCAATCATAATTGTATAATTTTCGCAACTCATCGTTTATAATCTTCATTGGTTTATATTAAAAGTGTTTTCAAGGAAAATATTTCAGAAAAAATGCTCGGAAGCTTTTTAATTAGTCATTGAAAATGAATGACTCCACACAAAATACGAATTCACAGAAATAATATATTATACTATAAAAAACTTTTCTCTTCCATTTCTCGTTCAATTATCTTCTGAAATACAGTTTTTTGTCGACCAAAATTCCTAGATCCCCAATTACCAGTAAATGATGATTACCTTATTGAAAGAATAAAGGCAAATTTATTATTTGATTGCGAAATGCTTTTTACAAAATAAAGAACAGCTTTATTTCTAAAATTTCTTTTAACTGATCATCAAAAAAAGAATGTTTTGGGACCCGAGTCATTAGAAATATAATAAGTGTTAGAGCATTGATTTCTCGGCTACAGGTCGGCATTTTATTCAAAACGACAATTTTCGTTCAAAACCTTCAATGAAAATTAAATAAAATAATTAAACTTTGAGCTTTCGGCGTATATTTTCACAAAGCAATAAATACATTAATATATAAATTTCAGGGAGCCGTTATAATCAACAAAATATAAATAACCCGATGCGGCATTTGAAGCATAATTTTGATATATGGTTATGAATTTTCATATCAGTCCCCGGGGTCAGAACTTTCGTCCAGAGGGAATTTGATCCTCGACTTTCTGGATTAGAATTTACATTAAGACCGACGCAAATGTTTGCTTGCGAGTTAATTTTTTCCCAAATGGGAATTGGCGAGGCTTAGAAAACCCCAAACTCCGGTAGAGTTATTGTATATTAAAATGCGTTAAATTAAGCTTAGAAATAAAAAAAAAACTTCACAAGACAGTACTTTACATTATAAGGTTTATTATAATCTCAATATGAATATCGACTTATCGGCTTATTTAATGGGTAAGTATCTAATTTAGTTTTTGGTCATTAAATTCAATAAATGGTCGAAAATATGTCAAAACTATCAGTAAATATTATAAAAAGTCAGTATTCAAATTATACTGTCACTCAATTTCTTCGGAATATAAAATATATTTTGTTAAATTCAAAAAATCTACAAAAGTTTATCACGTGTATTATGTTCCATTTTGACTATTAATTAAAATAAAACATGTTGTTTTTATTGATTGAATTGGCATTCACTTGGTAGAACTCCATTATAACACGGTGTAAAAATCAATAAACTGGACAGAAGCGGTATTTATAAAATGTCCCGTGGCTCATGTTTATCCGTTTATATCGGACAGACAGGTAGAAGTATATCTACTCGAGCTAAGGAACATGTAAGATCATTCAACAATAAAAAAACAGATTCACAATTCGCTAATCACGTTATTAATGAATCACACATGTTTGCATCTTTGTAGTAAGGGTCCGAGAATGACGGCTTTAGAACAGCTAGAAATCAATAGACACCAATTATCACAAAAGATTCTTAACGACCAAACTAACATAATAGTATCGCCACTTATCCAGCCGTTGCACAAAGGGGTGGTCTGATTTACTTCCAGAAGGATCACTTCCGTCCCACATATAATCTTATTGTCATAGACACGTATTGTTTCATTTAGAATTTTGAAAATTTAGTGGCATTGTGTTAAGTAACAAGCTAGGCCGTTGGAACAGGAGAGAGGATGTGTTGTGTGCCTTTTCTGCAGAGCTATATATAGATAAGCCAGAACTCGCCCGAATATTTCATTCTGAAAGTTAACAATTGAACAAAACGTTATTTTCGCATTAACATGGCCTATGTATTTCATAATTAACGATTAGCCTTTCAGAAATTTTAAATAGGTTTATAGGTCAAATTTCAAAGTAAACTCATAACCGTTCTTTTTTTAGTTTGACAAAGTTAATAGTCCAATTTGAGCACATATTTAGCAACGAAAGTTTTCATTCCGGGCAAAGTTTCCCAACAGCTTTCTTTGATTAAAGTGTTTTATTACATGCATATAATAGCTTTTATTTTAGAAGTAGATAATTAATAATTGTGTACGCTTTTAGTTAGGATAAATTAATCATTTTTTTATGTATCTTAAAGGTTCTGATATAATTGAGAAGTACCAGTAAAAGTAATTTTGACATCGGTGTTATTATTCAAAACGAAGTAACAACAGCTTTAGATCAAAAATAATATTGAGAGGTAATAGAATCAAACAATATATGTTTGTCTTAAAATCGTAAGCTATTCTTCACGTTGTATGTAATACAATATAATGTCATGTATGTATTTTTTTAGGCTCTTCAAAAAGTTTATGTTTAAATAATTCTAATGTTATTTTCGACTTTATCTTAACTCATTCCCTGCAGAGCATTTCAAAGAATATTCCAACACCCAAACTTCAAAAATTTATTGAATAATATTGGTTTGAAACAATCTTATTGAATATGTCAGGACAAATCAAACAATGCATAAACTAAAAAAAATTCGGGTATTAACTATCAACACAGTAAAATCAGCCGTCTCAACGGCTGAGACGTTAGCAGTGAGAGAGTTAAATAGTGAAAAAAACTATTATAGTTTTTTTTAATTGTATTTCATAAGTTGATAATGCTTGAGACAAGCGAAATCGATCATGATATTGACAATATAAGATTTTTGAATTAATTTTAATATAAAAGCTTTCCAGTAAGAAATGACAGTTAACACCTTAAAAAAATAATTTGTTAAAATGCAAAAAAAAAAAAATATTGTGAATTATTTTCTAAATATTTTTATATTTATCATACAATACCACACCACCTTTTTATTTTCTCAGTTAGCTTAAAGTCTTGCATATAGGATCTTAATGGAGCATTTCCACACAACTATTTTGAGGAAAACTATTTGTAAAAGAACTTCCGAAATTTTCTTTTTTGTCGATGGTCAAGATACAATATTTTACGTAACCCAAAGATTTATCAATTTTTAATTCTCGAATGCCGAAATGCGAAAACAAAAAATTGGTATCTGAGAAAAACGATACATACTTATATAAAAATTAAAAATTTTCACAAATGATGTTTGAGATTATATATCACAACTGAATTTATTTTTTGATGATGTACTTGCCACATTGTGCCGCATAAAATATCTTTTAAGGATATTGATTGAATTGGCATTTAATTAGAATTCCATTATAACACGGTGAAAAAATAGCAATGTATTTTAGTTCTACAAAATTTAACTCTGAAATAAAGGTCGCAAGATGACGGCCTTAGAACAGCTGGAAATCAATAGATATAAATTATCACAAAAAATTCTTAACGAACAAACTAATATATGTCTGTCGCCTCTCCTCAAACCATTGCAGCGGGCTTTTTCGTAATAAACGTAATAAATAAAATCTCCATCTAATAAACCATTTCCGTGCAATATGTAAGCTTATTGATATAGCCGCCTTTTTAGTTTCATTAACAATTTAAAAAAAATATAGTTTTATTGCTAACAGGAAATAAGGTAGGTCGTTAAAACAGGAGAGAAGATGTATTATGTACCTTTTCTACACAGCTATATATAGATTAAACACACTTCTGACGATGGCGTGAGCCGAAATAGCTATCAACTATATCTTATAAAAAAGTTTGTAGAACTAAAATACATTGCTATTTTTTCACCCTGTTATAATTTAAGGACGCAGGTTGTGCATCGCTGTTCTAATATTTCAGTGACCTTGTACACTTTTTTAATATCGCCTTAGGCGGTGAAATATCTCTTTGTGTCAAAAAATATTTTTCTCTAGGGTAACTCTAGAATGCTTTTTTTTAGTAAAATACATTATTATAAATTGACAATTATTTCAAATAAATGGAATGGTTTTGTCTCGCTTTTAAACCATGGAGACCTTTCTTTTGTATTTTTAGCGATTTATCGTGCTATTTATTGTCATGCTATATTATAATTCTTGATAATAATTTATTTTGTGACTCATGTGTAATTTTTGTTGCTAGTAACTATTTCCTTAAGGAACACTTGTACAACCGGAAACAGTTTGATTTAAAAAAATTAAAACAGCATCTTATGCATACAACACGTTCCGTTTTGAATTCCATATAGAAGGTATACTTTGTTAAGCTCGGACTACTACTTAGCTAATGGCTTTTGCTACCCTTAATTTTTAGAAGTGCCCAGACAAAAAGGAAATTATGCACCACTGATTTAAATGCCTTCGAACTAAAACACATAAATTTACATGATTATTTATTATAATTTAGTACGTTGAGACTCTTATCAAGCATATTTACTATAGCGTTGCGTATTCTACTAGAAAATATTACTAATAAATAGCTCTGTTTTATTAACAGTTTTCCCAGTAAAACTAAGAAATCAAATTGCAAAAAAGTTGGATAGTGACCCATATTTCCGGGGTTGATAATATAACACTACCGAGATGGATCTCGGACATCATAGACGCTGTATTTGAAGAACAAAGAAAAGTGCAATCAACACGGTGAACAAATAGCAATGTATTTTAGTTCTACATTTAAAAAAAAAATATATAGTTGATAGCTATTTCGGCTCACGCCATCGTCGGAACTATGTTTAAACGTACATTTGCTTTTCTATATATAGCTGTGTAGTAAAGTTACATACTACATGTTCTATTCTGTTCTAACGACCTAGTTTATTTCCTGCTAGCAATAAAATTATAAGTTTTGAAAATGTAAATGAAACAGGACATATCAGTGAGCTTAAGTATTGGGCGGGTAGGCAACAGCCCAATGGTCTGAGAAGTGGCGACCGACATGCATTTGTTTGCTCATTTAAGATGTCATTTTGTAGAACTAAAATACATTGCTATTTTTCCACTGTGTTTTAATGGAGTTCTACCAAGTAAATGCCAATTCAATCAATAAAAGTGCAATTGGTCAAATATAACATATCGAAGTCGTTATTGTGTAGGTAAAATATGATATTTATATCGAAAAATGATTTTCATAATTTTTTATTTATTGCACACTTTTATCTAACGGTACAATTAACCTGTCTGGTACTATGACCGTACATGTACGGTTGGAAGTAACCATGTCAAAAGGACTATGACCATAATCATCGGTTATGAACCCCTGGAATTACTATCAGATATTTATAGAATTTATTGCGATTTTTATAGTAAACACTAAGCTCAGTTGATTCCTTTCCTTATATTTGGTTAATATGTACCAATTGATATTAAATTTATTTAAAAAAATTTAAAAATGAGATTTCTAAAAAAATTCAGGCCGCGCGTATATTCCATATACTTTTCATCCAGTATTATACAGGTTAAAAATATTACTTAACTGTTAAAAAACGTTAATCTGTGCAAATTCAGTTACGTATTAAGTAGAAGCAGCGAAATTACGACTTTATGACTGCGAATAAATTAAATCTACTGCCAAAAGTAATCGCTGGCATAATTATAAAGCGCGGCATTATAATATTTATCTCTATATACGTATCCGGGATCTTTGCGAAATAACTACCTTCTCACTTTTACTATAGCACATAAATTTATTATTAGCCGTGGTGTGAGTATTTCAGCGCTCACAGTTACTCAAAGACCCGTATTCAGGACGGATAAGCATTTATTATTAATTGAGAAATTTATATTACTAATAAAAATACTTGTTAAAGTTCAGAAATCCGAGACATCGTTAGAACTAGTTAATACCAAACTATCAGAGTTTTGATTATAGCGTGATTTTTATGGGAAGATGAATTTTGTTATTTTCTTACAGTATTTTTGTTGATTTAACCGATTTAAGTAAAACCTTATCGCATGTTTGTTTATCAAAAGCGTTTATCATTTTTGAAGAAATATTTTCTTTTCCTAACCGGTATTGGATTTCTCTAAAGGGGCCTTCCCTACACATAAAAAACCCAATAATTCAAGTAAAAAAAATAATCAAGAAAATAAAAACAATACATTCTGACATATCCTATCAAATACTATTTAGAAACAAATTATCATTTTTTTCACTATTTTACGTAAAACCTGTTGGCGACAAATGTGTAAATGATTAGCAATCGCTGGGTATTTTAAAGTAAAGTTTATTGATGCAATTAACTTATTTATGTTGAGTTTTGAAATTGTTAAAACAAGTACTTTAAATCAAGTAAAAAGTCTTACGTATGTAGCGTATCGTGTGTAGATTTGTGGCATTTTTTGCATCATAATATCAACAGCCGAAGTTAAAGTGTTAACAAAGTAATACACATTTTCTTCAAATATTATATTATCCATATAATACTAGTATTATGCATTCATTATCTAAAAAAGTCAAATACACACTTTTTAAAGTCTTGGATATAATTGAATAAATAAATATGTGAATGTTTCCGTATATTTATTGTCTATATGTGAATAAACAATGTGTTTTTAATTTATATTTATTAATTAAGCAATCTCAAGCAAAAATTAAGTAACGAAATATTTTTTATTGCTTTAGTCACATGTCGCAAAAAAGTCGTACCGCACTAACCATTAGTCAATGGAATCTATAAATAAATATTGAAATAATCAAAAATATATATATTTCGTTGTATTGTATCGTACTAACTCTATATGTTTCCAATTTTTTTATGAAATTTTTCGTAGAATTACATTATTATGCTTCGAATAGTTAAAAATGTATCAAATTAATACAACTTATTTGAACCTAATTCAGATTAAATAAAAATCTATTCAATTTATTTTACAATATTGATAATCAAGTACTTAATTAATTAGTTTGTTTGCAAACACGGCACAATTAAAATATCTTACATATTCAAAAACAATTCGTACACAATTCTACACAAAAAGGTGGCATAAAATATCAAAGTAATGCAAAGCCCCAAAAATATTTTTGATCCATACCGTCTTTTAATATGTAACTTTAAATACATACTGCATAATAGTTTTCTCTTTTCTACCTAATATTAATTTTGTTGTCGTGTTTTTGAAAGCATAATTACCCTGTTAATGCAGCCCTGCGTTGGGTCATTAATGAACTTCCGTTTTACCCCTCAAACTTTCAGCAATTGACACACTTTTCACTGGGCATCTAGTCGCTTCCTTTACGGCTTAAAGCTGCCTGGATACATCCTGTCCTTGTATATGTGCAGATAACCTTTCGAGAGCAATAAAATCGTACATTAACGGGTTTAATTCCCAAATTTTGTCATTAAATCTCAAGCAATTCAAGACTTTTTCAAGCCATGTTCTGTTCTCGAATGTGAAGCATCTGGACTGGTCATGACATACATCAGCAAATGTTATTTAATATAACTCATGTTTTTTTGTTAAAGGCTTAAGAGAGAAAGGTTGTTAGAAATAGAAAAAAGTAGCTTGTATGGTTTTTATACAGTATATAATTCATAAAATTATTTTTGTAATTAAGTAAGGGAACTGAATTTATATTGATCTAAATTTACTTACTTATTTAAATATTTAAAACACAATATTCAGTACTATTTCCATAAATTATATTTTAAAGATAAAGGCCGCTTTCGCTATTCGCCAACATTACCAAGTGATACAATGCGAAATAAAAAAGATTATTTACACACAATTTTGATATAAAAATTATCAAGTATTCAAAAACAAAGGTTCAAGAGAAGCTAGTTTAGAAGAAGAGATAAGAAAATAATTTACATTATACATTTAAATAATTAAAAATATTTAAAAAATAAATTTTAATGATCAATTATCAGTTTAGTAATAGTTATGAAATACTCATTGGCAGGAATAAAGGGTGGGATTTTTTATAAATATTTTCTATTGACAATATACCATACAAAATTAAAGCGATGCAAAGAAATTATCACATAATTATTATTTCTGAACTCATAGTCGAATTGAATGTTAATTAAAAATTAGTATCAAGAGAACCTTAAAATTGTTTCTGTAAATTATTTTATTTTGTTTCACATACATATTATGTAGTCGTATATTAACTATTTTTTCAGTTCTTGAACATTTTTATTTGTATACCTGGTCCCTATTACTTCAAAATTTTGTATAAATAAGAGCGAAATCGGTGCTGATAACATACATATAATACTAAACCAAGAGTGTCGGTTAACATCTCAAAAGTGAATACTTTTTATGATGCGCATTTATGAATCGCATCGCATGATTACGCAGTTATGAAATACGTAAATGCGTGCCTATTCTCTCTTTCCCGTTTAGTTGGGAAGTAATTTAAACATCACATGCAATCCTTCATTTGTGTAAATAATAGTTCAATGAAAATAATGCTTGCAATATTTCATTCGGGAACTAAAACCGTTGACTGTTCAACCGATAAGGCAAAAGCTCGAGTATTTTGATTTACTATCTCTAAAAATGTAAACTATAAATGCTTCCAATTTCGGGGACTGGAAAAATCTTCTTATACCGATACAAGCAAATGTTTGTGGGTTGTTAATATTAAATTATGGATTTAATCTTATCTTATTTAGTACCAGTTTTATTAAAGATTCCTGAGTGAGTTCTGAGTAAAGCTTTCTAAATCAACTATCACAAAAAATTCTTAACGAACAAACTAATATATATGCCGATCGCCATTGCTAAACCAGCCACGGGGGACCGTTTTGTTTCCATAATGGACCATTTCCGTGCCATATGTAAACTTATTGATATAGCCGCCTTTTTAGTTTCATTTACAATTTTTAGTTTTTTTGCGAGCAAGAAATAAGCTGGGTCGTTAAAACACGAGAGAAGATGTATTGTGTACCTTTTCTACACAGCTATATATAGATAAGCAAATGTTCGTTTAAGCATAGTTCTGACGATGGCGTGAGCCGAAATAGCTATCAACTATATCTTAAAAAATAATAATTTTGTAGAACTAAAATACATTGCTATTTTTTCACCGTGTTTAGATATGAAGATATACGGATATAAAAAAACCTGTCGTTGGAACATTTCTCTTGTTAAGCTTATTAATATGATTTGAATGATTGAAGGAAATGTTATAATGGAGTTATACCAAGTGAATGTCAATTCAATCAACTTTCTAAATTCATTTATTTGATTGAAATTTCTTGAAAACACCTAAACACAGCGTGCTGCGCTCTTAATGCGTAAAAATATTCATTATGCCAAAACGTATATTCGATGTCACAATCGTACAGTTACCATATGGCTATAAAGATTTTCTGTGTATTAAATATATAAACTGGGTTTTGTTAAGCTCATATTTTAAAGGAAGTACTTAGAGATTGTCGATAGTGAAGATTTAAAGGCGAAAGTTAACCCCCGGCATGCCCAATTCCTGATAAAATCTCAATTTTAGAAGACTCAAAAGCCCAAGTAAAACACAAAAATACGTGCTTCCCTCTCGCCCAATCTACGGCGACATCTACGAAATGAGTTCTTGTTATAAATATAAGACCGGGAGGGTAAAAATGTCAGATTTTGGCCGCGCCGCGTTTCAGCGCGCCCGCCTCCAAAGGGTTAATATTCATGGCGGCGCTTCGGCCACGTCGGGGGCGCGCGCTAAAAGGGGTTAAGTAGGGTTACCAGATTTCGACGACGTAAAAGAAAACACAAAGATCAAAGGACCGAGTTATTTTTTATGCTGTATGACATCCAATTGAGGGGGATTTATTAGGTTGTAATTGTATTTATATCACATACAAAAAACAACATTACAGGGAGAAGTTGACCGAATTCCGTAGCCATTATGAAAACCTTTCGTTTGATGCTTATTGTCATTGAATAGTCATTTTTATTTGATGACAGGGTGGTGCGCCATTTGAATTTTCTTTTTCGGTCCGGATTTTGAGACACATTCTTACAAAATATTTTCGTTAAATGTCAAACATATTTCCTATATTTTTGAGAATTTATGTTCTATTTTTAACAAACAACCATAATAATGCATTTTATGTATATTTTTCATATAACTCTACAATGTTAATTGTTTCAGACATTATTAAGTTATTCACCTAATTTATCTTTGTTAATATATACGCAAAATATCTAAAATCCACGATTAGTATTTTAAATAATAAAAACAAATTTTTTAGTACTTATTTCCACAATATAATTTTTAATCAGGACCTGTTTCGGTACCAGAAACTGGTTCTGATCAAAAAATACATTATGGAAATAAGTATTAAAAAATGTGTTTTTATTATTTAAAATATCGTGCCTTTCCATCGAGAAGTGACAGTCAAAACGTTAAAAGTGTTCACTATTAATAGTAATACATATACATTTGCAGTCGTAATCAGGATTAATTTGCTTAGTATCTTAAATGTTTCAGCTGGTAACGTAATACAACGATTAAGCAATATAACATTATACTTTATCTTAACTTTTGCGAGCTTTTTTAATTTATTGAAATCATTCACGTATGATTGATTTTCAAAGCTTTATTTTACGTATCCCGCAAACAATGCATTGATGATTTATTATAATCTAATTTTATTAGAGATAAATGATTTGCATATATTTTATCGAAATATTAATCTATAATTCAAATTGAAAATTATTAAAGTAATGTTTAGGAAAATACCTCTACAATAAAAAATAAAAGATTTAAAAATGCTAAGTCAGAAATGAGATTCCTAGATTCGTAATTACAAAGACCACAAGCCTCGTGTTTTATTTTTTTATCATGTTTACTTGCAAATAATGGATAATGAATTCTTATTAGGCATCTCAATAAAAGTTTTATGAGGCCTGATCACTACTAATTATACTCAAATTTACAAAGAGGACAAAGTTAAATAACAATAAAAGTTATGTAAGACTTGTTATTCCTGCCCTATTAAGTTTGTTTACATGATTGGTAAAGGCCAAGTTAACATGTAAGAAAAAGAAAAAATATAAGACGTCTACGCCTTTATTTTTAGCTCTTGTGGCAACACTAGTTATTAATTCCGTAGCCTTTGGAAAAAACTTAATAACTGATTTTCGAAACGCTTTTCAGTGTATACTTTCAAATATAGATTGTGTAATAATTTTTTGAACGATTAAAAACTGAGTTTGTTTTCGTATATACATTCAGTCCTTTTTAACGCGGTTTTGACGTCACCGTTACTTTTTTTAAAGATTTACTCATTGTTAGGTGTTTTTTTATTCAAGAAAGTGATTAATGTAAATAAAATTATTGACTCAGATCAATAATCTAGGAAAAATAGCCATTAATCAAATGAGTATGAGTAAAATTCATTATGTTTTTTCAAAAAATTGCGAACGATTAAAATTGTAAGCCAGCAATGACGGCGGCGAATAACTCTTGCAAACACAATTATCCATGTTAACATATGTATTTTTTTTTCATTGCAATTTTACAAAAGGATGAATCAATAAAGAGATTAAGATTTTATTGATTGAACTGTCATTTACTTGGTAGAACTTCATTATAACACGGTGAAAAAATAGCAATGCATTTCAGTTCTATAATTTTTTTATAAAATATAGTTAAAAGCTATTTCGGCCCACTCATCGTCAGAATTATGTTTAAACGAACATTTCCCTATCTATATATAGCTGTGTAGAAAAGTTACACAATACATCTTCTGTACTGTTTTAACGACCTACCTTATTTCCTGCTAGCAATAAAACTAAAAATATAAATGAAATTGTAAATGAAACTAAAAAGGCGGATATATCAATTTGCTTACATATTGCTCGGAAATGATTTATTGGATGGGAATGGCTTATTAGGGAAACGTATTAGCCCCTCGAAATGGTCTGAGGAGCGGCGACAGACATATATTAGTTTGCTCCCTAAGAATTTTGTGTGATAATTGATATCTATTGATTTCCAGCTGTTACAAAGCCGTCAAGATTAACATTTATATATAAAAAACTGCGCGAACGAAATTTGAAGAACAAATTTTATTTTCAATACTTTTTAAGCTATAGTTTGACTTTTTGGACGAATTTATGAAATTATATGAAAACGAAATTTTTTGCACCAATTTATCGCATAAAAAAGGTATTCGCTTTCATTAATTCATTTCGAAGAATATTTTTTGTTTAAATTGCCTTTCTGTGAATTCAATATTCTGCATTGTATGTCCGAATACCATCGATTTATTCATTTGATGTTTATAATTCGAATTGTACTATGTGAGTTTAATTTTTTCTATCGGGCGACACACGAGAATAGTAAACTAACTTCAAACGACAGGTACCAACGTAGTCAGGGCAGGAGTTTAGCCTTTACTATTTTATTTGCCCCCCTCAAATGGAGGTCGTCCGAGCTTAAACGGGGCAAAGTAAGGATGTGCACGTACAAGGTGCTCTGTGTGTGCCCGGTTGATGTTTCAAAACCGTCAAAAGCTAGCCGGGTTACCCGCAATTTAATATGTTGATCTTTCATCCCCAGAATTACATGCAGTCGGCAGTCTTAGATGGATAGTTGTTCTGACACAACACAAAGATTAGTTTTTACAAGTTATTAACGAGATATTTGTCTAGTATCTTATCATAGATTTGAATTGTTACAACTTTGTACGATTCCACATGTTTTGTCACGGGTTTCGGTATCTTCAGGCATTCTATCACACGGATGGAACAGAACTGACGTACAATAAACAATTAGCATCGTTTATATCATTCGTTTGACGCGGATGAGGGGGTTCGATTGTTGCACCATAACACGGGGGACCATAAACCGTTTTATCAGGACATTTTAGAAATTAATAGAGGCCAGTTATTAAATTAAAACTTCATTCTCAATGACCAACTCAATCTTCCCAACTCCCACTTGTTGTGACCTTTACGTGAGATCGGTTCAATGAATCGACGTTTCATGACGTAAATTCTTATGTTTCATCACTGGATGTTTGATAGTAGTATTCTCTATATGATAAGAAAAAAAAACCATTTACATTTTAATGTTAGTTAAAAAAACCATTTCAAGAATGACTCGTTAACAATATCGTTAGTGAAAATTATCACAGGCAAGTGTGATAATTATTATCACATTAATAGTATTAAATTTATTTTACCTGTAATTTATTGCTTGCCTTGGGGTAAGTGTTTTCCTGTTATTAATTACTTTGGTATATAGACGATACTAACTGTTTATTTTATGTCAGTTCTGTTGCATCCGTGTGATAGAATGCCTGCAGATGCCGAAGGGCGAAACCCGGGTCGATAGTGACAAACCATGTGGAATCGTACAAAGTTGTAACAATCCCATTAAGCAACTTCAGTCGATATCATAAAAAATATTACCTTAGATATTTAAAATATTTGCAGTCGATTCATCTCTATCAAGTGATAAGAGCTTTATTTTTGTTTTCAGATTGCATTGTATTTATTTATATCCATGCAAAAATATTGATATTTTTCAAAGGTTTTTGGTATAAAAATTCATGATTTATTTTTCTTCTTTCATATATGTGTAATTTCATAAACCCTTAAGAGATAAGATATTTCATATTTAAACATTAATTTAAAAAAAAAAGAGAATTCCATAACAATTAAATCACCATCCGTGACGCATATTAGTAAAAATATCCCAAAAGCGTTTTTATCGGATTATTTAATATTTCTTTGTATATTGTTATGATATTTTTCTAGATCGGTATTATGTTCGTGTCCTTATAAAATAATATCATTTGTCATAAGAAAATGTACAAAAAAACGTCACGTGTAATAGAATACAAGAAGAAATGTGAAATGTAAAGTCGATATGCCATTATTGGAATGTCGCCCGTAGTATCGAAAATTGTCTCACAAATTTTATCATGTAGTAGCACTTACCCATAGATATGAGAACGTGTACTCTATTTATGTTGGGTTTACTCTATCGTGTGCGGTATAGAGTGCAGACAACTAATAATATTATATTTACACGTTACGAACTGTATGTTTGAAGAATTATTTAGGCTTTATTCATATTTTAAATTGAGTCATCATATTATGGGATAAAAGTTATTTCGAATGAGATTTAGTATTTCTGTGAAGATTTATCAACTGTAATCAATTACCATCATTATATTGAAAATGGCATTATTTGTTTAAATATCGATAATAAACTTCCTGACTGCTAGTCCGACTTTTAACCCATAGCATTATACTATAAACTTTTCTTATTTAAGTCATAATAACAAAACAGTGACAAAATTTATCAACGTTTTTAACGAAAATATAACAGTGTGGAAAATATAAAGGGTTAACTGTCACTTCTTGATGGAAAGGCATGATATTATAGATAATAAAAACAGATTTTTTAATACCTATTTCCACAGTATATTTTTTGATCATGACCGGTTTCACTCATCGCGAGCATTATCAACTGATATAACGTGTTAATATATGACATTTTCATGGTAGTCTAATCTAATAAAATTGTTTCTTATGATTGTTCAGAGCTTTAAAGATAATTATTAATAAACATTTGTTAACATTTAATTTAAAAATTAATTCATATTTTGATATCTCTGAAATTAATCCATGGTCGACGTAGGTACAAAAAATATTCCAAAATCTAAGAACGATGCAGTTGGACTAATAGTATCCATCTAAAATGCCCAATAATATATATATTATATAATAAAAACACATTTTTTAGTAATTATTTTCACAGTATATATTTTTGACCAGGACTGGTTTCGATCATTCGCGTATCATGAGTTCTTTATGATTTTTAAGAGCTCCTAATGGATTTTATTTGAAGATTATTAATAAGTGATTGTTAACATTTCATTTTTAAATTGATTTATATTTTTTGTATTACTATTGTATGATTTCCTGTAAATTGTTTCTTAGTTCTTGAGCTCATGTATTTGTTTACCTGCTACCTATAGCGTAAAATTTTTGTATAAATAGAATTGCTTGTAAATTGTATTCTATCAGTTGATAATGCTTGCGATAAACGAAATCGGTCCTGATCAAAAATATATTGTGGAAATAAATACTAAGAAATGTGTTTTTATTCTTTAAAAGAAAATATAACAATCGATATTTCCTCTCGATTATAACAATTTGCAAAATAAACTTTTAAAACTGTTTCAACTTTTAAAGCTGTACAATTTTTTTTCCTACTAATAGAAGCGGTGAATCTCAATTTCATCCGAAATATTAATTGCTGTGTTGTTTTTTTCTTCGGGAGCGTCAGGTTACGAGATTTCCGAAAAATTAATAATTTTCTAACGAAACATTCAAGATTATATTTAGAATTATGAAAACATAAGCTTTTTTTATGTACTTTTTTATAATGTCGGCACATATTTTTTTAGACCACTAAAATCTATTAATTAAAATGCCTCGCTGTGAAGTTTTTTTTAACTATTTCCAATTTAATTTATCTATATTATATAGTATCAATATTAAAATAACTATATTTAATTACACAATAATAGTCATTTTCGTTTCAATATCATACCTCAGTAAAAAACTAATCAGAGACTCACAATGAAGCTTATCTCAACGGAAGTATTCGAGAACTGTTTGTGACTTATTCGCCCGATCTCCTTGTTTTACAGAAAATCACGACAGAGGGATGAGACTATAAATTGATTAGTTGTTTCCCAAAAATCGGATTGGTTGGAAGGAATTCAAAAAAATCCTTTGTTTGCATCAGATTTAGAACCGATCAACACCGAAATCAAAGCCAATACCCGTCAGCTATAGGCTTGATAAAATTTATAAGGCACTGTTTGAAATATATATCCAGTTAAATAATTTTTTGAAAAATGACACAAGTTTGGATAAAAGAAATGCAGAAAAAAAAGAGATTTTTTCACCCAACATAGAAAGAAGCAAGCTTAAGGAATAGGAAATTATTAAACTGGACAGAAGCGGTATTTATAAAATGTCCTGTGGCGCATGTTTTTCCGTTTATATCGGACAGACAGGTAGAAGTATATCTACATGTAAGATCATTCAACAGTAAAAAAACAGATTCACAATTCGCTAATCACGTTATTAATGAATCACATAATATAAATTCAAACTCAGTGCCTAAATGTTTGCATCTTTGTAGTAAGGGTCGGAGAATGACGGCTTTGGAACAGCTGGAAATCAATAGACACGAATTTTCACAAAGGATTCTTAACGAACAAAATAACATAATAGTATCGCCACTTGTCCAGCCGTTGCACAAAGGGGTGGTCTGATTTGCTTCCATAAAGACCACTTCCGTCCCACATATAAACTTATTGTCATAGACACCTATTGTTTCATTTAGAATTTTGAAAATTTAGTGTCATTGTGTTAAAGTAACAAGCTAGGCCGTTGGAACAGGAGAGAGGATGTGTTGTGTGCCTTTTCTGCACAGCTATATATAGATAAGCGAATGTTAGTTTAAGCATAGTTCTGACGATGGCGTGAGCCGAAATAGCTATCAACTATATTTGTTAAAAATAATTTCGAGAACTAAAATACATTGCTATTTTTTTCACCGTGTTAAGTTTATTGATATTGTATATTTTTTGAGAATCTCTTACAAACTTTCTAATAAATTTTTATTGTAATGTATGATTCGATACGACTATCATACCTTTCTGAATTTCACGAAAAGTGCCTGGTTTATCGCTTAAAATTAAGATTTTTGTGTATAGTTATTAGATGCGACCATACCACGTTGAAAGCACCGGCTCTCGTGCGATCACCGAAGTTAAGCAGCATTTGACGCGGATAGTGCTTGGATGGGTGACCGCTCGGGAACACCGCGTGCCGTGTTCTCTTGGCTATGGGAAGGAAAACCCAGACAAAAAACCGAACACCTACCCGCCTGGGCAGCGTGGTGTTGCTATGTCCAAACAACCCCCCTGGAAAAAAAGCACGGGGAGGCCTTCATCCAGCAGTGGATCGACCCCGGCTGATGATTTATTTAAAATAGGTATTAATTGTGGCCATGTAACATGCTGCTAAAACAAAATCCGCCAAGTTTCAACGATTAGTATAACGCGGTATTACGATATCGGCTTTTATATCAATATAGATTTGTTATGAAAACTATTAAAGTTCAAGGCGTAAAGATGTAAGTATTAATGGCCAAGTTCTAAATAGATTTTAGTATATGGCTGCAGATGCGTTATTATGTTCTCAAAAAAATGTTTCCGAGAGTGATCGTGTTAAATGACTAATGGACAAACAGCTAGATAGTATATCAACACACCAACCACTCGTTTGTGAGTATGTCTGACTTTTCTAGAGTGCATTTGGACTAATTCGTTTTTAATGCATCGAAATTTACGACACATTATACGTCTTGTACGTTTATGACTCCTAGATGGATGTAGCGTAACATTTGAAGATAATATAATACCAAATACCGCGTGGAAAAAGATTTCGATGCCGGTATTTCATATAGAATATCGATAAGTATAAATTATTGGGGCCTTAGTTCCGCGGACTGCGACTTGGATTATGGCACTAACAAGCTAAAGCTTTAGTATGAACAGTTTCATAAATTGATTGTGAATATTGACAGAGAAAATGGTTCAGAATACATCAAAATAATAGACAATTATATACTAGTATAATATAACTACAAAGGCGAGTCAAATTATTCAATGCCGTTATTTAATATTAACTACTTACATTTAAAAATATAATCTCGTGAAAAAAAAAGCTTTAAAACTTTATATTGATTAACACGGTGAAAAAACAGCAATGTATTTTAGTTCTACTTTTTTTTTTATAAGATAAAGTTGATAGCTATTTCGGCTTACGCCATCGCCAGAACTATGTCTAAACGTAACTTTGCTTATCTTTATATAGCTGTGTAGAAAAGGTACACAATACATCTTTCTCCTGTTTTAATGACCTAGCTTATTTCCTACTAGCAATAAAACTAAAAAATTCTTCCACCTTTCTTTGCTTCTTTGTAATAAAGCTCGCAAGATGACGGCTTTGGAACAGCTGGAAGTCAATAGATATCAATTGTCACACGAAATTTTAAATGAACAAACAAATGTAAATCGGTTTAATTTTCATAAAATTGTTGGTTGTTACTAACAATTTTTTTGATGTAAGAAAAAATAATTTCTCATGTCTTAAATGTTTTTTACGACCCGCTGTTGATTTTGAATTTCAAGTAAAACCCTTCAAGCAAAGGTTTATCCTGGTCTAATTTGAAAGAGTAAATACCTGCAGCTCGGTTAATCACTCATGTATTAGTGGTATTTTGTATTCTGGTGCCTAATGATTGACTTCTTCCCAGGAGTTGTAATGAAAACATGAATTTTAATGTGTTGGAATCCTTTTTTATTTAAGAGAAGTATACTTATTTAGAGTTGTATGCCAATTTAGGTTTAATCAGATGGTATGTACAAAAAGAACATGTTCTGCATCTAAATGAAAAGAAATATTGCTTATTGACTACATGAAATTTACCATTTAAATAGCTCCTCCTTCGTACGTAAAGTAAAATCATATTTTATGTATATTTGACTTGTATGTATGTCGTATAAGTATCTCATTGTATTATATAATATATATTCACTTTTAAGGTGTTAACTGTCACTTCTTGGTGGAAAGGCATTATATTTTAAATAATAAAAACACATTTTTTTAGTACTTATTTCCACAATATATTTTTTGATCAGGACCGGTTTCGCTCATCGCGAGCATTATCAAATGATAGAATACAATTTACAAACAAGTCTATTTATACAAAACAAAAAAATAATTTGAGTTAAAGGTAGCAGGTGTACCAAACCATGGGTTCAAGAACTAGGAAACAATTTACATAAAATCATACAATATTGATACAAATAAAGTAAATTAGTATAAAAATTAAATGTTCACAATCACTTATTAAGAATTACAATTACAATTATGGTAAATCAATAATCCATTAGGAGCTCTAAACAATCATATGAATCGATGAGATGGGAGAACGCCCCTGACTGACCATATCTCCCATCTCTTCGATTCATCTTTAATCGACTTCTCATGTATTAATTTATTTTGTTCCATTAAGTAGTGATTGTGGGTTATTTTCGTCATTAAAAATTTCCCACTCCTTACTTCCTTACTGATTGCTTAGAGCTCTAATGGATTATTGATTTACCATAATTGTAATTGTAATTCTTAATAAGTGATTGTGAACATTTAATTTGTATACTAATTTACTTTATTTGTATCAATATTGTATGATTTTATGTAAATTGTTTCCTAGTTCTTGTACCCATGGTTTTGTACACCTGCTACCTTTAACTCAAATAAATTTTTGTTTTGTATAAATAGACTTGTTTGTAAATTGTATTCTATCAGTTGATAATGCTCGCGATGAGCGAAACCGGTCCTGATCAAAAATATATTGTGGAAATAAGTACTAAAAAAATGTGTTTTTATTATTTAAAAAAAAAAAAAAATATATATATTCGTTGTATGTATATACATACCAAACCATTTTATTTATTTATTTTTCGAATAAACAATTTGAGATATATTCCCATTTTTTTAAAAGAAAATCTACGTCACTAGTGCAAAAAAATCTTTGTAGTTGACCGAAATCCGAAAATAAATTTCAACATATCACATATCATATAAAATTTCCTTACTATATGTTTAATCGTTACTTGCCAAATTGAAATAAGTACGTATTTCTTAAAAATATATCAATTATATCTTTCAAAAATGACTCATTAACCAGATTAATTGTTATTGAAAACTATCACAGGCAATTGTGTTAATTTTATTATTTTTTTTAGCTCTCAATATATACAACGCATGTTGATATTAATTCCCGTAATTGTATGTATTTTTTTTTATTAAATTATCCAAGAAAACAGCAAAAGTTATCGACACCAAAATTACCTTTTGCTGTCTACGGATATTAAAAATATTTTGAGATGTATCACAATATTTTTTTTAATAGTTATGTTGGTATCATAAAACTTTACATGTCGTATTTGATCTGAAAGAATTCGATTTGAAATAGTTTTTAACAATTACTACCAATCCCGAGATCCCGGGCTCGGCTAATTGACCAGAATCCCAGGACTTGAAGCGTTAATCGCAACCATAAGGCATTTCGTAATAGTTTTCGGTGGGTCATTAAAATTATTCAAACTGTCGCGGAAAGCGTTTCGTATTGCAAAGCTCGGCGCACATTGCCTTGAATGAGGCCACAAAACCTCTTTACCCTGTTCCGCCAAAATCAGCAATGAATTTATTCGCAGTAGTATACTCAAAATAATATCTCTGAGATTTTTCACTTGCATTTTCTATTCGCCAAAAGTATCGACTAATATTTGTCGAATTTTACGATTTATCTTCAATATTATTTATGTGTGTGAGCGATTTTTAAACATCCAATACAAGAATATAACAAGTTGATTTTTGTTTTGAACTTGAATTTCAGGTTATAAAACATTTCTTTACTTTGAAATAATTTATAAAAAAAATACCTTTATTAATTATAAAGATGTATACTATATTTATAGTTAGAATAGAAGTTAGAACTAACAAGTCAGTTGCATCCGTTTTGCAAAAACATATCGAATCGTTCATAGTTTTAACAATTCAAATTTGATATTGAAATTCCATCAAGCACCTGCAATCGATATCACAAATTAAAAATTCAAAGCGTCGAAAAAGTAATGACTCTTTTTAATCATGTCAAAAATTGAAAATTACTTATTTCTACTCGGAGTGTATTGACAACCAAAGCAATGTCGTTGAAAATGTTTTTTCCATTAGTCATTCACCATTGGTAAGCTTGTTGTAAACTTTGGAAAAAATATATAAGTTTATTTCTACGCTTCGTTAAAGTTGGTTACAAATTATATGCAATTAAAATTTTGAGCGTAATAAATAGTTCAGTCTAACTTCTTTCGTGGAATCAATGTCATTAGAAAACTACATGTCAACTGTTGAACGCAGAATGAAACTAGGCCTTGTTTTAGAAATCGAAAAATCGATGCATTGTCCACTTGTCATCCTAATTTAACCTTTAACGATTTTATGTACACTAAATGATGCAGAACTTTCAACTCATCTAATAATTCATTCTGGTTTGTATCTGTGAAATCAGCCAATTTCTGTGAGCTTTCGACCTACGCATTTTGAGAAATCAATAGTTTTTTTTATGTGAGGACTTTGATTTTTAATACGTAGCTTTTTTGACCCGTGACCCTTCCGTATGAATACATTTTAACAAGAAACCGATTGATGTACTATGGAATATATATATAAATATATTGAAAAGTAATTTCAGTGGAAGATTCGATAAATCTTTCATCAAAATATAAAAAAAAGGTTCATTCATATATGCTAGACTTCACATATATTTTTATGTTTAATTTACTTTTGAAAACAAAATGATTTTTACAAAGATATGATAATTGCTGTGAATTATTGTGATGAAGAATATATTCTTTTCTATAACGATATCGACTTAAGGTGCTTGATGAAAATTCAATAGTAAATTTTAATTGCTAAAAATTGTACATTTCCACTCGTTTAGTCACTCGCGAACCTAACGCCAACAGCATTTCAACAGCTCTTCAGCAAGAGATTTGTATCCGTGTGATATAATGACTAAAAATGTCGAAAAATAAAACCCGTGTCGTGATTTTGTTTTAACAATTCAAATATACATTTCTCGTGTAAGAAGCATCGAGCCTGTTGTTTCCAGCAGTGTTGCTGGACTAAACCATGATAGGAAAATTCTTTGAATGTATATTTGCGATGCCAATATATTTATTTGAGTCTATATTTTTTTCAATACACCAGTGGTTAAACCGTTTATTTTTCTTTCAATTATCATAAAAACAAATTTTACAAATTAATATATTAGATAATGGAAAACTTATTTTCCGTCAGAAAAACTAAACCTTTGATTCAGCGTGTTGTGGTTTTTTTTTTTTTATTTACGATGAAAATTTGGAAAAATATGAATATGCTTTCAATCCACTGTCGCCTTATTATGGAAGATATTACGAATACTGTTTTACAGGGATCAAAAACAGTTTCACACCCCTTGCAGGGTCGTTCAAGGCATTAGCCGACATTTCCGGATCGTAGAAAGAGGCTTCTTAGCGAGAGGGTGGGGTGGTAAAGACCAGCTTACGAGTCATCCCCTGCACCGGTTTTTAAGGGTAGGATTTTATTAATTCAAATTGTGACCCCATTCAAATTTACATTAAATCTGTTTATTCGCTTTGTGAAGGAAAATAAATGTAATTTTATTCCTAAAAAGAGAAACACAATTACATATATTAACATACACAACTAAAAATGTTTCGAGTATTTTCATGAAATCTTTGAAGTATCAATGAAATTTATACAATAGCAAAAATTATATCCATTAGCTTTACTATGGTAAGATCACTTGATATTCGAGAATGTTGTTATTGTCTTACATTCCTATTATAAGATTAAGGAATCATTGAAAAAATTATTTTCAGGGCGATAAAATTTTCATTTAAAAAATCTAAAACTGTGTGTACAATATTTAAAAGTATTTTGATATAACCGGTTTGTTACAACAACAACTAAAGTATATTAAGTAAAAAGGTGTCTTAAAAAAACACTTTTTCCCGTGATATTTTATGTAAAATAGAGTATATATGTTCAAGTGGTCTTTGAATTAAAAAAAAATATTCTTTTGTTCAAACTGATATCAAATTTTTATATTATCATTCAAACCTCAGCCATACTTCTTGAATGATTACTTGGCTATTCACTTTTTATATGATTATTATTTTAAAATCCAAAAAGAATTTTTACTTCATCCTTTTTTATGTCGCATTATTGATTGCTATCAAATTTCATATTGTATGCCATCATTAATTACTACAATAGCGAGATACTGACACAAACATAACTAAAGCTATGTTATACGTTTGAAATTATAATGTAGAATATATAATAATAATCACAAGAAAATCAGATAAAATCTAGCCGTCCATCCATCCAATGTGAAAATATATAATAATATGTACTTCGAATAAAAAATCGATGACTTAAGAACACCTAGATAAAAGACTTAAAGGTCGTTTCGTACTTTCTCAGGCTTAAGGTTCTTGCGTGCCCCATCTCATCTTATCTTGTGACAAATTCGACCGGTAACCTGATTTGACCCGCCGGGTATGGGATTAGAGATGTGACCAAATATAGGCAAGCTATTTTATATTCGTTGTGCTATAATAATATAAAAGTAACGAATTGTATTTAGTTTCTTTATTTTATTGACGTTTAATTACTTTGTGATATTATGATGTGTATTAATTGATGCCTTGTGCATTAAATTTATTACATCTATTTAATCAATACGATAATGTATACATATTGCTATGATATATAGCAAATATAGTTAAAAGGGCAACACAAAGTACTGGCGAAAGAAAAAAAAAATGACGAAAACAAAATATTGCCGAGAAAAATAAACTCATGCGACGAATCATATAAGTTATAACATAAATAGTATACTGAAAAATGATAATTTTCATTTTTGATTAATGATCATCCGAGAGAGCCGTATTGTTGTATATAATAAATATATCGGTTTTTAAAATACAAAATACCGATGTTCAGAATTTGTGTCTCTAAAAGTTGTCCCTGTAATTGATTTCCTGATTTCAGTTCTTATTTCAAAAACACTCAAGTGATTAAATGAATTTTGTTCTTGATGTATATTATCATGTTCAACAAATAGTTTATACTGTATTAACCGGAATTGTGGTCCAAAGTGAAATAATCTTTACAATGCCTTTGCTCATTATTATAAATTTTCTAATACTGCTGTATTTATATACAAAACACCAAAATATGTACCATTATTGATATATTTTTCTGTCATAAATGGTTACTTACTGTTTTTGAAGATAATTCTCTATGTGCGTAATGTAAGATGTATATTATTCTAATGTCATTTTAATATTTATGTTCTTAGACCAAAAGCAATTCGTTAAATCGCTACTCGTGGTTAGAGAAATACCAATTGGTTTCTTAAAAAAGTATTGATTCGAAAAAACTCTTTTCTTCGCACATCTCTACGTATTGCCCAGAAGCGTGACCAAAGTCTGTATAGAGATTTTTCCGTTTTACGAGTTGCTATGCTATATAATATATTATTATGTTAGGCTATTTGTTGATAAAGAGTTTCAGAAATAAAGCGGATAGAGTGAATGAAAAGTTTAGCACTTTAATATATTACAAAGAATAGCCGGGACATTCTTTTTTATAAGTGTTGCTATGTCAAAAATGAATTGGGTTTGTTTTATACAGATTTTGTTTGTTTTTTAGAAACAATATTAGGTTTGTAGACTGTTTATAATGTGTATTGAAAAGATACCGCAGAAGGAAATCGTTTCACATAACATGTAGTAACAAAGCCATACTATTATAAATGAAATAAAAATATTGACATACAGTATTCGAAAAGTTATATAGAACCGATCAAATGCCGATATATTCAATTGAATTTCGCTGCTATTTACTGCAATAAGCGATTATTTCATATGTGAATACTTTTCTTCGTTGGAAATCTTTTACGATTGAAAAGTTAAATATCAAATAAACTTTAAAGCTCGGGCAAAACACAACAACGCCGTTGACTCTTAATATGTCAAAGTTGGCAGTTTTTGATTTTCAGCGTCGCATAGAAATTATTTTATTTGAATAATATTACAAATATAAATTACTATGTCTATCACCACGTTGCTCATATAGCAACGAATATAATTTAAAAAATTAAAAAAGAGTTTTGTATTCAACAATTTCTTAATTGAAAAAAGATGAAGCTTTATTTTATAGTTGTAATTCGTGTAACGATCGCTGCTCTTCTTCGTTCACTACTGTTGCCTTTTTACAAAAATCGGCTCTTCATAAAAATGGTAACACGTCCCCTAATTGTATGTGACTGTTAGCAAATCGGAAAAGTATGCCATGATCTACTTTACGAAAAAGTCAAAGAATATACATATAAAAAACTTTTTCAGGCCTAAAAAGGGCTTATGTGCTTAGGAGTACTCTAGGTGTAAATCAAATGCTACATTTATTTAACTAAAGTTTTGACTTGTTTCGATTTTGTTGAGAAATGACACTTCCTCTGGAAATATTTTTCAATTTGGTTTTTTCGCCTTCTTTCATTTTAGTTTATAAGATAATAAACATAACTGGAATAATAAGTATTGACACATAGTTGAATTAGTTACTTAATTCCCTTTTTTATATAGGCATTTTTATAAAAATGTGCCGTGAAACTCTGTCAAACAGTTGTGTAGCGTTGTATGAATTAAGTTATCAAATAAGATAAACAAAAAATAAGTAAAAAAATCGGTAAAAAATCAAAAATACTAAAAAAATGGAATTAGACCAAAAATCGCAGTAAATATCTATCGTTAATATAACGTTTTATTAGTATAGTTACTGTATGTAAATTATATTAATCGATTGATGTAAATTCAGCGATTTCAGCATTCATATAAGAGGACATTATTATGTTCTTACAATCTAACCCATGTAATTGACTTAGCAATCTTTGCATGAAAATTAGAGAATTAATTCTCCTTCAAAAAAATGTATTTTTTGTTTTTATTATTAACGTATTCCTAAAAATGTATTTTTCTTTTTTTGCGAATCTGTTCTCGTCCAATATTTTGCATGTAGTTTTAATATAGGTATGGACGTCATAACGCTCCTCTGAGCATTTTGCTCCTCGACACTTTCCCAATTTTCGTCAGACAGCCCAACGATAATTCAAAAACTTTCAAAACGTAAAGTGTTACGCGCTTTGACGTTTATTTGGGGCTAAATCCCTTATGTGAGATCACACACATTATGTGGCGTGTGGTCTTACTGCAAAAGATAACTGATAGAATCATCAAACATATTTAAAATCAAAACGCTTTCACTTAAATTACATAAATAATCTTTTTGCTTAACAAATAGATATAAGATGTTCAAATTGGTTTTTTCCGTCTTTGTTTGTCACAAAAAGACTACATTCATAAAATTACAAAGAATATAACATATTGCATTTTTAAAGTACGCTAGACTACTACTGGCTCATGTTAAAATAGTCAGCAGGAACGAAAAGAAAAGCTTATTACAATATTTACAGAACTACCATAGATTGGTAGTATAAATAAAATTAAATTAAAAAATACGAAATGATAAAGAGAATCCGAATGTTTGACATCAACAATCCTATATATATTCATGTTGCAAAAAAACGAAAAGAAAAACTTGAAAAATATGTGCTTGATTAAAATAATCAATTGTAAGCTACTCCATCGTAGCTCGTTTGTCTACAGATTTTAATATAAAATAAGCTTTACTTTAATATATAAAACAAAATAAATATTCATTTATAGTTTCTTCCTCAAAATATTGACATGTCAATTTTTTAGGGATCGTAAATGTTCTGGATTGTTTATCTGACCTAATATTTAATCGGAATATATACTACACTTCATATCTTGAGACACAAATAACATTAAAATGCTTCTAAAAAGTTTAAACAGATGTCAAATTTTTTTCTTCTCTTTATTTGATACATGTTCGTTACAAAAAAAAACATATATATGTTTATTACTTTTGAAACTGATTTTTAAAACGTTACGTGGGAATTTGTAAAGAAGTCAACCGAGTAAACTCAAGTAAAATCTACTTTTAAAATAATTCTTTATTAAAATTGTGTCATCTATAAATTCTTTCACGTTAAAATCATTTTCCAATACACAACTTTATGTTAAAACGAATTAAATTCGTAATAAGATCAATAAAGAACACTAAAGAAGTACGTCTTAAATATTCTATTCTTTTCTTTATAATTAGTCTTGAGAATTTTCGGTGTGTTTGTTTTTTCCGACGGCCATGTTTCTTTTGCTGTCAATTAATAATTTTTGTTCTCCTTTGTTTTAGGTGAGTTTTGAAAGCATCACTTAAAAATTCTGCGGGAGTAAAATTTTCGTTTGGTAAGAGTTATTATTCATATTTTATATACGACTTAACATTTTTCATTAAACAATTTTATAATTTCGAAATTTTCTACCATGGGCTAGTATGGTTAATTACTGACCAAGTCTTCTAAAGTTTCAGCTCAATTGTAGTGTCGATAAAGTTTTCATCAATCCTTTTCAGACGCTGTCATTATAATATATTTCCCACTGTCATTTTGGATATTTGAATATTGAATAAATTAAAGTTTATTAATTCAATGGACGTCTAATTTATTTTCTTTATTAAAACTCTATACAAAATCTGAATACACGTGCTGGCAACTATTATACAATGGTTTGTGCTAACAATCTTTAAAAAAAAATTATCATGCCTTTCCATCAAGAAGTGACAGTTAACACCTTAAAAGTGAAAAAAATAAAAAATATGGTCATACTTACATACGATTCCACATATTTTGTCACCAACGACCCGAATTTCGCCTTACAGCATCTTCAGGCATTCTGTCACATGGATGCAATAGAACTGACAGTGACAGAACATTCAGTTGAAACCCGGGTCGTTAGTGACAAAACACGTTGAATCGTACAAACTTGTGACAATTCAAATTTGGTATTAAATTCCATCAAGCACCTTCAGTCGATATCATAAATTATTAATGCATAAGCAAAAACATATTTTTAACAATTTTAAGGAGTACTTTTATATATTATTTTAAGGTATACTATTAAATACTTTTTAACGTTATATCCTACATATATTATCAAGTGCCATAGTTAAAAAATAATAACATTTCTATTTAAATCATGTATTAATTTCTGAAAAATAAACTCATTATTTTGCCTCATTATACAAGAATCGACTTGCAAAATGAAAGCTAAAATATTATGACATGTAGATTTTTTTATACTTGGAAAACTCAGTCTCAAGTTTTGACGATGATATTTTTATCAACGAAAACCACTGGATCTTACAACGTTAGCTTTGTTATCCTTTCGTCCCGGATGCCAAATTTTGCCCACGTCAATTCAAAAAGAGAAACATATATTTCGAATCTCCATTGGTTAGGGGTCCTAGTAAACCCATCTATATGTTAATTTATTTGTATTCGAATTCTGGACTTCTCAACTCGCTCTTACGGGACTAACTGCAAAGGAATAGTGGATGACATATGGGCAAGACTGTATTCTATTATTTTCAATAATTCTTATAACGTTTTATAAAAAAGCAAGAAAATTATAGATACATGCGTACTTAAAGCAATAATAAAACTGTATCTTATTACTAATCCTTTACAAAAGAACTTTTTTGTGGTAACGTAATAAAAGCAATTTATATTAATGAGTTCATATCCCAAGGGTAATCTTTAGAATTTTTAACCGTCATTTACTGTGGAACATTTTCAGTATGCAGCATCAGCAGAAATTGATCTAGAGCACTGCTTTATAATCAGCTGCTGAACCACTCTTTTTCAAGATAGTGAGTATAAACAGTTGGGATAGAGAAATGGCAGAGTTTAAAGTTGGCTACGACCGTCAATTCCCTCGTTTAAAGTGTTAACTGTCATTTCGTGATGGAAAGACGTAATATTTCAAATACTTAAACACATTTTAATAATGTTTCCATAATATATTTTATGATCGAGATCAATATAATTAATTATTTATTATATGCTCGCTATAAGCGAAACCCACCTTGATCATAAAATATATTAATAGCATTAAAAATGTGTTTTTTTTATTTTAAATACCTCTAAATCCGTTATCTTTATAGTGTCAAGATTGGTGACATTAAAAAATACGTAGATCGATTGAAAAAATAGTTTATTGAAGGATTAGTATTGGTCCAAACTCGTAGATATATCAACCAAATATCACGATGTTGCCAACTTGGACGAATAGCTAAGATATGTATATATCTCCCGATCTTTATCGTTACTGTTACATTTAAAATTCATATTATAGCTAGCGAACTGTGATTATTTGCTGAATTAATATAAATCAGTTTTTATAAAAAAAAAAAAAAATAATAATAAATAGCCATTGTGGGGTTATACACGTTGCCAACACTGTCCACGGGTTTGTCATGGCTGCATATTTCTTTTGGATTATACAAAGCCAAAATGAGAAATCTGTCCTTCTTGACGTCACGCTATATGTTGCTAATATTTTATTAAAAAGTCGCATAAATGATTCTTTTTGAAGTGTGAAATTCTTGTACCAATTGAAAAAAATATGTCACTAGAAAGAGCATAAACAATGTTCGGTTGCCGAGGTGTTCCATACTATTCTTTTGAATGCTTTGCTAATTTCCATTGTTAAAAAATTATTATGAATATATTCCGGCTTTGAAATAATATTTTTACGTTGACGTTCGTTCGAATTTAAGTATACCTTATCAATTTTAATGATTAATTATTAAATATATATTGTGTTGTGTAAAGTATTTGTTGATACAATATATATTCCCATTCATATATTGGACACTTTTCTTTGCGCGATTTCTGTTTTCCCTGGGTAAGGTGGTCGTGAGTGAAAGAGAAGAGTCCGGAAAGGAAAACAAGGGAGTCGGATGGTGGATTATGACGCTAAGCCCGCTGTATATTCCTTTTCCGGGCTTCTAATCCCTCTCCCGCAGTTCTCGCAGAGGAATTAACCGTAAGACGTGGACCGGAGCCGTGTAATGCCACGGAACAAAATTGAAACATGGCAACCCTGGGCATGAATAGATAAACAATAATTAAAAATGCGATCGCTGAAGTAGTTTGCGTGGAAATGAATAGTTCTGTTTATATCTGACATTCTTGTTTCTGCAAAAAGGATATTAGATATTAACGCATTTATCACTCTTCACTTTGTCACTTCTCGGTGTAACGCCGTTATAATTTAATTAATACAAACACGGTTTTAGTACTATTTCCACAGTGTAATATTTTTATAATCATACCTGTTATAATTATTGTGATACTTTTATATATTGTGGTACTGTTATTATAATATGTGCTAATCATCACGAGGATTAGCATTATCAACTGATCAGTTGATAAATTTTCGTGATGCACATAAGAGCTCTTCAAGTTGCATTAATCATCTATGTATTTATTCATATATTGTATTACTTTAACATCTCGCTGCCGACAGACTTTAGTCGCTGCAGAGCTGAGCAACCAACAGTGAATGCGGTTCATGTAGACTATATACCCATTTTAATTATATAATATATACATAATCACACACTATATTGACACGCAGATACAAATTCATAGAAACGAATACACACATGAACATGCAATACCTAACGAAATGAGTTGATGGATTCATTTTATGATCAGGACTAGTTTAAACTAGCTTTATAAACTGATAGATATAACACAAATAAAAACAAGCATTGTTTTTAATTTTATTCTTTCAGTTGATAATGTACACTGTGAGGAAACCGGTCCTGATGATAACATATACTGCGGAAACAGAGTTTATTATTTTTTTCTAACTTAAAATTTTACGTATATAGTTATGTGAAGACTGACAAAAAGTATTTACCAAAAATTAATTGACAATTAAAAACATTTTAGATTTGTTTTTCATGGTAGCAAATAAATTAATTCTTTTTTTAAATATATTTCGTAATATGGCCGATTTTATAACTTTGATGCAGTATAATGTGATTTTGCCAGTCTTTGATCGGTGAATTTATACATATCTCCCTAGGAAATTGTACAGAACAAGCTCTCAAAAGAATTCTTGCAATGTTGTAAACGTATAAATGCCTTAAATTCCTCATTCATTTTCCGGTATTTGAAAAAATTTCCAGAAAAACACTCGCAACAGAAAAAAAACGCGTGCAGAATGATTTATTCTGAAAATGTTTTTCCGTCGCATTAACGTAAAATTTGAATAATTACCGCGTTTTGACTGAATCGATTATATGCTTCGTTCAATAGTATAGAAACGTAACTCCGCTTGTATTGTGGCGGTTGAAGATAGAAAGAAGATTTATTGATTGAATTGGCATTCACTTGGTAGAACTCCATTATAACATAAAAAAATTGTAGAACTAAAATACATTGCTATTTTTTCACCGTGTTAGAAAGAAGATGTTTGATTTCCGATATCAAATGCCATAGAATTGGTTCAGTTCAGGAAGGTAAATTTCTTTTGCCATACTTGTCGATGATACTTGTTTACTCGATGAAAAATATATTAAGCACACAATAAATATAAAATCCTATTTTAACCAATTATTAGACACTAGCTGACCCGTCTCGCGTTGCTGCGATCTCAGAGTAAGGAAATTCAAGGAAGCTTGTTATGATAACATACAAATTGTATTGTTAATAGTAATAATATAGACTAGATTACACATCGATGTTTTGAGGGAGGGGTCAAGTGCTATTTTAGAAACCTTTGCGAAAGTGTAATTTAAGAAATTCGTAAAGTTTCATATCGATCGGATGAATGGTGCAGTAATACATAAAAGACAAACAGACACACATACATTGAGTTTTATATATAATATTATATATAGATGGAATGCGTCCCTGTATTACTATTCTATCAATTTGAGTGTCAGATTCTGCAAGTTGGTTGTATGTAAGGAAAACTATTTATCTCGTAGCAAATTATAGTGCTAAACTGAAAGCAAAGAGATAATGACTATTTTGAATCATATTTCTTCTGTACACTTAATGCTATGAAGAATTCTCTTCGATTTATCAGGAAAGAGTTTGAAAATTTTATCATTTGAGTATTACATGTATCTGAAGCTATCGTCATTTGTAAATGACAACATAAGCGGGAAAGTGCAAGGTTTGAATAAATTTAATTCTATATCAAATTAGTTTAAATTGTGATCGCTGAGAGATAACACTGATTATCCTACAGACCACACCTTTGAACGTCTAACAGCTCTTTATGTGGAGAAAATTCATTATTTAAAAATTATACATCAGTCCTATCAAACATTTACTTTTCGCTGATAAAATAAATCTTATTTACAATAAAACAAATTATTTTTTATTTAAAAAAGCAGAAGTTTTATAAGCTCGTATTAAAACAAAAAGTTACTATTGTTCACACTTTATTGTCTCAGCAGATGATTAGAAAATTTTTCCATATAATATTCTTTATAACTTATTTATTATGTTTTATTTGTATGAGAACAGTATGGACAAATTTAAACTATCTTTTAGATGTAACCGAGTTTGTTTGTCAAATTCTAAATATTAACAACATATCAATATTACATGGAAATTTTATATAAAACGCATAACTTTGATTTATCCATTGTAATAACCATGAATAAACTATAATCATCACATGAAACCCAAGATTCATTACAACAATATAATATACAAAATTTACTTCTAAGAAAGCATTAAACATACGGTTTATTCTTAGTACGGCTTATTGTAATCGAAATATCAATTTCAGAAGAATAAGTTCACTTGGTAAAAAAAGAGACTAAAAAATAGAATACTTCAACATTTTAATCTTTGTATTTTCGCTTAGTCAAAATTTTAAAGATAATTTTATACTGAATTTTTTGGTTAACTAATTTTTCTGATGCTAATTCTAACATTCGTAATTAATGTGTATAGCTTTAAAGGTGTTAACTGTCACTTATTGGTGGAGAGGCATGATATTTTAAATAATAAAAACAAATTTTTTAGCACTTATTTCTACAATATATTTTTTGATCAGGACCGGTTTCGCTCATCGCGAGCATTATCAACTGATAGAAAACAACTTACAAACAAATCTATTTATACAAAATATTTGAGTTTAAGGTAGCAGGTATATGAAACCACGGGTTCAAGAACTAAGAAACATTTTACAGGAAATCATACAATATTAATAGAAATAACCGGTCGTGATCAAAAAATATATTGTGGAAATAAGAACTAGTAATAAACACCTGAAACAAAACATCATCGAATCAATTATTTGACCTTAAAGAAATTTATTAAATATTATGCTTATTATAAAGTTCTCCATTGTAGTTTGATATAAGAGCATACAGCCAAAAAGTAAAAAAAAGGTGAGTAGTTTTGACAAACAGTTTGCGCCAATAAAAAGGATAACTAGAATATAAATGTTTATTGCTCGTTTCAAAATTTCATGGAATAAAAAAGAAAAGAAAGTTCCAGAAAGTTTCACCACCGCTTCCATAGACATACCATCTTTTGTGATACGTTTTTCACACCATTGTCCATCAACTAGTCCCGGACAATGTGGGGTTTTTTTTTCATTTTCTTATTTGATGTTTTTCTCGGAAGTCTGGCCAGTTGCGCCATAATCGTCGCGTTGATTAAATCATTTTTTGCGAAGGCTTTCTAGTCATTGTAAAAGAAAATGTGTTTTTTTCTCTCCTTTTTTGTATGGCCCGTAGGTAAACTGTGATTCGTTTTTTAGCATTGCGTGTGTGTTTTTCAATAATTTTTTGACAAAGAATAACCGGATATTTCTTATATTTATATTATTCGTTAGCTAAAAAATGGTTCTCGTAATTGCTATTAAAGATTTATTACATAAATATATACAATTAATAATACATACTTAATTTAAAAAGTTTGTGTAGCTTAAAATGCAAATATTAAAATAAATGCAGTTGTTAATATTGTTGTTATATAATTGATTGAATTGGCATTTACTTGGTAGAACTCCATTATAACACAAATAATGAATTTTGATTTGCGTATACTACGTACGTAAATTAAAGTTCTTTACAATTTAAATCCGATTAAAAATGAATTATAATAAAATAGTGTATTTTTTAATCTAGAAGTCTCACTTTAAGTTCCAAATCTAAATATACAACGCTTTGTAATCATAACAGATTTTAGAACTCAAAATTTTCGGTTTTTTTTTTGAAAAAGTAGTATAAAAAATGATATTTTGTACGTGTTTTTTTCTTTTTGAGTAATATTTCATTAATTTATATTCATATATATATTAAATAATTATTGTATTAAAGATTGTTTATCTGCTATCATTGCCGTCAGTTACTATCTTCTGGCTTTTGAGACCTAAGACGGAAAATCTTAAAAGTTTTAAAAAGTGTTTATAATCCCTTTCCGACGATTTGACTCCTAAATCTGGAAGAAGCAAGAGCAAGTTTCTTCCACTTGTTCTGTCTTAGCTACAAATTAACATTAGTTTTTGTATTAAACAATACATTTATTTTGTGTTAGTCTAGAAGAACTAATTTTAATAACGTTTTCATTTAGTGAATTTCAGTAAATGTTTTATGAATTGAAAATAGCGTCAACCTGGAAATAGCTGTATTTTCTTTGCCAAGCTTTTCTTAGAAAAGGATGTGGGTAATGTTTATAAAGCAAACGGTCATAGCTTTTTCAGGTGCAGGTCGACGATTTGTTTGACACAGTGGGAGGTTTTGTGTACTCTCAGCTTGCCTCTGCAGTAATCTCAACGCGTGCAGCTTGTTTATTTTATTGCTTAGCTTTTGAACAGTGATGGGAAAGCTTTTAGATTTTAGAAAGCTTTTAGATTTAAATACTTGACTATAAACTTTAACACGTAAAAAAATGTAATAGAACAAACCTCACTTTTTAAAAAAATTATTGTGCGATCGGTAAATGAGTTACAAATATTGATAAAAAACATTTTAGAATTGTGTGGATGATATAGTGAAAAACTTATTTTAAAAAAGCTATTCTCAGCGTCTCTTCCCAGAATAATTAAATATAATAGTGATAGACTATTAGTATCTCTGAAAATATGTTTTAAAGTGAAGTTGAGCTAGTAAAAATTCAGTTAAAAAGGCCGCAGAACTATCATAAATAATCTTCGCCGACAAAGTTTTGAATAAAATCAGTATGATACAGACAGACCTATACGATGAAAAATATATTCAGTTAAGTCCGAAAGTTTACACATATACATTATAAATTTCAGTTGATAAAATAATATTTTCATGTGAAAGCTAATTAATTTTCCTGGAAATATATAAAAGTACGTCGTGATTATATTAAAAGTAAAGCGATATTTTGATTCTTTAAAATGTGGAAAATGTAAAATTGATTGATTTTAATTAATAACAAACTTATGTTAGTTTTAATGTTTTATTATGATTATTTAACATAATATATAATGACTTAATTGTGTTTTTATTATTTAACCAACTTCATAAGCAAATAATAGTGTCTTATTAAAAAGTTAGTCTCGAATTGAAAGCTTTCAGTATTTAACAGTAGGACATCACTATCTTTGCTGAACACAGAGAAGTACTGTAAACATCTACGAGGAGGATCGGGTATTACATAGTACAAAGCATATTATTATCTGAATTGCGAAATTGAGATAATGTTCTGTTTGCACTGGAGTGACGTTCGCCAAGCTGTAAGTCTCCTCGAGATTGTTTGCAAGTAAACTTGGAGATGTTGTTTTTAAGGGCAGTTGGAAAAACAGAAACGCAGAATTCGCTTCCGCTTGATTATTATGTAAAGAGTTAATCGGAGACTTAATGTTACATCGATGAGTAGCTTGTTTGTTTTCGAAGCGATCGAATTGTTTTTTTTGTGTTCTTTGAAAGAAAAATATCTAAAAGTTTCTTTTTCATACGGTTGGTATGGATTATAGATTTTTTTATTAATTTGTTATCTAAATTTTATTTGTGTTCATTTTTGTAATATAAAAAAGCTACGTGTTTAGTTCTGTAAGAAAATTTAATGTAATTAGTGTATAGTTATTTTTGGCACCGTGCCACCGTAAGAACCATATTCACATTGTTTGGTCCAAAACTATAATATAAGAGCAATCTAAAAAATAAATACTTTTTATAGAAAAAATGATCAGCGATGATAATAAATGAGGTAATAAAAATGATTGTCTACTTCTTTAACAATATATTAAAAACATTTTAATTACTTTTAAGTTGTAAAATCGTTATTCTTGCTGGAAAAGTATTATTATTTTAAAATAATAAAAACAATATCTTTATTAATAATTATTAACTATTTCCACAATATATTTATTATAAGGACCGGTTTCGCTCAACGGAAGCATTATTATCTAAACGATTACAATGCGTGATGAACGAAATTGGTTTTGATAATAAATATATTGTAGAAAAAGTACTATTTTTTTGTTCAAAATACATATTAGTGACAATTCGAATTGACTTCCAACTAAAAAAAATATCATATTTAATTTAATACAACTTTTGTTACTAACGCCCCGGGTTTCGCCTTTCGCAATCTTCAGGCAAGAGAACTGACGTTCGCGTTCGTGCTCGAGTCAGTTCTGTTGCATCCGTTTTATATAGATATACCTTCTATCAAACATCTAGTGATGAAACATAAGAATTGATAAAGAATGCCAACTGTTTATTTTACGTCAGTTCTGTTGCATCCGTATGATAGAATGCCTGAAGATGCCGAAAGGCGAAACCCGGGACGTTAGCGACAAAAGATGTGTAATCGTACACAATTATATTAATTCAAATTTGATATTGAAATTTCATCAAACACCTTCAGTCGATATCATAAATTATAAAAAAAAAAAAAATATGCTTTTTTTCAAGATTAACTAGAAGAGAAAAAAATATTGCGCCAATGTCCCGGATCTCAAATTTACATTGAAAATGTCTGTAATACATATTGACCTTTCGTGAATTATTTCCCTTACATGTGTGTGTAATTGACGTTGATTTTATACTCTAAATTGCCGATTTGATCTTACCCTTTCTTAATTATACCAAAATTTTGAGTACACCAATATTCTCACGGTGTTTCAAGGTCCAATCACAGTTGATCGAATCGATTCCGAAATTAACGTAATAATATAATATAAGTGAACGGTTATGTAAATACTCTGTTTCAAGAGTTGTCGATTCGTCTGATAGAGTCCATTAATTTTCGTGAGATCTGTGTCAAGTTCGCACGACGTTTTAGCGTGTTGCGGGTGGTCTGGTTGGGTCCAATCCATTCGGTCGCGGGACTCGAATCAATTAATTTCGATCAGTTTATTGAATCGCGATTTGGCACGGCGGATTTATAGCGTTCGTGCTTAAATGACAATGATCTAACATGACTTAGAGCAAATTGCGGAAAATCTAAGCGCAAATAATTGAACTATTGACGTGGATTAATTAAATTTAGGAATATCATTATTTTTTGAATTGCTACAATTTCCGCATGTTTTTTTCCACAAATGACCCGGGTTTCGTCTTTCGGCATCTTCAGGCATTCTATCACACGGATGTAACAGAACTGACATAAAATAAACAGTTATCATCGTCTACATACCAAAGTTATTAATTACAGTAAAACACTTACCCCAAGGCAGGCAATAAATTGCTGCCAAAACAAATTGAATAATATGAATCTAATAATAATTAACTCAATTACCTGTGATAATTTTTCATTAACGATCTTGTAAATGAGTCATTCTTGAAACGGTTTTTCAGCAAATATTAATCAACATTAAAATATAAAAGGTATTTTTTTTTACTTTTATATATAGAGATACCTACTATCAAACATCTATTGATGAAATATAAGAATTGATATATAATGCAAACTGTTTATTTTACGTTAGTTCTGTGGCATCTGAAGATGCCGAAAGGTGAATCCCGGATCGTTAGTGACAAATCATGTGGAATCGTACAGAGTTGTAACAATTCAAATTTGATATTGAGATTCCATCAAGCACCGTCAGTCGATATCATAAATAATAACATTCTTTTTTTTTATTTCACCAATAGTTTATAAAATTTCTCATGCCTATATCTCAGTATTTCTAATATTCAAAATGACAAGCATTCTAGAATAGAATAACGCTGGTCTCATTATACAGCGTTGTACAATAGAATGCTGGCTGTGTGATCTATATATTACACATCAAACAATACTGGAAATATTTTGAATTTTTTTTATCTGAGAATTTAATACAACTAAAATATTCTACGCAGTACGGTGGAAAATAAAGTTTTAAAAACACACTAATCGAGACACTGCTAAGTAAATAATTTGAGTTGGATACATGCTGTTGCTAATTCATGAAGGTTTTTAATCACTTGAAACAAATGAAGGGACAAAAAATATTTACTTTTATCACTTTTCCCAACACACAGAAGCACGGAACCAAAAGCGTAACAATGAGCTATTTTGGACAACAAAAAAAAACGATTTATTGTTACATATATCGCTTACATAAGTCGATATTTTTTACATCCATACAAATTGTACAGTATTTTTTTGACCAGATAAATTAAAAAAATTAAATTTTATACAACTTTCCCATGTAATAAATTATTATTTTGTTATATTGATATTTTTCATCTTTGAGGTGTTAGCCGTCACTTCTTGATGAAAAGACATGATATTTTAAATAATAAAAACACGTTTTTAGTACATATTTCCACAGTATATTTTTTGATCATGACCGGTTTCGCTCATCGCGAGCATCATCAGTTGATAATAGCCAAACCGATAACAGCAAAACCGGTCCTGATCAAAAAATATACTGTGGAAATAAGTATTAAAAGAATGTGTTTTTATTATTTAACATATTAATATTTATAGAATGTTTTTTTTTTACTATTAACACAACGCCGACTCTGTCAAAGAAACTTTATAAATTTGTTTTCAGTAAACATGTATTTTCTTTTTCTACCTTCCAATTTACTATTCTGTAAAGAAATGTTTATTTTATAGATCCTTTTATACTATACTATATAGTAAAATTAGTTTTACGGGAAAGAACTAAGCTGCCAATATAAAACAGCTAAAAACACGACAGTAAAAGCTCCCATCCTTCGGCTTTATTGTAATAATCTAGTGATTCGGCTCGAATTCAAATGTGGAATCGATTTTGCAAGCTTTTCAGGGCTATCAAACAACCATAGCGGCTTTGCCGATCATATTATAAATTACAATCGACCTGTTTACCTAGAGCCTCACTTCGATGCCTGAATATTTTATCATTACGTAACCGGCTAGGCTCTCCGTGCGAAACTTTTTTCTTTTTTACCCGACTTACATTTTGCGGAAATGATTTTTGAAATTTAAATTTTTCGAAAACGGGGCCTTTCTTTATTTATGTGGTCGGGTGAAGTACAAATTTTTAGTGAAAAAAACTCGGCATCTGTAATCTGCGCATAACTAATTGAAGAAGAAATTTAGACTCGATTAATGTTGAATTATTTAGCATTTTAAACTGTTTTTTGTTCGATAATATTTCTTTAACCGGACCATATCTTTTTTAAAGTAAATGTTCAAATATGGTGATATATTTTTGACGATACCAACACTTTAACGATAAGAAAATGCCACCACAAAGACAATAATGAAATAATATAAAAAATAATATTATAGCTAATCTCTTTTTTAACACGATGAAAAAATAACAATGTATTTTAATTCCACAAAACTTATAAGGTATTTGTGTTGAGAACTAGTTCTGATGAGGATGTAACCCGAAATAGTTAACAACTATAAAACTTATAATTTCTGTAAAATTAATATACATTGCTATTTTTTCACCGAGTTATGGTGGAGATCTACCATTTAAATGCCAATTTTTGTCGAAGGTGCTTGATGGAATTTCAATATCAAATTTGAATTGTTAAAACTTTGTACGATTCCATATGTTTTGTCATTAAAGACCCAGGACCTGAAACTTACAGTTCTGTTGCATACGTGTGATAGAATGCCTAAAGATGCCGAAAGGTGAAACCCGGGTCGTTAATGACAAAACATGTGGAATCGTACAAAGTTCCAACAGTTCCAATTTAATCTAGTTTTAATGATTTAATATGTATAGATGGTAAAATCTAAATCAAATGAAAGAGAGTCCAAAAAACGACTCACGTTTTAGATGTCAAATATATTTTCAATTTCCATAACTTATAATCATTTTCACTAAAATTTGAAATAACATATCAGTAAATATTTTTATAAAGCAGTCTTATAATCATTAAGGCCAACGACATAAGTATATTTCTAAAGTGCAAAATGTAAAATTCCAACCAAATTGAAATTTACCATGAAAGCTTATTTTTAAGCCTTTAAAGCTTACACCCTAAGAGTCTATAATGCTATAATTTAACATTGGAATTATTTTTAGGGATGATTTATTTATTGCTTGTAAAATAATTTTGACAATAATAACTTCTTATATTATAAAGTGAAACTGTATGAATATTGAAGCACACAATTAAGTTACATTATATTATTTTTAAGAAAATCTACGACGTATTGTGAAATATAACTATATTTTTTCTAATTTTTTTTTTTATAATCGTATAATACAATTTGAAGATTTTCTGATAAGAATTGACAGTCAACGTAACAAAAGGGCAGTCAAGCGTATAGATTCTTGATTCTTTTGTTTTGAATAAATACTGCCATCTTTTCAAATAACATCTACAACCCTGCAATCTATCAAACCGATCGATGTTTCCATTAGATGTATTATCCACAATACGGCGATGAAAGCGATCATTTATCTTGGGCGAACCCTCGTTGCGTATGTGTATAATGTATGGAAAGATACCGCAGGAGTCTGTAAGAAAAACGCTATCCAATCCAATTGATTTCGATGGCGTGTTGGACAATACACCATTTATAAGCGTTCGCGGTTCGTTCTCGATTTTTCATTACGTCACGGTAGAGTTGAGTCGATACGCGGACAATTTGTCGCAGCAATAACGTGACATATGTATTGTATATAAAATGTTTTTGCACGTGATACAAGAACAATAAAAAACATTTTATTTTGACCACATTATTGTATTTCATTCAGCGATTCATGCATTCTTTCAAATTCATGCAAATTTTAATTGTTACAAGTTTGTACGATTCCGCATATTTTGTCACTAACGACCCGGGTTTCGCCTTTCGGCATCTTCAGACATTCTATCAAACGGAAAGGGGAAACCCGGAACGTTAGTGACAAAACATGTGGAATTGTACAAAGTTGTTACAATTCAAATTTTATCAGTTAAGGCTTTGTCTTGAGTGATTTTTTTGCTTTGAATTAATTTCTAGCGCCTTTCAATTTTTTTAAATTGTATTTACCATATGAAAATCTTGATCTTGAAACCGATCACGATGAAAATATTCGAGCATCACCTGTTGTATATGGTGATTGTAATATGTAAATAAAAATACTCTTTGAAATGAGCGCTTATTGTGTTCACCAAATTGTCTTTTGAACATAGTTTTTAATTTTGTGGTTAATCCCTTTGGCGCGTCCGTTCTGTTGGATCCTTGTGATAGAGTGCATGAAGATATCTCAAGACATAGCCCTGTTCGTTACAAAACATGTGGAATCACACAATGCTTTAACAAATCAAAATTTATCTGTGAACAAAAAACCTAGCCTCAAAACTCTTCTAGAGTGACTTGATGTACAATTTTTATTTTATGTATATTTTTTCAAAATTGTTAATCGGACGAATTGTTGGCACTGCACGTGAAAGCTTCGCCTTGAACTCTTCGTCTTATTATAAATGAATGAATATATTTTTATATTTTTACGAATACGTAAGGTATTCATTCTCTCTGAGCAATTGAATACAAATTTTTTTACTATTGTTTTTATAATCGTAAATAAAACACTATGGTTGATAAATCAACAGTATGTAAGATTTTCTTACCGAAAACCATAGATATTTTAAAATTTGTTTATCTTAAGCACAAAAGAATTGTCATCACATTTAGTTTGACTCTATTTTGAATTTATTATTTAAGAGCTAGAAATATTTTACACTAGGTGGCAGTACAACAAAATCGAAAAAAGCTCACGCTCGTTTTGTAATTTTTTATGATGAATAACGTCTATGCTTTGAAAGAAATGCTTGATCATAACAAATCCATCAAAAAAATGTTCAATGAAACGATTTTACAGTGCTAGTGAGCTGACCTGGTTTATTCAATCAATTTTCCCGTGCTATATTCAATATGCGAAAAGATTTATTTAGCATCAAAATTTAAAAAAAAAAAGAAAAAAAGCGAACCTCGACTATAAGGCTATGCAAAAACTCAATGCTAACTGGAACAAAAGATTTTTTACTAGATTAAAGGACCGAATAATTTTTATGATTCTACTTTCTTTGTGAATACTTTCATGATTCTTTTAATTCAATGATTGAACAATGTATCACGGTGAAGAACTAGTTTTATGCTTCATAAATTTAGTACAACAAAAATACATTATTATTTTTCACCGTGTTATAATGAAGTTCTACCATTTTTTTAAGTATTAAAAATACATCTTTAGTGTTTATTTCCACAATAAAAATTATGACCAAGATCGGTTTCGTTCATCGCGAGCATTGTCAAATCAGTTGATTATGCTCACAATGAGCGAAATCGCTTCTGATCAAATAACATATTGTGGAAATAAGTACTTAAAAATGTGTTTTTATTACTTAAAATATCATGCCTTTCCATCAAGGAGTGATAGTTAACACATTAAAAAGAGTTCTACTAAGTAAATGCCAATTGAATCAATAAACAATGTCTTTGACTTTATTTCTGAAAATAATGGTTATAAAACTACGTATATAGAAATTCGAAGTGTATATGTATAAACATATGTTTGACTTTTCTCCTTTCTGCGCTGTAGCGAAACATGGTCTACGCGTTTACGAGTGACGGAAGTCACTGGTCGACAGCTTCAGCGCCGGAAACATGAGGAAATAGAGGACAACTGGAGATAACCGGAAGTAGTGGTGCGATAAACACCAATTTAAATTGTGATATTGTAGGATGCTTGATGCTTTATTGTGCGTTGTCTTATCTTTGCCACACAGAAATACCCTCATACACGTATTATACTTTAAGGTTTTAATGATTTAAATGAAAAAAAACCGCGCAACTGGTTGAATTAATGAATTTGAAATAGGAGGCCTACGGATTCCGCACGTTATTGGAGACTAAGTGTTTTACAAAGAAATAAAAACTTTTATAAAAAAATAGAAAAATTCCTTTTCAAGCCTCAATTATTCTCGCATCTGATGTTGTACATTCCACTGTCGATATTTTTTTTAAATCGCTTAGATTTTTTTACTTGTATAGATACTTATTTATGATATCGACTGAAGGTGCTTGGTGGAATTTAAATATCAAATTTGAATTGTCGATACTTTGTACGATTCCACACGTCAGTCCTGTTGCATCCGTGTGATAGAATGCCTAAAGATGCCGAAAGACGAAATCACGTTCGTTAGTGATAAAACTGTGCTGTTTGAACAGTAATTATAAAACAAATTATTTTTGAATTTTGTTTTATAATATAATATGTTCACAAACGCTTATATACATATATATATATATATAAAAAATGGCTTTCTTAGATGAACTAGTTTGACTTCTCTTATTTGTATGAACAAAAATGTTGAAACCTTAAAAAAAGTATTCGTATCGAAGTTTGATTGTACTAGCGCAACTCTTCGTGCCGCTTTCTTGTTTTTATGTTGAATAAATCGATACACAATCTTTTATTTCTGGTTTTATATGTGTACAAGTTTATTTGTGTAAATACAGTGACAGTTGAATTTTTAGTGTATATTACACGTGAAAGATAGGATATATACACTGTGTATATTGCAGTCATCAAATTAAGTCACTCTTATTACAATTTCTAAAAGGTAATAGACTAATATTATTGTGTTCATTTCAATCAAACAGTATCTTGGCGCTATAAGTTAGTGCTACGATTGTTGAACGGGTCAAAACACTTTGCAAAAAATATAAATTATATTCGCGTCTAAAAATAATTCGTGAAAAATCCCTATCGATTGATTTACGATGTTCAGCGTTCAAATTATTACACTATATTTCGTAACCAGCTCTTTTAAATATTATTTCCTCTACGAATTTTTAAAAGACGTTTTAGCGAAAACAGGCTGTCAGCAGGCCAGGCTACCTTCGCCTCAAAATGATGTAGTCCTTTGCTTTCGGCGAGCTTAAAGCCATAAATCTACAGCCTTTTAAAAGAAAATTCCACCCGCTTTTCATATGATTTATGAAATAGGAAATCTTGCTCGCTACCTTTCTGTTATGGTGTCTGTGTTTCAGTTCCGGTGTCAATGTGTGCGTGTTGTTATTTACCTGTGTGGGTTCAATCGGAATGTAATGAATGAATGTTTTATGAATATTTATGTCTCAATCGCTAAGACGGCAGATTAAAGTCTATACTTAAAAATATAAGCGTTTGCTAAAATTTATGATTTTTTTAACTGTATTTTATGTAGCTCAACATGAAATAAGTTAAGTTCAGGCTTAAGTCCAGATTGAAATTTTTAAATTTAAAATTTGAGTTATTGATTAGTATGGATGTTTGTTAGTTGGAAGTCGTTATTGACTCGAAGTTATCGCGCCAAGTTTATCTTGTATAATATTTATACGGCTAGTTTTTGTCAACTTACAACTATTGTGATGTTTCACAAAAAGAATGTGTGCTTCAAATTAAAGAATGAAAAATATTTTTGAGTTATACTGAACTTAACATTTATTGCACATACTATGGTTGATATTCAAATGTGATTATGTGTGAGAGTAATATGCCTCGTTTGCAGTGGCGGATTATTCCGTAAGTGCAATGACGGTCACAAAAAATTCTTTTGTAAAATAAATTAATGAGAATTTATTTCTAGAATTATGTTTTCATTGAAGGGTTTTGACATAGAAAATAAAATATAGGAACTAAACGGGAAAAAATACAACACATAAAATTTCACTTAAGTGTACTGTTTTAAATTGTGCATGAGGCTTTCCATGTGTTTGTCACAATTTAACTGCAGTTCTGCTTTTCTGTTTTTATTTTAATAAAACTGCATTTGCATAAACGATCGCTTTTTAAAATTTTCCTTAGCGTCTGGTATATATTATATAATAAAACGACACCGCTCGGCCATATCTGGCATAATTAATTAAGAAAGACTCCACAACGGGAACAATCCGGAGCATCCTGGAGCACTAAATGGGCGGTCTCAATAACAAATTACCCTCGTAAAGGAAACGAGCCGCATTAAACATAAGCGGCGTCATTTTTACGCGCGGCAATGAATATTCCTGCAGACGGCTCTGCAAAGTTTTGACGCGGAAAATAAACTGGCAGAAATGAATTGCCCGTCCGATTGCAGTGTGTATGTTCAGAAATGCGCTTGCATTTAAAGATGCGCACCTGTATTGCATCGGACGTGAATAGTGAATGCAACTTGATTAATGTCTTATTTTTTAGATAATACGAGTTATTGCATGAGTCAGGCAATTGTATTTAAAGATAAATGATTCTTATACTATTATACATTTTTGAATTGTTACAACTTTGTATGATTCCACATGTTTTGTCACTAACGACCCGGGTTTCGCCTTTCCCCATCTTCAGGCATTCTATCACACGGATGCAACATCATCATTACATTGATATTGTTAAATTTGTTAAATTTACTGCTTTCCGAGGGGTAAGTGTTTTCCTGTAATTAATAACTTAAGTATATATACGATGCTAACTGTTTATTTTCCGTCAGTTCTGTTGCATCTGTGTGATAGAATGCCCGAAGATGCTGAAAGGCGAAACCCGGGTAGTTAGTGACAAAACATGTGGAATCGTACAAAGTTGTAACAATTCAAATTTGGTATTGAAATTCCATCAAGCACCTTTAGTCGATATCATAAATTATATTTATTATACATTTATCAAATATCTACTAAAAGTCAGTATGAATACGAAAAAATCAATGGTGACTTTTTTTTTACAAAATACAAACCAGATAACATAACGTGATGATACTACCTAAAAAATCATATAAGTAACTGAATGCTTTAAATACCGTAGACGGCGTATGAAATCAATCGATGATTCAAAAACACGGGAACGAAAAGTATTCCAATTTATAGTTTTTTTTTTACTTAAACTGAAAAATATTTTACACAGTTTTTATCAACAAAGTTGTTTTTGTCTTAAGCCAACTTTCACTTCATTTATCTTTGCAATAAATCATTTACTTGGACTTAAACAAATGGCTAAATTAACCTTCGCTCGAAAAAAATTCAGACATTTTTTTCGATTATTTTCTTAAAGGTATATAATATATTTTAATAAGTTTGAAATAAATATTTCTTATTGCTATTAAAAACGCTTCACGTTGTGAAATATAACTTTTTTCATCTTATTTGAATCCAATGATTATTTACGAAGACATTTCTCTTTTTGTCAGCTTATGAGTATGAAATATATACTTTTTCAAATTAGTGATTAATCAGTCTCTCCCGAGTTTAATTAAAGAGTTAATCTGTTATAATTATTTGATGACATTGAGGCCTTTTTTTTTTAATGGGATAATGTTTGGACAAGAAAGAAAAAAATCATAAATGATTTATGTCCACAAATGATAAATCGAATCAATATTTGACAATTTTGCAATTGACTGGGCAAAATCTATGCGCAGACGAATAATATACGGCGCCAATATGATAAATAATTTTAGTACAATTTTACATATATGATATAGAGCTTATAACATATGTCAATAAATTAAGCGACTTTGATTTTATTAAAAAAAATCATATCTTTAAAATACAAACATTTTTTGATTAACCGGTGCATGGTGGATATTGAAACATCCATTGTTAATAGCATCATAAAATAGGACGACGGTTCGTCGACGAGACTGAATAGTTTCTCGAAAAATATTCCTTGTAGCCATTTTACACTCAAATAGTAACTGGTTCTGTATAAAGACTGTAAAACACGATGAAAGTTTTGAATGAAACCTTGACCAAAAGTTTTATTAAGTAACTGCAAATAAATTCCAAGGTATCATCCACCTTATCGCGTCCACGGCAAATGTGCATGTTCACCGTTTCGTTGTTTTTGGTGGATTTTTTAGCGATTTAGTGTTATAGGTTCCAGGTAGGGTCGCGGCGGAAGTCATTCAAGCCTTATTTATGTGGGAGTTCCAGGAAACAGTCCCATAAAAAGCCGTAGACTTATCGCCGATAAACAAGTTCTGATTAACTCCTTACGTAAACACAGTGGCGTTTACGCAATTGGTATTTTATGTAGAGGGTAAAAATCAGTTTGGTACATATAATTATCCAATGTCTTTATCCGTGCAAGTTTAAAGTAACGATATATATATTATGTGTGAACTTTCCGTTCAACTTAAATAAGTGTCATGCAAGATTTTGATGTAAATAAGCAAATACATCCTTATTTTTCTCAAAGCACTACCCATTCAAGCAGTTAAATTCTTTACTTTCAGGCATTAACGCATTGAAGGTTGTTTTTTTTTCATATTCACAAAGCTTCACAGTATTCTTTTGTGAAAATCTTGTAGCGTTATGACAGCGCTTCTGTTCTCATACGTTGTTAAAAAGCTTGTTGAAAAGCTCTACTACGAAAAATACCCATATAGTCATAAACAAACGCACCGTAGACCCGGTGCGTTTACATTTCTTAAAAGCAGCACAACTGAGGCGATTTTAGCAAAGTTTGTACATGTATAGTCGAGGATTTTAAGCGTTCGGGGAATATCTACAATTTTGGTGTTGTCGGGTTGGGCTTATTGAAGTGGTAAGTGAGAAGAAGGAGGCTTAACAAGCCGTGGAAATTATCTCGCCAAACCTTTTGAATATGGTCCACGCTAGATTCTGCCACCCCACTGAAATCACGAACAGGCCCAAAAGTCGATGGTTATTTCATATAACTTTCATGATTTTTAATATTTGTTTTGTATCTCATCAACTGTTTTATTTTCTGTTATAAGATTCGTCGCTTATAAAGTTGCATTTATTATACTTTGTCTATCAATTACTTAATGCTACTCACCGCTGCTGTCACATTAGTACACGGTAATATAACAATTTTATTTGTTTACTCTTTATTTTTTTAGTAACATTCAATATTAAATAAAAAATATTATTTGCTGATAGAACCGTTAAAAATTGTTGTAAAAAATCTTAGGGCTATAAACTATTGCAAAAAAAACGTTTTTTTTAATATAGTAAAAAAATAATTCGGTCTAGATCAGTGGTTCTCATGTGTGGCCACCAGAGGATTTTGCTGCGGCAACTAACAGTTTTATAGTAAATATTAATATTTGAAAATGTGTTTTTACAAATGAATTTGTAAAATTATTATTATTTTAAAATTTATTGAACAAACCTGAATTATCGAGCATTTAGTCGAGTTTAAGTAAACGACTGTTTTTATGATAAAATTTTGGTTGAAGTTATACGTTGACCATGAATCAAATCAATTTTAAGAATTAACAACAATTGCTTTATTAATTTTGTCGATTTTGCCTACAACTGTTTTTTGTGAAAGATCATTCAGTGTAATGTACTATATAAAAAATAAATTTAAAAACTATTTTTATCACATTTTGTGCGGCTACGAGACATTTCCATATGACACCTGATGTTTATAATGCGGCCACAGTGAAATTTCATGTGAGATCCACTGGTTTAGATGGGTATTATGTTGAAAATAGCTCAATAAACAGCCAGGAAGGATTTTCAATGTGCAAAGTGAAATTATTTTTTACGGTTATAGTAAAAATGGCAACACTAACGACGTGACGACCACTAAATTCATTCCGACTGGAACAATAAATAAAACGATAACCCTTAAAGTCCGGCACACTCAATGAAATCTCGCAACCGAGCTAGATTAATGGGTCAATCAAATAACCCCAAGTCTATTCACTTAGATGCTTATTATTTCCAGGTGTTAGTATCGCCTGGTGCGGTAGTTAAACTAGGCAAGCACTAAATTACCCCACCCAGTCGTAAACTTTCCCCAGCTGTCCCACTTTTGCGTTTTTGGGGTGTGAATAGGGATTGCAATATCGTACGAAAAATCAATACCGGAATGATAAATATTAATACCGGTATTACTGAAAAATAGCAAACAACTAACAATAAATCTACACAGGCTATGAATTCCGAACAGATGAATCGATAGGTACGTCTAAAATTTATATCAAACATAAATGTATATATTTTGCTTTTACGGTGTTAACTGTTACTTTTTGATGGAAAGACATGAAATTTTAAACAATAAAAAACACATTTTTAGTACTTATTTCCACAATATATTTTTTTGATCAGAACAACGCGAGCATTATCAACTGATAGAAATACAATTAAAACAAGTCAATTTGTACAAAATATTTTAGATAAAGGTAGCAGGTATACAAAATACATCGATTTAAGAACTAAGAAACAATTTATAAGAAATTATACAATATTAATACAAATAATATAAATTAATTTAAAAATCAAATGTTAATCACTTATTGATAATTTTCAAACAAAATTAAGATAAATCATTAATTCATTAATTGACATGTTCCTAAATATTTATTAAAATTTTCAAACGAAATAATAATTATCATCTTTAAAGTAACACGGTGAAAAAATAGCAATGTATTTTAGTTCTACAAAATTATTTTTAAAAAATATAGTTGATAGCTATTTCGGCTCACGCCATCGTCAGAACTATACTTAAACTAACATTTGCTTATCTATATATAGCTGTGCAGAAAAGGCACACAACACATCCTCTCTCCAGTTCCAACGGCCTAGCTTATTACTTTAACACAATGACACAAAATTTTCAAAATTTAAAATGAAACAATAGGTGTCTATGACAATAAGATTATATGTGGGACGGAAGTGATCCTTCTGGAAGTAAATCAGACCACCCCTTTGTGCAACGGCTGGACAAGTGGCGATACTATTATGTTAGTTTGGTCGTTAAGAATCCTTTGTGATAATTGGTGTCTATTGATTTCTAGCTGTTCTCAAGCCGTCATTCTCCGACCCTTACTACAAAGATGCAAACATTTAGGGGCTGAGTGTGAATTTATATTATGTGATTCATTAATAACGTGATTAGCGAATGGTGAATCTGTTTTTTTATTGTTGAATGATCTTACATGTTCCTTAGCTTGAGTAGATATATATATAGATATATATATTTCATATATATATCAGTTGATAATGCACTCGATGAGTATAACCGGTCGTTATCAAAAAATATGCTGTATAAAAAATGAGTTCTTATTATTTAAAGTATATATTAATTTTGTTAATATTTTAATTTTTTTAATTGAAAATACAATATAAATACCTAATTATCAATCTTCGCATCAAAACTTGTTGTAAAAAGTGACATCTCTAATCTAACGTGTGCAGTACAAACGGATATTTTATAAATCTAATCAAATTAATTTTATTTAATAATATTTTTAATGCAACAGTTCGGTATTGAAATCCCGTAATCCTGTTTCCGGTAATACCGTTATTGCGAACCCTAGGTGTGAATGTCTTTGCTTACGAATTCACCTGATGTATTTAGCCTTTCTAACGGCGAATACAGCCCCCGTTGTCCCAATTTTGTCGAATTTACATTATAGTGAAAGGTTTTTTTTACTGTCATAGGTGTGGCATTTTAGCACGTATATAGCAATATTAACAAAACAGAATACTAAAACTTTTGTTTATTTTGTTTGCGTTGTTTCATAACACTGTCGTATGCTAAGTGATGATAATACATTATGCCTAGAGCAGTGGTCGCAAAATTTTCCGATCTCACGGACCACTATAAGCAAAATCATGAACACGGTAAAAAAAATAAAGTCTCCGCTTCATTTTACTCTATTTAAAAGACTTCCGGTACTAAATATACCAAATTAATGAGTCGAGTTGAGTTTTATAAAATAGTGATATCGACTGAAGGAGCTTGATAGAATTTCAATATCAAATTTGAATTGCTACAACTTTGTACGATTCCGCTTGTTTTGTCACTAACGACCCACGTTTCGCCTTTCGGCATCTTCAGGCATTCTAACACACGGACACAACGTATGAATAACTTAACATATCGTTAGTTCTGTTGCATCCTTGTGATAGAATGCCTGAAGATACCGAAAGGCGAAACCCGGGTCGTAATAGACAAAATATGTGGAATCCCACGTAATTAAAAAATTCAAATTTGAAGAATTTTTTGTTTTTTTTTTCAACTGAAACTGATATTATGCAAGCCAAATCGTGTTTTATCACGGTATAACTAAATAATTTAATTTCCACCCACCGAATTTCAGTTACTTAATTTAGTAACTGGTAAGCGGACATTTCAAATTAAGCATACAAACGAAAATCATTAATGTGTTAACCTGCCACTCCTTGGTGATTTTTTTTATGTACAAGAATAATTATTATGTATACTTAGTAATGTATCCACAATTTTATATTTTTAAATCAGGACTGGCATCGCTTATCGCGAGTTCAGTTTATATTGCTCGCGATGAGAAAAAAATATTATTCAACAAATAAAAATTATACTGAAATACATTTCGAAGAAATCAACTCACAAGAAACGGGTGTATTTTTTAATATTTGCCGCAAAAACACAGTTTTTGTAGCATTTTTTATCTTGGTCATTTTCGAGCTCAAAGAACGTATGCTTAAAAACTCTTTCATAATCCGACGAGCTCATTCATCAAGATAAAATTAAGCGGAAAAGAAAATTAACGAGTTTCTTTCTACCCGGAAAAAAGGGAAAGTCCCTTTCTATCGTCCGTTTTTGTGCGAGGGGAAGTTTTGTAATCTCCCCCTGCCGCCCATTCGAGAAAGACGTCACGTGGTCTGCGGGTCACGTGACAGCAACCCGTGCTATCTATGTATCCCCTTATCAGCCAAAATGAGATCTACGTGTGTTTGTTACGTTGTCATGTTTGAAAGCTTACTACGAAAGCGATATGAGTTACGTAATGGCAATTTGTTTTTCGTGAAAACTTTTTCGATGATAAATAAAAAAACAATAATGAAATTATGCTTAGGATCGAAAATTAGCCTTACATAACTTTCCAATGTTTGCTTCTCATGAAAATATTCAAGAACACTCTAAAGTGTAATTATAAAGTTGTTGATATATTATATATATATCTATACAAGTTTAATACTAAATTAATGGAACGTTGAAATCTTTGACGCGCTGCCGTTATAGTTCAAACTTCCTTCATCTCTTATATATTGATTCATCTAGTGCATTTTCCTTCCATCGTCGATGTAGAATTAAGTAATCTACAGTGAATTCGGTTCACGTGACTACTATAAGCATTATATTTGAATAATCCTCTACATATTACATTCACACGCGTACAAATTTCAGTCAGGGAAGTCCCAGTAACTTCTGAAACACAAAAAAACAAAATCAATTTAAATAGATTTATAATATGTATATAACAATGACGGAAATAAGAATGTTGTTGGATTATTACATAAGTTTTGATGATTTTTGTAATTTGAAAAGAATGTTTATTTTAAAACGGATGAATTTCAAATATATGTAGATAATTCGCTGCCTTTTTGGGCTAAAAACTAAATGGTTCGTGAATTAAATTTTAAACAATTTTCATGTGTTACCAATATACCTAGCTTATCCAGTTGATAGTGATTGAAATGAGTATAACCGCTCCTAATAGTATTGAAAAATATGTATTTATTATTTTTTAAAAAATACTTCACTATACATTTATATTTGTATCCCGAATTGTGGCAGTGTTATTCGTGTTTAAATTTGATAACACATGTTTCATATATACTTTTTAAAAATTTATAAATAAGTTACAAAAGTTGTGGGTGTACATAATAAAGAAAGTTGTGTACATTGATTATTATGTAATACTTATACATATATATTAATAAATATATATATATTTCATGTCAAGGAATCTCAGTCTGCGTAACGTAGTGAGAGAGATTAGTTAACCACAAGTCCTGTTTTAACCATATCTTTATTTTCTCATTTTTAAAAAATAGAGAATATATGAATCAAATTACTTTTATTAAAAAACTTATGTTTAATACTTTCACAAAGTCTATACATCTGCACATTCGTAGTGAACATGGAAAAAAAAATATTTCACCATTTATTACAGTAAAGCACAGAGTAAATTGTTGATTAAATTATGATTGTACGTCACTTGGATAATACATACAGATCTATTAATAAATGAACGTCAGATTACGTACATCATTATCAGTATAAATAAATACGTTAAATGAGCTTTGGCGTAGCAGATGATAATGTTTAACTAATCACGATAATCAGTAACACCGCCATCTAGTAGAATTGATCCGATATTAATTAGAGAGCTTTTAATCAACGAGCAACATCAACGCTGAAAAAGCTCTACTTACACGCGTATATTTTTAATCCTCTGATTAAGATAATGCTGATTTATAACACGGTGTTAATCCGTTTCATTTTAGACATAGTTACCTAATCTCTCTATATATCGTTGAATGCTCTATAAAAAAATTCGCTAATAAGCTAATAATATGATATGATTGAGGACTTTTTTGTATTAATCTATATATAGAAAAATACAGATATTAATTTTATATATTGTATCACCATGGCGATATAGTATGGTTTTAAATTTACAAATTTGACTCATAGTGACGAAAACGTAAACGCCAGAATGAAATGCTTAGAATCTAACATAGTACACCCAGTCCTTTTCTATGCGATTTTTTTTTACAGAAGAATAAGTGACTTAGCTAAATAAAATTACTAAATCTGATTAAGAATCTAGGAACAACAGCATTTCATCAAACGAGTAAGAGGAAAATTCGAAGCGTTTTTTCAAAAAATCGCGAATTATTATATTTGCAAACCAGCGGTGAAAGCAGTGAATTACTCCTATGGGTAAATACAATTATGTACATATGTGTCTGTATCTCATTGTATTTTTATAATCAATTCAATGTAATCAAAGGAATTAAATGTTTTATGCATGTTTTTTCATATATTTTTTTTACGCGATATCAATCGATCAAATTATATGAAATTATTTGATCATTTTTTTACCCGATTTTTTTATACGCTTCATTTTCTGGAATCAATCTATCACGTAAAAAAAATATTGGGTGGTTATAGTATTAAAAAAATGTTTTCATCTTCCTGTAAAATTTCTGTTTAAAATATCAGTGAGTGTTTATTGATCAAAATTTTCCATGTTTTCGAAATCAACTAATTGAGTCCATTCTCGGAATCGTGGTACCTGAATCACAATGAAAATTCACAATCAATTTGCTAAAATATTTACTACGAAAGTTTTTATGCTAGCTTTACTAATTGGATTGCCATCAATTTTGAAGTATACAATTGCAATCGACAATAAATATAAACCAAATGCGTTTCTTTTATTAAGTGTTGCAATTTTTGATTTTATTATTTTAATTGATTAGATCGGTTAGATTTTGAATGTTATTGTGATATAATATAAATCATTGTAAACACACTTATATCCTTTTCCGTATCAAATAATATTTTAATGTTAATTTACGTGACTCCATTTCCTTATAAACTTTTAAAAATATATGTGATAGATAGAAAAACGCCAACGTCCAACACGCGGCCCAATTTATTTAATTAATTATTAAGTAAATAAAATGTTTTGATAAATTTTGTGTTTTTTTTTAAATAAAAAAAGTGTCAATGTAATTATTAATTAATAAATTGTTTTGATTACGTTTGTTTTGTTTTTTTATGCGGCTCACCATTTACCGGTAATATTTTATTTGGCCCACCAAACGATTTCTGTTGGACAACGCTGGCTTAAACAATTTAATAACATTTACGAAGACTAAACTTAGAAGTGTTTCAAGATAGCATCATAATCATTGATGTCACATAGTATGGAATTTAAAAAAACGTCACTAAATTCATACATTTCTTTCGTTATCAAATAATATACAAAGCAAAAAAATCAAGGATTTGCATAACAACTCGATAATGTAAAACCAAAATTTTAATTTATATATTTGAATTCATATCGTTATTAAATGCTTAAATTATTGAAACTAATATAAAATTATTTTAAAACGAAAATAAAAGGAACAGAATTTTCCTTTAAATAAAATTCATTCACTGAAAAAATTAGGAAAATTGAAAAATAATAAATGTGATTTTCTCTTTTCTATAAGAAATAAATTGACACAAGAGCGTGACTACTCGGGTGTAGCAACTCCAAGTAAAATAATATCCGTTATGATTTTTAAATATATAATTAAATAAAAAAACAAAAAAACTTATTTAATCATCGTCTTACAAAAGGAGTGTTTTTATCACAAAATGTGTATTGTGCATTTGACATTCTTCGGACATAAAATTTGTTTGATAAGCACAATGTTACTGTAGCCAAGAACAATTCGAATACAATTTCAATTATTTTTAGGAAAGTATCCTAACAGTAATTATGTTTTTTTCTATCATTTTTGCTCGGTCAGTTTCTCTTGTATGATATTTATTTCTTTATACCTTTGTTTTATTTTAATATAAAAACTAGTCGTACAATTCTGTCACGCCGTGTTTCCGATCCATTTTATCAAAGACAGTTCTATGAGCCTTTGTACATCTCAATCCATATCTGACCTTTTAAATTGGCTCTTTAGTCTTGTTTATGTTGAACAATACATTACTTTAATCACTTAGCAATAAAATAAATTGCTATTTCGATTCCACTCACAAGCTACGTAAATATATACTCTAACAACTCTATACAGATGGATTTATTTTCCAATCTACAATATATAAACGCTCTTCCGTGTGGATATAAGTGTTAATATTTATTTAATATGTACATATACATTAATAAAGGCCTTTTTTTATATCGCTCGCAACGTAAAATTGATTAAAAAATAATAAAAAATATTTTTAAATAATAAAAACACATTTTAGTACTTATTTATACAATACATTTTATAATCAGGACCGGTTTCGTTCATCACAATCATTATCAGTTGATCAGTTGTCAATGTTCGCGATAAGCTAAATCGCTCCTGATCATAGAATATATATATGTACTAAATATGCGTTTTTATTATTTAAAATATCATGCATGTCAATAAAGAAGTGACAGCAAAAACGTCAACCGAGTTAGTTTAGACATAATCTACTTTAATACATTAAAAAGTCTGAACTTGTTCTTTTTATTGCGGAATATGTTGACACCCGAAAAATATCGTTGAACATTTTCAAAGGTCTCTTGAGTGGTATTCCAATTGGCAGGCACCAGCTTACACTTTAGAAGAACGTAAAATTAATGTCCACGACTTGAGCAAGGACATACAATTCGGGTTCGTGAGTTCTTATTTTGGCATCAAATAAGGTGAAAGAAATATTTGGCTTGGTACTTTTCTCTTCGGAATTTCAAGAAATTCAATGTGAGAGTGCGTTATTGAAAGTCAGTTTAATGAAATCATTGGCAGTATTCAAACATCGTCAGATATATTCATCTATTTAGTTAATAAATTAAATAATTAGTGTGTATGTAAAAAGTTTTAAAACTTTTGATCTTACGGTTTTTAATTAGATTCATTTTTTAACTTAATAAATTAAGAAATTATTTAACTGTCGATACATTAGGTATTAAAATATTTCTCAGAGAAGTGGAACACATTTCATGATTGTTTTATAAAAGGTACGAAATAAGCAAGTTTTTGCCATTTTTTTTTATTAATTTTCGCGTTGTAATCTATAATATAGACATTCAAAATTAGGAAAATTTGGTTTGAATGAGGGATATTTGTTGAACAATTTAAAAATATTATATAATATGTGTGTATTTTATATAATATATTCGTAACAGGATAACGATGTTGACCATTTGGTTATGTATACTGATGGCAAAGGCTATAAAAAGGCATAATATTTTAAAAAAATAATCAAATCAAGTTGTTATTTGATCTGCTACTATGAATAATAAAGAATGATTTATTGATGTTTAAATGTCACGAAAGTAAGTATGATTATTCGATTTATGCAGTGAATATGTCCTATGTCGCTTTGATATTCGAACTTTGATAATACGGCAAGCTAAGCATGATTTATATTGATGAAATATAAACCATCACAACGAAAATTCTCATGGCTATTCTGTTAACAAATGTACGCCGTAGTATAGAAACTGCTTTCCACACTCGACATAACGTGTTCCCCGGGTAGGTTATTTGTAAGTCCGTATTTTGTGCTGTACGTTTCTTCCGTGACTACAGAGCTGCGGCAATTTAGAAGAAGCACGCGCACGCGACTGCTGCCACGCCGCCAAACATGATAATATATTAGTTAACTGCCATTGTTACAAAATGACGTTGTATTTAAAAAATAAAAACTGCAACGATTCAGGAATATATGTATATTTTTTCTTTTAAACGTCCTATATCCCAACTTTTTTGTTATGCTTAAAAGTCTTGGTTTTTATTTACGATATCGATTGACTTGACTGAATGACACGATGGAATTATAATATCAAATTTGAATTTTTAAAGCTATTCAAAATTTCAAAATCTTCATCGCTGCCGATCCGATATTCGCCTATCGATATTTAAAGTAATTTTATGTTGAACTGAAATCTTCCTTGCAAGTAATAACCCAATAATATCATATTTTTGGCAGTTAGATAACAAAGCAAGGAAAATAAAACGTTACCTACCTGGGGATTTGTAGATGGACTGTGATAACGTGAAAAATTTGCATATTAATATAAAGGTCGCATACTCTATGACAATATGAATATTTTTTATCGAAATAATATTGTGTTGGCTTACAGTAGAGATATACAGTAGATCCTGAAATAATCAGATTTGACAATTTAGTTTCTGTGCGTTACGAAATTCACATTGTATTGGAGTATGTATTGTTACATAATAAATGCAAAATGAGCGCATTTCATAAAATTTAAGTCCTTCATTAAAATTAAAATTTTGTAAAACTTGTGAAAAAAAATGATATCCCTTTTAAGATGTTAACTTTCACTTCTTTTTGGAAAGGCATGATATTTTAAATAATAAAACCACTTTGTAGAACATAAATACATTGCTATTTTTTCACCGTCTTATAACAGAGTTCTACCAAGTAAATGCCAATCCAATCAATAATAAAAAAACATTTGTAGTAGTATTTCCAAAGTTTATTTATGCTCAGGGCTGGTTTCGTCAATCGCGAGTATTGTCAACTTTTACATATATGTAAAATAAATGTTTATATTTATTAAATTGTGATTCTTGAGAAGTCAGAAATATTCATCGGAAGAAGAATCTGTTTAAGAAAACAGATCAATTTTCGGAAATGAGACGATTTAGAAAACCCTGTGTTTATTGATATAGTCGATGTTACATAATAATCTATTGATTTAATTGGTAGTCACTTCGTAGAACTCCATTATAACACGGTGAAAAAAAACTCAGTAAACGTAGCTTTCAAGATCAACAACAATTTACGCAGACATCTTAAAAATAGTAAAGATAAAATTAATAAACTTGACATAAGCGGTATTTATAAAATTTCCTGTCGTTCATGTTTATCCGTTTATATCGGACAGACAGGTAGAAGTATATCCACTCGAGATAAGGAACATGTAAGATCATTCAACAGTAAAAAAACAAATTCACAATTCGCTAATCACGTTATAAAGAAATCAGATAATATAAATTCAAATTCAGCGCCTAAGTGTTTGCATCTTTGTAATAAAGGTCGCAAGATGACGGCTTAAGAACATCTGGCAATCAATAGATATCAACTATCACAAAGGATTCTTTACGAACAAACTAATATATGTCGATCATCATTGCTTAACCCCCTGGGTGCTTCTTTGTTTTCGTAATAGACCATTTCCGTGCCATATGTAAACTTATTGATATAGCCGCCTTTTTTGTTTCATTTACAATTTTTAGTTACGACCAAGAAACAAGCTAGGTCGTTAAAACAAGAGAAAAGATGTATTGCGTACCTTTTCTACACAGCTATATATAGATAAGCAAATGTTCGTTTAAGCATAGTTCTGACGATGGCGTGAGCCGAAAAAGCTATCGACTATATTTAAAAAATATATTTTGTAGAACTAAAGTACATTGCTATTTTTTTCATCGTGAAATAAAAATCGTTATTTTTATACAGACAGTTACGACAGTTAACACGGTGTGTAGGGTAAAGGAAATGTGAAGTTGGATAGTTTTTTCGTTCGCGAAAAGTGTCGTGTAAATCACTCAATTTTCTTGTGGATTTATTTTGAAAAGCATACAGGATAGCGACCACGGCGCACTTAACCCCGCTTACCCCCGGAATCTAAAACGCCCCCGTTCGGCTCCCTCCGCCCTTGTCGGCCGACATGTCAAGAACTTTTAATTTATCGTCCGCGTTTGTAAGTCCGCTTTTGTTTTCCTCTAAGATAATATAAATTTGGTTCGAGTGAAAAATGGAAGAATATTAATTTGACGTTTATGGAAATCGGAAACGTACCTACTCAAACCTTATCCTTCTCAGATGCTCCCAACTAAAGACACAACGATTCGCAAGCCGTCAATAACAAAAAATCATCTCATTTATGAATTGAAGCAGATATGCTTTAAAGAACATGTAAAGTAAACGTTCGTTCAAAATATCATTTTCATCACATATACAGAAAATACACGAACTTTTTTTTATCCGTATGTCTCAAGACCTCCTACCAAATTGTGAACAGTAGTCAGTTCATTGATTGAATTGGCATTTACTTGGTAGAACTCCATTATAACACGGTGAAAAATAGCAATGTATTTTAGTTCTACAAATTTTTATAAGGTATAGTTGATAGTTATTTCGGCTGACGCCATCGTCGGAACTAGTTCCGACAATGGCGTGAGCCGAAATAGCTGCTTGAAAAAGCCTGAAAAAGGTGCTTGATAGAATTAGATATTATTATTATTAGATAGA